>CM056811.1:25680727-26892289 GCA_029852735.1 Persea americana
CTCTCCCTCTCCATCTCTCTACTCTCTCTCACTCTCTGCTCTCTCCCCCTCTCCATCTCTCTGCTCTCTCTCCCTCTCTGCTCTCTCCATCTCTTTTTCCGCTTCTTCTCTGCTCTCTCTCCCTCTCCATCTGTTTGCTCTCTCTCCCTCTCTGCTCTCTCCATCTATTCTTTCGCTTCTTCTTTGCTTTCTCTCCCTCTCCATCTCTCTGCTCTCTCTCCCCTTTGCTCTCTCCATCTCTTCTTATATGTAGATGGTTTCATGAAATGCTTATATGTAGTTGAAACCTATTAGTATAGTTAGTTGGCTTGTTGTGTTGAAAATGCTATGGAAATTCAAGTACCATGAATGAAATATGATGGGCATCTTATTTATAGTTATGTGCAAAATGTGAAGGTGGGTCCCGATTTATGCAATCATACGGTGTTGCTAGTCTATTTCCTCTCTTTTAAGGACCTTTTGCCAATGATTCATGTGAATGATGTGTTTTAAGAGTAGTGCTAAATGGGTGTCTGTGTTTGTGTACCTGATCACCTGTATGTTGGAGCTTTTTATTCTTTGCCATAATCAATTGTGGGTAAGGGATATTGATCAGCTGTCCATGTCACTTCTCCACATGACCATCCTGAGGAGTGGACTGGATTACATCTACTCTACAAATGATAAACTCAGTTGGATTACATTTTCTATTTGTATAGAGACAACCATGTTGTAGCTTGTAGGTGAAAAACAAGTTTAATTCCTCCGTTGATGAATATTTCCAGCTCCCACGCTTCACAAGACTACTGTTGTCCATAATCCAATAACTCGAACAGTTGAACTCCATTCTTTTTTCTTTTTTTCTTTTTGTTTTTTTGCTTCTTTTTTTTTTTTTCTAAGTTTATTTCTGACTCCGCTTTTGTGTATCTAAAATTTGGAGTTTTTACAAGGAAGCAAGTGTTAAACACGTATTCCATGGAAGAAAACTTCATTGATTTTCTATTAGATTATTCTACGGTTTTTAACCGTAACCGAACCGTCTAATGCGGTTAACCGCGGTTCGGTTTTTTACGGTTTTTATACATACGGTTACGGTTACGGTTTTTAAAGATAAAAAAACCGCGGTTACGGTTCGGTTAACGGTTTCCCCAAAATCACCGGTTAACCGAACCGTTACACCCCTAGTCGGGCCTATAAGGACCTAAACAAAAAAAAAAAAAAGTTTGTTTAATGTTATTTTAGTAATAGTAAAATTATTATATCTTTGCATGCATCCTGAGTGCCTATGTTCGTGCATACATAGTTCCCATATCTCCCTCGATACAACTTTGACAGGGATGATCTAGGGACTATGGATATTTACTAGTAAAAAAGCTTTCTAAGAGTATATAGGACATGAAAATTCGACAAGAGGATCAAAAGTTATAAACATTTAAAGTTTAACTATCCGTAGCCCAGTGAGAAAGACCCCTCCACTCACCAAGTGGAGGGGAACATACTCCACTAACCAACAGTGGGAAATGTCCCTCTACTAACTGGCGGTGGGGAGTATCCCTTACTCTCCAAGGAGGAGAACATTCTTTTGCCAAGTGATTTTCGCTCAAAACCAGGTTCGGGTAAAAGAGTTTATAATATCACCTGCTTTGAGGAAAGATATGTTTAAGGGTTCTTTTAATTGAGGAATCTTCTAGATTCTAGTATTAATATCACCTACATGGCAAGAAATTAACTAGAATTCCCAACTTGAAATACAAATTTAATTCATATATGAGAGTTTGAGAAATGACACCGGAATTTATAAAAATTTAAGAGATCCTTCTCTCTACCAAAGAAGGAAATGGATGTCTCTGCCAATTTGAAGTTCTTTAATTCCTCAAATGGAAGGAAGAAAAAAAAATACTAAATTGGAAGTAGCCAATAAACCAGGCCTACTAAAGCCAGCAGCCTAACTAAGCGAAAAAAAGAAGAAGAAATACTTCATATGGCGACCATTCCATTTTTCAAAATACAAAAAACAAATCGATTTTCCATAACAACCCACAAGACTAGTAAGTCCCCCCATTTCACTTCGCCACATAAAAAAGAAGAAGAAAATGTTAAATGAGGAAGAATAAATACCTCAATAAAAGATAGTAAACGCAAAGAGGGCGAGTTTCAGTCCAAGCCACAACGCCACAGCGGCTTCAAAACATCATGTCACCATATAGATTGAAGAAAGAGAGTGCCCAAAGGGAAAAGTTAGAGAGAGTGCTTGCCCTAGAGAGACAGCCCGTGAGAGAGGGCATAGAGAGATCACAGAGAAAAGTAGAGAGAGATAAAATTTAGGGTTCTTTTCCCCTTTTACTTGCTTATATAGAAGGAAGTGGGAATCGGTCGATGGGACAGAGCGAGAGAGGAGAGCACAGACTCGGGAGAGATCACAGAGAAAAGTATAGAGATAAGATTTAGGGTTCTTTTCGCCTTTTTCTTGCTTATATAGAAGGAAGTGGGAATCGGTCGATGGAGCACAGTGAGAGAGGAGAGCAGAGGCTCGGGAGAGATCGCAGAAAAGTATAGAGATAAGATTTAGGGTTCTTTTCCCCTGTTACTTGCTTATATAGAAGGAAGTGGGAATCGATCGATGGGGTATGAAATTACGTTCATAGCCCCATTTATTGATTGTTATTTGATTGTTACTCGGAGCATTTCAAATAATTTATGCAAAAAATACTAAAAATTAAGAAATCTACAAGGGTCGGGTCGGGTCGGGTTGGGCCAACATGGTACTATCCTAGCTTGTCCCTTAAATTTTTTTCCAAACCCTAATTGTAAGGGGCTTTTGAGGGCCCCCTTGTCAAAGGGTCGGATTGACAAGCCTAATGGTTATACATGATCACATTTGTTTACTTGTAAAAAATGGTGTATAGCTAACGCCATTTTCAACTGCTTGTTTATATTAGGGGTGTACACAGATCAGATTAGTGCAGATTAGGCCAATCCATCACCAACCCGTGGCTATTAAAACCGATCCGATCCGATTCGTGGAGGACCAGATCGGATCGGTTCAATCCGTTCAATCTAATGTTAAAGAAAATTTAAGGCTAGAGTGAAATTTGGTATAGGGTTTCATTTGTTATACTTATATATAAAAGTGAATTACACTTTGACCCCTGAAGTTGTTTCTTCTTTTATATTTAGACCTCTTAACTTATATTTAGACCCCTCAAGTTTTTTTAATTTATATTTAATGTCAACGGATGGGATCGGATTGAATTCGTGGATTGAGGGTGAAATCTGTCACCGATCTATTGCTAACATATTACAAGATTTTTAATCTGTCACTAATCCGTTTGCCTTTGGTTCGGTTAAAAATCCACGGATTGGATTAGTTTTACGGTTCAGCGGGTTTTTTATGCACCCCTAGTTTATATAGCCATGGAGGTGGTAAATAGTTACATGAATTATTCCATACTTGATTGTAACTAGGCGGTAGTACAATTACGATGTCCAACAAGTTACAGTTTTAAACCACATCAACCACAAGTTTTTTTTTTTTTCACTTTTTTAAGCCCAAATTATAAGCTGGGTTTTCAATCTTCTTTATAGTGATAAGAAACCTTGACATTTAATTTTATATCTTAAATCTTGTGAGCATGGAAATGTTGCATAAAAAGGATGAGGTGGTTTGGGAAGGATGGGTTTGATGAAGTTGCTCGGGTATAGGGTACCTGATTTAAGAAAGACAAAAGAAAGGTAAAAAAGCGACACAATGGCAATTGGCAAAATCGGATTTCTTTATTGATTTTAGGACAAGGTACATAGCTTGTGAAAACTAGTGAATATGGGTTGTCACTGAGTACTTGGTTGGCATGACAACTCCCAATACCCTTGATACAAACCTGTCGGATCACGGTGTCTCTAGGATCTCAAGTTCTCAATTACAATTCCTCAAAGAAATGTCTAATATGATGAATTTCCTTTAGAGAGTCTAAACAAGGAAAGGAAAGTTTTCCAGAGGGTTGCTATACCGGTAGTAGAGTTCACTTAGGGGAGAGACACACACCCATAATACGTCCAAGGGTACTGCGTAAAGAGGGGTAGCTCTTAAAGCCCAAGGATCTTAGCATAAGGCGAGAACTACGGTGGATGGGACAAGCCTGAACAAAAGGTTATTATACCAGTAGTAGAGTTTACTAGTGGGCAGAGAGACACATAGATCGATAATATGTGCAAGGGGACTTGGTAGAGGGTGACAACTCATAGAATCAAAGGATCTGCTAAGCTTAATGAAAAAACCAAATGGGTGAAGTCAACCTCTCCCAAGGAGTCCTAAGACTATTAGACGAGACCTCTCAAAGGAGGAAAATAATACACTGAAACTCTACGTATGAGCCCGCCGCCGCTGCCCCCCGCCGCCCCCCCACCTGATAGGGTAAGTGTTTGACTCTGTATTCCCTTAAATCTCTCAAGAAACAAGGATCTTAAATTAGAAAACGAAAGAAATCGAAGCTTCAGACACATAAGAAGAGAGACAGTACAAGGAAGGATAATAGGCAGAGAGCATAGAAGATGTGTTGCAAAATCGGAGCTCGAGGGGGTATTTATAGGTGTGAGAGGCTCCCCCCATGGCCTTGGGCATGGGATGAAGTTGTTCCATGCCTTGACTGGGCGTGGGGGAGGTCTTTCCCACTCCTAGAGGCCAGGTGTGGGGAGAAAGTCATTCCAACCTAAGCTTTTCCCCCAATTTTTCTTGATTGAAAAACTCCAAAAGGTTATAAATTCCAGCCCGACCATCGGATTGGGACGTTCTACCTACCTTGGAAACTTCTTTTTGAGTAGATATCCATAGAGCCCAAGATTATCCTGATGGAGGCAGTATTGAGGGAGATTTGAACTTTAGAAGTTGATTGTTGCATTTAAAGACGAGGCAAAGTTATATTGTAGTGGAGAAGTACTTCCCCATGCCTGGGGCTTGGGTTTGTGTCATTATGCTCCCACATATGGGCCTTGGCATGGAAGAATGCACTCCCATGTTATATTGTAGTGGAGAAGTACTTCCCCATGCTTGGGGCTTGGGTTTGTGTCATTATGCTCCCACATATGGGCCTTGGCGTGGAAGAATGCACCCCACGTCTGCTTTTGGCCTTTTCTTCCTTTTGCATAGTTGAAACTTAAAACTGCTATATTTTTCGATCTACCCATCAGATATTGATGTTTTATCCACCATTGGAAAGCTCTTTTCGAGTTGACATTTATTCATGTGTCTAAGATTGTCCCGATTGGAGTTGTATCAAAGGAGATAAGGTATTCCAAAGTTCACTGCTGTGTTTTCTAGTGGAAAAGAGTGTTTTCCAAATCTTAACCCCCCATAGCAGGTGTGGGGGAGTGCTTCCTCACGCCTAAAGTGGAGCATGGGCCAATTTCCTCATGCCTGAGGTTTGGGTGTGGGAGAGGGCTTCCCCATGCCTGATTTTGTCCTTTTCCTCTTTTTTAGCTGAAACTTTTAATTGCAATATCTTTTGATCCGTTCATTGGATTTTAGCATTCTCTATACTACTAGAAAGTAATCACCGAGTAGATTCTCATAAATCTAATGATAACTCCAATACGTGTTAAAGATTTTGTGTTACAATTTGATTGGATGCATTCTCATTTTGTTAAATTTGATTTTTCATGCA
Organism: Persea americana; assembly: GCA_029852735.1. Taxonomy (NCBI): domain Eukaryota; kingdom Viridiplantae; phylum Streptophyta; class Magnoliopsida; order Laurales; family Lauraceae; genus Persea; species Persea americana. Next base: position 25,686,364 of record CM056811.1, read on the forward strand.
TGTTTTTAACATTTAAACTTGATTGTTCACGCATGATTTCTTTATCTTATAACTTGATTCTTCATGAATTTTAATGTTTTCATTTTCATATCTTTTTAGGCTTCTTACGATTATGATTTGAAAACCATTGTTGTCATCATGTTAATTTTAAGATGCGTGCATCTCTTCGTTGGGGCTCTTTTTGGACAATCATTTAAAAAAATCAAAATTTTTAATATTTTTGCTAGAGCGACCATTGCTACAATCCATTTGAGTTTTTTTTTTTTTATTATTATTATAAATTCAAAACTAGTTTCGAGTCTTGTTAGGGCTCAATTTTTGAAAAGAAAAGGGAATGAGCAAAGGGTTTTGGGAGATTGTAGAAATGAAGCGAGAAAAATTAAAGCAACGATTCTTCACTTTGATTCACGCCAAGTTAGTTTCAATTTTTATATCTTAAGCCCTGTTTGGCAAGTCTTATCACTATGAAATAGATTTGCATGAAATAGATCTGTTTCAAATGGCCCATTTGAAATGAATGTTTTAAAAATAGCCTGTTTGGTAACACAAAAAAATTGATTGAAATAAATTTTTTAAAGCAATGGTTGAAAGTTTTTCATAAATATCTTTAGATCCGTAAGGAATCAAGCATTGAGATTTGACACCATAGCCGTGTTTAGTCTTACGGAGAAATTTTCCGATTTGGATCTTGAATTTGTTGCCCTTTGATTTAAAAAAAAAAAAGATAAAAATGTCTGGGCTTTTTTTCTTTTGCAAATATCTCAAAATCCATGAGATCCAATGACTAGAATTTGGACCCACAACCATGCTTGGCCTTCTTAATATATCCAATGATTGAGATCATGATTTATGGTCCCAAAATATAGAAGAAAATACAAAAAATAGACTCCTTCTAGATCCTTTCAAAACTAAGCCACCAATTTTTTAAATCAATGGTACACGATGTCTCTTAAATTCCTTTAGATCCGCGAGGAATCAAGTATTAAAATCTGGCAACATAGACGTGATTGAACTTACAAAGGAAACTAACGGTTCAAATCTTATGTTTGGGGCCCACAAAAGTTAAAATAGTAGATCAAAGGACCTGGAGTTCTTTTTTACAAATATATGAAAAATATATGAAGATCCAACTGTTGAAATTTGGACACATGGCCGTTTTGGACCTTCTGAATATGCATAACGGTCCGGATCATGATTTAGGGTCCCATAAATTAAAAAAATAACAAAAAATGGAATACCAAAGCCCAAAGCCTTCTTCCGAATTCTCTTCCTCCTTCAGTTGAAACCCAAAGCCTTTAAAACCCCTCCTATGCCTATAACCTAAATAGAATCGAAACCCCTTTGCTTCGGAGTTTCAGGTTGTCAACAGCGCACTGTGAAAGATTTTTTTTTCGTTCGAAAGGGCCCTTTTTGTGGGTTGCTCATGGGCCGGGGCAAGCATGGCCTGTGATCTGGAGCATTTAATTTTCGCCCGGGCTTCGATTCAGTGATAGAAAGCCCAAAGTTTGGTCCGCGCCCGCCTGAATAAGGAGTGATTCTGATTGTGTTTAAATTCTCCAAAACAATTGGTATAAGGTTTTCAAAGGCTAACTTTTCAAATCAAGATAATGAAGCAAATAGGGTGTTATATGTGTATTCAAGTTCTAAGTTACTTAAGATTTAATTTGAGATAAGAGGAAACAACGACCATTTTGGTTTAAATTGTTGCATTGATTTGAAGGAGAGACTGCTTGGGGTTAAATTGTTGAGTTGGTTTAATTTGATCGATTGTTTTTTTTTATCAGGATTTTAATCTTATTATTCTCATCATTCTTGGAATTAATCTTTAATTCATTAATCATTTAACTCCCATAAAGTATTTGGGGAAGGAGGAAGGAGGTAGAACGAAAGGGTAGAAAATATTTTTTATATTGGTAGGTGGTTTTACAGTTTTTTATGGGTTTTTAATAAATGGGGCAGAGCGGCCTAACTACAAGTTTTGCTCAAATTAGGAGTTAATTAACTCATATTTTTTTTATAGATTGTTGAATTGACCATATTCTAGAGATCTTAAATCGCTGACATTTACTTTCTCAATTCTTTTACATGATACAGGAAAATAGGAGAGTGTAACCTATTATTTCAACTTTGCTAGCTAGTTTTAAATTTTAAATTATAATGTTAATATCTCAATCTCTATTAGGACAGGCACCCACTTTGGATAACCTACGTGTATGCCAAAAAATTGTGAATTGTTTAGGTGTAATTCACAACAATTTGGAAATACAAAAAATATGAAAAAGAATGATTTTAGATGAAATATTGTATTTCACTCATTTCTCAAATTTTTTTTACCTAGGATCGAACATTCTGGCCTTGAGAGTGCAAGTTTTTTACATTGCATTTTTTTTTTTCACAACTCCCCCATCTAGCCTTGATGACCTCATAATGACAAAAATACATAAAATGCAGAAAATGCAGTGAACTGTCAGTCGATAGTTTGAATGTAGCACAATCTTCTCCTTTCTTCCTATGATTTCGCTAGAAAACTTGAGTGAGACTCTCTGAGTATGGTTGTCAAAACCAGGGTATGGGTTTGAATGGATTGTGATGTCAATTAGCCAATCTCTGAAGCATATCACTTATTTTTCTTGGGGTATGGAGTGCAAATTCCTGGGTCTGTTTGGGGGATATACTTGTGGAGTTGAGTGGTGTAAAGGTTATTTTAAAGAAATAATAAAATATAAGTGGGTTATGATGGTATTTTATTTTTAGTTGTTTATGATGGAATCTTTTTAACTTTTTTATTGAAAAATGGAGTTTTTTTGTCTTTTAGTGGTTGCTTTTTTACTTTTTTGTGAAGAATATGGTGGGAAATGGGGAAAAAATACTTTTGATGTGACTTGTTTTTTAGAAATGGGGACTTTACTCTACTCAACTCTACTCTACTAATAGAGTTGCCAAACAAAGGGAATTGTTAGTTCTTTATAAGTCCACAAAACCAAGTCATAAAATCATCATTTCATGAACATTTATGGACCTAATTAGGGCCAATTACATTAAAATTTTATGATTTCATGCATATGAGCAACAAATTGGAATTTTAGTAAAAAAATCATCAATCTTGCATGAATTTGTGAAATTGATAATCTGCATCAACCCAAGATCCACCAATTAGACTTTTAATCTCTAAACACTGTGGCACCATTGCATAAATTTATTAGGCAAAAAGTTGTATTGAATAAGTCTCATGCATGGCATGCACAAATTCCATTTAATTTTATCATTAAAAATTTTCTTTTATCTTCGTAGGAAACTGTGATGGTGTTGGGGCCCATACTAGAGAAAAGCTCGAAAGAAAAAAAAAAATAGAGTAGGGACCACACCCCACCTTGGGCCTGGATTTCCATGCACACGCTCAAAGGAAGGTGGGGTCCACTTTGTTGCATTCAAAGTTTTCAAGATTGCAATACACAGAGATGGCCGTTTTTGACATCACAATCCATTCAAACCTATACCCTGGTTTTGACAACCATACACAGAGAGTCTCACTCAAGTTTTCTAGCGAAATCATAGGAAGAAAATCATAGGAAGAAAGGAGAAGATTGTGATACATTCAAACTATCGACTGACAGTTCACTGCATTTTCTGCATTTTATGTATTTTTGTCATTATGAGGTCATCAAGGCTAGATGGGGGAGTTGTGAAAAAAAAAAATGCAATGTAAAAAACTTGCACTCTCAAGGCCAGAATGTTTGATCCTAGGTAAAAAAATTTTGAGAAATGAGTGAAATACAATATTTCATCTAAAATCATTCTTTTTCATATTTTTTGTATTTCCAAATTGTTGTAAATTACACCTAAACAATTCACAATTTTTTGGCATACACGTAGGTTATCCAAAGTGGGTGCCTGTCCTAATAGAGATTGAGATATTAACATTATAATTTAAAATTTAAAACTAGCTAGCAAAGTTGAAATAATAGGTTACACCCTCCTATTTTCCTGTATCATATAAAAGAATTGAGAAAGTAAATGTCAGCGATTTAAGATCTCTAGAATATGGTCAATTCAACAATCTATAAAAAAAATATGAGTTAATTAACTCCTAATTTGAGCAAAACTTGTAGTTAGGCCGCTTTGCCCCATTTATTAAAAACCCATAAAAAACTTTAAAACCGCCTACCAATATAAAAAATATTTTTCATATTTTTTTTTTTCCAAATTGCTGTGAATTACACCTAAACCATTCACAATTTTTTGGCAAACGCGTAGGTTATCCAAAGTGGGCGCCTGTCCTAATAGAGATTGAGATATTAACATTATAATTTAAAATTTAAAACTAGCTAACAAAATTGAAATAATAGGTTACACTCTCCTCTTTTCATGCATCATGTAAAAGAATTGAGAAAGTAAATGTCAGCGATTTAAGATCTCTAGAATATGGTCAATTCAACAATCTATAAAAAAAATATGAGTTAATTAACTCCTAATTTGAGCAAAACTTGTAGTTAGGCCGCTCTGCCCCATTTATTAAAAATCCATAAAAAACTTTAAAACCACCTACCAATATAAAAAATATTTTCTACCCTTTAGTTCTACCTCCTTCCCCAAATACTTTATGGGAGTTAAATGATTAACGAATTAAAGATTAATTCCAAGAATGATGAGAATAATAAGATTAAAATCCTGATAAAAAAAAAACACTCTTAACTTTAATCGATCAAATTAAACCAACTCAACAATTTAACCCCAAGCAGTCTCTCCTTCAAATCAATGCAACAATTTAAACCAAAACGGTCGTTGTTTCCTCTTATCTCAAATTAAATCTTAAGTAACTTAGAACTTGAATACACATATAACACCCTATTTGCTTCATTATCTTGATTTGAAAAGTTAGCCTTTGAAAACCTTATACCAATTGTTTTGGAGAATTTAAACACAATCAGAATCACTCCTTATTCAGGTGGGCGCGGACCAAACTTTGGGCTTTCTATCACTGAATCGAAGCCCGGGCGAAAATTAAATGCTCCAGATCACAGGCCATGCCTGCCCCGGCCCATGAGCAACCCACAAAAAGGGCCCTTTCGAACGAAAAAAAATCTTTCACTGTGCGCTGTTGACAACCCTGAAACTCCGAAGCAAAGGGGTTTCGATTCTATTTAGGTTATAGGCATAGGAGGGGTTTTGAAGGCTTTGGGTTTCAACTGAAGGAGGAAGAGAATTCGGAAAAAGGATAAAATCTGAGAATCTTTGTTTCTTCATTGATAGAGCAGCAGAAGTAGATCAGAGGGATTTCGTTCAATTTTCATTTCGTATATTAGGGTTTGCTTCCCAACGTTCTTCATTTGCATCTCTTCCTATTTTTCCGTACACTGACTGCTATTTTGTTTCGATAATGCTAAAGCTAGAGAAAGTGATCTTTTACCCATTTTGCAAACAGGGGTGTTAGTGTTGCAAACTACCTTGGAAAACGATCTCTCCTTGGAAACTTTTTTTTTTTTTTTTTTTTGGGTCTGTTTGTTGTTTGTTGGAATGGAATTGAATTCATAGGGAATTCCAAGAAATGCATTCTTGAAAGTGGTAAATTTGGGGAAACAAATTGAATTTCCTAATGGTGGGGAATTCATTTCCTTGCAAATAAAGTGACCCTTAGCTGTAGAAGTTGCGAGATTAATCAAATGGTGTAGAAATGAGTAAAGAAAAAATGATTTGATTTTGGTTGAGAAAAGCTAAGTTTGGCTAAAGTGGGTGTGATTTCATTGGAAAAGATGTTTTGATATGGGAGGTGGGGGTCTCAGACTTGGTGAGACATGGAGGTGATTTCAGAGAAAATTCATATTCCAGCTCAACTTTCATTGTATAATCACTCTTTTGGGAGTCTGGATTTTGATTAGTATATGAACAGGATCGATAACATTCCATCTAAGGTTGCAATTTGGCTGCAGCCTAGCCTTACGCCTCATAGAAACCCAATTCGGGTTGGGCATTTGCATTTCCTTTCTTATATTGCCTCCCTGCAAACCCAATCTCTGGCTGTCCTTGCCATTTGTATGCATGCAGACAACTTAATTCATGCCCTTCTACTGCAGAGAAAGCAACATCAAGGATCAAATCATGCCCTTCTGCCACATGAAATTGCAATCTCCATGAAATGTATATGTTTCTTTTGTACTTCTTTTCTTTATCTTCAATCTCTTCCTGCATCTAAATTTCAACAACACCATGACAACTTTTTTAGGTTGGGTTGCAGATGGAGTAGGGCTAGCCAAGAAAAAGAACCCAATCGCATTTATCCTTAAGGTGTGTTTCTGCTATTGCAAGTATTTTTTTTTCTTTTTTGGGTTCTTTTATTTTTATTTCAGGTGTATTAGACAAGGCCTATCTCTCTCACCCTTTTGGGCATATCTGGCATTTGGGTACCCAACCTGGCACATATCAGCCCAACCCAGCCCCTATTGCACTCAAGCTAGACCTTGGGATTTGTGCTTGGGTTGGTGAGACAATTGGTTGGGGCTTGGTCTTGGGCCTGGTTACATGCAATTTGGGCCAGGCTTGGGCTAGGTCAATACCTTGTCTGCCCGAGTTGCACCGTTATGTACCATCTTGTAGTGTTTATTCCACTATAAAAGTTATAAATTTAATTCAATGGCATACACATAGTTAAATATATTTAATTTTGATGAAAAATAAGTTATGTGAAGGATATGCAGTTTTCATTGAAATATGATTGGATTTTAATGGAAAATAAGCAATCCCAATTTTTTTATTCCTTCTATAGAGTATTTTTTTTTAAATGGTGCTTTTTCTTAAAAGCTTCTAATGATGTTGTGTTTTGTATGAAAGATGGCAAGTACAATCCATGGGAGCGATGGAATTAGTAACTTATGCATGGAGCAGAGTGAATGAATGAATGTTTATAAATGATGATTTCCCCAATTCCTGAACCTTTTCCCACTCTCAAACTCTGTCCTTGACCAACTCTATATCCGTTTGTCTTCTGAAACCTAAGTTTCATCTCTTATGCAGAAGATTTCAGATTTATCTTGAGAAAATAAGAGAAAAGATGCCGCAGGTGAAGATAATTGCGAAGAATTTCATGGACATGGTGGCTGCCTTACCAGCCATGAAACTTGACAAGCTCTATGAGAATACCTTCATCTGTGAAGCTGTTCTTAGGTATTGCAATGAAACTTGACAAACTCTATGGAACTGATTTCTTTATTCAGCCTCAACATAAAAAATGATAAATACCATGGAACAAAGAAGGAACGTAGCATACCATAAGAAAACCCACAAACTAAGTAAGAAGAAAAGTACTGCAATGCTCTTTCCAACACCTTTACAAATCAAATGCAGTCATCCCACGAATTGTTTTCAAGGTATGAGCTCCTCTAGACATGACCTTTGCCCAAGCCTTCGTAGCCACCCCCACAAATGACTCATACTTATTAAGTATGACATTATGCTTAATCCGCATGGACCATAAGACAATGATCACAGAAAGACTCCAATAGATAGATGCCCGTGGGACTTGAAGGCCAACATCCCAAGACTCCAGTAGAGAGATATCCATTGTAGTTCATGGTCCACCAGATGCCAAATAGAGTTAAAAAGTAATCCAAATTCCTGGTGCAAATGAACATCCACTGTAGCTTGCAATCACATATCCCAACCATTTACCAAAAAACTCTTCCGATGTTGATGCTGATGATAGTGTCACAATTTTGTTTAAATCTAAGGTCCATGCAAATGCCAGAGCCTGTGGGGGATCAGGAATTATCCATGAATAAACAAAGCCGATTGTACTCTCGCTCTTTTCGAAATACATACACTTTCCTTTCTCACAAGAAAAAAAAAGCGCCCATTGATTTGATGAAGTTTCACAGTTCACTACTAAGCAACCAATCGTGAAAAAGTAATATGAAAATTGCCTTTAGAGATGCATTGCCAAAACCTATTCACTCCTACTTTAGTCACGTACTCACATAAACTAATTGAAGAGCTGAAGAGATTCATTATGTTACAAGTACGTCGAATGGTTAATTTCCATCCAATAACCCCATCAACATAGTACAAATAATCGGAAGCCAGATTAACCTTGTTAGAAGCAATAACGTTTGAAGGTTACTACTCAATAAACACACTCGCACCTCATCACAGAAGCCCCCAAAAATTGAACATGGTACCAGTTGTCATCCCCAACAACATAGCGAATTTAGAAGAAAATCTCTCTGTAACAACGTGGTACAAGCCGCACCATATTTCATTTGATATTGATGAGCATTGGGATCCACAAATCCAAAGAAGGCAGCCGCATCATAGGAACTTGGGGGAGGTGGAGGTGGATATCTATTATATTGCGTTTCACCATAGTCACCATATGAGTAGGACCCTGAAACGGAAGACTGTTCTTCTCCTTGTTGCAGTTGACCATTTGGCAAATATTGTGAGGGTCCTTGTTCACTGTAACTACGGTTCCACGAATCAGCCCATGATGCCGCTTGTTGTCCTCCAATATCTCCTCTAGGAGCAGGTGGAGTAGGTGGTGAGACTCTCCGACGCCGTTGATAACCACGGTGTCCTTCCATTCTTTTCGGAAAGTCTTGTACCTCCTCTACAGGAATGATATCTTCCTGATCATGTTGGTAGTATTCACTAGTAGCACCTGTCCCACTAGTGTCTCCAGCTCCATCTCCCCTATCTCCTCCACCATGGCTACTCGAAGACACGGTGGTACTTGTCCTCTCAGAAGATGACACAACTTGAGCAGGTTCTTTTCCTTTAGATTGTGGGTGTGGCTGTGCACTTGTGCCTTCTCCTCCAAGTGGGTCTCCCTCCGCCTCATCCATTTCTTCATCAAGCAAATCTCTAACATCCTCCTGAAAGCCCGGATCTGAATCTAGCAATGGATCCTCTATCTCGGCTTTTCATGGGAGCAAGGGATCGTCCTCTCTGAATATGTGATCCAAACTAATAGGACAATATCTTGGATCATCCCTTGCCCTCCTTTCTTTCGTTCTGTTTTTCAACTTCAAATTGTAATGGCAATACACAAGCTTGCTGAGTTTTTGCATGGAAAGCCGATTCCTGGACTTTGTGTGGATCAAGGAGAAAGTGCTCCAATTCCTTTCACAGTTTGATGAAGTTGTAATTTGACTAAGGATGCGAACAAGCTCTCTCCTTAGATTTGGAGTATTCTCTCCAAAATTTATTCACCAATCAGCTGAGATTCAAAATAAACAAATAAAATTAGATTTTCCTTAAGTTCTTCCAATCAATTGAGAGATAAATAACAAAAAGACTATTAGGTTGGGTGATTGGGTCTTTTGTTCATACCAGGTGGCATCTTTCGAATCGCCCTCATTAGAAGAGGGTTAGCAGAGCCTCCTCTCCTTTGTGTGTATCTGGATATCTACAATGTGAAAATTAGGAATAGATTAATAAACCATACATGTTTAATGGACCTATCTCAAGTCTCAACATATACTTATGCGATCTCAAATCTCCATCACTAACTCACCTCTTGGATGGCTTTGATTTGATCATCTCCCAACAATTTCTTCAGCACTTGCCTTAATCCTACCCTCAACTCCGTATCTATTGCTTCGCTGTGTTGTTGGGCATTAGGGTAGTAGAATTCGGGATTAAGGAAATAACCTACATTGAAAACTAGTTGAAATGCAAAATGATTAAATATTAGTCAAAGAGAGATAGCTTGCTTTAAAAGCATCAAATAGTGATATTATTATAGAGTACCTGCAACATGCAATGGATGGTGCAGCTGGTCGTTTTACCAGGCATCAATAATCTATGTATTCATCATGATATCTAACATTTTCCATGATATCTTGCTTAGCCCGATCCATTGCTTCATATATATATATATATCCCATTGTTGGCTTGTCATCACCATCTACAAGCCGCTACACTCTAACTAAAGGCTCATAAATCTTTAATAAATTAGCCACTTTCTTCCAAAATTTATTGTCCCTCATCAAGTTAGGGATCTCAAATTCCGGACCACTTGTTGCATTGCCCCATTTCGATCGAAGCCATTCTTCTTATACAAACATATGAATCAACTCTGTTCTAAACCTTACAAGGCTCTCCATCGCAATGAAATGGGTAGCAAACCTAGTTGATCCCGGATGTATCACGGCATGGTTATTTGTGAATCTTTTCATTAAGCTCAAAAGCCATGAATGATCATAAATAAATTTGGTAATGCCTCTACATGCCTTGATTACTTCAGCAATTTTCTTCTTCCTTCAAATCTCTTCCATAATGAGATCTATACAGTGTGCTGCACATGGAGTCCAAAACAGATGAAGCGTCTTCTTCTCCAACATCTTACCGGCTGCCTTGAAATTGGCGCCGTTATCTGTAACAATCTGTACAATATGCTCTTCTCTCACACTCTCTACAACCTTATCCATAAGAGTGTATATATTTAGCTGTCCGTCTATGCTCAGATGCATCCACGGACTTTACAAAGACATACTCAGCGATTGAATGGACCAAAAAGTTTATTAACTGTGTTTGTGTGCCGCTGGTCCACCCATCACACATAATGGTGACTCTATTTTGTTGCCACATGGGCCTAAAGGTTTCCACCCATGCCTTTATTTCTTTATATTCTTCTTCTAGATATTTAGTGTCCACATCATAAACAGAGGGCGACTGTATTCCCCGCCCAGCTTCGGCGGCAATATCAAGAATTATTTAGAAATAGGGGGAATCTATTGCTGTAGGTGGTATGTTCTTGTGAATTAGCCATTTTGCTGTAGCTTTGGCTAACCTATCTCTTGCATCCTTCATCGCCCCTTTCATAACACTTGATATATTTGGTTGTTTAGCTCTCTCTTTCCTATGTGCTAGAGGATCAACAGAGGGAGGAGCTGCTCTTCTAGTAGAAATAACTTCTACATCAACATCCCGTTTCTGGGTGCTAAATGCCCCACGGATGGCCCTTGCAATGCCCTTACCCCTGCTTAGCACAGTGGATGAGCCTCCTGCATCATAATATTTGCTTCCAGCAAATGCACGACGTTCATGTTCTTCTTGGTGACTCATGATGGACTCTCGGCGTGCAGCCTCCATCTGTGCATCTTCCTCATAAAAACCTTCATCTCCAAATACATCATAACGGGCGGCATCAACATCTTGTTGCATCTTTTCTTTTATCTTAACTTTTCTAGCTTTGTTTTGGCCAACCAAAGCTTTCATTTGTTCCTTGACTTCCCTTGGCACTTCGGTACAGCCAGCAACATTGCCAGAAATGTTCTCAACTGCCTCACCAAAGCTCCATGTGGGATCAATATCACGAGGCATTTTAAGTTATCAATTGGCAAACACAAATACACAATAGAAGATTGAATACCTAGCTATAAATATGAACAAGTAGTATGTTAAAAATTAAAAAAACAAAGAAACATGTTAGAGGAAACATATATCTAGCACTCATGAATCATTCTCTTGACATTTAATTGGTATTTTATTACTGAAAGTATAATTTTTGTCAAAAATTTAAAAAATCCGAAAATAAGAAAATAAAATAGAATTAGGAAAAGACAAAGATATGTTGGATTGATCTATGCCAAACATAGATATAACATTTAGGAGCATTTTTCAATACATTTGATTGGCATTCCATTATTAAAAATATTTTTTTTTCAAAAAATAACAAAAATCCAAAATTAAAAAATAAAAAAGTAAAAAAACAACCAATATATGTTGGAATGATCTATGGAAAACATAGATCTAACAATTAGAAGCTATTTTCAAGATGATTCATGAGTTTTCCATAAGTAATAATGTATTTTCTTTTTAAATAACAAAAAATCCGAAAATAAAAAAAGGTAAAAAATTATAAAACAACCAATATATGTTGGAATGATCTATGGAAAACATAGATCTAACAATTAGAAGCTATTTTCAAGATGTTTCATGAGTTTTACATAAGTAATAATGTATTTTCTTTTTAAATAACAAAAGATCCGAAAATAAAAAAAGGAAAAAAATTACAAAACAACCAATATATGTTGGAATGATCTATGGAAAACATAGATCTAACAATTAGAAGCTATTTTCAAGATGTTTCATGAGTTTTCCAAATTTCCATAATGTTTTTTTTTAAATAACATAAATCCGAAAATAAAATTAATAATATATATAAAAAAAACAAAAGATATGCATGAAATATCAAAAGGAAGCATGGATCTACAATAAAACAAGACAATGATGCCATTATGTTGTGATTCATAATAGTTAGAGAGTGATAATCTCAAAAGTTGAAAAAAAATTACAAAGAAATGCATACCTAGATGATGAATCTTCTTTAGATTCCTTAGAATAGTTGAATCTCTTGATTTGGTAGCAAGAAATCTTGACAAAATGGAGTTGGGACCACTAGGGGACACACAGAAGCTTCACAGCAGTGAAAATGGAGAAAAGAGAGGAAGGAAGATGAAAAAAGTAGAAAAAGTAGAGGACAGTTGCGACGGCCGATATTTAAATCCTTGGGTCCAACACCTTGTTGGATTGAAGACTCATTCACCTGCTATCATTAATAACATACTGTAAAAGAACAGATTCCTTAGGCCTTCTTGTTTATTGCATTCTGCCAAAGCTACTTGCCAAATGTAGCACATCTAACCCTTTGGGTAGATTGAATAATGAATACCCACCTCCCTTCCTATATGAGATGACAAACTTCTCCCAAACCCTATTAAGTGAAACTGCTTATGATTTTCCTTGTCATTCCTTAACACTGGATGCTGAATTTGCTTGATTCTCTTTGCCACGCCAACTGTGTAGCAAAATATTAATAAGAATATATAGGCAAGTTAGCTAGCGCTGACTCACTGCAAATGTGGCTCACCACCCAATCTAGTTAAATTCTCTGTGCTTTGTTTGGATTAAACTTTCCTGGCCGGTCATCAAATAGTTAATTGGCTGGTCATCAAATAGTTAATTCTTCTCCTCTATTCATAATGCATGAGTTGCGACACTCAAGTCCAAACACCTATTCCCATGACCGTTCATCTTGTTGAGACTTTGGTTCTATGCTATGTTATAATCACTAATGTGGTGTTGTTCTTATAGATAGCTTGGTAACTTAGGTGGTAAAATCATGAGTAGGTTATGATTATGAATGATGTATGTGTATTTCCAGCTATCATAAATCACCCCTCTATCAATTTGCCATTGTCTCTCGAATAGGATGTGACAGTAATTCATTACTGAAATTACATCGCATCAAACACACCTCTCGATCATATGGAACCAAGCATTGCTCATGAACAATTATCTCATTTCCGTATTTCAACAAAGATAGCCGATATTGTTGTGCCAATATCACCGTAGCTAGCTGAAGATCTTTGGCCACCCCTTGCGTCACCATATTTGTCCTGCTACTGTCTATGATAACTCTAATCACTGTCCGTAGACCTCACACTCTATATGAAATATATCTAACTGATGATCTTCTTCGTAATTCTCATCCAACTTATCCGGGGGCTTTAGATTTTGGAACCTTGTGGAACATCAAGGTCTTTGGTCCGTCACCAATTAGGCTGCCCTCAATATTATCATCATCGTACTTTGGCTCCTTTGCGACATGCCTGCTTGATTTCCCCTCGTCTTCATGGTTGGCTCTCCTTGTTTCAGCTTGGAAGTACTTGCCAGATTAGCACATTTAAAGCAATGAACGATCTTTTGGGTTGATTGAGCGGCTGCTTCCTCATTTTGAGCACATGACCCGGATGGTATGAGTAGTTACCTGGTTTTTATGGAGTCCATATTAGAGCTATCCCCATTACTCATAGACACATAAAATGTCATGATGGGTCAACTTAAGTGTTGAGGGCGAGCCCATAAAAATTCTCAAAATATTTCAAAGAGGGCTGAGTGGGTGCGTTGACATGAGGGTGCACTGTGATATGGGTGAACTACCCTGTGGGTGCACTACCAAGTATGTGCACTGTCATGAGGGTTCATTGTCGAATGGGTGTACTAACATGTGGGCGCACTGACATGGGTACGCAAACAATTTATTTACAAGTAACACGGGTACCATCATATTGGAGCACTCTCATGTTGTCACGACTCGAATTCCGGGGCCTTGTTTGATTCCGGATTGTGATTCATGGGCACACCACACTTTGCATAAATCAAATCAAAACCACTTAAGGAATTACAAATTTACCTACTTAAATCCAGTCTTTCATTTAAAGATCCCAAACCAAACAATAAATAATAACAATGTCTCAAATAATGATTAGAAAGTCCTATACATAACCATCAATTTAAAGTTTACTAAAATAAGACATCTAAACCATAGGGCTAATCCCTTGAAACTAGTGAGTTTTGAACTGCTCTTTTCAGTCACGCATGCCAAAGTGTATAGGCTGATTGTCGCCATGCTCCTGTTCACACATGTCCCGATCACCTGAAGGGGGCAACCCAATATCAGTACAGTCCTGGTGAATGAATTTCCTATTCTAGTGAGCATACAGAATCATCAAATGATATAAGAAACACAAATTTAATCACAAAATATCAACAATAAAATCACAGGATATCCATTCCAGTTACTGTGGTTTAAGAGATTAATTATTACTCCTTCCCATAGTGTATCTCTAAACTACATCCTAGCACCGGTCATCATAACCTCGCCCGGAAGGTGCAACTCATACATAATGTTGCCATTCAGGCACACGGTACAATCCAATCTGTCCAGCAGCGACCCATCAACATAGTGACCATCATAAGTCCATATCCATAGCTCATCCACACATTGTATACATAATACAACCTGACCCCAAAGGTCCATAATCTTTTGTGAACAAAAGACCCTGAGTACGAGATTGTCACCTCACACCGTACTAGGTAGTTTAGACTAGTACCACGGTTTCTTTTAAACTGTTTATACTTCACGAGTATGCATGTCCTTAACAGAATTCACATGGGATTCCACACTAGGGTTTAGGCATGTAATCACCCCTTACTCATGCTTGAATCCATTCGCCCCACTTCACATCTCAAAGTTTGTATTTGATGGTATGGGTTAGTCACACTACCTTCACCCTCATTAAGGTTTTTAAAACCGCATCATTCCAACATCATGTAAGGTCATTATAACAGAATTGACTATGCATAATGAATCAACCTCACCC
Organism: Persea americana; assembly: GCA_029852735.1. Taxonomy (NCBI): domain Eukaryota; kingdom Viridiplantae; phylum Streptophyta; class Magnoliopsida; order Laurales; family Lauraceae; genus Persea; species Persea americana. The sequence goes on from CM056811.1 coordinate 25,701,522, forward strand.
ATCACACAATTAGTCCATTAATCTTGACAGAATTTCATCAAGCATGCGGTGTGCATCATTGTGGTCATTTTCATATTCATAATTCAGATTTGAAAGTCCATCTATCCAGTATAAATGTTGTGAATACTTCGATTTGCAGGCTATAATAAATATTCAGAGATCTGCATCATAATTTTTTGCATAAAGTCATGTTCCGTAACATTGTGTAATACCACTATGGAATTCCACCCTATGGCGCACGTGGCCCTTCCAGAATTCATAGTTCAGCCAAGCCTGATATTTCCAGAGAGGTTCAGTCCACTCTTTTGTCACATATTAAAGAGTAAAGTCATGTTTCAATTGATCTTTCTAGGTGAAGCCTGGTTCCAACACATTCTGGGGATTCATGCCCCATAGTTTTCCATCAATCATCACAGTATTCATGGACGAGCATAAAAACAGCATAATTCATGCAATTAGAGTAATCTGAATTCACTTTTATAATAAACCTCAAATCTCATATGCAATATTAGAATCACAATGAAAAGAGGAGACTCTACAATTCTAGTCCAGATACATGAATATCCAAAATCTAGGGTTTCAAATTCAGTTCTTTTAATTAAAAACCCAATTTAGGGTTTGGCTAGGGCTGAAGTCCCTTGTAATCACCAACACCTATCCTTAGGGCTTGGCCATACCTAGGAGTTCTAGGATCATTGTGATCTAGGGTTTTTGAATCCTAACCACAATCGACCATGGAATTGGTTCTTCCATTCCAATCGCCCAAGATGTTATTTCAACTAGGGTTCCATAGAAATTTAGCGGTTAGGGTTTTCTAATACTAGGGTTTAGGTGTCCCCTCTTATACATCAATCATAAAATACTGAAAACCACGTTTAGACAACCATATTGGCTCCTAGAACCCAAAATCTAAAAGGAAAGTAATGCGTATATATCTAGACTAGGAGATCCACCCACCTCTTGTAGAAAAGCATTGCGCTCACGATGTGTGGTTGGGAATAGGACATCTGCTAAGTGCTCCGCTGCTGGTTGTCGTCTTCCTCCTCGCGAAAACCCGTGTCTTGTCCTAGATTCCCAAGCGAAAAGCCTCTTATAAGGGTCTTAGGAAAAGAGAGAGAATGTGTCAAATAAGAGAGGTCTCCAGGGTTATATGGTTGAGTAAAGCTTCACTTCCAATAGGAGTGTTGTGAAACATGGGCAAGTCCCCTTTTGGGACTATGAAGTTGGCGTACGCTATTAGATTGGGTCCCATCTTTTATTCCAATAAGTGGTCTTAGCCATTTTCGCAAAGTAATGGTCCCACTATTCTAATGCTTAATTTAAAGCAAAATAATTTGAACATAAGGGTCCCACAAATTAAGAATAAATAATTGAAAGACACTCATGTGGAAGCATTCTTAGGTAGGGGCACTTTTATGTGGGAGCACTCATATAGAAGCACTCTCATGTGCTGGTACTCTCATATGTGAGCACTCTTATGAGGAGGCACACTTTTATGTGGGAGCACTCATATAGAGGCACTCTCATGTGGTGTGGTACTCTCATACGTGAGCACTCTCATGAGGAGGCACTCTCACTTCGGAGCATGTATGTAGAAGTGTTCTCATGTGGAGGCATTGACGTGAGAACACTAACTGTCCACATTTAGACCCGCTTCTATGAGTAGCAGCATTTCGGACATTTGTAGGGGCCAAAAATTGAGAATTTCCCCCGGAGTAGGAGAAGTATTGAGATTGCCAAATTCTATCAAGACTCCTTTTTATTACTTTGGGCAAATATGAGGTTTGGATTTCCATGAGAGATCATCACAAGAACATTGGCGATTATTTGACCGATCAAGTTTTTTGTGCCTGTACCCCACTTATAAGATCAATCAGAGAAATCTTTGTTCGCACACTTTGTGTTCTTTTGTGCTTACTTTGAAAGTTGTGTTAACTGATCGCTAACCCTAAGGGCCCGTTTGGTAATTTTACCGTAAAATAAAGATAAAGTAAAGCATCAAATCAAGAGAGAATAAAATATACGTGGGTTATGATGGTATTTTATTTTTAGTTATTTGGTATGGAATCTTTTTGACTTTTTTCTTATAGAAAAGTGGAGTTCTTTTGTCTTTTAGTGGAGAAAGGAGGATACTTTTTGACTTTTTTTTGGGGAAAAAGGAGGGAATTTTGAAAAAGTGTACTTTTGATGTGAACCCTTGTCTGAAAATTAAAGGCTGTACTTGACTTTTACTAAACTAGTAAAGTGCCAAATGGGCCCTAAGTGCAAGGCCGCTATGCAGTAATAACTCGAGGAGTATGGGGTGGATCCACAAGGAATGGAATGTACTAGTTTGTACCTGTCCTAAAAAAATTCTAAAACTAGCCTAAAATAATCTATACAAACCCAACTACTATGAAAAATTAATTAATCACAAGTCCTTTCAATAAAAAAAATCCTAATCTAAAATCCCTAACTAGTATGCTGCGATCACAATAAATGCGTTAAAAACCAATTGTATAAAATAAATTAAAAAAATAAAACAATCAGAAATTAGAAATTCAGAAATCAAAATATGGGATTGTAATTCAAGGGCCGGGATCCATTGTCTTCTAGGCATTAAAAATACGTATAGCTTAATCCAGTCCCTCCCATAAGGATGAGCCAAGATGTAATTTCTAGATAGTTGATGATGAGGGATATCACAAGAATCAATGCTCCAACAACATATTGTCATATCTAGAGGTCCCAAGGCATTCTATTTATCCGGAAAAAATATAAAATCCTTGGTAACTTGGATAATGAAAAAAAGTAGCAAACATAGAAAATCACACCTTTTACTGAATATGTCCATCCATAGAACCCATCCTAGAAAAAACAACTTCACGTTCCTCGTTTAATTACAACAAAGAAATCACCCTTCCATCTTCATCTTCTTCACTTCAAAATAATTTAATTTAAGCCTCTAAGTACGAGAGAGAGAGAGAGAGAGAGAGAGAGAGAGAGAGAGAGAGAGAGAGAGAGAGAGAGAGAGAGAGAGAGAGAGAGAGAAATTGGACGTGTGAAATTCTTGGGATAGGGTGTGTTGGACGTGCACTTCCCTTGGCTTCGCCTTTGATCATGTTTGAAATTCTTGGTTTGCAAGAATTTGAATTATGAAAGGTTCCTTTCTTGTTTTCCAAGTTGTAATGCTTTTTTGGAAACTTGTATGAGATAAACTTTGACTTTTGAATTTGTTTGCTTCCTTGATTCCTTGCTAGCATGTTCCTGCTAATTTTGGGACTCCTCATTGCTTGCAAATCTCCATGCTTGGGCCCACTTTGAACTTGAGAAATTATTCAAATCTGAAATTTGAATTTTGCCTAACTTGGAATGGGGGTGAGCCCCCTTGTTATACGTGCAACACATGGACTCCCATGTTGGACGTCCTTGCTTTGTTTGAATTTTTCTTCAATTTACTTTCCTTTTTCTCCTCTCTTTCTCCTTTGGTTTCCTTGCTTCTCAACTCCTTAGATTTCCTTCCTTTCTTGGCTTGAAACTCAAATATGAAATTTCAAAAATCTTCAAAAAATTAAGGGAAGGAATTTCTGAATTTTGCAACAATGCTTGGGACCCACCATGGCCGTCCCCTACCTAGGGATCCATGGCCATGTGTGGTGGGTCCCCATGATGGCTTCTTCATGATTTTTCTGTCTTCTTTTTCTCTTATTTTCTTTCAAAATTTCCATCAACACGGGTTCCAAAATATGAATTTCTCCTGCACAAAAATAACAAATAATCAAAAGAATAATTTTTCATGAGGAAAAGAATAAAGCAATGTATGGGACCCGATTCACAACGTATATATGCGTTTGAATATACCACAATGATTGAAATCTCATAAACTACACATTGGTGCGAAGAAAATAGTGCATGTATAGGTGTGAAGCAAAAATTATTCAATGTGATAGTAGGATAATCAAAAAGAATAATTTCGATAAAACCATCTAAATTAATGAATTTTGAATGATTTTGACATGAAATCACTTTAGAGGCTCAACTGTATGATTTTATGAAATTACATGCAATTCAATGAAGTCATCCTACATGAGTCCATAAATATTCATGAAATGATGCGAATGAAATGCAGTTTTATGGACTTATCATTAACTAATATTTTTTTGTTCCGAACGCCACCTTTAGACCTGAGCAATTGTCTCGACGATGAATCTCCAGGCTTGTCGCTCCGTTTGAGTTGTCAGTCAAATTTCAGCCTCTTGGCACTAAGCCTTGTGACCATGTAGATCGATTGAATCCCCAATTGGTCCACAGTAAATTAGTAAAACCTGTTAAAAAACTGAACCACTAGATGCTCCTCAAAATATATGAGATCATTACAAGTGGGCCATCTGATGAAGATGTGGCTGTCAAAATAATGCTTGCACATAATTCATCATTGAAATGGCCTTAGGCAGCAACCTTTTTATCTTTTCCCATATATTGACCCTACGTTTTTCTATTTTTTCTCACCAAGTATTTGCTCTCCTTTTATGTTTCATTGCTTGGACCTTTTCATTGGGCACACCCTCATATTTTAAAATGCATTCAATGGCTTCTAACAAGCTGAGGAAATCATCCTATCTCAAATGCCCTTGATTTTTAACGGTCGTTTGTTTGCAGTCATTTACATCTGTAAATGATTCCCATCCTTGTGTCACATTTGTGTGCGTAGATTTATGCATGTGGTGCGTAAATGTGGGAATCTACACACATCATTTTCACACCTATGGATTCACATCCCTCTTTACAAAAGGCGCTAGTGTGAGTTGTTACATGGTGATTTTTCTCATTTGGGACCCATGAAAGACCTTTATTTTGCTTATAAAAAACTGGGCCCCATATTTGTAATCCAAACATTTCAATTTGTTTATCAAGCTAATTGATCCCAAGAACTTGAAGCTGATTATCTTAAATCTTCCTATATTTTCTATAACGACCAGAGCCCACTGTCCACATGATATTGTTCACTTTGGCTCATGGGATTACAACCCAATCTTGCCGGACGGTTTTAAATGGCCTCATGTGGAGTTAAGACCAGATACACATATATACCGAAGATTAGGACTAGCATGTTTCCGATGTGGGACTTATGCATCACTGCATACCCAGTCCTTGTCGGACCCAATGCCCTTCTACAGGGGAGCCACAGGCGTGACATATGATTAATTTGTGAAAATGTCCCAATCTAAATTTTCTTGACTTTTGTGGGCCCCCCCCAATTCATGATCCAAACTTGTCAATATTCTTGCATTAATGGTAAACATCAAGCTGTAAAGTTTCATATCTTGATTCTTCATGGATTTTGAGAAATTTGTGAAAATTGTCTAAAAATTCCAAATAAATCTAAAAAAGTTGGATAGACTCATTTACTTGTGAAAATGATGATTTTGACAAACATGGTAATCTGTTTCACATGTGGAATACTTGCATATGCATGTAGGCTATTTACATATTTAACATTTGTTTGTGTAAAAGGCAAACAACCCCTCAGGGATCTTTGTCCACAAGTTGTGATCCGTATCATCACAACCCTCGAATCGATCCTGTCGACATTGATCATCTTTGTGATCCCTCCAATCTGTATAATCACTCAATGAAGCGAATTAGGATTCCATTAAATCAAATCTCTTTGGATAGATGGTTTATTCCTTGCAGCCATATTTTCAAGTTGTTTATGATCCAAAGTAACCTGTTTATTGTTGTCATTTGGAATATGAATTCCACTGGATCCTCTTAATCCTTCCGCATTCTTCCTTGGCCTCTGCGTTGACCATGGGGCATTGTGGATTGTAGCGAGGTGCCAATTTAGAGATCCGGCGGAAAATGTTCTCTGATACCAAACTGATATGGATTGGGTTGCTCTAATACCAAATTGATGTACTTCCAGCCTATTAACAGTTAGACTCCACAATCTAAAAGAAAGCCATCCATCTTATCATCTAAGTCACATGTAAAATCGACCATACAAGGGATTCCACATCCCCATATTAGATTAGGTAAACCATCCACTAAAGGTTGGGACTCCCACTCTCTATTCAATTCCAAAAAGCTATCATCTTATGTGTGTTTAAATATAATTAGGGCCGTCCTTTGCTACACACCCTCACAGTGTGCACCCTGTGTAGAGTCCATTGTGGGGCACACCTAGGGCCATGAAATCATGGGGAAGGTGGGGGATCGAAAGATCTGGATGGGTGTGTGCAAAATTTCAAGTTTGTTTGATCATCCAACCCCTTGAACCAGGACCCTTAAATTTACTGGTTTTAGAAGGCATCAGTTTTTTAAGATTTCAATGCCCGCGGGGGGGATGGATCATAGAAGGCCCAGGTGGGCCTGCATGGTACCACTTAATCTCATCCATAGAATTCACTAGCAAGTCTTAATCTAAGCCATTATATAAAGTTCTTAAATGGAAATTTCCAAAGGAGATCTCCTAAAAAGGTGGAAGAAAAAAATGGAAAAGGGAAAGCATTAAAGAAAGGATTTTTAAAAAGGAAGGAACAAGAGGGGATTTTCTAGGATAATGAAAGTATTAAAAAGAGGATCCAGAGAGAGACAAAAAATATTTTTCAAGGGAGAGGAATAAGAAGAAATTTGAGAGGAGAAATACTCAAAAGGATTAAAATAGAAGGGAACCTGCACAAGTTTGACCGGCTATGACCCCCACAGGGAGGGATGATGTGAACCTTCCTTATAGCTCAGGTAGTTCCTGCCCTCTTGCAGATGCAGGTTGGTTTAAGTACAGGTCCATTTGGCTGGATGGACTTGTTTGGGCCCTTGATTTTTGGGTTTAATCCCAACGGGCCATGTCCTCTTGCTAGCTTATCCACACCGTCCACTGAGGCATTACCATCCACATCAAGACCGAAAGGAAAGACTGATGCATTTGAGGTGGAACCTTTGGAAACAAGGGTTGCCTTTTATGAGGGACCACTTGTCATAGGAAAGAAATTCCCAAAATGAGATGTCATGTGCTAGTGGTTTGGGCAACGTGTTGCGAATTTTATCTTCAATTTTTGATGAAATCCAGTGTCTTTTCCCCAAATTCGGATGCCTACTTTATCAAAGTAGGGAAAGGAGGAGGGCTGACAGGGCCTAAGTCTCTATTTGTGGCTCACATATCCATTTCACGATGGCGTTGTCATCATTATTATTATTTTGGGAACCATAATTTATCTTTTGTAACATCTTCTACATTAAATTATCTAAAGGCATTGTCATGCTCTTGATACTTTTTTTTACAGAATGTAAGGATCCAAGGGGATAGCTAATCAGTCCATCCACCTCCAAACTCCCTTGCTTTAATGATTCCTGAGGGCCCCAGGGATCCAATTTTTACCATTTTTTGCACCTGTGTAATGGGCCTTGTTTCCTTTTTTTTGTTGTATTGATTTTAACCTTATAGCAAAAAAAAAAAAGAAAAAAAAAAAAAAAAAAAGAAGGCATTTTCATGCTTCCAGAAAAAGATAATCTCCTGTTACTGATAACAGAAATGAAGGTTTTGTCCCAGTTGTTTTGAGTCCTGAATTATTTTAATTTTTAGCAGAAATTATTCTTTGTTCTGTGTTTTTTGTATGTGGTAGACAAAACATGTGTATCTAATGTTCCTTAATACATGCTCGAGTGAGGCTTATTGCAATTTAATTTAGTTATGACTTAATGCCTGCTCATATTAATCTCAATGAAAATTTCTTGATACAAACACATTTTAAGAAAACTGAAAAGGATTAAAAGAACTTAAAAAATAAGAGAGAGCATATCAATATGACTATTTGTTGCTGCTCATCTTCAGGTCTCTGCCGCCTCTGGCCAAGAAGTATGTTTTGCAGATGCTATATCTTGTTGGTCCAATCACTGCGAAGTCGATGGAAGAATGGGTGCTTGCAGATGGATTGTCTAAGCATAGAGGCGCCATTGATAGGTTATTGCAGCTGAGAGTATTTCTTGAAGCGACAGACAGGTTACAACTTTTAAATTGGTTCTATAGTACATTATTTTCCTGGCAGTTTGTTTATTCCCTTGTTTTTAGTTGCATTTTCATGTCAATATATCAGCTGCTTCTATAAAAGAATACTTAATGCGCTTTGTCAATAAATCAAATGCTTCTATAAAAGAATACTTAATGCGCTTTGTTTGGAAAGTTGGAGTTTTAATGATAAAAAGAAGAAAATAATGAGAAAAAGGAACTAATGTGAAAAATTACAAGGGAAGCAATACTACCGGAGCAGAAAGAAATATGTTTCAAATAAGAAATATGATTCAAATAGCTGGTGTGTTTCTAATGTGGAGCAACACACATTTATAATCTCTCTTGATTACAATAAAGAACCGACAATTAAGCTTCAAACTCATTAGAAGAGATTGACGAGATGCGGTTGAGTCATAAAAGATGAAAATAATGGGAAAAGAAATTTTTGTGAAAAATGCAAGGAAACCAAGACTAGAAAAGAAGAAAGAAATATGATTTAAATAGTTAGTGTGTTTCTAATGTGCAGCGACACATATTTATAATCTCTCTTGATCACAATAAAAGTTCTACAGTTAACTTGCAACTTATCACAAGAAATTGATGAGATGTTGTCGAGCATCTGGAAAAAGTCTATCAAAAGTAGGTAATTCAGGATGTAGTGTGCAGCAATAGAAAAACAATCCTCTTATTATGATCCTCCTCATGAGTTATATAGTTTCCTTTTCTAATGCTTTGGATGGCACTTGTCCAAACTACATGAAAAAGAAAAGCACTCTCTATTTTCAAAACTTCTCAAGCTGGATCATTAATATGTCTGTCACTTTCGTTTTGTGCCTTGTTTGACTCTAGAATGGAATGTTTTGGCTGGTTTGCCATTTTAGGGCCTGCTTAGCATCATTCCTACTTTGAAAATTGTTCTATGCCAAAAATGAGTTGTGTTCAGTGTGTTATACTCTTTGAATGGGTCGCGATGAACTTGTTTGGCAATGTTATGCCAGAATTGTTCTCAAATAGAAAAATTAGTGTAATGATGTTTGACTACATTCTTGAATTTAAATCCTTGAAATATTCATATATACATATTTTATATTAAAAATGAAGAAATAGTTAAATATTCATGCATCCATGCCACATATAACTTTGGAAAAATTACAAATTAATCATTTGTCATTAGTTTAAATATAAATTACTCTCCCCCACCACAATCTTAAAACTCATAGTATAAGCTTCCGTCCATGAACATGTAAATTACAATTCCAAAGTCTATTGAGCTGAAAAGAACCATAACAAAACAATATTTCCCGAATGGATCTGGTGCCGATCCAAGAGATTAAACTATGTGGTTAGTAATTAAGCCTCTCTATCCCATAATTTCATATTTCATCAATGTTTCCATCCAATTGACGAGCAGTGCCACAGCCGTCAGTGTGCAATACTTACAAGCTCCCATCCGTGAACATGAAATTATAGTTCAGAAGTCTTTGGAGCTGTGAAGAATCAAAACAAAAGAATATTTAATAGAGTAAAACCTGGATTAAAAAATTAGTGTTTTCTATTTTCTTTGAAAGGCTTTTGCTAATTGAAGTTCCCAAAACATACAAATTCGCATGGGTTTGTTTTCTTACACTTGTAGGCCTTTGGTTGGGGAAAATCAGTTGAATCAAGAATATGGGTTCATTGCCCTCCAAAATCCAAATGGGTTCAGATATTTAGGGAATCTGACGGTTCTTTCTCCTTCCGAGCAAATGGCCCTCTGACACATGAAGAGTGTTAAAGGGTATTGGAAAGTGGGGAACTGTCCATGAATAGAATACACCCAAGGCCAAACACAGCTTCTTGTTCTCCTCTTTATAGAAACTAGCTTATAAAGACGATGCATTGGAAGTAGAAAGTTGTCTAACAGGAATTCCATCCATCCAAGGCCTAGCCCTACTATCACCAATGTATAACCACTGAAAAAAGGAAATCACTTCATTTTCTATATCAACTTTATTATCACACAACCTTCCCCTAGCTATAATAGAGTTCATCCTGTTGACACGACGGTAAGCACCAGCAACCATATGAAAATTTTTTGTATTACGATCGCCCACTTCCAACCATTTATTTCTTGAGCATTGTTTCCATTTAATTTCTTCTTGAAAAATCAACCTGTGGAAATTCTCTTGATATGACTGTCTTCTTTGTCGATCTACCTCTTCACAATTTCCTGCTGCTTCCTTTTCATCTAAAACCTGAATATCCGCAAGCAACTGCTGCTTCTGCGCTTGTAAATTATCAAAGACATCCTTTTGCCATACTTGTATCTTCTATTTCAGGAATTTGAATTTCTGAGATAATTGATAACCTATCCACCCCCTTACAGATTTAGTTTTCCACCAATCTCTAATACTATCTGCAAACCCCTTTTCAGAGAGCCACATTAACTCAAATCTGAAAGGTGGAGGATCCCAATCTTCTAATCCTGTTTCCAACAGTATAGGACGGTGATATGAAATGGGATGTGGCAAAGCTTTCTGAGAAATATCAGAAAAAATCTCTAGCCAATCTGTTGACACTAAAAATTGATGCAACCTACTCATCACTGGATTTTATTGCAAGTTAGACCAAGTGAAATCTGCTCCTCTCAATGGTAAATCAAAGAGATCATGGTGACGAATCCAATCACTAAAATCTCCCATTGCTGGACTGATAACATATAAATCACCTCCCAACAGCCAAGGGCGATTCCATGTGCCTCCCACCTGAGAAAGCTCCACCCATGAATCTACCTTGTTGTGCGCATTAGAAGGCCCATAGACTGAAGTAGCCACCCACTCAACATTACATTTGGCATCTTTCAACAAAGCAGAAACAGAAAATCGTCACAAATTCATCGAACTTTTGCCAATAAGCTGCATTCCATGCTATTAAAATTCCCCCTGATGCACCTATAGGAGGGCACACAGCAAGCTGACAATCTGACCAGGGGCATATTGCTTTGATAATTCATAGGCCGCAAAAGAACCGTGTTGGCAAATGGCTATAGCTAAAGAGCTGCAGGCTCTTGAAGCTAATCGGACTTGGGATCTTATTCTTCGACCTGCCTGGTCGCAAGTGGATGTACTTTATTGAAGTCAGGTTTGATGGTACTTTGGATAGATATAAAGCTTGTCTCGTTGCTCAAGGATTCAAGCAAAACTATGTGATCAATTGTGAAGAAACCTTTGCTCTCATAGAAAAAATGATAACAGTCAGGACTCTGTTGTGTGTAGCTGCTTTTCGCAATTGGCCATCATGGCATACGGATGTTAAAAATCCCCTTCTTCATGGTGATCTCAATTAAACTTTCTATATGCTACCTCCACTTGGCTATGCTTGTCCATCCTCAATGGTCTGTCATCTAATAGCCCCTCTATGGACTAAACAGTCTCTTCGAGCGTGGTTTGGAAAATTTATAACATCTATTCTCGAAGCCTGATTTCATCAAAGCTATAATGATCACTCTCTTTTCATTCACCGGACTCGTTGCGGTTGCACTATCTGCTATTCTATGCTCACGTTATCATTAGTTCAAATGATATTATAAGCTTAAAAAAGCTCAAGAGCCATCTCATATAGATGTTCAAAATGAAAGATTTGGGAAAACTAACTTACTTTCTTAGTCTGGAAATCAATTGCGGTAAATAGGGTATTCATATTCATCAATGTAGATATACTGAAGATCTATTGGCCAAGGTTCCTCTTTCAGATAGTAAATCTACAGAAACTCCTATGGAACTTAATGTCAAGTTCAGAAAAGTAGATGGTAGTCTTTTTCCTGATCCAACTATGTAGTGATGACTCGTGTGCAGTCTTATTTATCTGACCATGATTCAACCCGGCATTGCCTATGCAGTTCAAGTTAGTAAGTTTGTGAGACATGCTGATAGAAATTATCTCACAACATTTTATCTTATTCTTCGGTACATTTGAGGAACAGTTGACTGATGGCTATTTTATTCATCAACTTCTTCTCTGCATCTCTGTGCTTATGCATATGCTGATTGGGTGGGCTGTCCAGACACTAGGCGATCCACCACTGGGTGGTGTATATTTTTAGGCACATCTCTCATCTCCTGAAAGTAAAAGAAGCAAACCACTGTTTCTAAGGGCCCGTTTGGATGTCTACAGAATAAAATATTTATAGATTTAAATATTGCAAGAATAAAATAGTATAGAATACAATAATGCAATATTATAATAGTATAATATTTTTACTGTTTGGCAATTTTTGAAGAATTTTACATATTTTAAATTGAGCAGTTTGGAAGGTGTTATGATTAAAGTAAATTACATTATAAGAATATTTTTTATTAAATGTTTTAATTTATATGTAATTTATCACTTCTAGATAAAAAAGTAATGTGGTAAAGTAAAGTTTAACTTTCATGTTTTTACCATAAGTTACTTTTCTTTTATCACATAAAACCTTGGTAAAATATAGTAAAGTCAATAAAAAAAAAAACTACTTTATAACTCTCTCTCTCCCAGTTTGCTTTACCACATACTTCATTTGACCTTACTTTACCTCACCTTTAACCATGATATGACATCAATCTTTATTTTACTTTACCACACCCGTAAACAAGTCATTTTTTATTTACAATATAAAATTACGATAAAATGTGATAAAGTAAAGTAAAGAAAAGAAACTACTTTACCATTCCTTCCCACTTTACTTCACTATGCACTTTATCTCACCTTTACTTTACTACACCTTTACCATCCTGTGAGATTTACTTTTACTTTATTTTACCATATATGTAAACATACACATTATAATGGATTTGGTGAACTAAAATCTTTACTTTACTCTACTACTTTGTAATAGTCATTTTAAAAGATTCTTTTCTTGTAGAAAGTTTTCTACAGGGGGGAGTTGTAGAAGAGAATATTGAGCTTTTTGAAAGAAAAGAATCTTTTCTTCAAATTTTTCTTGACCAAACGCACAAGATTTTCTTCTTTAAAAAATGAAAGATTTTATTCTATAAAATATTATTTTCTTGTGTTTTCTTGTGCATCCAAACAGGCCCTAAATCTTCTGCTGAAGCTGAATATTGGTTTATGTCCTCGATCACAGGCGAGATCATCTAGCTCTGTTGCCTTCTTCGAGAATTTGGAGTTCTCATTATAGGACCTACACCTTTCTTTGCATACAACAACAGTGCCAAATTGAAGTAGACTACATACATTGAAGCAGACTGCCCCTTCGATCATGAACACGTGTTGTCCAAAGCACTGCACCTTCTTCGCGTCTTCTCAACATTAGTTGGCAGACCTTTTCACTAAAGCAATGACCAAAGCTTGCCATGATTTCCTCATTACCAAATTGATGCCTCATTCACCTCCACATCAATTTGAGGGGGAGTGTAGAGATAGTGGAACCCACACATGACACACATGTGACCCACATGTCTTCTTATGTAAAAAAATCAACCGCCCATAGAAGATATTTAGGAAATACTAATGATTGTGTTCACTGCTGTCATTATTGTGATGAGGATATAGATAGTAGGCTGAGTCATTTTTATTATCTCGGGCCCCCAGTTTGGGCTTGATTGTAGAGCTAATTGGATTCTTTAATCCCTATAAATACACAAGTTGGCCACACAAGTGGGCAGACCTTTTCTCTGGAACTTCTCCCTTCCTCTCTTCTTAATTAGAGGCATGATAGATTCTTTCCCCAAAATTAAATTTCCAGGATAGTTTCCACTGGATAGGTAAGTAGTCATGTAGACTACCTCCAACTAACACAATCTAAATAGGGAACAAATACCAACGATAATCTTTCCGAAGAATCTGAGCCATATTTTTCCTACAAGAACTGAAACAACAGCAAATAGTCCATACATATTGTATTAGTACTAAAAAATTTGTTGTTACATTGAATGTGTAAGGTGTAGATAAAATCTGTTTACATTTAATGGAAATTTACCAGAGCTTAAATGAAAAATGAAGCAAATGCATCAGAAGTATATTAAATTTATAAATTCTGTTGACCTACCCCTACCAGAAATAAAAAAAATTATTAAATACAAAAGTAGACAAATCATCTTATTATTTGTTTATTGAAGTTCATATTCATTGCTACTTGTAGCTACAGTATTCCATGGTTTAAACAAAAGTTTTAACTTGTCTACAATTCTACATAGAGTGCTCAAGTGAGAAGCAGAAAATGAAAAACATTTTGGAGTCTGAACAACTATTAAATAGTACCATGGCTCACTAGTGTTGAAGGCTTAAAATCTACTTTGCTGAAGAGTTGAGTATCAAATGTTGTTTCTCATTTGTCTTTTTTCACCTTTTGACCTTTCTGTTTGTCGTAGTACAAGTACTTAAATCATACGTGTTATTGATGTAAAGAAAAATATAGTATGCCTTCTTTCCCCAGTAGGATGGTTATTTTATTTGGTTTTTGAGTCACAAGGCTGTCAGAATGACCGAATAGAGAAAATTTATTCCACTACAGCCTACTTCATAAATTTGAGTTTCTGCTAAATCTCTTTGTACTGGCAGGAAGAAGGAAACCAGTTATAAATTAAATCCCAAGTTTCAGGACAGTCTTCAGAAATACTTGGTGTATGGGTATGTATCTCTATCACCTTTTCTGTTCCCTATCTAGTTATCTTAATATGTCATATATCAGTAACTCTGTCCTTTTCTCTCTTACCTGTGCTCATCAGAAGTGATCTATGATACAAAAGATTGTTGAATGAATTTATTTATTCTTTTTGCTACCTAGATACAGTTATACACAATCAGTAATGTCCAAGAAGTGTCTTCAACATTTCTGCTCTCTCTCATGTGATTTTGTTTCTATGCTAGATGTTTAGGTTAGTAATGTCCGTGCAATAGCTTTTCCGGCTGTGCTCCCTATAGTCTACTAGGAAGGCTTTTGCTGATTTTTTTTTTCCTTATTCTTTTCATGGATCATTGTCTTGATGACATGCATATAGCTCTATAATGCCCAGATACGGCATGGATACGGTAGGGACACGCCATAGACATGGATTTTACATAGAAAGAGTGAGAAGTATCGGATGCGACACGACATGATATGTGCATCATAGATACAGTTTGTTTTTGTGATGTATTTGGAACAAATTAACAGAGTAGCTGGAAAAAAAAAAAAAAAGGAAAAGTGGTTTATATTTTATGGATCATTGTCACGACTCAGAATGCGGGGCCCATGGTTCAAAATAGTGGACGCTGCATAGCGTAGTGGCGGCATTACCGGCCTTAGTGGTTGAGGCCGCTACACTAATATGAAAATTGCAGCGCTATAGTCTAAAACCTAGTAGAGCCAATAAATTTTAATTTAAAACATTGTTTTTCATATTTCTTTTCCTTTATAGCCATTCTTAAAGTTGTCTCTACCCTTTTATGGTTCCAAATCACTAAAAAAACACAAGATTGGTTGCTACATAATATTAAATTTTTTTTTTTACTACTTAAAAAATTCACACCGCTGCGTATCGCCCTTCACGTAGCGTTTTGGCTACTGGCAGCTACGCCCGCCGCAATCGCTATTTTGATCCTTGCCGGGGTCCTTTGAATTCTGTGTCGAGACTTATAAAAGGTTCAGGTATGAAAACAAGGATTGTTAGGCCCTTATTTGTAATTTAAAAAATCCTAGAACTCAACTAAATAGTCCATGAAAGGTTCAGTTGTGATTACTATGCTTTCTATGGGCTTAATCACAAGTTTTTGGACACTTTTTGAGCTCAAAGAAGTAAAAGACAAGGGCTGGCATGTACTTTTTAGAACTCATAAGATGCTCAGATGTAAAACAGCAAAGTTCAGGCCCCTAGATGCAAATTTCAGAAGTTCTGTAACTCAGAAGGAGGCTCAGTCGAACTGAGAATGCCTCACCTGACCGCCTTTTGGGTCAATTGATCTATGGACCCAGCTGGATCCACCCCACAAAGGAACCAGACCACAAGGATTGCCCTGGTTTGGTCTTTTGGATGGTCGGGTTTGATCCTTCATCAAGTGGGTCATATGGGCCCCACAACCAATTTCAGGAAAATGCATTATGAGGACTTGAAATCTGTAAATCTCAATTTCTGCCATAATTTCTCATAACTTTTTGGTCACTTTGAGTTGAAATTGTAGCCTAGTAATTCTTGTCTACATGAGAGAATTGATTGGTTACGAATCAAAAAAAAAAAAAGATAAAAAAAAAAAGAAAAGAAAAAGGATTGATTGGTTAACTACTAGTGTTGAGAAATTAGGATTTAGAGCGTCGAAGAAAAAGAATGGTTGACAGGGTGCTGAAATCACTGTAGCTGTCATATTAAAACTAGAAGATCAATGGAATCATCATTACTATCCCTAATCTCATGCGGGAAAGAATCTAGAGGCAGAAATTAGGATTTGAAATCATACACATGTAGATAAGGAATTCCACTCATATAAGCTATAGTCGCATGGTTAATTTGCAGAAAGATGTAACATGTAAGTCATGAAAGAAGGCTCAAGGTTGCTGGTTCTCTGTGTTAATAACTGAAAACACCAAAAGCTCAAGCTGTTAGCGTGAATGACACAACAATGTATATCAACACTGGCCTTCGAAAAGGAAGCCGTTCGAATTCGAAACCCAACAGACAGACCGGACCAGACAGAACAGACAAATGGAGGTAACATGCCTCACAAGAGTTTCGAACTCGTGACCTCTTGCTATGGATCCATGTTAATAACTGAAAACACCAAAAGCTCAAGCTGAATGACACAACAATGTATATCAACACTCTCTTCTTCTAGTTTCCTCTTCTAAATCTCCAAGTACAGCCAAGGATTTGGTTTGAGAGAGAGAGAGAGAGAGAGAGAGAGAGAGAGAGAGAGAGGAATAATGCTCTTGATGGGCATTTATTCTCAAAAGCGGCTGGCAATACTATTTGGAAAGAAATAGGATTCGTTGCACTATTTCTAAAAGGAGTCTGAGGTCGGCAAGAGCACTTTCAAATTCCTATCGAATTGATTCTCAAGCCTTTCGTATTTCTTTTAATCCAAAGCTATGGGTTCCATTACTTAAATCTAAAAGTCCTTTTAAAACTAAAAAGGGGTCCTACCAAGCTCTTCTAAAACTCTTTTTTAATTAGTCAGGGCCCACTAAAATTAAATACAACATGGCCCCCACATAATATTATACTGTTATAAGTACTTACCATTCACAAATGTATGTGTATATATATGTATATCAATTGTTTGAAAACCCAAATGGAATTTGTTTGGAAATGTATTATACAAAGCCCTTTGCCCTAAACCTCATCTATAACAGCCAAGAACTTAAACCTAATGAAGATAAAATCTACCTTCTGCTTTCTCGTCTCTTCTTTATTCTTGGTTTGTGCCTTTCATTTAATGATTCAACATGTCTCTGGTGATAAAGTAACCCATATATCTTTCCAGACCCATATCAGAACCGTGAATGGTTGTACTTTCCATGGCCTATGAATAAAACACCCCTTCTAATTGAAGTCATTGCTGCCTAACCTCAGTTCAGATTATGAACCTAGTCAAGAACCTGCATGATCGTTTTCTGGTCTTCACAACCAGGAACGACACTTTTAGATTTTCTTTTACTAAATATGACCTGAGAACTAACCAGGAATGCCACTTCCAGATTTTCATTTACTAAAGATGACCTGAGAACTTGCATCTTGGGAAGCATGAACTTGAAAGCATGTACCATATTCTACATTCAATCATTGATTTTGGATCCTTCATTTCCTTCATCTAACCACCATCAATAGTGATGGTTGACCAACAATTGCCAGATCTGAATGAAGGATTTGACGCATGTGTTTTCACTGGTACGCACAATCGATGAATCCTCCGTCTCCTTTGGTTCCAGTCACCAACTGATCTTGGATTTAACTGCTGCATTTAGATTTTTGACACTTTTATCCACAGAACAACTCTTTTCTTCTCATAATCTTCAATTCCAACTGGAGCAAATTATCCATTGAAACATGTTTTGATTAGCTGAACCTGATCTCACAAGATCATCGATTTGATCTAGTTCAGGTTTTCTGGAGAGTATTTGTCATGCATAAAGCAAGTCTCATTAATCTAACCTTTGGTTCAACATATTGCAAGAGCTGCTGAAGCATGTCTACCAACTGCAATTTCCCCAGATCATAGTCCAATTCAAACTGCAAACCTTGTTCATGCAGTTCTTAAATCTCTGATCCCATTTTGAGATAACCCAACCTATTTCCGTGAAGTGAATCTAGATCGCTACCCTGAACCTAAACTAAACAATCCCAACCTATTTCCTTGAAGTGAATCTAGATCTCTACCTTGAACCTAAACCAAACAATTGCTGACCCTTGTTCTAAGTACTACAGAAAGTTATTACAAAGTAGAATTGAAAGGGTAAGATCTCACATTTTTTTTGGCTTTCTATTTCTTGAGAGAAGACAGAAGGATTTGGTTGCTGTCTTTGCATAAGATTGTGGGCTCTCCTCTCACCTACTTGGCATGACTTTGGGTTTTCCTCCCACACATTAACCTTGTTTTTATCTACATTAGTTTCCTAGATTCACATTCTTGTTCCAAATTCTCTAAAATGAATAAAACTACGACATTATGCACGAGGAAACAAGCCCAAGCTTGTCCAATACTGACTTTGTTTTAGAAAGTATGGCCCTTTTTATGATAATATCTTCGTAGATGTGAATTTATAGTATTTTAGTATTTTTTTCATAAAAAAAAATTGTGTGAAACGTAAGGATTGAAATGTAGCTGTTGTTGATTTGATGTCTAGGATTTTGTTTGAGTTTTTCTTTATTATGTAAGAACATTTAGACCTAGAATTCATGTGGTCGACCCCAACATAGTTGGGACAAGGCATCGATGATGCTGAAATGATGAACATTTAGAACCATTAGAAGGGCTGAAAACCAAAGTCTTTGGTTGTATTTATTATTGTCATGAGAAAATTCCAAAGATTGTGAAAGCGTGGATGTGCGAATCCATTTGAGGCATTAGATTTAACCTTGGTTTAGTCGTGTTTCCATTTTGTTTTGGCTTGTTATTTCCATTCTATTGTCTTCTGAGACTGCGTTGCAGATTTAGTGGATAGATGAAGGATGGTGAAACCCTAGATTTCTACTTGTTTGAGCTATGTTAGACGCTTTCCAACTGCGTCATCTTCAGCAGCTGTGATGGAACTTAATATGCACTGATCGCTTGATCAGACTGCAGGTGTATGAGGCCCATGAATTTAATGGATCTGTGACAGTAAGGAAACCGTTGTGGCAGCATAACACTGTCATCCTTCAAAGAACAGTAGTTGTAGTTGTAGAGCAGCTGTTGTGGTTTTTGGAAACCATGAAGAACTACCTTTAGATGTTGCCCTTCATGATTATCTTGACCGTCTGAATGAGCTCTTCAGCAGATATGGAACATTGGGTGTTTGATAATCCAATGACAGTATCAGCACAGAGAGGCTTTTGACTCACGTTCTTGATTGAAACTATGATGCTGTTTTTTCTGATACCATGAGCTAGGACAACATCTTTGAACCACAAATTGATGCAACGGAAAAAGACAAATGAAGATGTGATCCATAGTCATTTTCCTTGGTGTATTTGACTGGGCATATATAGCTGTAGAAGATGCTAACTCAAAGCCATATGCAGAGCATATCTGGTTACCTTACAAGAGCTTAGTGGACAGATAGATGCTCTTTCTTTTCCTTTGTACATCACGGTCTTTACTTGCATTCTCCTATTGGGATTTGAAACTTATTATTTTTGAAAAAAGAGAACTCGAAAGTTCCGTTGATTAAAAGCAACCTTATATGTTACCTTACATGATTATGTTGGCCATCCGATTGAGGTCTTCAAGAGTTCATGAAACATCTGTGTTTGATATATATCAAACGAAAGTTATCAGCACACAGAAATTTTGATAAGAACTTGGAACAGGAAAAAGATAAATGAAGATGGGATCAATTGCTGTATCCCTTGGTGCCAGGGTTTAAAAATTGGCCATCAGTCCAAGTTGGTGCCATGGTTTAAATATTGGCCATCCGAGTTGACTTAGACTCGGTAGGGTGTGATTCGGTTTGAGTGAGGCTCGGCCAAGTCATATTGGAACTGAGGTAAAAAGGGTTTGAAACCCTACGTTTTCCCCATTTCTTCTCCATTTTCTCAACTCTTACTCATTTCTTCTCCATTTTCCCAACTTTTGCTCATTTCTTCCCCATTTTTGAAACGTTTCATTTGAAACCAAGTTACTCCCCTTTTTCCCAACTTTTGGTTATTTCTTTTCCCATGTCTTCCCCATTTCCAACTCTGCTCACTTCTTCCCCACTTAACCAACTTTTTGCTTATTTCTTCTCCATTTTTATGCTACCAAAGGGTTCTAGCATAATTTCTTTTTGATTTTTTGAGATCAAGATACCCATTTCTTCATTCTTGAAGAAGGTTGAAGAAGGGTTTTTGTATTTTTTGAGGTAAGATTTCATTAGAGCAAGATGCCCATTTCTTCCCCATTGTTGTACAATGTCATTAGAGCAACCAAACAGGTGAAGGTTGTTGAAAAAAATAAAATGAAAAAAACACTATAGAATGTGACTCTGAGTCCGATTCTGAGTTTTTAACTGCTTGGTGCAGTGGACTAGGTGTATATATATGTATAGCTGTATATGATGTGTATCCCTTGGTGCAGTTGACTATGTACATATAACTGTATAAGATGCCAACTCAAAGTCCCTTTGATCAGGAAGATTATCTGTACCAATCTCTTTGGTAACAGATTATCTACCCATATGAGCATCTAAAAGTTATGCCTACTATTCCAGTTTGGTGGTCTATAGTATTGGAGCTGTTGCCCTTTTTTTTTTATTTGAATCATTGGAACTGATGCTGTTGTACTGTACACGTTTCTTTTCTGCACACTTGTTGGATCATCTAAAATAATGCGTTACTATTCTACAAGGTTGGAAAACTCAAGCCTCGGACTTGTGCAACTAAAAAAAAAAAAAGAAGACTCGGGGGAGTCAATGTGGCCAGTCGAGTAATTTTTTTCATTTGAATTATGTTATGTCTTTATTCATGATAATTTATCCAAATTAATAAATTTTCACATTTGAAAAATGAAAAAAATAATAAATAAAAAAAGAACAATAGTCCTTACAAATCACAACATTTTTTTCATATATATCTAGGCTCTCGTAGATTTGATTTGGCCCTTGTCCAAAATGAAGTTGAATTGGCCGAGTCAAGAGTCTCAACGAGTTTTCCAACCATGCTATTCTAGTTTGGTAGTCTCCAGTACTGGAGCTGGGCTTCTTTTCTACACCTCTAGTACTAAAATTGCTCAGCCTCAGTGTGTGCGCATGCATGATTTCTCAGTCTAATGCACTGTGTGTTTTTGCGGGCTAATGTAAGCATGTCTTGCTGTTGATAATCTTGATCCACTTGATCGAACAAAGGAGTCAAAATTTCATATAAATCGGAGAAAGATCAAGGAAGTGGTCAAGTCTTTGATTGGAAGGTCAAGATGTGTCCAAATCAAGTGCCAAATCTTCCAAAATAAATAAGGAGATCAAAACAACACCTTATTGATCCTTTTGAACCACGTAATTCAACCAAATCAAGCCCTAGCATGACGAAAAGTCAAGCAAAATTGGGATGGACATTGTTTAGATTAGGGCCCATTAATGATGACCAAAACATGCATATTCCACTTCGAATCGAGCCCACATAGGGCACCTAGGTCTCGTCTGTTGAAATACACATGGTTGGGCTCACTAGCAAGGTTTAAAAAATCGGCCGAGTCTGAGGGCCCTTTCTGAGTCAGGTCTACTAGGACTTGTACACGACTCAAAGGGGCTAGGCCGAGTCACCTGCGAATAGGCCGATTCCCCATGTGGCTCGGGCAAGTAGGCTGACTCCATAATGACAGACTCAACCGACCATCTAATCTCTGCTACTGAATCATGTAAATCTATTTTACTCTTGTTTTGCTGCATGCCTGCGTCCATTACACCACAGGAAGTTGGTTGATAAATTCACACTCGCTTCTCTGGCATTAGAGCTTATGGTCCATTGAGGTATTGACATAGATTTTCTTTCATGTAATTCAATGATCCCATATAGAAATTGGTCCTTAATAAGAGGCAGGCTAAGGATGGATATTTTCTTTCACGTAATCCAATGACAGTATATAGAAATTCATCCTTAATAACAGGTGTCTCCTCTCCTCTATGAAAAAGAAGTACTCCTCAAGCATATGTAGGATTTTATTTCTTCTTATTTCAAGAAAGAGGCCTCATTTCTCCATTTTGAAAAGACAACACACTTGCATATGTTGCATGGCCTAATTTTCTGTTTGGTAGGGTTAGGGTAGAAATTATGTGATGGAAATGATCTGATTGAATTATAATACAATCAAATCGTATAAAACTTATCAAAGCAAAAAGATTTTACAAATTTTCCATCTGATGAGGCTCTCATACGTTTTTTATTTATTTTTATTTTTTCGTGAACTGTTAAATGGAACTTGACTTGGTCGAGTCCCATGCGACTTGGCCAAGTCGGGCGGGTTGGCTTGGACTCGGCCTTGACGGAGTTGGGTCCAGAGTCTGAGTTTTAAATCCTTGCTTACTAGTAAAAAAGTGGGGCCCACAACCTGTTACCATGGGATCTCCAATGAAATTCAGAGATATGCAAGTTTCAAGTTTTGGCAACTTACCAAAAGGCAAATCCATAGCTAGGAATGAGTCTGTGGGGCAAACACTTGCTAAACTTAAACAAGGAAAGTAGATGTGTTCAGAAAAAAGTCACATAAGGTAGTATTTTGGTATTTTCCTTTTATTGCTTGAACTTGATGAGTGACGAGGATTATGGTTGAGTTTATGAGAAGAATATAGACGTCCAACCCTAGGTTGCCTGTTATTCATATTTTGTCATTATTTGCATGGCTTGCAAATGATCTCTTCTCTTGTTGGTCTGAGACTGATTTTTCCCAAGGTTTGAAGATTATTTCAAGTAGTGTATTGCTTTTGGGGTAAGCTTTCGACTACTTATATCCTTGTGTTGCAAACTTGCAATTGCTAGTGTTTCTATAGATTTAGGTAGGGGATTGGAGTTGGGTTTTCCAATCAATTGGGCTCACCCTCGTGGACTGCAGCACATCCTAATTGATGTGTGTTAAGCAGGCCTGAAGTGCATAGTTTGGGAACTTTTAGACGGCAACAATTCTTCAGGAAGGACTAAAACAGACTGAATGCGATTAATCTATTTTTTCTCAAGAACACTGCGGCAGGTGTTGAATCCTTACCTTGTATGTCGTTGACATTATTTCTTGGAGTGACTCTTTGGGCTTCAGAATCTGTAGGTCGTTAAAATCTTTCTTTCACATGACAAAGTCACAGAGAGAGGCATTTCTTTCCTGTCCTTGAGGAGACTTCCGAGAAAGGAATGTTTATTAACCTGTATCATCATAATCATCAAAGCCTTGTCCCAACTATGTTGGAGTTGGTTAGATGAATTTTGTTTCTCCATTCTTATCTATCTTCAGCCAAATCGTCGGATTGGTTGTACTTATTAGATCTATCCTTGCTACTTTCATCCATGTCCTCTTTAGCCTACCCTTTTCCTTGGTGGGCCATCAACCTGTATAGAAAAACTAATCCTCATCGGCATTGTGCCTGCTTAGATATGTCCAAACTATCTTTAACGAGTCTCTCTTAATTTAATACCTATTGATGCTACCCCTAAATGCTCTGGAAAGTGCTCATTTATGATTATATCTTTCCTAGTTATACCACACCTCCATTTCAACATTCTCATCTTTGCTACATGCAATTTTTGCATGTGTTGCTTCTTGATTGGCCAACATTTTGCTTGAAAGGATATAGCTGGTCTAAACGCTGTCATATGACTTGCGTTAAGTACACTAAAGACTTGTTATCTCTTGCTCAGGTGAGCGAATTGGAGATCAGTCACAACACCTTGAGTTACCTTGAGTTGAATGTTAAAAAATTAATGGAGAGTGATATCAAATCTTACTCTATTTGAAACTAGTTTGGTCTTATTTGTCTAATGATGACTCTACCAGACATCTGTCATGCAGCACACACAGTCAGTTTGTGACTATTACTTGACATTTCCATGCTGTTGAAACTCTGTCAGGACTGATCTGTAGTTTAATTCTTTTACTGCACAAGAACTGTTTAGTAATTTTGTGAAAACGCAGGAACTTTTTGTAATTTTATAGAACTACATGGTCTTATTTGTAAGAACCCAACTGGTCAGTTATTAATAAGGGTGGTCATCACCCCTAAAATGGACAGCCCCAACCCCGCCGCCCCAACCACCACTTTTCCTCTTCCTCCTTTCCCCTTCCTCCTCCTTGCCCCTCTTTTCATTTTTCTTTCTTTATCCTCTTTCTTCACTTTTCCCAAAAAAAAAAAAAAAAATGGTCTGAATCTTCAATACATATGGCCATAGTTCTTTGAATTATTCAGCTCAAGGGGACCCTGGATGGATATTTACTTTTCATGCAAATTTGCTTCTATCTCCATCTACTTGTGATGATGTTGATTGGGTTGGATGTCTAGATAGTCAGTGCTTGATGATTGGTTGTTGTGTGTTTCTCTGGGACTCATTCTGGAAGTGTAAGAAATAAAACTAGGTTCCTCAATTATTCACAGAAGATGAAGATGGAGTTATGTCAAACTATTTTGCAATTGTTTGGCTTTAAGTTCTTTTTTCAGAACTTCATGTTCCTCAACAATAATCTATTCTTTATTCTGTTAATACAAGAGCTATCCAGATTGTGGCACAATTTGTCTACGATGAACATGTGGGGCATTGGAAGTTGGCCATCACTTTATTTCACAGAGTATGACTAGAAGATCGTCACACTTCCACTTGTGCCTTCCAAATGCAGTTTGCAGATATCTTTATTATTGCCATGACCTGTGATAGCCATGAATCTCTTGTTCCCAAATTGTCTATTTGATCATTCATATCAATTTGAAGGGGGTGTGAAATGGTACTGCAGAATAACATATAGGAAGCGTGCATTAAATTGATTTTACAGTCTGTCATATTATAGGGAAAACATTCACCTGCTCATGGTGCTCATACACACTGTGCATCCGAAACATCCAATAGGTAGGACCTACCTCTGAATTTCACACATTACCCTTGACGCGCATTCCACATGCACTGTGCTCATACGCACCGTGCGCAGGTGGAAATCTTCCCATATTATAGTCATGTTTTATTGTGGAGAGAGTTGATACATTAAATTGATTTTAAAGGCTGTCATATTATAGTCATGATAGTTGATCTTATGTAATATGTAAAGCAAAGTAGACTTTGGAGGTTAGCTTTGACCAGGAAGATAAACATACGGATCATGTAATTAGCTGTGCAGTTTGCAGTTGGCACAAAATTGGTGGCTTGTTTTTGTTATGATCTATATATAGTGCAGTCTTTTATTAGCATAAAGAGTACTTAATTTCATCTCTGTCTGTGTGGGTGCGCCCGCGCGTGCGTGCGTTTGGATTTCTGCCCGTCATTTACCTAAGTTTGTCAAATGCTAGATCTGTATTGATATTGCACACTCATGTTAGAACTAATCTTTTGCTGTGTGAACAAAACACGAACATAATCACAATGACTGACAGTTTGTCTTTATCACTAGGGCATTGCAAACTTCCATTGTTTAATCATGCAGCACATTCCCACTATTGTTGTTGGATCAGGTTGCATTACACCTAGAGCTATATTATACTTGTACCATTGCCTCGTTTATCGTATTAATTTTATGATTGCTACCTATGAGTTTTGCCTTTTTACTGATGATATGAAGTCCTTGTAACTCCAAAGTGTGTTTTTTTATTTTTTTTTGTATTAACACATCCATCATATTCATCAACTATATTTGCACTCTAAATGTGGAACGTATGTTTTTATGACATATTACTCGGAAATGTCAGGGGAGCTGTACCCACAGAGCCAATGCCTTCAATTATCACTGGGAGGCTACCAACCTTGGACAGTCTGGAAGCATATGCCCTTGAACAGTGGGAGGTTGCCAACTCTGGCCTTGTATTTTTCGTAGTCTGTTTCTTAGCATTTGTGTTCACAGGCAGGGCATTTCCTCTGCCTCTGTATTTTAAGAGAGACTAACTATAGGGCCCTGTGCTATAGAAAGTATTCCATTGCACTAGTGGGCCCAGTTTGAAATGGAACTCCCAAAAATCTTCTCATTTACAAGATCCATTCTATGGCCTTGTTTTCTGGCCATGTATTTGAAGATCCTGAAATCTAGGTGATCTTTGGGACGACCTTCTGTAAACACCATAAATCATAAACTAGATGTCCGTCCTACGGAAATAGGTGTGAGTGTGACAGCCTGCAAACTATACATTGTCTTCTTCAAAGGGCCCTAATTCCATGTTTTCTGGGATTTTGAAAATTTGTTTCTCCAAGCTATAAATGTAATGGTTTTCAGTTTCTCTCTTTTTAATGAGTGTGGGAATTGTGGTAATTCAGTGCTTCTTGCTGCAACTTATCAGCTCAGGCCAACCAGAACGACCTTCGAGTATCGGCTCATCTATGTTGAAAGTCTTCCAACGAGGCCTATTGAGTTCAAGGTTCTCTATTTCTTTTACATCCTTACAAACTGGAGAAATTACAGTGTCCTGCTACAGTTTGATGCAACTCTCTACTCTTAACATTTGTGCTCCAGAAAGTCAGTGTGATTGGCTTATGATAAATGATGTCCCAAGAATTGTCCCAGATTGGAATATCATAGTGACCCATTCTCTACTCATTGTTCTGGGATTCTTGTGTATTCTATATTGATCAGTCTCTTTGCAAGCCACTAACTTATAGTTAGGTTCTTCCAACTTGAGGGATTTTGGGACATCATCGTGTTATACATATTCAAAGCAGGATCCTTTGATTTCTCTTATAACTGAATAGCTGATGGTTTTTTAGTATGATATATTACATTTCTTTGATGGATGGAAAATAAGGTTGATTTCTTCTTCTTCTTTGATTGGTATCATGGCTTGAACCCAAAACCTGAAGGTTGCAATAGTGAGCACCTCCCATTGTGCCATGGGCTCTTGCCAATAATGTTGAATATCTTGACCGTTGATGTGCTGATTTGCTGTTTCTACAGAGAAAGTGAAGCTCCAAAATTAACAGAGAGTGGTTTCCAGTTCTTGGTGAGTTTCATGTAATTCTGGGCCTTTACCTTGTTTTGTTTTAATCTTATTATCTCATTACATGTTTGAAACACACAGCTGATGGATACCAATGCACAACTTTGGTACATAATCAGGGAGTACATCTCTACTTCCCAGGTATAGACATTTGACATGTTCAGTTAGTCTATACTTTGCATTCCTTTGTTGTTTTCGTTACCAAATAAACTTGTTTTTTGAGTATCAACTATCAAATGAGTTGGAAACTTGGAATTGATTCGTGGAGAGTTTGGTGTAATACAAACATTAGGATCCTAAACATATTCATTTCTGGAAACATAAATTGTTGGCCATTTGTAGCGGGTTGGTTTGGGCACTGTGTGAATGAATATTTACTAAAGCAAAGAGGAAAAAAAGTGGTTAACTGTCTGAAGGTTGGGACGCATGTATCAGTGGTGATCAAAAGCACTAAGGAGGTTGGTCCAACCATTCTGTCCCAGTGATGTATACTTAAACCTGGATAGGCAGTAATTGGTCCTCTTTTTTTCTCTAAAAACAATTCTGATCATTTGAATGGTTACAATAATTTTTTGAGAAATAGATTCTGACCAGAGTTTCAATGAAGCCTACCTGCTGAATTTTTACGATCATCTGTGCACTATACGTGGCTCCAACAAATGTGCATTGTGGCCCTGTGGAGTGCCACTGTGAGCAGCTCATAAGCTTGAATGAGAATTTGCATTCCTTGAATAAGATAGTAAGATACTTTTCATAAAAAAGAATATTAAGATTTTTCGTATTGTTATTGATTTGATGCTATGACTTCTGTCTCACTATGGTGTAGGATCGAGGTGTAGATCCAGCAGACTTGATTTCGTTTCTACTAGAATTTAGCTTCCATTCTTTGGGTGAGGTAGTAGTTCGGTTCTGATTATTTCACGGAGGTACCAATTTGTTTCACAAATAGTTTTCACTTGGTGATTGGATAGTTAAGTCACCTTTTCTCCATGCTGTAGGCATATAATCTGAACACCCTGAGTGAGGTTCAAAGAAATGCTATCAAAGACCTTGCTGACCTAGGACTGGTCAAACTTCAGCAGGTGCATACAGGCACAAACTTTGTTTTTGAATGTAAACTATAGTTGTAAAATTTTTCCTTTATTGGAAACTCAACAGAACAGATATTCTGCCAGGGCAGGAAAGAAAGCTGGTTTATACCTACCAAGTTGGCTACCAATCTTTCAGTGAGCTTGTCAGATACATCGTCACGCAAGCAGGTTTCATTTTTTCCCTTCTTTTTTTTTTTTTTTTTTGTTTTTAAACCAGGCTGGATGGATATCATGCATGGTTTGGTTATTTACTTGTTTTAGACCTTACAGATTTTCTGTTTCGGACAGTACCTACTACGTAGTTTAGATGGCATCAATGTGCCAATGCCTTTTTACCTCCATGCTAAGCAAAAACTATTCATCTTTTGTGCATTTAAAGAGGTTTCTTTATATGATGGCTTTTCTTACTTTCATTTTTCCTTCTTTCATCATGCATTTTAGGTCAGTGAATCTATATCCATAAGTGGTTATTGTCAATCCCCCTGTAGAGTGTAGACACCTCATTCGTACTTGATGAGGAGATAAAATCAGAATTGCATGAACTGATTCAGTCAATGTTCAGCCCACAGGCTCAATATTGCATGAATTGGTTAGAAACAAAGCAGAAGTTGAATAGCTCAATATTTATGAATATTAAAAAAATATGTGAAATATTACGCCGAACATTAGGGCGCCAATCCAGATACACCGGGAAAAACGAGATAGTCACTGGAAGTTTTGGGTCCAACCCCACATTTCACCCTTTGCCGATTTTCTCTGTATTTTTGAAGGGATTTTTAAAATTATAATGTAACTGCTGTGGCACCGAATGACCTGAATTGATTTTTGAAAATCCTGTAAGCAGATAAATCACCCCCATTTTTTCACTCTAATTAGAAATAAGATCATAGCCAATTTTTGCACTTATTGAAAATAAAGCCTAGTCAAATCTCACACTAATTGAAAATGTGCTCTAACAAAATTTTATTCTAATTGGAAATAGGGCTTAAGCAAAGTCAACTCTAATAGGAAATAGGGCCCTAACCAATTGGCCCTTTTCACTCTAATAATAAATAGTGCCACAGCCAAATTTTACTCTAATAGGAAATAGAGCCCTAATCAAATTGCACTTTAACAGAAAAATTTTCGCCATATAAATACGACTCTGAAATGTGATATTCTAAGCAACGGTACTGGTAATATATGGATGACACTGTTGATTATAAGCATTTTATTAGTTTCTAAATTAGCATAACTAAGCAACATGAATACATGTGAAAAAAATGATCATTATTATTATTTTCTATTCATATTATGATACAGGATCTCATATATTGAGGGGACTGCTACGCCCCGTTATCTAAGTTACTTTTGAAAAAAAAAAAAAAAAACTACATTTTCAATCATTTTCCAATATCCTGGATTTTCTGGAATTTTTTTCAAATTTCTTTAACAATTTTTGCAAAATGCACTGCTATGCTACATAGCGCCCGCTTCATAGTGTTTTGGTGGCGGGCTGCTATGCCCGCCGCTACCGCTATTTTCATCCTTAGTAGGATATCTCTTGATGTAAAGAAAGTGTTCTTAAACAAATGCATGTTCTTTATTCATCTCTAAAACTTTCCCAAATAAAAAAAAATTCTTAAAAGGTTTTGTTAACTACTAAATAACATTTTAAAAATAAAAATGATAAAAGAAAGAAAGAATAAAGGTAAAAGATTCTTAATATTAACTTATTAGTTCGAACTATTCATGCTTAGCCGAATTGCTAGAATTATAAAATTCGACAAAGTGAGTATCAAATTGTAAGACTCACACTTGAACCCTAAGATTCATCTGTAAATGAGATTCGTTGCATTAATACAAATCATTTTCTTTAAGATTCAGGATATGAATCGTAGCATTCTGATAATAATGGCCACGTTCTTGACTCTTATTCCAAAGATCGCAAATCCCATGGAATTGAGAGAATATAGGCCCATTAGTGTATGGGTTTAATTTACAAGTTTATTTCAACGATTCTTGCTAACGGACCGAAAGTGGTTCTTCCGCATATTATTGATTTGTGTCCAGGAGCTTTTCTTAAGGGAATGCAAATTTTGGATGCGGTTCTAGTTGCTAATGAACTTATTCATTCGAGGAAGAGATCGTGTAAAGAGTTGTGTGACGCCCCCAGCCTGGGACGTCAATTAGGAATTGATCGGGTGATTAGTGGATTTCTTTCCCCAGGATTGGCGTGAGTGAGGATATAAAATTTCCATCACTTACTAGACTAAATCGCGGAAGCATACATGACATTATGACCCAAAGTTTGTGGCCCTCGGATTCCGTGTCGCAACCCAACGTTTGTCTCATGCTTACCAAAATATCGTACACCATCAGACTGGAAATCATAAAACCACTAGTTTATCTCATGCTTACCAAAATATCGTACATCATCAGACTGGAAATCATAAAACCACTAGGTACAGATCAAGACAGTAACCAGGATGTTTCATTATCCAAAATTTTAA
Source organism: Persea americana (assembly GCA_029852735.1). NCBI lineage: Eukaryota > Viridiplantae > Streptophyta > Magnoliopsida > Laurales > Lauraceae > Persea > Persea americana. The sequence goes on from CM056811.1 coordinate 25,732,317, forward strand.
AGTTACAACTTACAATATGCAATGTGCATTAAGTAGAATCCAGAAATAAAAGGAAGGTCAGTACCACGAAAATAAACTAAAACACATAGGAAACCCCCAATCTTTATAAACCAGGATGTCTAATTGACACCATCAGCACAGCTCTCACCTAGGCATTGTGGCTCCACAGTCGCCACAACAAGCTCTTTCTACTAGTCAGGGGAGAACCTACATCACCAAGGTTAGCAGGGTCGGGTACGATGACCTGATAAGTGGCTAAAATAAATAATAACACATGTTTGCTGCAATATGAGTAATGACAGAATATTCATAGTAGAAATCCAATAAAGTATACAGCTGGGCGATATTATGCATGATTGAAGCGACTGAATAATAATAACATGGAATTAAAATGGAACAATACCACTATCACACGTCCTAGCAATATGGCAACCAACTCGGCTAAATTATCTCACTTCACGATGTTGTGACGTGCTTGGCAAACTGGGCTAATAATTGAAAACTGAAACTTGCCGCCTCTGGGTGAACACTGAACACACATTGCCCAGACTCGGGTGGCACACATTACCTGGGTGGAACGCGTCTAGTGGGGTCAAAGTTAGGCTCTGGGTGAACATGCATTGCCCAGACTGGGTGATACACATTGCCCTGGGTGAGCAGCCCTTAACCAATCTCATACTAGTTGGACTTGGTCAAAGCTGGTATTTTGTGACTAAAAACATGTAAGGCTAAACTAGGAGATCTATCTTACCATTGAACTTGACTAAACTGGTCAAACAGAACTCAACACAAGGGCGGAAGCCTATGTGGCTAAGGGCAGTCAGACAACATTTTGGCAGGAAATGGTCCTTTCCGAATGGGTAGAATTGATACAAGTTGGACCCGAGTGATCGAGAGGTAGCAGGGCAGATAATACGCGCATACCAACCTGATACACCACCCCCGTGGATCTGGTCTCCTAAGGGGAAGCAGGGCAATGACTGCTCGCTAAACCCCAAGCTTGATTCACAATTCCAAAGGCTATGCTAACGCTGGGTACGGAAGGGTATATGGAAGAAATACAACTAACTCAGAAAAGATGTGTAGACCGTGTACGCGAGTGGACATGTACTGGGGTGTCAAATGGGTTAATTTCTCTAACATGGTTAGGGATCCATTTACAAACTTGCTAATCTTAATCTCGGGCTGCCATTGACATGCTGGGGTAGTAAGATTTGACCTTACACGCATTTAGTGCCCGGATGCCGGAAATTATACTTGGTGTGTAGTGATGATGTTCAACACCCGAAGCCCTAACTATGGGCATTCTCAAAATCAAACTACATTAACATGCATGTGATAAAAATCTAAATTAAACACTTTCCTTGGTCTTCCTTGCTCTCAAGCATACTCCCAAGCTCCTCAAATCAGCTGGAAAGCCCCTAGCACAAAAACCCCCAATTTCTACCTTAGAATACCTCGAAATTGGAAAACTAGGAAGGACAATGAATTAGGCCTTGCATGTCTGGGAATAGGACACCTAGGGCCTGCTCTAGCATGATCTAGAAGATGGGGATGATCCCATACCTGTAGGTGGTCCAATCAAAGAGAAATCTGTGAGGTGAGGGGTGGCCAAGCTTGGATTGGGTTGAAAACGGGGTCTTTGAGATGACGATAACAAGAGGAAGTCATTGGCGATCGTCATTTTGGAAAGGAAAATCGTTTTGGCGAGCTTTTGAGGAAGAAAGGAGGAAGTGGAAGGAACAAAAAGAGAGGTGCGTGTAGCTGCTGTAGTCTGGATCGGGCATGGGACTGTATGGAGAGAGAAAGGACAGAAGAAAGCTTATAAGGTGGGTCTTGGTGTTGCCGGTGGGGCCCACCGCTTACGTTGCAAGACAGGTCAATAACTTGGGATCTGGGCCTTGGATGTGCTCTACGCAGAAGGGAAGAGTGCGGGGAATTAAATATACTTTTTAATGAGCACAAGAACGACATACTTTGAGAACCTTGGAATTTTGACTCTATTTTTGCAAAAATGACAACTATGCCCTTACACATGAAGAAATTGAGCAATGAAAGGTTTTGGGGCTCCGAATGGCTACGAGTTGAAGACGGGTAGTTTTTGGGAATGATGCCTTTTATCTAATGGGCTCAAGAACACAATTCTCAGGAAATTACGAATAGCCCCCAATCTTTCCTGAAACTACAAGTAGGCCCCTAAAGATTTCAAACTAGGTTCAAAGGCTCTCAAGACTCCCCAAAGCTATCCAAAATCTATTCAAACCCTCAAGCTAAGACAATTGGCCTCTAAAACCAATTATTAAACTAACCACGTGATTAATTAGTGCTAATTGTTGGAATTAGGGGTCAAGGTCTTACAAGCTGTTTATTTTCAAGATTGATATGGATGGGGTTCCAATCAATATTGGGTGGTTCTTTCATTGATTATATTTTGTCTTGATTTGGTTTTAGGGGCAAGTGGAGGGTGGATTTGGGAGTGTATCTTTCTACTTCTCAGTGTTGGTGAATGACCCACTTCATGGCCCTTCAAAGCCTGGAGAGGGCTAGATAGGGTTGTCCCCTCTCCCCTTTTTTTGTTCACCGTAGTTGAAGTTTTGGGGACATTTTTGTTGAAGACCAAGGAGTTGGGTGGTAGGCAAGGGTTAGCTATCTACCATCTTCAGCCTATGGATGGCGTTATGTTATTCAGTTTATTGAAGTGGGAAGAGGTTGGTGTGCTTAGAAGAACTCTGAGATGCTTCCTATTGTCATCGGGATTGAAGATCAATTTTTCTAAGAGTATCATTGTGGGTAACTTGAAATTTAGAGAATATCGGAAGAAAGAGAGAGAGAGAGAAGAAAAAAAAGATGAGAGAGAGAGAAGAGAGAGAGAGAGAGAGAGAGAGAGAGAGAGAGAGAGAGAGAGAGAGAGAGAGAGAGAGAGAGAGAGAGAGGTTGTGTGCTGGAAAGTGGATGGGTGATCGATGTGGGAGGAATTTTCTGTGGCACACACCCCCAACCCGCCTCACCCCCTCCCCCGTTGTCTCTCTCCAACCCACCACCACCACATACACATTATTTTATTGAATACTTGTAGTACAAAAGAACTTGTAAACCTAAATGACTTATAAATCCTAATTGTAAATTGACTTCTAATGCCTATGGTCCCTTACAATAAAAGCGGACCATTTTACATTAGATTCCCGATACTCCCTGTCAAATTGGACTAAAGATATTAATCATAACCCGCTTGCAAAGAATTGCTCATTACTTTTTTTTTTTTCAAGTACTTGGTAAAGATATCTGCTAGTTGATCTTTTGGTCAAACAAATTCTGCACTAATGATATTTGAGAGACTCTTTTCTTGTATAAAATGGCAGTCTACTTCAATGTGTTTGGTTCTTTCATGAAATGTTGAGTTTTTTGGTACAAGGCTGCTTGATTGTCCCCATATAGTTGCATCGGTGTCTTAACTTTTATTTCAAGATCCTTCAAGAGTGATCGTAACCATAAAACGTCACATATTCCATGACCCATTGCTCTGTACTCTGCTCCAGTACTTGATTTGGAAACCGTAGTTTGCTTCTTGCTCTTCCATATGACAAGATTATCTTCAACAAGTGTGCAATATCCTATAGTGGATCTCGTCTTACTTGAAGCCTGCCCAATCTGCACCTTTGAATACTACCACATCCATGTTATTATGATTGGTCTAAAGTAGTCCTTTCCTTGGTTTCGACTTAAGGTACCTTAGCATTTGGTGGACTGCATCCGGGTGAGTGAGGTCTAGTGGGCCCACAAGGCACTAGATAGGTTAATCTGTGAGTTCGCTACCCACGAAAGAAAAAGGGATATCAAGGACTGCCTGTGTCCCGCATTGGAAGCGGACAAGTCCAGAGCTTGGCTACCCATGGTTACCTCCACTTCAATACCTAGCTTTTGCGGTGGGTAAGGCCTGTGGTGTTAACACTAGCTCGATGACACCTTTTGAATGGATGTTACAATTTAATAATAGTCATGTGAGGTACCACCAACATTTGTGTTAGCTACAACAGTATTTTGACGTACCCTACTATGTAACCCTTTCTAGCTGCCTCAATCTTAGTGCTGACTCGTCAAGTCAAAAGGAAGTCACAAGTCATTGCATCATGTAAGGATACCATCCTTCGATCATTATTGACTATGTAAACAACATTCTATTCGACTCATGAAGTTCCAACATCATTCTAGGTTCATATATAACACAATTGGTAACTCATCAACTAAACCATTGGTTAATGTATGTAGTACAACAAGATATAGCTAATTTCGATTACCACAATGTTTGAACCACATTGTAGACGCACAAGGCATCATCCTTGATTTCTTTTTTTTTTTTTTTATAGAATTAATTTCCCATGCTAGGTCCTTGAAAATGTACAAAAAAGTCAACTCAGATTATTCAGAACTCTAACATAGGTTAAACTTGCTAACCAATGGGTTTATATTATGTTTTTAAAAATTTACGAAAACCACCTATAATTTCTCAAAATCACAAATAGGTCCCTACATTGCACTAAAGTCTAAACATGACGGTACGTCCATATTGCATTTTCGAGCTACTTGGTTTGGTTCCAAAGTTGTTCCACACTATTTTTTTTCATTTCACTTTTTTTATCTTATAATTTTATTTATTTATTTGATATTCAATTCACCATAGAATTTAATAGTAATTTAATTTTGAGTCAAGTGGGGCTCAGGGGTCCCATCATCAATTAGTATATTATTTAAAAAAATTATGGGCAAATTTCTGTAATTGGGTTTTTACAACTGAACGAGTGGTTGTCTTGGAAAACCAAGTTGCTCCAAAATTTGGGCCAAAGCCAGTGTGCAATTTGCCAGTTGTGAAAGATGCTCCAGAATATGTCCACGCGCCCAAAAGCAAACCACCATTTGTGATTTTTGAAGCTCCTCCTAATTTCGAATATGTTGATCCATTTTGGGAAGCAATACAACGGCAAGAAGAAGCGTTCAAGCAGGTTCGAGAAGTTGCAAGACAAGTTGAAAATTAAAGTTCAAGAATTGGAATATCAGCTAAATTGCAGCATGAAGACAATTTGAAAAGAAGGCCAGAAATTCAAGATCCTCCGCAGATGTGTAGCAAGAAGCTAAAGTGCCAACTCGAGGATGAGTTCTTCTCAACAGGGGGAGAATGGAGCTGCAGTACTTTTAGAGTATGAATTTGAAGTTGCTGAAGCCTAGTTGGAGTTGATTGATCATTGCAAGAGAGACCGCAAGGGACCCAAAAAGTTTTGATCAAGATTTTTGGCCAAACGGTACCCAAATATTTGATAAAACATCATGTCAGGTACTGTTTTATTAAAACAGTAAATAAGAGGATGCTGTTTACTTTTTTCAGAAAAATTTCAGCAGTTACATGTCTTACGTGCAGCTGTCTGAGTCAGGGTTTGTCGGTCAAAACTGACCCAATCCAGGAAGTAGAGGTATCTCTAGTGTTGCCTGGGAGGCCACTTCCCGCTTGTGGAGTTTGATTTGTGAAAGGATGGGCCATGTGGGCACAACACCAGATCTGCTGCAATTCGTCTGGGGCTACTCCAATTCGGGAAACTTGCTTATTTTAGTTAATTTCTTGACAGATCTTCATTGAAATTGATTTAGAAACATTGATTGAGGCTTCTTTTTGTGTTAGAATTTAGCTATAGTAGGCTTCCTAAGGGTTTTATTATTATTATTATTGTTTTTAGTGCTATATATGCACAACAGGTTCGACGGTATGAGTGATGTCAGTTTTATATTGATTAGTAGCAGTGGTTGCTAAGTTATTTTGTACTCTCTCCAATATGTCTTGTGTGATGTTTGGTGATTGAGAAGGCTCTTACAAGGTGAGTTGTTGTTTTTCAGGCACTGTTCCTTCACCGTTTAATTTCTGGGTTTTCTCTTCTTTACTGCATATTAGTGTAGTTGCTGAACTATTCTCTGGTTTGGGATCCTTTGGGCCCTTACAGTCTGATTGCATCAAATTGCGACTGTGGCACCTTGGGACTGGCACACATAATGGCATGGCATATGGTGGAGGAATTATTTGAAGTGGACAATCAAATGGGAGAACAAAATGAGGCATGCGAGGGATCAGCACAATGCTTAAAGAACTTTTGCTGGGAGAAAGGAACCATCAAAGGAGTGGCTAGATTGAGTGTTCAAAAAGGGACCTTAAAAGGATCCATCGAGAAGGGACCGTTGTTAATCTTGTTAAATTCTTTCTGATGTGCTTCTCTGTTTCTTTTAGGTTATGAACTGTTCAATATAATATTTAATGCAACACTGATATTCAGTCTAAGTTAAATTTTGGCTCTTTTATGAATCTGCACTTCAAGACTAGAGATCTTTCTATTCATTGCCATGTTAGCTTCATCTTTGGATGACATATTTATAATTTATAACTCGTTTTACATAGAATTCTTATTGAAGTTGTGAATTAATCTTTTAATCTACTTAGCTGTGATTTTCAGTTTGTAGTCGTACAGTGTATTTATGTTTCTTCAGATTATCAGAAATAAGAGTATTCCTGATGATTTCTTTTTGCTAATATTATCACAGGGATTTGTAGTTGTGGAAACAAACTTTAGGATGTATGCTTACTCTACATCTAAATTACATTGTGAGATTTTACGCCTTTTTTCAAGGTATTTGTGATCGTTGCCATCTTGTATGATACATATTAATTTGATTTAATTTAGATACATTGTGAGATATGAATAGAATAATGACTTGCTGCATCTTTTTACATAGGATAGAATACCAACTTCCTAACCTGATAGTTGGAGCAATAACAAAAGAAAGTTTATATAATGCTTTTGAGAATGGAATTACAGCGGAGCAGGTAAGAGAATTCTCACAGTACTGTTTTACCAGTTGAATCAATCTCTCAAACCATCTTTTTTGTTTCTGATATGTTTGCATAGAACTTTGCTAACATTGTGTATGTTTAGATCGAACCCATCCATGACCACTGTAAGAGAAGGGAAGAAGAAGGGGGGATCCGGCCTCCACACAAACACCAGCTAAGAAAACCAAAAAGGACTCAAACAAAGAAAAACAAGTGTGGAGGAAGGGATTTGATTTTATTGGGGATTTTACTTGCACGAGGGCACTAATCTCCTAGTTGATCACTCTTAGACAAGAAAACTGCTATTGATACTTTACAACTGAGGTGAGATGATGGGGAAATGTCTTTGCAGCCGTGCTTCTATTATTGTAATTGTGACATTGAGGTGACATCTCCTTCGATGACTTGGGATTTTTAGGCTTTGACGTATGTTCATCGCTCATGGCGCAATGTGTGGGGGGCAACCAGTTGGAAAATGGCAGGGATGGAGGTTTCCTATAGTCACGAGCGCACCATGACTCTCCATATGTGGGGGTGCGCATACAGTAGAGCAGTTTTCATTGGGTGGGTAAAGGATCTGGTTTGTCCAACAAAGATCTTCATCGGTCAAAAGAACTTCAAAAGACTATAGAGCGGTCTTGGGTTGTGTAGGGGCAGTCTTGGGTTGTGTAGGGATATCTAGTGAATTTTTCTTTATCTTAAAAATGTTTAGGTATTTACAGAATTCTAGAATACCATGGAGAGATTTGGTAGAGCTCTATAGAGATTTTAGAGGTAGGGAATAGGAGGTTCACTCGTTGGATGAGTGACATGCAAATTAATGTTAGCCCATTGGCTTATACAAGTAGATCTATAAATAGTGTAGTTCTGAATTCTCAAGCAACATTGGTTAGACCACCATTGGGGGAAGGACAACTCTCTAGGGCATGGTTCAAAATAGTAGCGTCGCAGCTGGATTATCGGCCGTCGCGGTTGAGTCCGCTACGCTATTTTGAAAATAGCGGCGCTATGGTCTAAAACATAGTAAAGGGAAGTGGTTATAATTTAAAGCTTGAAGAAAGCAAGGAAGGTGCTGAAAGGGGATAATCTTAGAGAGAGTTTTTAATTTATACATTTTTGATGGTCTACAGGCGTCCCTACGATAGAGTTGAGGTCCTAGGACTCCGAAAGGAATTCGAATCCTCGTTCGAATTTCGATCTTTGAAGATTCTAAGTGAGAAACTGAATCCAAATCTAGGAAGCCGATATTGTTGACTCTACTCACTTTACTAAAGCCTTTTTTTCTTCTTTCTTGCTTTCTTTGTGATTTTCTAGCAACTTTCTCCAATTCCAGTTCAAAAAGAGGGCGACGAGGGAGTGTCCTTGCATTTTCTTTCCTTGTTAAATTTTTGGGTAGTCTAATCTAGATTTGGACAAAGTTGATGAGGTTTGGGGCCTTGCAAGGTACCATTGGAAAAGATTGCATCGATCATACAATATCCTTTCCATTTTTCAACAAATTTCCCTTTCGACTGGTGGGTCATGAATCATGGGCCTCTTGACTACTAGGACTAAATCACCCTTCTTGAATGTAATCTGCTTGATTTTGCAATTGAACATGACTGTAGAGTGAGCTATAAGTATTGTTTTATGTCCTAGAGAGCGGTGAGCTGACTGTTGTTTAGGGCTTCTAGTTTTGCTAGGTGGAGTTGGGCATTCGTATTGTTGTCAATTTGCTTTGCAGGCTAGTTTGAGGGATGCTGAAGGACTGCCTTGCTTCCATAGACTAAGGTGAGAATCCTGTGTAGGCCCTTTTATTGGTTCTTTAGGCTCATAATGTGAAAAGACATTGGGCCCAGGCCTAGTCCAAGAGACTCATGAGTTGACCCATACTCAACATAAAGCCCCAAATTTGTAACAATCCTTATAGAGTTCTTAATTTCTTGTATTATTTCCTAGTCTATAGCACTAAGATAGGTCTTCTGATGTAACTAACCAAGTGAGACACTAATTGTGTATATAATTATAATGAGATCTTAAGGCAGCTCACAAAGACAAAGGAAATAGTCTCGGTTCAATTTCCAATTCTATTCTCCATTTCGCTCATATAGGATTAGAATGGTCAATGAATTCTGTGACGACCCGAAACCTGGATTTCCGGAGAAGTCCACATTTTTCGAGCTGCGATCAATAAATAATAGTATCTGTAATATGAGATTAATTTACCTCGGAAATATTTGCAGCAGAAACATAATAACATTATTCAATCATAGGTATCATCACAAGACAATGTATAAAATTCCATTTTTAATTTGATCCCAATAGTGTCAAATTATCAATTAAAAGTCAATAGTAAGAAATAAATCCAACTAGTCAAATTCCTAACAAAACTGGCCAACCAAAGGCCTTAACAAACAGTCTTAAACCAATGTCATAATAATGTAAACTAAACAATTATGTTTGTTGACTCTCTGTTGTAAGCAAGATATCTTTATGCTATATCATCTTGACTCCACGCGTATTGCCCATTCAGTTCCTCTTCGAATGGTGTTCCCTCCGATTCAGTGGAAGGGGCGTTGTCACCTACAAGAGCCAAATGTAGTATTAGGTTTGTGAAAACCTAGCAAGTAAACATCTTATAATTACAAAATCCATACAAGTTCAAAAAGAAAAGTAAATGGTAGGTATGATTCATAAGAGATCAGAAATAGGTTTCACTAGGTAGATTATGCAATAATAGAGATTACATAAAATCATTTGAAAGCAAATCTAAACATCAAGAAACATTTTAATGAACTTTGGCAAACCACATAAGCAAGGAGTTGTAATAGAGAAGATACATGGGAATTCGCCCGGCCAAGATAAATTGGTACCCAAGATTGCATTACTTTCTTGAAGATCAAGTGCGGCACCTAGTGGCGTACATTCCACCTCAAGAATACCAATCTGCAGATTGCAAGATAATAAATAGCCCTTCACAAAGGCCTCCTAGTTGTGTTAGACTTTAAACAACTGAGTGGTGCCAACTCGTGAATTCAAGGAAAAGGTTCCTACTAGACATCCTTGTAGGCAAACAGAAACTATCTAAAGGAGCTACTCCAAGTACAAGCCATTTTCATCAAGTTCGCATTTTATGATGAGCAGTAATTCATCTTCAACTAGGGATAATACTGGGCCCTTCTAGATCTTTAGTCCCATTCACAGAATAACGCAAGGGACAAGTAACTTACTACTATACAAGAGGGATACATGCATTTAGGCAAATAGACCGGAGAACACTTAATTGCTATGATGCATGGATACTTCGAAATAGGCAACGTATCGTGTCGTATCGTATCCGATACTTCACTTTGTATGTCTAAAATCCGTGTCCTTTCCGTGTCTAGGGCGTATCCATGCCGTATCTGGGCATCATAGCTTAATTGTACCTCTACGTCAAGGTTAATTGAGATTCAAGAAGCAATTACAAGCATCCAACTTAGGTCGTTGGATCACCTCCACATGCATGTTATTATGCCAAGTCAGCCCTATGATATAGTAGAATCCTAGACACCCCTAGTTTGTCTTAAACTAGATTTGGAGGGCTACAAAACTTCCAAATCGAATCTAGGTTAACTACTATTGGCGCTTCTAATGGTAATTTGAGTGTCTGACAATCCCATACATCATACCCTTAATTTCGAAATTTCCACACATGCTTCTAGGAGATCCATTGGTAAAGATCAAGACTAAACCTTACCACCTGCTGGTCCTTTAGTTTTAGTTCTTATGCAGGTCCTAAAGCCTCGATTCAAGTTCCGTTTTCCAAATTTCATCAAGTCTTTAGGGGTGTACCAGGCAGCTTCATCACAAGTTACTTTTCTGAGAATTTTTGTGACAATTTCTTCTGGAAGTTCCTGTAGATAATTTTCCAGTTGCATCCGAACCGTCTTGTCGGAATGTGTTGTGATAATTTCAGATTCACTTAGGGTCATGCTACTGAAATTATCAAAAGTAGCCTCCCCTTGTTCCCTCTTTGCATATTTTTTAGGACTTGCCTTCTGAGGGGTGAAGGTAAAATTATGCTCAACTAATCGAACACTATTCTTTAGAGATTCGATAGCTAGCTTTTCTGGTATGGTTGGACAGGGTCGTTCTTCTTGAAGACCTGCTATAGCATTCCAGATTGAATTCGTATATCTATATATTAATTGAGCTTCTTAATCTTCTTGGGACATCTTGCCCTTTTCTTTTCTTCCTTTCATTTCCTGCATCATAAAAATCATTTCTCTGGTTAGAGCATCAGGAAGGCTATTTTCTATCCCTTTAATATGTTCTACTTTGAAGTTCCATTTTGAAAACCAGGCCTGCCATCTTCTCATTTTAGCTTGATTCATTGCTCTGTGTAAATCGGATTTGAGAAATCCTGCATAATTTGAGTTAGATCTTACGAGAAATATTCTAGGTAACAAATGACTCTTTGTTAGGAAGAAAATATCCATCTCTTATGGTGAAACTATTTAATTTTTTATAATTTATGACCATTCTTGGTTTTTTCCTAACTTGCTCTGCATGGTTTCTCACCATGAAAGCAGGACTACTATGAGGACTATTGCTTGGTCTTATTAGTCCTTGAACAAGTAATTCTGTAACTTGTTGATCAAACTCTTCTCTATCTTGAGGAGAATATTGCATTGGTTTTACCCTGACAATCTTTTCAGGATCTTTTAGGAGAATTTCACATTTGGCTTGGTCTTTTTCCCATAGTTTGAGTGGATTATCATCTAGATTCTTTTTTATTTTCTCTCGTAAAGGCTGGACAACCATTAGAAATGTCGTCTGTTTCTTCTTCCTCAGAGAAATAGGACATTTTCCTTTTTAATTTTTGGTTAGGGACTATGACTTCTTCATGTTCTAGAGTATTTCTTAACTCTTGAACTTGGGTTTCTAGTTTTTCCATTCTTTTTGAAAAGTTGGTTTCCATTTCTTGGATTCCAGCTATTAACCAGTTGTTCTGAGAAACTATCTTAGTTAAACTCTCAGAAGTAGATTCACACTTAGTAGTAAAAGTTACAGCTTCAGTACCAATACTAGAAATAACTCTTTCTTGAATTTTTTAAGCAAAACTCATTCTTACAATTTTCGCTGTTAGGGTTTAGGGTTTAGATAATTGTAACATGGGAGATAATGGAAGAAAAAGTCAAAGATGAGGCAAGCAGCATCTCAGCCATTCAATACAAATCAGATGGTAGGATTATTTTAAAATTCAATACCTCTCCTCCCTTTGACAGACCGCGACACTCTTCTGCCGAAGACAAAGGTAGAAGAAAGTCCTTAATGGAAAGGTCTAATTGTAACATGGTCCGGTTAAAAACATATGAGGAATATGTTCAAGAATTCGAGACTACTGAAAAACCAGAAAGATTAAACGAATTAGTCAAAATTCTGGCAAATTGGAAAATTGAACCCGAAGTTCAAAATATTAAGGTTACTGGAGAATCAAGTAACCATCTCTTTCTTGATGATCAACACAGAAAAAATCGAGAAGATGAGAGAAGATATAGAGATTGGAATTTTAGTGATCCTGAGAACAATGAGAAAAGAGGAAAACAAATTAGAATCAATAAAAACACAGGAAATAATCTATTTGTAGAAACCTCTTGCAACAAATTAGAACCCATTAGCACAGCAGGACACTATCTCAATTTGGATAAATGTCCCAACATTTCAGAGATAATTAATGCTTGGGGAGATTCAATGAATATTGTTCGAAGTTCCAATTCAGAATGGAGTTTTACTCAGTATAGAAGATATATAGAGAAAACTCTAAAAGGCATTGTTGGTGATTTTTGGAAAAGACACCGACAAACATGCACTGATTGTGTCCAAGCAAATGCAGTTGGAGAACCCAGAGAATGGACCCAACATATGTTAAAAATCATAAGAAGAGAATTTGGAGGCATAGAGGCTGAGCAAGATGCTCGAATCAAAGAGATAGCAAAGAGCAAATTAACTAATTTGGCTATCTGTGATCTAAGATACTTAGAAGAATACGAAATAGAATTTAAGAAGTATTTCTACCAAGCAGGATTAGAAAATGATGAAAATGCTAAGAACATGTATTTTCATAAACTTCCTTATCCACTCGGAGTAAAAATTCAACAGGTTTACGAGAAGAATCCTGACACAAATCAAAGATTGAATACATTAGGAGAAAGAATTCTCTTCGTTCATCATGCACTAAGGAATCTCTGCATAGAAAGAAAATCTCAGAAAATCTCTAGAAAACAGTTAAAAGGTTTTCCTGGAATATGTGAACCAATGCATGACATGCCATCTCAATATGGATGTCACCAAAAACAAAGAAGAAAATCCCGAAGAAGAGGAATTTTCAAACATTACAAGGAGAGAAATAGATTTTTCAGGAAAAGTAAAACCTGGAAAAACAGAAAACAATTTCCAAAGAAAACATATTTTAAAAAGAGAAATGAAAAAGCTAAAGATAAGCAAAATTGTACATGCTTTATTTGCCATGAAGAAGGACACTTTGCTAACAAATGTCCTAACCGAGGAAAAATACAAAATACAAAAATAATGCAAGTCTTCGAACAAATGCCTACAGAATACTTTGAAAATTTTAAGATAATTCAATCTTTGATTTGTGTCAGGATTCTTCTCGTAATCCTGTTGAATTTTTACCCCGAGTGGATAAGGAAGTTTATGAAAATACATGTTCTTAGCATTTTCATCATTTTCTAATCCTGCTTGGTAGAAATACTTCTTAAATTCTATTTCGTATTCTTCTAAGTATCTTAGATCACAGATAGCCAAATTAGTTAATTTGCTCTTTGCTATCTCTTTGATTCGAGCATCTTGCTCAGCCTCTATGCCTCCAAATTCTCTTCTTATGATTTTTAACATATGTTGGGTCCATTCTCTGGGTTCTCCAACTGCATTTGCTTGGACACAATCAGTGCATGTTTGTCGGTGTCTTTTCCAAAAATCACCAACAATGCCTTTTAGAGTTTTCTCTATATATCTTCTATACTGAGTAAAACTCCATTCTGAATTGGAACTTCGAACAATATTCATTGAATCTCCCCAAGCATTAATTATCTCTGAAATGTTGGGACATTTATCCAAATTGAGATAGTGTCCTGCTGTGCTAATGGGTTCTAATTTGTTGCAAGAGGTTTCTACAAATAGATTATTTCCTGTGTTTTTATTGATTCTAATTTGTTTTCCTCTTTTCTCATTGTTCTCAGGATCACTAAACATGCATGAGGTTCATGGGAATCAATTTTCATGATATCTTAGGGTCAAAGACCCCCAAATTACACCCTCATAGTTTCGGCCAGCATGGGTCCCACTAGTGGGGCCCACTGCCATGGTCCATTATGTCCCACAATGTGTCCCTTTATGTTCTCAGGGATGATACCTGCATAAGCTCTTGATTCCCTTTCACATTTGACGTGTTGGTAAATTAATTAAGACTAGTTTGACATGATCAACTTAGAGGCATGCGAAATCTTAATTATCACCATCACGCTGAGCATGACCCACAACTATAATTAATAGTTTACTATGGTTAGCAGACCACTTGGACAATAAGATTCACACTTCAACATTCATTCATATAGAAAGACACTTAAAACCATGAATTCTTAGGAAATGTCGGTGTCAAGACCCTCCCCCATGGCCCAACCATGTTTGGCCAAGACCAACATGGTTCGACCATGGTGTGGGTCCCTCTTTAGGCTCATGGCCAGCAGGTCTTCTCTTTATCTCCATTACCTGTTGCTTGTTCTAGCCCACCAAACATCCCCTTGGAATTCTAGGATTTGGATGTCCTTGCTATTGAAGCATTTATTCAAACACTTAGGGCTTGTTTGTGTAGCCCATTTCCATGGAAATGGAAACAGTTTTCTGCAGAAAACTTACTTTTTGTATGTTTGGTGCAGCATTTTTCCTAGGAAACACTTTATTGCCAACTCAGCATTTTCCTTCCTCACTATGGAAATGGACTTCCCATGGGGGGGTATGGGAAGTCCATTTCCTCAGAAAACTCCCCCCCCCACCTTTTCCTACCCATTTCCCATCCAATGTTCAACTTTTTGCACCAAACATAATTTTTTGAGTTCCACGGAAACACTTTTCCAAAGTATTTGAAACCCATAGATTTTGCTGATGTGGCAATTTCCAATTTCCATGGAAATTACGTTTACACAAACGTGCCCTTAGTGTGCATGGATTCCATGGCCAATAAAGCATTAGGGAGAGCCTAGTTCCAGACTTTTAGGGACATATTTACATGGCTGGAAATAATCTATCATCAATGCCTCCCTTGTGTACACATGATCTAGGGGCAAACCCCATCAAAAGCCCAATGAATATGGGTTGATTGATCAATGTGGGCTGTAACCCACATTTGGCCAACCATGTTGGGTCCAATAAGGCTCACAGCCAGCAGGTCTTCCCCCTTTCCAAATTCTGATTAATTAAATTAAATGCAAAATTATTGAGTTTTTGGGGTTTAGGCCTTTTTCTCATTATATACAGGAAAGGGTTTGGTTCCAAGGCTTGAATTAGGTTTTCTAAGAGTAGAAAAAAAACTGAATCAAAACAAATTTAGCATGAATCATAAATTATAAAGTGTTCACTTGCCTCTTGTGGCAAGATCAATATGAGTCCGCATTGTATCGAAGTTCTCAGTTGTTTTCATTGATCTCCTGCGTTTTCCCCAATTTTCCAGCCCAAATTAGGGTTCCTATTCGAAAATCCCCAAAGAGAAAGGGGATTAGGGTTGCAGGCTTTCAAGGGCCGAACCCTTTGTTGGGTTCTTTGAAAATCGTGCGCAAGATAGGGGATGGGAGTCAAATCCAAGCCATTGATTGGGGTTCTAATTCTAACCAAGTGTTTTCTTCTAATTATGTGGAGTCCTACCCATTAGTTGCCTATGGTCCCTACACAGTGGTATCCTCTCAACTAAAACTGGGTCCCTCACTAGTTAGGGGTCTAACCCACATCTTTCAACTGAATTCACCAATAACTCAGAGGAGTCCCAATTGGGTCCCGCCAAGTTCTAGTAAATAAAATAAATAAATCCAAAATTATTCAATTTCCCCAGCTAAATCTAAATCGTGCCCTAAGTATCCAATGTGACACAATTTCCCCCGAATCGATTTAATCTAATTATTTAATTAACCAAACTTTTTAATATACAATAAAAATATTTTAATTGGGTTGGGATCCTCCAAATTCCTTATTTAATTCCTTTGACTTCTGGGAATTCAATCTAAGGGATTCTGATTCCTTCGATACCTCTGTCGACGACCTTAGATTTCTATTTGTTTTGCTCGGCAAATCAGTTCAGTAGCATCGTCATCATCTTTATGAGCTCTGAGAGGTTCGTATCTGGTTTGGTACACCTCCATATAGTTTGATTCCTTTTTTTTTTTTTGTCATCTGCAAGCTGCCCGACATTGAGCAAACCTCTGATTTCTTCCTTTTCTGATTGGATCAATATCGGGGCGTACCTTTTGCAATCAGTAACCCAGAAGGTCATTCCCATCATGTTGTCTGCCTCTCTGGAGCTCCAGACTTCCAGCAGTAGTGAATCTAAGCCTTATGGAGCCAATCCTGACTCCCAAACATCCTCGACTTATTGACCGAACACTAGTGGGGCCCATTCTTCTGATCGACATCACCAGATATCACTACCCTCTAGGGTCGCCCACCTGTTGGGAATTATCAACATTTTTTATGGTTTTTTTGGATGCTTTCTAGTGGTATTTAAAATTTTCTACAACTAGTTTTCGTCCGAACTGTCCAACCTTTTGATCTGTGCAAATGACTTTACAATATGAGGTATTATGGAAGAATGAACTTGACAGCTCAGCAGATAACTAGTCATATTCATTAGGATTTAGAATTGATTAAAGAAACACACACCATTTAAAGCAAATTCCATGATGGTATGATGTCAAAAATACTATAGAACTACATGTATAAAATACACCCTTTAAAATTAATGCTGACATAAACCATGATATTAAAAATAACCTCACAATGAAATGTAGAACAGTAGAAGTCAGAAACTAAGGTTTCAAATTTCATAAAACTCCCTTCTATATCACAGTGGGAAAATATCAGAATTGATGAAAGTAACTGAACACTCCCTTATAGATAACATGTGCTAATAATAGAAACAACTAAAGCAACTGGGCACACATTAATGTCCAGGCTAACATATAGCTAACAGAGACACTAAATACGAGTGCCAACCTCCAACTAACAATGGGGTTTCACCTCATGGCTTGATCGGCAGAGATCTAGACATTCTGATAACCACCTCACGAATAACGGGTCTTTTGGATCTTTCACCCAAGGGATTTTAGCCACCCTTCATAGCCCGTGGGCTATAATATTCTTTTCACATATTAAGAGAAAATTATAAAACTTTTGGATCTTTCACCCAAGGGATTTTACCCACCCTTCTTAGCCCGTGGGCAATAATATTCTTTCACATATTTAGAGAAAATTATAAAACATTGAAATCAAGTTTTATATTATATATATATTTATTTATATATATAAGAGAAAATTATCGAATCTTTTTTTCAAATTTCCATTGGTGTCAGATTCAAATCATGTATCTAATTCAGTAATAGATTCTTATCAAATCGGAGAAGCCAGATTAAAGTAAACAGATTCTTATCAAATTAAAAGATGAAAATGCATATTGGTTCTCCCTCAGAGCACAACTTATCGTGCGCTCGTGAGCTGCATGATCGTTCAATGGGACACGATGACATCTGCCATCATGTCGTGCAGCTGTCGAGCACACAACAATCATAGTTATTCAAAAGAAGAGATTCAAATAGAAATTAATCAGACAAATCGGATATTCAAATCAGACAAGTCATCAAAGCGTGTTCACCAACTCATCAAAACGCAAACCTATATTGAATTAGACAAATTGTTCCCCTGCTTTTATTTGGAACAAAATACTTACAACCTTTTGGTTTTATTCCCCTTGTGTAACATGACTTAACCCACGACCTAAAGGTTGCGATAGTAAGCACCTTCTATTGTGCCATGGGCACTTGTCAGTTACACTCTTTTGTGAAATTGGATATCCTATAAAAGTACATTTTGCAGCCTTAAGGTTGCTTGCTTTGGAATATGAACATAAGATATAAATCCAATCACCTTTGGTGAGATTGGAAACAATGGTGCATCTGGGGAAAAGCTGAATATGAATCTTCCAGTCAACACTATGATCCAATGATGAGTGCTTAGTACCCCCAATCCGAGTGATATTGGCTTAATCATAGTTCATTGGAGATGATTTGGATCTACTAGGGATATTAAGGTGGGACAATATAAAATTTATCAAAATAGGAAGTAGTTGGTTTTTATTTTATTTTATTTTATTATTATTTTTTTTAAGGAATTTCCTTTTGATGACAACTGCTTTTGGTATCACTTATTAATCAACGTGTTTGTATTACCCTATATGTATATATATTTATGGAAATGTGTTTTTGCAGATAATTTCTTTCCTACAACAGAATGCACACCCTCGTGTTGCAGAAAAAACACCTTCCGTGCCAGAAAATGTTACTGATCAGGTGTGTTTTCTTTGTTAAAAGATAAAAGTAGATATGTATTGATGTAAAATGAATGTGCACTTGGGCCCCTTTTGCAGTGGATATATTTACAATGGAGTTTTTTGTTACAGTTTAAACTGGAATGCTGGTATAACCCAATCCGACTAATGCCTGCAACTAGTCTTACCAGTTTGTGACAAACACCAACATCATTTTTTGTAGACAATAGTTTTCCAAATTCGACATATCGATTAGGAACCCTGCCTAGTCGACTCAATCTGGTCATATACTGGATATGGATGTCAATGAACTGAGCTACCTATGCTTGGCTTCTGTGTTCATCGAACCTAGCTCCAGTTATAATATGTTCTGCTCGACTGGGCTCAAAACAAGCTCGAGCCTGACTCATTTGATTGCTATATTGTATATATATGTTTTATATATATATATATATATATATATTTTACATTATAACTGTACATGTAATATTATATATTTATGTTTCATGTGGGGTCCATCTATGATAACTGTACTTACAATATTATTTATAATTTTTGTATATAATACACATATATTGTACATAGTAATATTGGATAAAAATCAGCCAAACTCAAGCCCAACCATGGTTTGGAATATTGTCTGAGAGTCAGCATCAGCTTTATATGAATCGATAATCAGTCCGGACTGGGATGCTATGTTGTTGCGATATCAGTCATGGTCCTATTACTAAATCTTGGAAAATTGATTTTATAAGAGTCCAATCTCTTGAGGAGAGATTGATTGATTGATTTTATAAGAGTCCAATCTCTTGAGGATTTTAAAACTCATGGTCATCTGATGAAATCGTGAGGCTCACAGCAGGGCACACCCATTAAAAATTCAAACCGCTAAAAAAAAAAAAAAAGTACCCCTGCTAGATTGGACCAAGTTTCACTCGAATAAAGTTTGGACCCTCTATAAGATTGAGCATTTATAAAATATTAAAAAACCCATTTGTTTTATACAAGATCAATCTCATAATGGCCTTATTATCTAATATAGTGAAAAATTTCCGGGGCCCATTTATGACATGGTCATTTATTTTGAGCACTTCAGATATTTAATAGATGGTTCAAACCGTAAATCTTTTTATACTTGCTCGCCCGATAGTGAGCCTATCTCCTGTGAAAGTGAGAATTAGCTGGATCCATACATGACTGGAGCATTTATTTTGAGCGGTTTAGATTTCTAATTGGTGGGGCCACTAGAAAGAGAAGTTTTTGAAAAATAACCTTCACAGACTTGGTCACTAGGGTTGATCAACAAAGACTGTTCTTTTGTTTCAATACACAGTTTTTTTTTTTTCATATTTACAAAACCCCCTAGTAGGAGTAGTTTTATGTATTATAGAACAATCCCTAATTCTCGTTAAATTAAAAGTCTTTCACAATAAATCTAGCTGTGAACTGCCTCACCTTGATTTCCTCTTTGATGTCCTTTGGTGGGTGGCCTTTGAAGATTGTGTGACAAGCAGATCATAATTTTCTTTTACAGATTTAAGGGTTTCAAGTTTCAACTTAACCATTAGATAATCCAATGGTCTTAGAGCTCTACTGGGCACATTTCGACTGTCAAAAAAACCTGCACCTCCATTCAACTCGTGCGAAGGAGGAACACTTGAAGTAGCAAGGTGTTGACAAGGGCAAGGATATCAACCGATCAGCTGGGAGCTTATGCAGTGAATCTTTGAATCAGGTGGACTCTGTAACTTAAAGATGTGTTCTTCCAAGTTAGGGAGAATGATGTGATCAGGAGACTTGAAAGGGCCCAAACGGAGGTTCACGGCTGCATGTGCCCCACCAGTGCAAATTGTGCACCAACCCTATGGTTCATTCTGTGCATAAACTTGTCTTCCACATGGATTTCCCATCTTGTAGGGGATTTTTCCTATTAGTTAGGTCCTAGTCAGCACAGATGCTATAACCTAGGAACTGAAGAGTTTTAAGTTGTTCCCTTATTATAAATACTGTGTCGAGGATCGTTTTGTTAATGATTCAATGAGCCCTAGCTTTACAATTTTATTGTTAGAAAGGCTTAGCAGTCTAACCAAAATAGTAGATTGATAAGGTCAAATATTTTAGGGAATCCAGATCCCTCTTTTTTGATTATTTTGGATGCCCATAATAAAATTCATGTTACTTTCAAGTGGAAATCTGGTTTTTCCTTATTTATCCTTGGTTTTGTGAAGCCGTCCTCCTTTCATATCCTTGGATGTCGTGAAGCCGTCCTCCTTTAATGGTGTGAAGTCATGAAGTCTACTCATACTAAAGAAGAGTGATTGAAGGGGCTTTGATGCCAAACAGGTCTTACATGCTCTGAATCTCTGATAGGGGATAGAGGGATAGAAGCAGATTTTATGCAGAACAGATAGACAACAGTTCTTACATGCTCTGATACCAAACTTGTCCTGGATTGATTCACCAAATCATCACTCTATACTTCTACAAGTGGATCATAGGTTTCATCCCCTTAGGTGGGCTGGTGGGATTCACCATCAAACCTGGTTGATCCAAAGATAGAAAAATGAAACAATTGAAATGGCTTGATTGTGGTCCCTATTATTATGAATCAATTGTGCTTCTTGATCAGTCATGGTCCAAGGCCTAGAATGGTAAAGGGCTTGGTCAGGCCTCTTCCGTGGTTGTGGGTCTGGGTCATGAACCCCAGTTGGGTGCTTCCAAACTTCCAGATCTGCATAGCTGGTACCTAACTGATCTGGATCAGCCTCCCCATCGTCACTTCAGGCTTCCTCAGCATATAGGTCTTATGAATTATATCACCTAGGGGTGGTTTGGAAGCATCATCACCAGGAAACCTACACGGAATCACATGCAATAGAAAAACATAGCTTTCATAAAGAAACTGTAATGTAAGTTGCATAAAGTTTTTAAATTCCATTTTTTGTACTCTTGGTCCTGGTCTGGCTCATAGCACTAAATTTAGGACTTTTACTAAAAACATCCCTCCACCCTTCTCCAAGTCAATAAAGGCAACTTCTAACTGTGAGGAAACTCTTAACCAAAAAGCACTTTCACTATTTATGATATATACTTCATAATACAGCGTAGTAACAAAACAAAAAAGAAAAAGGAGAAAAAACAGAGTACTTGTACTCAACTAGGGGAATGGGGCAAGATGATTGCTTCTAACAAATCAAAAAAAGAGAGGAAAAAAAAAGTACTTCTACTGAACTGGAGAAATGATACTAGATAGTTAATAAAAAAAAAATAAACAACTAATTGTATTAGGACACTTCTATTGTCGATCTTCTATTTAATAGAAGTTTAGCAAGGCACCTTAAATCTAATACCCATAATTAGTATCATAGGTGTACTTTAGCGGATCAGGTGGCTTCTTTCATGTTAGATTAGTTAGCACGACAAAGAAACTTCCCTATATTATACTATGTTAGTCTGAGTCTGAGTATGATACTGGCACTCAATTTTTGTATAATCGCTTTTGAGTCATTTAGCTATTTCTTCAGACCTATTTTTATTCCATAAATAACATAATACAAGTTTGATGAGTACTCTTCCTGTTCTCCATTGACGGGATGAGCTGACATACAATCTGCCTACAGATTAGACTCTGGGAGACAGATCGGAATAGGGTTGAGATGATTCCTTCGCATCTATATGAAGATTTTCCATCTAAGGTAAAAACTTTAATCTCACGTTATTTGATCATGATTAAAGTAATTCATTCCATGCTTATGCACTTGAGTTTTTTCCAACCCATGCCTACTGTTTCGTCAGGATGTTTTTGAAGCTGCTTCTGATTTTGCAAGAGAGATTGGTGGGTTGTTGTGGGAAGACTCGAAGAAGATGCGATTGATTGTCCGTGGCGAATCACACCAAGACATGAGAGACTTCCTCCGTCGTCAGAAATGATCACACATTCCAAGACTCATTCTTGCAGTCCCAGTTTTAAATGACGAAAAATGTAAAAGAGAGCTTCCACAAGGTATATTCCCCTCAATTGCATGGGCACTATCTCGTCTACTGACGATTGCGTAAATTCAATGGATCTTCAATAGAGGAAAAAATATATGGAGGGAGAATAAGTTCTGATAATTGACCGTGGTTTTCTGAAAGTAATTCAGAGTGACTAGAAGCTATTTTCTCAGATACAGTTTAGGTGGTTTATTCATCAAATGATCGCTCGGGTAAGGTGGTTTACTCGGCAAATGATCTCACATGGATAGAATTCTAAATTTTAGTCCTACATCTCTAAAAGCAATGAATTTGGTGTGGATTTATGATTTCTGACATACATTTATGAATGTGATAAGTGGGTAGAACTGCTGTGCCCATAATGTTTCATTTTGTTGGAGTGCAGCACCATGGCTAATCTTATGAGGGGGCTGGCACACCTTCAATAATCAACAGCCTTTGTAATTTGATTATGAACCCATTTGTTTGTTTGCTCAGTGTTGAATTCCTATAAATACTAAGAAATGCCTTCCATCAAATGACAAAAGTTGAAGCAGTAGAGGTGAAACTCTATAAATGGCCATCAATGAATAATCACTACGCCATTACCCATTTGGAAGGAGCAATTAAACTGGTCCTCTATGAAATCCCTTTGGGGTATTCCTATCGGATGGATTACCTAACACGCGGATAATTTCATTCACACATCCTTTAAAAAAGAATGAAAAAAAAAAACTTTTCTCAAGTGAAAAGGAGTTTATTGCTGGGAAAAATGCAGTAATCAACCTTACTGTAAGCCGTGCTGCATTTGTCTGCAGTCAGCACAATGGGCACAGGACTTTGTCTTTTGGAAGCTTTTCTAGCTTTGCTGTTTGCAGTGGAAGTATGTTTCTTTTGCTGTGCCAGTGAACTTTGGCCCGGAGAAGAAAAGTAGGAAACAATCCACAGGAAAGAAGCTCGTTGCATGTGCCCATCCAAAGCCTTGCTAGATGTGGGCTCTACCTTGTCAATTGTTGTTTGCTCCGATTCTGAAGAGTCCGGATCCTCTGACGCTTTAACATAGGGGAATCCTGAGTTAAAAGGACTGGATCTCCAGAGGGGGCCATCAATTAAAATCCAAACTATTCAAGATAAATGCTCTCCAGGTATATGAGGTATTTTCGAGTTTTATGACAGTCTGAGTTTGCTCCACCATGGGACTGTGATGAAAAGCATGATAATGAATATGGATTAGTTGTGTTAATCATGCGTCTTTTATCAAACGATTAGTTCTGTTAATGATGCGTCTTTTATCGAACAGCTAATCCAATGGTGGAGCAAACTTATCTTGATGTAAAATTTGATGATATGTACCTGGAGGGCATTTATTTTGGATTTTGATAGGTGGGCCCATTGTAAAGTTCTACCCCCTATCAACTCATGATTTTTCTAGGTTGACACCTCAAGGATAGTAAGGAAATTGAATCAACACCTTTAATCACTTTATGTTACATGTCTGGGTGATGAGATTTCCTGGCTAAGGGTAATTCTCGAGGTGTAACATGCTTACTCTTGTGAGATTCGCAATTGTCTCGTGCTAAATCAGAACCATGGAGGATAAAATTTCACTTTTCACCTGTGAGACGCGCTAACAGACACATGTCCCTGTACATTTCAAGCGGATGCTAACATTCTATAACTTGGTATCATACTATGAGCTGCTAATAATATTCAATCTCATCATACAAAAGATGATTTCATTTACTAGCAATAAATAGGAATCATAAAACGTACCCTATACTATAACAAAAGTATGCCTATATACAATATTTTCAAAAGTATCATCAATAACCCAAAGTGTTTGCACTGATTATATCAAACCACAAAAGAAGATTTTTCTCAAATTGCCCACAAACGAATACATGTGATGCTCTTTGATAGCATAACTAGACAGCACCCTCAACCATCAATTCTTCTAAGCTAGAGGTACCTCAATGGTCTCCTCCTCTCCCTCCGCAGTCTCCTCAAGACTGGGGGTGGGAACTATGTTTGTAACACTAAAGGATAGCAAGTGAATACGATGATTCAACAAAGTATAATCTACACATTTTGTATTAATTTGAATAATATACAAGTAAATTGAAGGAGAGCATATATAAAATAGGCAGTTGTGCAATCAAATTAATAATGCTTTATGAGTCAATGATAGATGAGACTATACAAACTAGTTGGCTTCCAATTGACATTAATCAAAATTATCTTAAGAAAATGGGTTTTCTTATAAAAGGATGGTAAAGTCTCTCTTAAAACCTCTGCTCTCCATTCCAACGATTGTTTGATTTTGTTGTCGGATAGTGGAATAAATAAGCATGGCTTCTGCTAGGGCGGGATTTTGCTTGACCATTATAGTCTACCCTAACTACTTCTTTCCAAGTCATCTTTTACCCTAACTATTTTTTAATGGCCCATCAACCTGCATTAAGAACTGTTCCTAATTGGCGTGCGTTGGACATGTTTAAGTAATATTAAACATTTGATATCTTTGGCCACCTGTGATAGTCACTCAAAATAAGATACAGTCAATTCAAATGTGAACCCCTAATCTTGGACCCAATTGTCAATCAAGCCCAAGATGAAGTCCCATGCCCATTGTTGTTGTTGTTGTTGCCCATGTGTTATTATTATTATTATTATATTTTTATACTCCCTAAGGTTTCCCGGGCTTATAAGTAGCCCCTGTGGTGTTAGTTTTTAGTCATATGCCTCTGCCTTTTCATTTTAATTCCTTCCATATATCTGAAATCGGTAACCCTAATGAGAATAAGCAACCAATGTTTGGCTTGAGTGTGAAATGATGATCTTGCCCATGCCTTTATACCTTTCATGCATAATTACAAAAGAAAATGCCATTACCAACACTCTTTCCCCTCACTCGGCCTTTCCTCTTCATACTACCATCCATCATCCAGTGACTAGTTGTGCACCAGCGACAACCACCCTCCCAACATTAAGGTAAATCTCATGGTTTTTTTTTTCCTCTAGGAATAGAGACGTTCTTGGATTGTTGCCTTCTTAGCTTGTATATGGCACAGAACAATGAATAAATAGTCTAATTGCATACATAGTAAGGGCTCGTTTGGCATCATTCTTGCATTGTTTCTAATTCTGTGCTGAGATTGAATTGTGTTGAGACCAATTGTGCTCATACTATGCTTTGCAGAACTTGTTTGGAAATATTATTTTAAAAATATTGTGCTAATGATATGCTATGTGGAACACGTTTGGCAGCACCATTGTTTTTGTACGATGGGATATGCCTGCAGAATTTGTAATGTGGTACCCACTTTTAGAAATTGGAGCATGTCCCACTTTCATCGGATTTATAATGGGCGCCCACATTTTATATTCATGAATATATAACCCACCTTTAGGAATTACAAAGTGGGGCCCATATGCGATTGTGAACAAAAGACACCTTTCAAAATTGTGATTGACATTCATCAGCTTTGACAAAGAGCATCTAATAGCCATGTTTGTGAAATAGAATTAATCAGGAAATGACTGAAGCCTTTGTATACATACTCATCAATTCAAAACTCATCAAATATAAAATCTTGATATTATTATTATTATTCTTGTGTGGGTAAAACACCGTAATGACGAACTCGAACAAAGATCACGGCTAAACTCGCCGAACTCCTCAGCCTCTGTGGTAGAAGATCGTCAGCTCGGCAGCTCGGTCAATACCTTGGCACCTCGGCAGCTCGGTCAATAGCTTCGTAGCTCAGCAACACAGTTCGGCAGCTCGGCATAAATGCCAGCTCGGTACAAAGGCGCGCCGCGGCCAGGCCATCCTTGGTCCCAGGCCACAGTACTAGTCAGAATGGGCCGCCACCTTCCTACTGGAAATACGGCGCGCCCTGACAGATATGAGCAGTCATTTATGGCGATAGGATCGCTCATTTATGGCGATAAGAGGCGTGCTTTATCACCCCTGTACGCCAACTGGCTGAAGGCGTGGAAAGAGAGGGAGGGGTGTTGTCCATTTCACCTACTGCTGCCAGTCAGGGTAAGGATCGATGGGACCTCACCTCACCTACCCCCACTCACAGAGAGAATGAACGAGGAACACTCGCCTATATATGCATGGGATCAGTCCCATGAAAGGTACGCAATATCCAACTCACAAAGCCCCACATTGTCTCATTCTTCTCTTCCTCCTCCTGTTTGGTTTTTTCAGAACTAACTCAGGCATCGGAGTGCCTTCGGCTCACGGCAGCCAGGGGCTCTGACTCTAGCCTTTCTCCTTCCTTTTCAGGTTCTTGGAGTTCAGCATTCCCCTTCCTAAGAAGTTTAACCCCGATCTCATTTCGATCTAAGTAGGTGTCGTTTTTACCGCCTACAATTCTTTACTTTACTAAACTCAATTAAGGAGAAAAATTGTGAAAAAAGAAGCCCTAAGAAAGGAGTTTTTGCAATCCAATCACAAATGAGAGAGAGAGAGAGAGAGAGAGAGAGAAGTGTTGCAGGAAGGGTGGGTCATGATCTGGGGGCATGAATCGGACGAGTTGGGGGTGGGGGAGAGGGAGAGTGAGTGGATCAGACCAGATGTGTGTGAGAGAGAGATGCAGGGGTAGTCGGGTGAGGTAGGAGGAAGGAGAGTAATAGGGAGTTGGCAAGACGAGTTGATAGAGAGAGAGAGACAGAGAGAGATACAGGTGAGTGGGTGAGGTTGGAGAAGAGAAGCTGCACGGATGGTGGCCTGACTTATGGGAGGAAGAGAAAAAGAGGGAGGTGTTGGAAGGACGATGGGGTGAGGCTTGTGGGGATAGAGAGAGAGAGAGAGAGAGAGAGAGAGAGAGAGAGAGATGTTTGGAAGGAGGGCGATGAGGATGGGAGTAGAAGAGCCCGTGCCAGATAGTAGTTGAAAAAAAAAAAAAAGTAAATTAGCGAAAGGTCCCTCAAAACATACTTGTACGGCCTCCAGCTCAACAACTTTTTCTCTCAGGCTTGTAGTCCATACAACTAAACATGTTTTGGCGAGAGGTTCATATCAGACAATTACTGATTTACTCTTTCAACTGATTATGCATAAAATTCTAAAATTTCAAATCTTCCATTCTCCTTCGTTCATAGGGCGTCGTAACTTTTCGTTTGACCCCATAATCCTCTGTTCTTTCTCTACATAGAACTCAACACCACTGTCCTTCTGTGATCGTCTTCACCAGTACCAATCTATAACAACAACCAGATCGGGATCCTTTGTGCTTTACTGGAACAGCAACAAGTGTGATCATGATTTTTTATCATAAGCGTTTCTATCATGTCGAAATCTTCTTTCTTATATCGGTGACATTAGGGGGGATTTGTTGGACATGGTGGAAGCTGAAACAGTCAATCAAGCAACACTGAACAGAATCAAGAGGGCCACATAGTCATTGAATTTCATGTTTTAATTATTGATGCTAGATTTCTACTTTGGTCTTGTCATTCATGGTCTAGATTTTCTATAGGTCGTTTCTCCTCTTGCAATTGTTTAGAGTTCTCGGTCTCTTAAAAGCAGAACAAAGGATCTTGGACTAGAAGTCATTGTCATTGGAGACTATCTGATGAAGAAGAAGACAATTCGGGTTAGTGTTTCTCGGAAACTTGCCACCACCAGAGTTCTGCTTGCACCTCATGTCACTAGACAGCAGTTTGGGCAGTCACCTCCATCGGAGAAATAGCAGCTTGGTGCTGTGCTTCAGTTTTGTTGCCGAACAGAACGCAGGAAGATGAGGAAGAAGAAGAACCCTATTCAGCGTTGGTTGATGTCAACAGACTCCAGCAGTACAGTCAAATTTATCTGAGTTTTTGACAAATTTATGAGTTTTTATCAAATTTATTTGAGTTTTGCACAAATTTATTTGAGTTCTGGACAAATTTGTCTGGGTTTTTAGTTACTTATTTAAGTTCTAGAATAAATTTATCTGAGTTCTGAATAAATCTATCTGAGTTTTTGGCAAATTTATTTAAGTTTTTGAAAAATATAGCCGAGTGTCTGACAAATTTATCTCCATTTTGAAATTTTTACCTGAGTTTTTGAATGAATCTTTCTGTGTTTTTGGCAAATTTATTTGTATTTTTTTAGATCTATTTGTTTTTTTGAATTTTATTTCTGTCTTTTAAAGTTTATTTACATTTGCTGAAATAAATTTAATTAAGTTTTGGCAAAAATACTTGAGTTTTTGGCAAATTTTTCTGAATTTGAAAAATTGGTTTATCTTAGTTTTGCCAAATGTATTTGTGTTTTTTTTTAAATTTATTTACTTTTTTAATTTTATTTAAGTCTTTTGAATTTTATTTGCGTCTGTTGAAATTTATTTACATTGTTTGAAATTTATTCGGATCTTTTGAAATTTATTTGGGTCTTTTGAATTGATTTTCATCTTTTAAAGTTTATTTCTATTTTTTGAAATTTATTTGTATCTTTTGAAATTTCTTTGCGTTCTTTTGAAATTTATTGCATTTTTTGAAATTATTGCGTTTTTCGAAATTTATTTGCGTTCTTTTGAATTTATTTTCATTTTTTGAAATCTGTTTGCTTTGTTTTAGAATTTATTTGAAAATCTCATTAATGGGATTTCATTAATTGTAGCCAATTAAATGGTAACTGACCATTATTAATGGCATATCCTTCTAATCATGGAATATAATTTAAAGAAATGATAAATTACACATTTTAGGTCTTCAAATTTGGAAAAATGGACCTCTCACACTATGAAAAGAATTGAGGATCTAAGGCCATAAAGTGAAATATTCAAAGCAACCAAAGTTTTTTTGTTCCCTGTTTCTTAATCCAGTGGGTCTAAATTTCCCGGATCGTTACACCAAGATTAACATTGGAAACGGTAATTAACGCCTACCAAACATGTTTTCTAATACCTTGTCTTGTGAGAACATGAGAACATCCCACTGGAGCAATGCCAAACAGGCCCTTGGATACCAGCAGGATATGATATATTTAATTCTTTTTGACATAATTAGCGAAAGGTCCCTAAAGTGGAATGTATTCAGCCTCTAGTCCACGCAAATTTTTTTTAAGGGCTTTGGTCCACTCAGCTAGACACTTTGCAACAAGAGGTCCCTACGTTCACACAATCATATATTTTTTGACTAATTTGCCCTTTCAACAGTTTTAGGCATAAAATTTTAAAATTTAAAATTTCAAATCTTTCCTCCTCCCTCCTTCTTAAACCCTCTCGATATTTGCTCTTCCCTCCTTCCTAAACAAACAAGTATCAGAGCGTTACGCGTGATCGGAAGAAATCCGATGCAGGAGCAGATCTGATCGACGGATTATTTGCAGGAGAAGAAGGTTCTTGTTGTGACTAGAAGATTGATCTGATGTAGCCTGCGTGGTCGGAGAGGAAGAAGAGCCTAGACGCAGGCCAGAACCGGGTTCTATTTCGACTGAAGAAGATGAGTAGAGAAGAGAGGATTCTTGGGTCCGCTGGATTGCTCATCGCCGAGGAAGAAGATGCCTACCATCGCCGTCTGAAGATTCTGGAGAAGCCCCGCCTGCTTCTGTCGAGCCCTGCAGTGGCCAAAGGAGGAAAAGCACTGGTTTTGGTTCTAATTCTAGAATCAGAATGTGAAGAAGACAACCCAGTTCTCTAGGTCTTTTGTTCTTTCTAGGTCGGGTCAGGTCTGGTTGACCCAGTCCACGCAAATTTATCTCTTTTATCAAATTTATCTTAGTTTTTACCAAATTTATCTGAGTTTTTGTGAAATTTATCTGAGTTTTTGTCAAATTTATCTGTCCTCTGTCATATTTCTCTGTGTTTTTGGCAAATTTATCTGAGTCTTTTTAGCAAATTTATTTACGTTTTTTGATATCTATTTGCATTTTTTAATTTTATTTGCACCTTTTGAAATTTATTTGTATCTTTTCAAATTCATTTGCGTTTTTCTGAAAGAAATTTAATTGAGTTTTGGCAAAAATACTTGAGTTTTTGGCAAATTTTTTCAAAATTTGGAAAATTGATTTATCTTAGTTTTGGCAAATGTGTTTGCTTTTTTTAATCTTATTTGCGTCTTTTGTAATTCATTTGCGTCTTTTGAATTTTATTTTCATCGTTTGAATTTTCTTTGGATCTTTTGAGATTTATTTAAGTCTTTTGAAATTTATTTACATTTTCTGAAACTTATTTGCATCTTTTTAAATTTATCTGTGTTCTTTTGAAATTTATTGCTTTTTTTTTAAATTTATATTGTTTTTTGAAATTATTGCATTTTTTTAAATTTATTTGCGTTATTTTGCAATTTACTTGTTTGTTTTTAGAATTTATTTAAAAAAATCTCATTAATGGGATTCCATTAATCGTAGCTAATTAAATGGTAGTTGACCATTATTAATGGGATATCCCACCAATCGTGGGATATGATTTAAAGAAAGGGTAAATTAGACATTTCAGGTGTGAGAAACTGTGAGAGGGACCTTTGGCTGCATGAGTTTAGATTGTGGACTGTTTGCAATAAAGTCATAGGCTGAGAGACCGCTGACCAAACGCCCCTTCTTTTTTTTATGTATGGCTGTATCATCACCATCAAAGCCTTCTCCTAGGTATGGTGGGGTCGGCTATATGAATTACGTTTCTTCATTCTAATCTATCTTGAGGCAAATACTCGGATATGTTGCAATTTTTAAGATTCAGCTTTATTAGTTTCATCCACATCCTCTTTGGCCTAACCTGATGCGTATTTTCCCGCAAGTATACGGTTGTCTCAAGTAATATAGACTATGAAAGTCCGAATATCGTTCCCACGAGGATCGTTACAAAGAAAATAACAATGATTTATGAAAATGAGTATCAACTCAAATATAGCTAACAAATTCAAATGAAAATAACAATGGAAACAAGAAACTAGATAATAACAAGGAAAATAAAAAATGCAAACTAAAAGAAATCTATAACTAGATAACAAAGAGAAGTTAGTAAAGAAAATGAGAACAAACCAAGAGCAATGTTAGTAACAAAGTTAATGACAAAAGAAAAATAATAAGGTTAATACAAAAACAATGGAGAAATGTTAGATAGATCAAATGAATAAGTGTGTGAAAATAACAAGTGAAATATAGAAAATGAGTGGATGGAGATAAAGAAATATGCTAAAGTGGTGTAAAATCAAATGTGGAATTGATGGTGTGAATAATAGAGAAATGGAGTGTGACAATTAAAACTAGTGAATAAGTGTGTGGGAGTGTGAATAGAATCAAACTAAAGTAAGTAAAATAAACAACAAGCAATACTAATGGATAGATTGAATCATCTAGAATCCACTAAGTGACACTAATCCAACACTTATGCTCTTCTCTTTTCAAAAAAAAAAAAAAAACAATACTCAAATCTAATTACAAATCAATGCTTAGATTTGGAAAATATAACTTTAAAGCTCTAAGATAGAAATTGACAATCTAATAGCTAAGATTTTCTTCCCTTCATAAAAGAAAAGATTCCTAATGACTATCTATCAAAAGTAAGCATAAACCATCAAAAGATATTAACTCCTAAGCATGATTTATCAAACCTAAGCATAGATAGTAAAAAGAATGCTAGTAAAGAAACTAAGCATGAAAGGTTGTACAATGCAATGAAGAAAAATCTACTCTAACATATTAAGCTCATAAACAAGAGAATTTAAAAAAAAAGAGAATAAGCAAAAGGAATAGGATCAACTTAGCTTCACCTAGAAGATCCAATCAAAGGAATTAGCCACCCATTGGAGAAGAAGCTTTCAATTTCATTCCAAATCTTTAATTTTACAAGGCTTTCCTCACTTTCTCTCTACAATTTGTTCTCAATTACATGAATAGCTTAAGTAAAGAGAAGGAGGCTCTCCTTACTTGTGTTCCTAATGCCTAGAGCTCCCTTTTTTATATAGAAACATTTCTCTTGCTCTCTTTTGATTTCTTTCTAATGTGGGACTTCACAAGAATGGAAATATAAACATATGTATGTGATTTCCGTATTAAAAAACGGTCTCTGGATTGATGTACGATTTTGACCCCCGAAACGTCCGAATTGGGAAAAACATTGTGAAATATGATTTGTAGGTCTTTGAACAAGCTTTCCAATGCTTCTTAGATCACTTCAATCAGATACCCAAGTAAAAAGATATGGCCAAAATACCAACCCAGGTCTATCATGTTTCTTCTTATTATTGGCCTAACTTTGTCATTTCTTCATCCAATTGCCTTCCAAACTTATTCTAACTCTCTTTAATTCTTGAATCTCAGCTTTGATCTTCAAATTAATCTTCAATTAACACCTACAAAGAGAAATTAATATAATTGAGAGTATGGAACTCATTGGAACTCATATAAATACATACAAATGGCCA
The DNA here is from genome assembly GCA_029852735.1 of Persea americana. Lineage (NCBI taxonomy): Eukaryota > Viridiplantae > Streptophyta > Magnoliopsida > Laurales > Lauraceae > Persea > Persea americana. The sequence goes on from CM056811.1 coordinate 25,765,085, forward strand.
TCTATAATGGAAAGATATGAGCAAAGATGATGGAGAAGAACTTTATGATTTTTATTTTAAAAATAGTGTTTTGAGTTCTTTTATCATTGAAAACTCATAAAATAATGCTATAAAAGTGTATTTTTTTGTGAACTCATCATAACCCTTTTCTTTGGTGTGTGATCAACCTCCATAGAAAAACTTCTTCTCATCAGTGTCATTGTTGGCTTGCATTGGACATGTTCATACCATTTGAAATGAGTTTTTCTTATGTTATCATCTATTGATGCTACCTCCAAAAGCTACCGAAAGCACTCATTTATGATTCTATCTTTCCTAATTTTACCATACATTCACCTTAACATTCTCATATCTGATACACTCATTTTCTGCATATGTTGCTTTTTGATTGGCCAATACTCTTCTCCATATAAACATATGCATATACATGTGTGGTAGTATACGTTTATACATATGTATATGGCCAAATGCGATAATTGCATTAGAAAAGTTTTAAAAAGATTAGCAAAAGGAAATAATCACTTAAAAACTTTAACAGACTCAAGCATATGAAAACATTTTTCTTATTTTATAAAGCATTTGGTGTGGTGTATACCTAAACAATGTTTATTACCCATTTAGAGCTGAATTAGTGAACCATTTGGACTGTTGGTATAGTGCAGAATTTAAAGATGGCATGGATTGAAAATGTGAGCGGTATGGATTATTGGTTCTTGATTGCACTTGTTTTTCTTAAAAGCTAGTAATTTCCACCTCCTCACTCGTCAACTTAGTTACAACTGATTGAAAATTATGATTTTTTTTTCAACTTGATTAGCAACTTAATTAGCAAACAGTAGTAAATTTGGCTGTTAGAGTAAACCTAAATAAATCTATTATTATTATTATTATTATTATTTTATTACTACTTGGTCCATCATTAAATCCTAACCGATTATAATGAAAACCAATCCCTAAACTTATACTTGGTTGTAATTAACTCCAATCTATGCATCAACCTCTGTTGATTGATAAAAGTTTTAAAAATACATGATTAAACTTTATTTGTCCCATTTATGCTTGATGAATATAAAGGCAAAGTTGTCATTTTGATAAAGATTTATCACAAAACTAATGTGGTTGTCCATTGAGGATGTGGAAAGTATTAAAATGACAATGTAGCTTTGTATGGCTGAAAATTCAAACCTAGGCTTACTCTTGAGTTCAGGAAGCTCCAAGGGTGTGTATATATAAACATCATCATCATTATGCTAGGTCCACCAAGTAATCAGGAAACACTGCCATCGATAGGGTTGTAAATGGGTCGGTTCCCAAACGGGTCCACCAGGAACCATTAAGTAGAAGGTGGAACTGGATCCAGGCTTGGAACCGTTTCGGAACCGATTTCTTGGTTCCGGAACTGGAACCAGAACCAGAACCATATATGGGACGGGTCTGGATCTGAGTCCAGGTTCGGGTCTAGGTAGAGAATGATATTAAAAAAAAACATAGTTTTTATGTTTTCAAAAATTGAGGTAATATGTCGGGGCTCGGATCTACGGGTCCAAACTAAGGTGGAACTAGACCCGGACGCATTTACTTATCGGGGCCTAAATAAGGGCCCAGCCCGCTTCTTCACGAGTCAAAACCTTCGGGTAATTGGAGAATCGGGGAGCCATTTACATCTCTAGCCGTCCACGTTTACCACATATAATGAGACTCCCCATGGAATAGGATCATAGAAGATCTTTCATTAATGCATTCATAGGGACACGACACATGACCTCTCTAACTAAACAAGATGCATTTTAGATCTAAAATTATCAATTAAGATTACTGCGATGCGAGCTTCAGATCAATACAACCATTGGCATAATTTTAAAACTCAACTAGTTCGAGTCACTCGGAAGGACATTGAGTCACCTAAAATTGGAGAGTCCAACTAAGTTTTTCTTCAATAAAATTTGCCCTTCAAGTTGAGTCGAGTTGGACAAGTCCAAGTGAGTCTGAGTCGATTTAGAACACTGATCATGGGCACTTGGGTCCCCCCCTTTTGGTCTTCCAGTTGTTGTAGCAAGGGCAAGACTGCTTGTTTCCATAAGTCCCAGCAGGCACACACAGGCACTTGGCACAACATTTTTGGCAGAAGAACATGCACGGCTTCTTGTACGCTGTTGCCGAGCATCTGGCAGTGCACCGCGGCGAGCAATCTATGGCATGGGGCCAGATGAATTAGATAAAACAAATTTATAACACCAACAAAGACACAGACATATTTTCAGGGCTGTCAATGGATCTTTCCAGTGAGTGAATCTGCCCTCAGTCCAATTTGATGACTCTAGGTCTGAAAATTCAATGGGTCCATGGGATTTGACCCATTTCAAATTTAGGGGGTCAGATAGCCTTATCAGACAGGATCTGGATCCAAATCCGAAGACTTTAGCTTTTATCTGAGTTAGCCGCTGATGAGCATAGCCCAGTGCTTGGATCTAGGTCTCTAATGTTTGTGTTGGACCAGAACGTGAATTTAGATACCAGAGAGCCTTTTTTGTCTCTTAATTTGACCATTTACCTCACTTTACTTTATTAGTGAAATTACCAAACAGGCCCTCCCCAGAAGGTGTTGCCTTTCTAAGACGCATGATCTAATATAATGATTGTTACATAGAAGTTCTTATCAGTCTAGACTATGATTAAGAACCATTATGCTAGGACCATCAGCCGTTAATTGGGCACGATCAGCACTAATCATTAGATAGGTTCCACACTGTTGTATACATTGTGTCACACTTGCTTAGAACTTAGGATCTTTGGCATGAAGCAAACTACAATCCCCAACCCACAAACCACAAATTTTGAATATGATATCCAAGTAACCCTTGTTTCAAGTATTTGTTGCAATATTTAAGCAACTCACCTTGAGGGCGTAGGCTGCCTTGAGTCACTCCAAACTGCAGAATTAAAGAACATCCCAGTTTAGTGTCAGCCTTGAAAATTAAGGCAGTTGATTAAAATATCAAAATTTAAAACAAGAGCAGAACTAACTAATCTCACCAATGGAAGATAGTTTGCCTCTGAAGCTGCAACCTCTGGACCGGCCTACAAAGCCCAGTAAAATAGATTAGCATTCCTCAAAGGGAGAACCACATTTCACAGTTCTAAAACTTGACTCGCCCGAGTGACTCGGAAGGGCTCCGAGTCTATTTACTCAGTGAGTCTTCACTGTTATTGGTAGATTCATTCGAGTTGTTGCCCTTTGAGTTGAGTTGACCGAACCGACTCAACTCGATTCGATGATAGTAACAAGAAATATGCAGTCAGTAACTCGTACAAGTGGGGTCAAGGGCTGTCTACAAACCAAGCTAGCTCGATTTGAGTTGGTTGGGCTTGAACATGAACTAAGATTGGATTGACTTAGGTAGTCTCTGTGGGCCCATGGGCCCCAGTCAATTGGCCTTCTGCAGAGGGACCCAGCTTCTAGCAACCAGAACCAATTTAGGTAGTCTCTGTGGGCCCATAGTGCATGGCCCCATTGGTTGGAGTTTTTACATGAATGATTTGGGAAATAAAGATAATTTGTAACGTTACAACATGGTTCCGGTGCAGGGTAGTTTTGGTCGTTACAGCCCAGTTTTAGGACTCAACTGGTCCTGTGTTCTGTAAATGAACTGGTCCTAATTTGTCACTGATAAGAAAATTACATCCACTTTAGAAGTCATGCAAAAAATGCTCTTAACCAGTTAAAATTTGAAGTTTTATAATGAATGGTTAGGATGATCTGAATAGGGCGAAATTAGGCAAAACCCCAATTCATACCATATGCACTTCTCCTCCCCCATCATGATATGGATGAATGCAGTTGTCCATGCAAACAGGCATTAATTGTATGAGCCAGAGTCCTCCATGTAAAAAAAAACAGAAGAAGGAAAGACAAAACCCCAATTGCAAGGGCTGGCTTGCAATTGAATTGCCTTAATAGACACACACACAACATGCGCAAAGAAGAAGAAGAAGAGGGGGAGGAAGAAGAAGAAGAAGACGACACACAGGAACCATGTTATCAGGTGATGAATACTGGGAATTAGCAGAGGTGGGATATGCAGGTAACAAATTCAGAGTGATTTTCAAATCAAAGCAAAGTTTCTAGTCAAAAAGGCATTGTGTAGAATCTTAACATTTTTAAGAAAACGCGAACAACAGAATACTTAATTATGAGTCATACAAGTCTAGCACAAGACATCTCAATTTCTTGTTACTGTTGAAGAAAAGCAACTCATCCCTCACAAGAAATAATTTTCTCCCCCTAAGGAAAATCAGCTCAAATTTTTCCTTCTTTTGTGGAAAAATGTGTCACCGAAGCATAGAAAAGGGACACTCGAAGAAAATTAGAGCCTTTTCCAAGGCATCAATAAAATCTTCATCTTCATTTTACACAAAGGTGTCCTAAGAAACCTCATGTTCTTTTACATGCTTTTCTCTCTCTTACAATGATTAACCCTATGTTTGGGAAGGGGGGAGGGGAGGGGAGGGAAAATTTGAGGGGGAAGGAAAATGGAGGGGAGGGGAGGGGAGGGGAGGTAAAATTAATTTTCCCTCATCTTGTTTGGATAGTAAAAAAGGAGGGGAAAGAAAAGTAAAAAAGTGGGTTTTTTTTGTTTGTGAGGTAGAGAGAAAATTACCAATTTACCTTTACTTTTTGTGAAAAAGTGAAAAGGTGATAAGGGCATTTTAGTAAAATTCCCTCCCCTCCCCTCTTTCCCTTACACTTTCCCCCCATTTTTGAGGGGAAAATTTTAAGGTGGGCTCCACAAGCATTTTACCCCCATTTTCCTTCCCCTCACTTTCCCTCCATCCTTCCCAAACACCATCAACTTCCACTTTCCCTCCATTTTCCCCCCATTTTTTCCCTCCCTACCACTTTCCCTCCTTCCCAAATAGAGGGTAAGCAGTTATAATATAAGGCATGTTTTGTGCAGTCTAATTCCCCATTAGAGATGACTTTCCTGGAATCTCAACAATGGGTTAATTTTTCAGCATTCTTTCTTGGAAAAGCTGCTACACTAAAAAGTGGTTTTTACTGTAGCATAGAAAACCTTTGCTATTTTCCACTCTTACTAAAAAAAAATGCGTTTAGAGAGAAGAACTCACCTCATTTTCCTTGAACAAAAGAAACATCATCACAGCACAAAACAAGGTAATGCTCAGCGTCTTTCCCATTGATGAGTGAGAAGATATAGCAACAATGCAATGGGATTGGAGAAGTGGGTTTTTGAAGTGAGGAACTGGAGAGGAAGAAGTTTGGGGATTTATAGACAGTTGGTATTCCGCAATATGCTTCTCACATGCATCTATAGACGGTTGGTAGCTTTTTCACATGGTTTTGGGAGTGCTCTCTATCCTTCTACAATCAAAAGGGCCCACTGCAACAGTTTATCAACAAGGACATGAAGTGCAGCATGCCTTTCCTCAATGACTGAATTATCCCTACCTTTGATAGGCATAAAGTGAACTTGTCTGTTACACAATGACAACCATACCCCTTGATAGTTTAACTAAAATAATAATCAATGTTGCGAAAAATATCATTATTGGGATAATATCGTCGCTCAGTATTGAGATAAATGCAAATTTTAGTGTTATTATTGTAAACTATAAAAGCATCTTAGAAAATGAAGAAAAATTGAATTTTGCAATATATATAAACGCAAAACTACGAGTAGCTTGACTCTTTAACGTCTAATTAATCATTTCTTTTAGATGGTTCTCCCTTTTTCCTATGGTTACTTATATTTCTTTTTGGACGATTATTTATTTTTCGTGGGGCAAATAATTATGCAGTCATCACCCTTATAAATCATACTATATCAATGATTGGTATAGCTCGTCGTTGTGTCCTTCCCTCTCCATCTCTCTGAATGGAAGTCACTTTATCATGGTTTCAGATAAATTCAATTCGAAGTAGGCATGCAGGCCCAAATATCTTTTTATTTCATCCATTACAATGCTTAGAGATAATGTGATCTATGGATAATTCACCATATTTAATGGAGATATTGTCAGGCCAGTGGACACTTATGTCATTACAAATACAAGGTGCCTCCTAGGGATAAAGATAGTGGCATTTATTGTCATTTCACAAATACGAGGGGAGTGTGCATTTCCAAAGCACTACATCATCCATGTGCAGTCTGCGGGGCAGTAGGTGGCCCTTCACATGTGCGCTCACATGCTGCTCTTAGTTTGCATTGGGACCCTTTTTGTCAGCACACAAACCAACTAACACACATGAACCATGGCCCCAAATTCACGCAGATGAGGCAGGCTTTTTCCTTGCGTATCAACCTCTTGTTTCTTCTTCTTCTTCTTCTTCTCTCTCTTCCTCTCTGATTGTCATGGACCCACTTTGTACTGAATTTGGACTACAAGTTATTAGGCCCGCGGTACCCTAGACCCAACAAGAGGCTAGGGTTAACTGGATTGCTAGATGTAATTCGTACTCTGAGAATAATGGTTGGCCAAGTTTTACTTACTTCAATTTGCAATGGTATAAAGATGAGTAATTTGACAACTAAGGGGTTCCTCGATTGGTTGGCAATCTATAGATTCAGAGTTCAATTTGCTATTGAGTAGAATCTTGACCCTATTGGACTGTGAACCACCTTCTAGTAATGCGACACTTATAGCGCATATATGAAGCCCAAAACCACGGACCCATTACATCAACAACATCAAATTTTGAATTCTACAAATGGCACTTGGGTCACATGGTTTACACTGACCTAACTCAAGAAAGATCCTCCCAGTGCAACCCTGACAGAATTCTCTGTGCAAGACCTATGAACCGTTAAGTGGGTCTCATTAGTTAAATCTAAACCACTCAAAATACAGCTATCCCATGGTCTCTCAAGGCCAAATTTCACCAGTAGTTAAAACGCTCCACTATGGCTTGAAAATGTGTGAGCCATGTGATTAAAACAAGAAGGAAAGAACAAATCAATTTTTTTTACAATTGATCAATCTAATGGCTGTTATTATTCAAGTGATGTGACATTTGGCCCCACAACATATCAAAAGGGCAGCTTTACTTTGAACACTTTGGATTATATATGGCCCCCCAAATTGGTTTAGAAGATTAGTGATGACTAATTTTCTCAGAGAATCAGGGTTCATGATCAATATTCCTCAAGTAGGTGTCTAATCATTCTACCACTTCGTGACAAGCAGTTGGTTAGCTTATTCGGCTGCCCGTGATCGAATTTTGTATGTTTCATTATCTTATTACTTAAATGGCATCGGAAGATGTGCTCAAATCTTGGCTGTATAATTTCTGTCGGCCTGCATTAATGAGAAGAAAATGACAAGTAGGCAAATCTTCAAAAGATGGAAAATAAGGAGAGGATCAGCGGTGCAGAATCTCCTTCCCCAGAATTACCACTTTTCTTGTAGTGATTGAGAGAGAGAGACACATTCACTTGAGGACCAAGGATCCACTTCACTGATAAAAAGTTACCAACACTGCTCAACCATAATTGTGCTGGCCAAGTTTGTAGTATTCATCTACAGCGGCATATTAAAAATTTTGTGCCCTAACGTCAGTTTGGAGCTGGAGATAAGATATGGCCCACAATCTTTGCAATCAGATGATCCAGCCCATCAGAATTTTTTTTTATTTTATAATATTGAAACTATATTCATTTGATTATGACCAATGGGGCATTTTTCTTCTACAAAGTCATCCAAATGTCTGGACTGTCTGTGCCCCCATCCAATTTGGACGGTCTTTTGATGGATGAAATCATTCCCCTCTCATAGAATGGATGTTTGGATGAGTTGGGTCCTCAGTGTGCATGTCATACAGTATGTTTTAATTAGGCTTGGCAAATAGCAAGTGCAGACCAGTGCACATGGTGACTGGGACTGGTCAGGCACCCTGTCCATTGTGGGGACCACCAGATTAAAGATCAACTTTTAGAGGTGGTGGCCTCTGCTGACGATCATGATTTAATTTCAGAAGAAATAACGTTCCCTTTTGTGGGCCTGCTTTTTATGGTTTGTATATAGATGGCCCACCTTGATGATCAAATCAATTGTTTAGGGACTGATCTTAATTTGGCACTACTAATTGGGAGACTGGTTAATCTTTTGGTTGTGTACTAATAATCTAGATAACTTTTCATATTTAGATTTAAAGACCTAAAGCAAGTGTCGGGATCATGTGATCTGCCTTATCACAGACTCCAAATTCAAGTTATATGCTATCCTTACTACTCTGTTACGGAAAAAGCATGAAAAGTAAAAATGATTTTCTACCTTGTCGAAAGTTTTAACATATCTGATTTTTTTTTAATGGTGGGGGTGGGTTGGGTTGGGCTGGGGTGGGAGTTACAGAAAGTGGAAAAGGGTTTTTGCATACCTCTTTTAAATAACATCGTACAAGCATCCCTAATTGTTATCATTGTCAAGCATCGAAGTAGGAGGTTGAGGAGTTGTAAAGTCTTCAGAAACATCCCATTGATTTTTGGCGATGATGCAAAAATCTATTCTCCATAATGTACTTCCTTGGAAAGACTGAAATGTGTATTTTGCCGTTTCTACACGGACTCTACACAAACATAGCCTAAAGGCATTTTTGTGTGACTGATTTTCCATGGAAATACAATGAAAAGTAGAAAATGATTTTTCATCTTGTAGTAAAACCCATATGAAAAGTGAAAATGCTTTTCCGCTTCGTAGTAAAATGCATGTGGAAAGTGAAAAGTGAGAATGCTTTTTCGCTCTATAGTAAAACCCATGTTCTTCGGACTTGGTTCTCCATGATAGGGCTGAAAGCGGATTCGGTTTTCAGCAGCATCGCAGTACCGTGCCTTAAAAAACGGATCTTCTTTAGGTTGATCTTCCTCTAAGAAAATAGGAATTGATTATCCAGAGATCTTGATTCCTTCTTGCTGTCCTATATATAGAGATAATCCTTCCTAACATGGAAACACTTACTAAAAGGAATAAAATAAGGAATGCAATGATAATAGGAGGATAAATTAATGGAAGGTTTCTAATTTAATAGATATTGATTATCTGAATCATATCATGGAAAACATTCTTGGATGTTGCACCACTACTCTCAAGTAGCATATTCAAAGGGTTAATTAGACCACAGATGTGAGGGACATAATAATTACATGATAGACTTTGTCCTGTAAAAGCCAGAGAGATGGCTCGCTATAGCGAGAGAGGCAGACTACGCCCAGTCCAAACTAGACTCTATGTTGGAGTTTGTGTATGATTGTAATTCTTAGTGGATTATCACTATGAGTTTTATGCACGGATTTGGGGCTATAAATTGGGTTTTTTTTTTCTCAACCCAAAAAGATTTACCACCTCTCACATTAATTTGAATAAGAGATATCTTAGAGAGAGAATTATTCACTAAAGCCATTAACAGATTGTTTTGAATGACTGCTTTAGAAGGTTTTGTTACTTCTACTCTCTTATAGAAGATTGATTATTTTGGTTGACAAGGTGCGACGAGAACAAAAAAAGGGAACGGTGCATAGTGGGGAAGCCATGGCAATGGAAGTTGTGCAAGAACAACTACAATTCTTAGGTCGAGGTACTGACTAAGGTAAATGAGCTGTAAGTATATTTTGTAACTGTTCGTGAGTTATTGATTTCTAGATCGTAGTTTTTCTCCCTATAAAGGGTTTCAACGTTAAATATTGTGTCTGCCTTCTTGTGGTGTGTGATTGGTATATTTATTTGCTAGTTCTATCTTGTTTGATTGGTTTTATCCGCTGTATTGGTTTGATTAATTAGACTAGTATCCATTTTAGTGGGTTTTGCGGAACTTTCAATTGGTATAAAAAAGGGTTGCACTATTTTATTGTGTTGATCAAAATATTGCTAAAATGGATATCTACCATGAAAGCTCTTTTACAAAATTCCCTAAATCTGTTGGAAAGAAAAAATCTTCTAAATGGATTCAGTGCTATGAGTGTTATGGATATGGACACTTGCTAGTGATTGTGGTAATAGAAAACCAAAGAAAAAGGCTTTTAATTTGAAAAGGTCTGAATTTGAGAAGCCTACCACTAGCAAAGATAAATTCATGACTTTTCTGTCATCACATGTTCTACTACTCCACAAGTTTCTTGTGATAATGGGACTAATCATGATGATAGTGGGTCAGAGGTAGAACGGGACTGAAAAACTGAGTATTAAACGTTGTTTGAGGAGACCATGAAGATGCTAAAGATGAATGAAAAAGTGGCAAAAAAGTCGAAAGCATCTAAAGAGCAAAATTCCTCATTGAAAGTTGAACTTGCAGAAGCACAAAAATTGGAGGATGAAAATAATATGTTGGCTGACAAATTGACTGTAGAATCACAAAAGTGTGACTTTTTTTATTCTAATTTGAAAACTTTGAAAGAAGAGAGTCCTGATCTAAATAGAAAACTCAAGATGGTTCTATCTGAGTTAGGTACTGCTAAATCTTCATTGAATAGGATGAACACTTAACCGAGAAAATTAGATGACATCATATGCAGTCAAAATGCACACACTGACAAGCATGGCTTTGGCTACGCTAACGGAGCATCCACTTCAAGTGCCAAAGATATAAACCGTTTTGTTAAGAATTCAGTTATTACTAATCCTGTTGTTAGTGTTGCAAAGAAAGCCCCAAAGAAGTAAAATGCGTCACGTTCTAAACAAATTCTCATTTGTCATCATTGTGGAATTAAAGGACACATTTGACCCCATTGCAATAAGCTACGAAGTTTATCGAATCAACAGTAATGGAAAACGCAGAAGGAAGAGCTGAAAAAGAAGAATACTAAAGCTGTCTGGGTCAAAAAAGAATACCTACTTTCTCTGTTGGCACACACTTTGCTGAAGTGTTTAAATTTGCAAGTGTGTGTGCCTAAGCTTCATCACCCATAATCTGCAAGATCGATTCCCTACCCCAGTGCTGATACGAAGATCATATTGAGGGGGAGTAAAAAATAAGGGGGAGTTATTGCATCCAGATTGACAGAAGTTGCATGATGATATTTTTTTGCCAATTATGGATAAATACAGGGGGAGAATAATGGACCCAAGGTGAGCTTTACAAGTCAAGGCAATTCAAGATCCAAAAGTTCAAGTAAAGGCAATACAAGATCTACAGTGGTGATTTTTTTAAATTCAATATATTTTGAGTTTTTCTTTTGGTTAGATCATATTGTATTGTTCTAGGGGGTTTTATCCAAGAATTGCCAAAAGGGGGAGATTGTAAGGGATATAATAATTACATGATAGAGTAAAGTCAGAGAGATGGCTCGCTGTAGCGAGCGAGGCGGACTGCGCCTAGTCCGATTCGGACTCTATGTTGGAGTTTGTGTATGATTGTAATTCTTAGTGGATTATCACTAGGAGTCTTATTCATGGATTTGGGGCTATAAATTGGGTGTTTCTTTCAACCCAAAAAGATACATCACCTCTCTCGTTAATCTGAGTAAGAGATATTTTAGAGAGAGACTTATTATCTAGAGCCATTGACAGATTGTTTTGAAGAGCTGCTCTAGAAGGTTTTGTTGCTTTTACTCTCTTGTAGAAGATTGGTCATCTTGGTTGACAAGGTACGACGAGATCAAGTAAGGAGAACGGTGCACGGCGGAGAAGTCATGGCAATAGAAGTTGTGCAAGAGAAACTATAGTGTTTAGGTTGAGGTACTAACTGAGGTAAATGAGCTGTGAGTATATTTGGTAACTGTTCGTGAGTTCTTGATTTCTGGATTGTGGTTTTTCTCCTTGAAAAGGGTTTCCACGTTAAATATTGTGTCTGCCTTCTTGTGGTGTGTGTTGGTAGATCTATTTGCTAGTTCTATCTTGTTTGATCGGTTACATCCGATGTGTTGGTTTGATTAATTAGACTATAGCATCCATTCTAGTGGGTTTTGCGAAACTTTCAACTTACTAAGACCTCCGTCACTGTACAATTATGATCTCTTACCTATGAGAGGTTGAGACAAGGATGTGGTCCAGGGCTATCAGAAGGATGGAGAGAAAATGGGGATGATGAAGAATCGGAAATGGAGGAATCAACATTCATGATTTGATAAAGAAAAAACAAATTGTGGGAAAACAAGATGAAGGGTTGTGAATAGGAAAAGAAACTTGAGAATGTTGTAGGGTTTAAATAAAGGGATAAATGCTAGGGAAAATGTATTAAAAAGTGAATGATGTATGGTTTAAATAAAGGTATAAAAACTTTCCTTTTCTTAGGGAAATTTTAAAAAGGGTATAATACTTTTGGTTCATTTTTAAAAAAGTAAAAAAGTTTTCCACAATTCTTTTGGTCAAATCCTCTCCATAAAACTTTTTTGAGAAATGAAAAAAGTGCCCTTTCCTTATGATATATTTTTTGTCTTTTAAGTACGAGAATATTGGTATATTTTTTTCCATTGAGGTGTTGATTTAAATAAAGGTACAAGGAATAAGTAAATAAAAATACAACAGGCAATCCCATGATTATTGTGATTGCAAATCCCTTCATTTTGGTGATTACCAACTGTTACAGTCCCTTCATTAAAAGAATGGAGGCTACACAAAAAAATATATCGTAATGCACATTTTTATTGACCATATGAAGTGTTGGGTATTTTTTAAAAACCCCACTATTAAAAAAATAGTATTTTGAATTTGATGTCTTTTCAAACTAAGTGTTTTGTGCTCTATGGATGAGATGTGTCTCTTGGGCCCATTTGAATGGATGTGACACAATTCCAAGGGATGCCTTCCAACATTATAAATTAAGGTGATTTTCAAAGTGTTTCTTTGAGCATTCAATATGAGCATATTGCAATATTTTCATAAGTATATCGTCTAATAGTATTTTATTCTCTTATTTTTACTTTGGTTTTAAGGGCAATTCCATATTTTTTATTCTAGTGTAGACTTCGAATCAGAGTTAGGCATTATATCATGTGGACAAAATTTCATCAAAACCACTTGCATGTGGGAAATTGTTGTCTTTAAGAAAGTATCTTAATTAGTGTGCCTTCCCCATTTTTCTTTTGTGTTCTTATTCAATTTCTCATATTCACAATCCTTTGATTCACTAATTATTATTCTAACTGTTTATTTGATTTTCGATTGCACATTTTTTGTAAGTAATTTCCCCAATAGTTTAAAGACTATGATTTTTCCCGTTGCAATGATGAGTAAATGTGATTTTTCATCTTCCAAAGAAAGATGCAATTGTTAGTAAGAAAATTTTAGATGCTTATATCACGTTAGGTACGTTTTATTATTCAAGTGTTTCAATTTCATGCAATGATTATTTGCACAAAAAATTTATTTTGGTCACTCCTACCGATACCTCTACGTTAGTTATGAGATTTCTTTTCTTCATTTTATCAACTGTATGCATGATGTAATCTCCTTCATATTGAACTTAGTTTGTTTACATGATATTGTCCACTTGCTGAGTTTTAATGTGATATATATATATATATATATATGCCCACTGTTTAGGTATTTAAAATTCATACATTTATTGCTTTGGAGTACTATAGAATTTCTAATAGCATTGGAAAAAACTCTCTTTAGACATGTGACTAGATGAAAGCAGGAAAGAGTTTGGATGGTTTACTTTTCACTCCATGAACACACACGCACACATGTCCGTTTTTCAATCATCATATCTTTAATAATATAATGTTACATCCCGACCCGAACTAATCATGATTAAGGTTAATTGATTGAGATTAATACTAATTAAGCATTGTTAATTGAATTCATGATGGTTAATGACCAAAGAAAGACAAATTAGTATCAAAAGATGCATTAAGCATAATGGAATGGGCTTACATGAAACTAGTTTAATTAAATTGAGTTTAAACTCAAATAAGGTAGGCTAAGGACTTTTTCGTAAATACGGGTTTTCACGTATTTTATCAAATATGGAAATTCTTGATACCAACGTGTGTATCTCGAAGAGTACGTCAACTTTTATAATATACTTGATTCTATTTTACCTAACATTGATCAAATGTGCATTCATTTGACTCAAAATGTAATTAGACTTAATGAAAGGGGGTTTTAGTGTGAAAGTTCCTTATATTAGAATGAGATGAGCTCAAGAGCTCATTCACTCATTTCACCTCAAGAAACCCTAGGCCTTTTCTTCTTCTTTCTTCCATTCTTCTTCATCAAGGTTGAGATTGGAGTGATCCAAGTGAAGAAGAGAGCTACTTCATATTCTCCGTTGAGCATCTTCCATTGTTGAGGTGTGTAGAGCTTGAGAAAGATCTCAAAAGTCTCTTCTTTGGACCACACGTAAGTAGTTAAGTGTTTTTATAGAACCTTTAAGTTCTATTGGTTGGTTTGGAGGGATTTCTAGTATGGTTGACTCATGGGACACCCTTTGTCATGTTTGCTTGGATTAGGGTTAAGTTTGGGGAAAATTAGTCTTAAACCAAGCTAAGAAAAGGGGGATTTTGTAAAGAAGTTTCAAGAGAGGCAAGTATAAAGCTTTTCTTGTGATTGATGTTGATTATTGTAGAGGTTTATAGAAATCCCATTGAATTGGGTTTTTTGTGGATTTTCTATTGAGTTTTAGAATTGATTAATGGATGATTAGAAGTATTATTTTGGGGATGGATATGTGTATGAGGAGGGGAAAGGAGGTTCCAATCTTTGTTGCAGGTTATGTGATTGCAATGGAGAAAGAAGTGGAAGAAGAGAGAATGGTTCAGAATTTCGGTTTGAATTTCTGAAGCGTTTGCTCGATCAAAAAAGGGTTCACTCGAGCGACCCCTTCTTTGTTTGAGTCCGCTCGAGCAAACTTGAGTTCGCTCGAGTGACTCACGTTCTGTTTGAGTCCGCTTAAGCGAACTCAAGTTCGCTCGAGCGAACCTGATGCAGTACAGGGCATTAGCTGGAAGTGAAATTTTGGTTTTGAATTTTGTAGAAAACATGGATGCTTCTTAGGTCCATAAGTGTCCTCTAAATTAGTTTTAGAATTAATTATAATGTAAATTGAGATTGTGAGAATTAAGAACAATGAGAGGAGAATTTTTATAATTGAACCATTGTTCTAATGGTTAATTGAGTATGCACTAAACTTCCATAGGTGTTAATTACGGGGACTCTAATGCACACATTATATAAATGTGGTGTCTATCAAGAATAACACGTGCATTGGATAACCAAGGGTTACACCTAAATGGTTATTTAGAATTGAGATAGAAATGAGTAGAGTCACAAATTGTTAGTAATTCTCTCTCTCATTGTATTATATCCCGTATTGCGGTATCCGAATCTAATGAGATTGATGTTACTGTTTATTCCTTTCAATTGTTAAGAATGGAATTACTGAACTGAGATGAATCCACAAATGGATTTAATGTATTGACTCTTGAGTCTGGCACTACCTAGCTATTATATTAAGTTCTAAATGAGTTAATAAATGAATAAAAGATTCCTTTCTTGAGGCCTGGGTCATGAATGGTGCGCCCTTCCACCCTGAGCCAAACGACTATTCCTACTGCAGTAGGTGGATTTGGGGGCGTTCCGGAGCTCCGTGGTGATGCTAGTGTCCCTGGTCCGGACACTGGTAAGTCCCACAATTCCGATCATATCTATGGGTAATGATTGATGCATTCTCTTTGGAAGATGAATCATTCCTTTGAGGGAAGATGAAAAATGAAATGAAATGCAATGAAATGAATTGAAATAAATGCTATGGTAGTTGGCATTTTGTACATGTCTATTTATTGACTTATTGTGCTCAACTATTGTTGTTGTAGGAATTATCTAGACTTGTCTAGAATTGAAATTGTCTACTAAATAAATTGAATGAATTTAGTATATGTATTAACATGTGCTATCACAAGTTCTGTTTATGCTTTGTTGAACCGCCGTATTCGCTAGTGTTATTGATGGCATTATAGGCTCAATTGCTAATGCCAGTGCGGCAGCGATCCTAGCGGCAGTGGAGGAGATTGTTGTGGTTCTGTTGGAAGTGGGTGGATCTCTTGGATAGGTTTCAAAAACTTTTCACCAACTAGAAGTGATGAACATCTATCCAAAAGCCATCAAAACCCAATCCATGATGCATGTCCTCAAACTCAGCCATCATGATCAGCAAACAAACCTATTAAAAGGATAGAAACAACACTAAACATGAAACCACGAAATTCTATAACATACAAGGAGTAGAAAATACCTATAGAGTTTGGTTGTGCTCTAATGGAGAACTTGATTCAACTCTTTGATGAAGAGCTCTTCTAAGATCAGAATTTTTAATGCCCAATCGTCTTCCACGCTGTGACCCGCTTCAGATCTCTTTCCACAAGAGAGATGGTGGAATCTCCAAGAGAAAGACTATCTAGAATCTCCAAAGAAACTAGAAGGGAACTAGGAGAGAGAGAGGGGGGAAGGAGAAGAATGCAACTCTTGCACTTTAGGGTTGATGAGCGTGAACTCCTCTTAATAGACCAAGCATGGACGTCCAAAGCCACCCCTAGTCTCCTTTATATAGATTTTCAACTCTTCTCTTTGTATATTATTAGAAGTCCAACTTCCATCATACTTAGTAACCCTTTGTTCCACCATTACCACTATTAGAAGTCTCACTTCAAATAGAAATAGTAGGCTTTCCTTTTGAGTTCAAATAGAATTAGTAAAGATCAAATCTTGGGCTAGCGTGGGGACCACTAAGGATTCCATAGAAAGCTGACTCCAACTGGGACACCGCGACCCCACATCTCATGTGCAATCCAGGCCCACAGTTAATTGCAAATAACTCCACTATATAAATGCAATTGAACTCCAGTCTTAGGAATAAATTACATGAAGACCCTAAACTTCCCTATTACTACAAGTGGGCCCCTTTATCATTATCCATGGATCAATTGGACAGACTGTCTCACCAATTTAGATCCATATCTTATTATCCTTGAGACCCAATTAATTATAGTAATCATCAGTACCATCCAATTAACTCTTAATTGAGATGGGTATACACTTATCAATGATAAATCCATTAATTGGCATAAGGGGATAATAGAGATAGATTCCATCATGACCATTAAATATTCTCACAGTCCTATTACCACGTACCCAAGACACCGAGGTGTTGGCCTACAGTTGGCTTCACTCATTGGTGACTCAAAGCAAATGAATAGATAGAAACTTGAGTTCATAAATGTCTCAGGGTTGAGAGCCTATTGCTAGGGAATTATGAGAGCAGACCTTAAAGTAAAGACAGTGTTCTTGAGGTGCTTTTCATGGTCCTTCAATACATCCAATGTACCAGCACTATGATTCAGAATCTTACATTCTGATGATCGAGATAAATCACACTATCTCATAGTAATCAAAGTACTGCAACTTTGTCAGATGAGATGTCCAGTCTCATCACTGGTTGTGAAGATATTCAAATATAAGACTTGCTATACATGTCTCCCGTATGTGGATCTCATCCATACACATGTATTGCATCTAGTATACTTATGGACTCTAGTTCATCTTATGAACCATCATGTCATTCGTATTGGTTATGTGCATTTAAGTAATAAACACCACTCATCTCATGAAAGGAAAACATGAATATATTGATAAATAACGAAATTAATCAATTTATTACATCAATCTTAATGGATTGAGACCATAAATCTAACAGGTTCCTCCAGGAGGACTGATAGAATGGAACGAACATGATAACCTTTGAATGGTTATCCGAGTGCGTAGTGGATTGGAAATTCTTTTGAGAATTCTTTTTTTAAAATAGTTGGCATTCATTTTGGAATGTAATATCTTGAGAACTTGAATAGTCATTAATCTGCATTGTATTTGAATATGCAAAATTGATGAAAGCAAATGAATGATAGAAATGATACATGTATAAAGAATTTTATTTTGTATACATGTAAAATCGTAAATTGATGATGTCAATTATAAATAATTCTGCAAAATTGTGTAATGGACAGGTATTTGTAAAATGTCTATCCCTTGTGGATTCCGTATTAACTTCGGTTAATTCGGAGTTTACGGGAGTAAGTATGGGATCATGGTTCGGGATTATCGTACTTCGGGCCTGGGTCGTGACATATAATCTCTAATGTCATGAGTTGTCTGACATCGCTATGCAGTAGTATAGTGAAATGACATAGTAAACGTCGTTGCAAAATCGTGATCACGTGGATTGACTGAATATTAATGATCTCCATGTTCCTTAGAGTATATATCTTGATAGCCTGAGACAAGCAAGATCTTGTGGTGGTGTCCAGGTTGTAGTGAAAAAGTTTCATGCAGTATTCTATACGGTTTGATATGTTATAGAAAGAAAGAGGGAGGTGATGCTTCCAATATTTAAGAAATATAGGCAGTGTATTCAAAATCACATATTATCTCTCTCTAAAAAAAACACATTATATGTGACACTGATTTCTCTTTGCATCCGTCCACTAATCCACTCTTACCGTGTGTTAGGCCCCGACCCGGATTAATCATAATTAAAGCTAATTAATCCCAATTAGTGATACCTAAGCATGATTAATTGTACTAATTGTACTAATTGTGATTAATGAACAAAATGAGTTGGGTTAATCTCAAATGATTGAATTAAGCCTAATGAAGTGAATTTGGATGGGATTGAATTGATTAAGATGAGTTTAAACTCAAACAACGTAAACTAAGGACCTTTTTGTAAATACGAATTTTCTCGTATTTCGTCAAATACGGAAACTCTTGATACCAACGTGTGTATCTCGAAGAGTACGTCAACTTTCATAATATACTTAGTTTCATTTGACCAAAGGTTGGTCAAGTGGGTCTTCATTTGACCCAAAATGTAAATGAGAAGAATGGAAGGGGACTTAAGTGCAAAAGTTAGCTTATATAAGCTAAGAGATGAGCCTTTTCCCCATTTTTACAAACCCTAGGCTCATTTCTTCCTTCTCTTCCTTTTCTTCTCCATCAAGAGTGAGGGTTGAAAGCTTGCAAGTAGTTTTGAAGAAGCCTAGTCATCTCCATCTTCTCCATAGAGCCAATCACCATTGCTGAGAGCTTGGGGACTTCTTGGGAAAGAGTCGTGTCAAGCCAAGCCAAGGAGAAAAAGGGTTTTGTCCAAGGAACTTCAAAGAGAGGCAAGTATAAACCCTACTTGTGATTATTGTTAGTATTGTGAATATAAATAGGTTTGTATGCATTTTTTCCCATTGATTTCCTTATAATGGATTGTTATGGGTTGATTGAATGATTAGAAATGTCATTAATGTGGCGATTGAATGATGAATGAGGAGTGGACAGGAGGTCCAAAATTAATTGCAGGTGGTTATGGTAATGAATGGAGAAAGGAATGAAGAAGAGAGAGAGAGAGTTGCAGAAATCCGAACTGGTTTTCTGAAGCGTTCGCTCGAGCGAACTTGGTGTAAGCTTGAGCGAACCACTCTCTGGATGGATGGAGTGAAGTTCTGAAGCATTCGCTCGAGCAAACAACTCTCTGGATGAAGGCGCTCGAGCGGACAAGGGTCTGCTCGAGCGACCATTTCTCTGTTTGAGTTCGTTCGAGCGACCACTTCTCTGTCTGGGTCCGCTCGAGCGAACTTGAGTCTGCTCGAGCGAACCTGATACTGGACAGGGTATTGATTGAGGCCGAAAATTTGGCCAATCGATCGGACTTAATGGTCCGATCGATCGGGGGATCCGTTAGAGTCCAGTTGGTTTTGGATTTCTAGGAAACATGGACACTTTTTGGACATTTATGTGTCCTCAAAATTAGCTTTGTGGCTAATTAATGCAAAATATAGAGATTGATGGGAATTGTGGATAATGAAATAAAAACTGTGAGAATTAAGCCCATGGATTAATAATGGGTTAAATGATAATTAATTGTAGACTATACCTCTATGAGTGTTAATCACGTGGACTCCAATGTATATATAAACATAAATGTGATGTCCATCGAGAATAACACGTACATTGGATAACCAATGGTTACACCCAAATGGTGGGTTGAACTGGAATAAAAATGAGTAGAATCGGGTAGTCAGTGATTCTCTCATGCCCTTGTATTTTGTATCATTTTATTCTAATCTCACAAGATTGATATCATTGATTATTCCTTTCCACTGTTAAGAATGGAATCACTGTATAGAATTGAATCCATAATGGATTGATAATGAAATGCATTAACCCTTGAGTCTGGCACTACCTACCTATTGTATGAAATAATAAATGATTATGTTCATGAGGCCGGGGTCATGAATGGTGCGCCCTTTCGCCCTGAGCCAAATGACTATTCCTACTGCAGTAGATGATTTGGGGGCGTTCCGAAGCTCCATGGTGATGCTTGTGTCCCTGGCCCGGACACTGGTAAGTCCCACAAATTCCGATCGTATCTACGGGTACTGATTGATGCCTTCCATTTGGAAGATGAATCCTTCCTTTGAGGGAAGATGGTAAATGAAATGAAATGACATGAAATGAAATGAAATGACATGAACAGAAATAAAATGAAATGAAATGAATTGAAATAAAAGCTATGGTAGTTGCCATCTTGTATGTGTCTATTGTATTACCTATTATGCTCATCCATTGTTTAGAAATGGAACTGTTCACTAATTATATCGAATGAAATTAGTAATGTACTAACATGTGCTTTTACAAGTTTTATTTATACATTGTTGAACCGTCGTGTTCATTAGTGTTATTGATAGGATTACAGGCTCATTTGCCCGTGCCGGCCCAGCAGCGGCCCTGGCGGCAGCGGAGGAGACCTTTGCGGTTCCTCCGGGAGGATTGATAGAATGGGATGGCCGGAATACCAATTGAGATGGTATTCGAGTGCGCAAGCGAACTATGTTGTTTTGGGAGATTCATTTTGTGAATTCTTTTGAATAGTTGAAATTCATTTTGGAAATGTAATATTTTGAGAATTTGAATAGTCATCACTAGGCATAGTAATTGAATATGCAATGATTGATGAAAGAAAGCAAAGGAATTATACATGTATAAAAAACTTCATTTTGTATACATGTACATTTTGAATTAATTGTCAATGTGTATTTCCGCAAATTGTACATTTGACAGGTATGATCGAATGAATGTTATCCCTTGTGGATTCCATTTTAACTTCGGTTAATTCAGAGTTTATGAGAGTAAGTATGGTTCACGGCCCCGGATTATCGTAACTCGGGCCCGGGTCATGACACCGTGTTTCTTTGCTTGTTTGAACGTATTGAGATTTGAGAAGAAATGAGGAAGCCTCTTTGTTGGTTTCAAGAGTTGTCTCCTTTGCAACCACCCTTCTTTCAAAAACTATTTTTATTTAACTACCCTTTGCTTCGTAACTATCCATTCAAAAAGTATGTGCATGATTGTTATCTTGTATTGCCTTTGGGCCTACATTTTTTCTAAACCACACGAGCAAACAGATTGTGTTTGGTTTGTTTGCCAAGGCCATATTTAATGGTCTAGTCTTGCCAACTTTTCTACTCATGTATATAAAACTTTTTCTGCTTTTGCATATGTGATTTTTGGTTCGTGTGATATGTTGGTTCATATATCTCTTTGAGATTAGCCAATTGACATATTGTAAAATAATTTGTGATTTATGAATAAAATGTTGGATTATCAATCTTATGTACTTATGTACAACTTGAGGCAAACCTATGTGTTGAATTAATAATTGGAAAATTAAATAGTAATGATTTTTCTCTTGCTAGTATTTCTCAATAACGCAGAGTATGTACCTATGATTGGATTATATTTCTGCATTGTGGATAGTGCATCATCAATATAATCCATCAGATTAGATCACAGAATCATGGATATTGCATCATTATCCATTGGATCAGAGTAAAGATTGTGGATATGAATAAAAGAAAGAATGTGACAACCGATCGAGGTACTTCTTAATTTCATCAACATTTCTCAAGTGATATTATACCACCTAGAGTGTGAGAATCTATACATCGAGGGAGATGGGTTTACCAACATAGATGGATGGTCCTGACTGTAGCCTATTGAGATATTCCTCGCACTGCACCTTTATTTTGGAACTAGTGGGGGAAATTATTGTGTTATGAAATTGTCCGTCTTTGTGTGCACTGTCTAGCTTTCGCCAATGTTAAGCTGGACTTTTTAGCCCTTAACAGACTCATGGATTCGTGCGGAGTGAGCGAAAGCACTCCTGATGGGTTTGCCTTTGCGGATGTGGAGGTCATGCCGCCTCCTATGGGGCTTGTTGGTAAGACTTTAGAGTATTCACTAAGACGAGGACTAGTGCATGGCCTATGAAATAGCGCAGCATAGAGAATATGGATGCCCGACTATATTGTATAATGTGAATATGTATCACTTAGATCACTTTCTCACACTAAAGTTGATGATACAAATTCTACCTTAAGGTTCAAGGGTCATCCACTTGTGAGGGATGCATTATACAGTTTTTAGTTATTTTCAATATTATTATTTGTTTTTTTGAAAAGTCTTTTTAGAAAATAGTGGTGGATTGTTGGGTATTTTCTAAAAAACCCACTATTAAAAAATAATATTTTGAACCTGATGTCTTTTCAAATTAAGTGTTTTGTGCTTTTTGGATGAGCCTTTGGGGCCCATTTAAATGAATGTGACCCAATTCCAAGGGATGCCTTCCAACATTATAAATTAAAGTGATTTTCAAAGTGTTTCTTTGAGCATTCAATATGAGCATATTGCAATATTTTTATAAGCATATAGTCTTATAGTATTTTATTCTCTTTTATTATTACTTTAATTTTAAGGGCAATTCTATATTTATTCTAGTGTGTAGACTTTGAATCAGAGTTGGACATTGTATCCTGGTGACAAAATTTCATCAAAACCACTTGCATGTGGGAAATCGTTGTCTTTAAGAAAGCATCTTAATTGGTATGCCTTCCCCATTTTTCTTTTGCTTTCTTATTCAATTTCTTACATTCACAATCATTCACTTTGATTCACTAATTATTTATTCTAACTGTTATTTGATTTTCTGATTGCACATTCTTCGTTAGTAATTTCCCCAACAAGTCAATGAAAATTCTATAACAACAAACATACACATGTAAATTTCACATTTGCAATGGTCACATATGTAAAATGTTGTAAACAAATGATCCACTATGCCTGTCTATTATTTCAAATGGTTCTATTATTTTTATTACTATTCAACTATAGAAATGTTGGAAAGTAATAGAAACAATGACACTTTCATTGATTTAGAAGTCTTTTTTAAATGAAAACTATTTTTTTGTAAAAAACGTGATAGAGCAGATGAAATTTCGCATCATGGATTTAATAACTGTATCCATATACTTCCTGTGGATTTTCAAAATTAGAGAATCTCCAAATCCCAAATCCATTCCATTGGGCCAGTCATTACTCAATACCTTACAGACTATATAATATGATGAACTCTTACTAAATCCGGAATATTACTATAATATTATGTTATCATATCAATAGAATTATTATGTCAATAATGGTGAGATATTTCCCTCTTCATAGAATCAACAAGGGATCCATGGTGGTAGCTTTGTTGGTTAGGGAGTTGGATTTTGTGTCTGTGTAGATGTGTGGGTATTTACCCAAGCAAAAGGGGAAAAAGCATTATCATTATTACATGCATGTACCATTTATCTATATATTGAGCTTGTTGAGTTTCACAATTTAACTTGCCTATATATATATAGGCTAATCATCAAATCTCTCTCTCTCTCTCTCTCTCTCTGTCTCTCTCTCTCTCTCTCTCTCTCTCTCTCTCTCGTGTCTATGGCTACTATGCAGAAGGTCATCCTACTTAGTGATGAGGAATCTGTCCTTTACTTGCCTTGTATCTGACTTCACAAACTGAAAGGAAACAAGTGAAAATTTTGCTCACTCAACAGCATAACTAAGCTTGTAAAATGCAAAACAAGATAAGAAGACAAGACAAAATAATATGGTGGTTCAGTTGGGGGGCTTCTAGTTTAGTGCTTTCAATGGACTTGATTCACATGAATCAAAAATCAAATTTGGCATTTGATTATATCATAAGGGTACAAATCCAATCCATTACCAGATTTAGATAATAGCCCTAGTCCAAGTCCATCCGATAAGTAATCTAGAATGCCTGAATCCACTCAGTTTTTTGTTTCACTTTGTATTGAATTTGGATTTGTATCCAAAATTTGGTTGAAATTTAGACTTTTAGTCGTAATTCAGATGAGTCAAATAAACTTAAAGGGAATGAGTCAATCAAGTTAGACTCATCCAAGTTGTTTGACTCATTTTTTCTTAAGAAATTACTTGCCAAACTGAGCTCTCAATAAAACTATGTTCAAAATTATGACTCTTACCTCCACACTTATCTCTTGTCTAGTGGCATGAAATCTTACATATCCAAATTCAGTGACTCTTACTAAACTCCAATTGTCAACCTGTAATAGGGTCCAAGCCACACTTTAGACTAATATCACTAAATATATTTGTAATTTTTTTTTCTTTTGAAGTAAATTGCACACAATTTAATACAAGTTTGAGCTAACTTGTATGAGCCAAGTAATCCAAAGCACGGTTCCAATACTTGTCAACTCATGACTCGTTCAAGTTGATTTTTCCTTTATTAATGTGGAGTCACCTTTCTTTATCCATATGTTAGTTCCAAATTAAGGCTCATGTGTGCACTTAGAGTCTGCTTGTTTACATTAAATTGAATACACAAGACTCATATCATTAGTAGTTAAAAATGAAGATCAATGGTGAATTTTCAAAAATAAGCATAAAAAACCTTTCCTTTTAGGGAAATAAAATTGAAAGAAGATGAGAAATGGACTACTACGGTGAAGTCTGTTTATTCATTTCTCATTTTATTTTGATTCTATTTCCCTATAAAGTAAAGGTTATTTGATGCTCAATTCTAAAAATTCACATTTGATCTTCATTTTTAACCACGTATGGTACGAATTCCATGAATTCAATTTGTATGTATTATAATATAAACAAATATGCACATAATTATTTGAAGATTCTAACTCATTGAGTCTTCCAACTTCCGAGACAATTAACAAGTTAAGCGAAAACTTTTTGAGTATTGAAACTATGCTCAATGTAAACCAGGACCCAGGTAGGAGAAGTTGTATTCAGGATTAGGGGAGTGTCATCAATCATGATCGATTAAGTCTTGGTCCTTGGACCTAAACGCAACACGGGTTTAGGCTCGAGTCAACCCAGTAACTTGGGTTCGTTTCATTTTGGTTTCAGAACCGTGGTTATGTTAAAACTGAGAAAAAGAAAATCTCCAATTCACTTACATTGTCTGAGAACTCGTCCAGTGTGAAGCCTGCCATTCCAATCACAGCATGAATTGGGGCAGAATAATTGGAGTTATCATATGTGTCAAACCCATCCTTATCTTTTGTGGGCATTGCTTTGCAATCGCTTTGATAGACTGCACAGGTTCTCTCATAGTTGTGGACATGGCCAAAGAGAACAAGGTCTACCTGAAAAAAAAAATGGGTGTAACAAGATGATTCTAACATGTCTTTCTCTACAAAGGGCACTAGTTTCCAGTATAAAGGAAGCACAATGAGAAAAACGAAGTGGTGCTCATTTTCGGGGGTCATGTTAAAATAATCTTATGGGGTTCATCATGTGTAAGCAACATAACAAATTACAAAAGACCTGTCTCAATCTGACAGTAGTTATCATTTGGGTTTTAGATGGTTTCTTATAGATATCTAGATTGTGTGGTAGCCTAGTAGAGAAATTCCATGCAGGATTCAACATGTGTAACCTAGTAAGTATCTTGTTGAAAAGTGCATTGCATTTTTATTAACTGGGATCTTGACATTGGACTCATATCTAATTTGGGTCTTTCTTTTAACAAAATGGCTTTCCCTTTTTTGTTTCTTTTTCCTGCTACATTAAGGATTTGAACTTGCAAGCTGGTTTCTCTTACCAACTGAGTTACAGCTCGGGACTAATAATTTTCCAATTTGCTTTAGTTTTTAAAGAAGGAATATTACAGATGAGAGAGGTGAACAATATAAGGTGAAGATGTTGATGAGATCCTGACTTTTTTAGGGTATCATTTACATGGTTCACAGTATTCATCTTTCATCAAAGAGGAGATTATTGATGACCATGTGCCAATCTTTTCACCTTTTTTGCTTCGTTCAGTTTTAGACACTTTGATAAGAATATATTTATCAGATTTCTTAGGAATTCCATTCCATGAAAGCAAAGAGGCCTTTAATGTCGATATTAAATCATCTTAAGGACCAAAATGAATGCTCCAAGGCTGTTGAGATGTATGATGAATTAATAAAAGAAAGCAATGAAGATGATATGAAATATCCAAAATGGAAAGATATTAATAACTTTATTGTTACTTAGCTTCTTAATGCAATGGTAAAGGATGTTAATAAGAGCTTGTATCATTCCCCTTTATCATAGATAAAAAGAGCAGTCTACTTTTATATTTATATCAGACCAACTTGAAAATAATTTATAAGGTATATCAAGAGATTGCTACCATTTCACAAGTTGATAGAATTATTGCAGAATATTGCATGAAGTCGGTCAAGATTTTGGCAAGAATTATCCAATTCTAGATCCATTGCCACACTCAGTGCCAACTAATGCTTAATAGGCAGGTCTCGATCAATCTACTTTTATCACCTACTAACAACTAAATGTTCCAAAAATGTCGGAAAAATATGAAATTAGTATTGTATTCCAAGAGAAACATCATCATTAATATTATTATACCCAATTTTCCATCTTGGCATTGTATCATATTGGCCCTTGTACCTTGTACCTAGAGTGTACCTAGTTACCCTTGTTATGATGGACTTATTGTACCATTTTATTTACCGGGTTTGTCATAGTGGACCTAGAACTAGAAAGGACTTGGAATTATAAGACTACCTCCCTTACGAATGTAACTAGCTAGATTTACCGGTATGGGGTAGCTTTTCTTGTTATCGGGTTCAAGTCAAGTGCTCCATTGACTCCAGAGTCGACACCACTTAGCTTTGATCCATTTTACTCAGACCTATGTTGGTGTGAATTTATCCTTGTTCATGCTAGCTGTAACTTAGCCTTGTGTGGGAGTGACATTGTCCTTCAGTACTACACTTGAGCTTGAACGCTGGCTAAATATATATATATATATATTTATATAGTGAGATGCTCCTATGAGAGATGCTCTCACTTTACTATGAGGGATAGGGTGGGGGCCCTCACATTTAAATTGTTGGCATTGGATATAGATGTGAGGGCCCTCACCCTATCTCTTATAGTAAGGTGGAAGCATCTCTCATAGGGGTATCTCCCATTTATATATATATATATATATATTTATATAGGAGATCCTCTTGTAAGAGTAACTCTCACGGTACTGTGAGAGTAACTCTCACCTAGATGTGAGGGTCCCCACCCCTTACTCCCACAGTGCCGTGAGAGTTGCTCTTACAAGAGCATCTCCTTATATATATATATATATATATATATGGAATCTCTTGATACCCTCGTTTATATTTTATCTAGCTCTTGTCATGGTCTTGCCACTTAAAGAACCTGTATGGTTGAGAGAATGAACTCATGTAGATTGTCATTTTGTAAGGATGTACTTGTTTAAACTTGTCACACATGATTCATTGATGTTGATCTATTTATTGCATAATCATACCAAGTATTACGCATTCTTTGGTACTCTTATAACCTACTTGTTTTTAACTCTACATTTGAAGCAACATGACTATGTTCATTATATTTCCTTACTTGTTCTAACTTGCTAACTTGCATTGTAGGTGATACTACATTACCCTTGACTTGGTGAGGAGACATCGTCGGAACTAGCGGAGTGTACTCCAGATGATGTCATGTAGACATCATACCATGCAAGCATTGATGTATCTGGAGAGCCTTAGAGACTATGCTATCTTTTATGTTCTAGTTTTTTTAGCCCTAATTGGCTTTGGTTTGTGACTAAAACAAGTAAATTGGTTTTACTATACGCTTCCACACTACTTTTCTTTTGGACTAGTTATGCTCTAATTACAAGCCCTATATATAGATATGTATTTTATGTGTTCATGGTTTTGATGTTATTATTGGTTATGTGAGCTTACGCTAAATCGTGTTTTAATTGTGAATGAAACTAGCATTGATCCTGTGGGAACTCAGTGTGGGTGAATTGTCTTCTTTGATAGACCCCACACCGGTTGTGCCACGAAACTCAAAGTGATTTTTGGGATCCAGTTTGGGGCCATGATAGCTCCTAATCATCCTCCATTGCCAGATCCTTCGCATCAAGATTTTCTCAGTTCCCTCTCCACCATCTTTTCCACCACTACCACTTTCACTTGTGTGGCGCTCCACTCGTATATCCAAACCCTTGACTGGTTTAGTCTTTTTGTATTTCTTACTGACCCTAATCTTGTTTCACCCTAATCTTGTTTCCATCCCTTCTTATTCACATGCTAAGAGATACCTAGTTGGTAAGATGTTATGATTAAAGAATTTCTTGCCCTCAAATCAAATCAAACATTGGATATGGTTCCAACTAGACCAGCTAAAAGTCCAATTATTGATAGTAAATGGGTTTATTCTATGAAGGAAAAATCAGGTAGGAGTCTGGATAGATATAAAGCTTGTCTCGTTACTTAAAAATTCAAGCAAGAGTATGGTTTAAATTATGAAGAGACCTTTGCTCTAGTTTTCAAAATTACCACTTTTGGTACCATACTTGCCATTTCCGCAATATGCAATTGGCCTCTTCGGCAAATGGATGTAAAAAACGTGCTTTTGCATGGGGAGCTCTGAGAGACAATTTTTATGAAGTCACCTCCTTGATATGCATGTCCACCAAATTTGTTTGTCATCTATGCAAGTTACTATATGGCCTAAAAAAAGCACCCCATGTGTGGTTTGAGAAATTTTGAAATGCTATTCTTTGCTTAAATTTTTATCCAAGTTCCAATGATAATTCAATGTTTAGTTGGCGCTGGGAATGGTTATACTATCTAGTTTCTTTACGTCAATACGTGATTATCAATGGGAACGATTCATCAGGTATTACCTCTCTAAAGTAATATCTCATGAGCAACTTTAAAATGAAGGATTTGGAACCCCTAACCTAATTTCTTGGACTGAGAACTTAATATATCTCACCATAACACGGCTAGATATATCACATGCAATACAAATTATTAGTTATTTTGTGGGCTATCCTCACAAACCTCACCTCACTACAGCACCCCAATATTCTTCATTGTATTTGGGGCTCTCTTCATCGCAGACTCTTCTACTCCCCTACATCCTCATTTCATCTTCGTGGATATGCAGATGCAAGCTGAGTTGGTTGCCCAAACTTGAGGAGATCTATCACTAGCTAGTGTATGTTTATAGGTACATCTATTATATCTTGAAAGTGCAATAAGCAGGCTATGATTTCAAAATCTCATGCTGAAGTTGAGTAAAGATCGTTGTCTTACGCAAGTAGTGGGATCATTTGGCTTCGTTGCCTCGTTTGTGAACTTGTATGTCAATCCTTGGTCTTACTCCACTTTATGTTGACAATAAAAGTGCAATACTAATTGCCAAATAATCCTGACTTTCATGATTGCACCAAGCATATCGAAGTCGATTGCCATTTCATTCATTAGCATGTCCTCTCCAAAGCAATTGATCTTCCCCACGTCTCCTCACAAAATCAGCTTGCAAATCATTTTGCCAAATCAATACCCCAACCACATCATGAATTTCTTAATGTCAAATTCATTCTTTGTTCACATTGGCATCAATTTGATGGGGAGTGCAGAAGAGGTCAACCTGACTAAAGTTCATCAGGTAGTCCACATGACCCACCATCAAGGCCACTGAACCCCCTTTGACCCCTTGTACATAGTCAAAGGGGTGGATTGTCTATTACACAGATGTGACTAGACATTCTAATTTCTAATGATAGGAGATTTCTTCATTCTATTCCCAGTATGCTAACTCATTGTGATCCATTGTAATCTTTTATTATTCTTTCATTCCTTAACTAATGGTACTATAATAGCAAGACATTCAGTATAAATTGGTGGTTGATCATGAGGAGGATACACCTTGCACAACTCTTTCACATAATTTCTTCTTCTTTGTTGTTTCTCTCTCTTTGATTTCAATGACCTATCATCATGTTTTCTCTATTTCAACATGTTGTTCAACTAATAGTTAAGTGGCTTTAACTAATCTTCCTTCTGTTGTGTAAATTGAACATTGTATACATTTGATGAGTTAATGAAATGATAACAGATCACTTCGTCTGCTCCATTGGCTCCATACAACTTATCTCCACTCTGCATTGATGTTTTGGTATCAGAGCTTCAAAAACTAACTTCAAGTAGATCTTGTGATCTTGACGGGATTGTTCTGTCATAGAGCTCACTTTATTGTCTTCCTCATCATGTTTTCGCCAAGGTTTCTTTGTTCAAAATCCTTAATTTCGATTCAAAGATTCTTTCATCCTTCTTACAGAGGTTTAGTCCTAATGATCTCCATTTTTCTTTGATGATCATCATAGTTTTGATCTATTATCTGAAAATTCCACATCATGTCGTTCTCTTCGACTTCTGTTTCCTTTTCTTCAAATCGTTCTTTGACATTTCTTCTGTCTACAATTGGAATCTTGATTTTCATCAAGCTCGAAAACCATAACTATCCGTTATGGTGATCACAGTTCTTGCCTATTCTTCTTGCTCTTAGCCTGTTAGAATTCATTGGCGGTACTAGCATCTGTTAGTCTGAATTTGTGATTGATCTTGCTAATGGTATCACAAAAGAGATCAATCCTCTGTTTTTTTGCCTGGATTCAACAAGATCAGAATGTTCCATGCTGGATCAATATGACACTCTCTGAAGGAGTCCTCTCTCATGTTCTTGGCCTGAGCCATCTCGTGAGGTTTGGCTTACATTGGAATATCGTTTTTCCTCTCTTCCTCGTTCCCATATATTTCAGTTGAAGACTCAACTCCAATCCATGAAGAAGGGATCTCTTTCTATTACTGACCACGTTCAGAGGATCAAGCATCTTTTCGATAGACTAGCTGCGGTTTCTGATGAGGACCTCATCATCTATACACTCAATGGCTTGGCTCCTGAATTTGGTCCTTTCAAGACCTCCAAAGATCTTGTTCAACTCCAATCTCTCTTGAACAACCACATGTCTTACTACTATGTGAGGAGTTGAATCTTGACAATTTATAGCTTCTTATTCCTAATCTTTCATCTACTGCTATGTTGGCTTCTAAAGATGGTAATAAGTCATGCTTTGGATCAAACTATTGTGATGGTCGTGGTAAAGGAAGTAAAACTGGTAACATGGGAAATGGTGGTGGTTCTCCTTCTAAGAATCAATCCAATTTACAGTTCTCTGATCCTAATCCATGTTGTCAGATTTGTAATAGAACTGGTCAGACAACGCTTAATTGCTATCATGGGATGGATTATTCATTTCAGGGGAGACAGCCTTCAGCTCAATCGGCAGCCATGTCAACATCCTTCAATTAAAACAATGATTAGTCATGGTATGCTGATTCTGGGGGCAACAAACCATATCACTAATGAGTTGACCAATTTGTTTGTGCATTCAGGTTATCCAGGACGAAGAGCAGGTTGCAGCTGGGAATGGGCACCATGTTATTGATAATAATCACCTTGTAGTTACTGGGGAAGGTCTGCATGGTAAAGAAATATTTCATCCCCAATTGGGCTCCCTTTGATCACTGCAGGCCCTTTAATTCTCTCATCCCCGCGTGATCTGACAGCGCCCCGATTTTACCCTCATCAAGCCTTTACCCACTGTTGGATTGAATCTCAAAAAATCAATGGCTGGCAAGCTACTAAATTTTGAGGTTGTTAAATCAATGACAAGGATGATCTAACAGAGCTGATTTTTTGCCTGACCCTTGTCCATATGGAGATTGGAGAGCCTTCCATATATCCCATCCTCACTGGCATAGAGGCATCTATTTAGGCCCCATGGGCTGGTATGCGGTCTGCTCTTAGGAGAAGATTTCCCCTACGAGGCAATGGGTCAACTCCATTCACAGCCCTTATCCTAAAGTCTCAAGCTAAATTCTTGGGTTGAGCATGAGACAATGGGGCACAAACAAACAATTTGATCTCAGCTACTCATTATTGTACTTTCAGGAGTAAACATGAGAAATTAAAGGCGGGTCTTACCTTGTTGTTCAGTAGTAGTGGTTCTACCTCTTTAACAAAAGCAGGATCTACTGGAGGTATTACTCCTTTCATAGATGAATACATTGGTCTATGTCTGCATCCACCGCAATAAAACAAAGAGACAAAAAAATCAAAAGAAAAAATTCATTAAACAAGCTTCAAAACAATAGATATTAAATGAATACAAGCAATGTGTTTGTCTTATAAAAAAAACAAGTAATTATACTGACTCCAAGGGTCTATTATGCAATTCTAAAATTGCTCAAAGCCATGCTTGCAATTGAACTGATATTGAAAATTAGTACTTTGTGATGGCCTGATTTCCTTGTTAAAACCTAACAAGCTGCTCTACAAGAAATATGTATTTGTACAGGGCACCTATCAAAAGACAACTTCATTGGATGTAACTAATTTTTCAAGACTACAAACAGCCTCATTAAAAGTTGCTATTCTCGTGTCTAAGCAATGAGAGCTTTTGACCAGTCTTCCTTTAGATCCTAATTTCTTGACCTAGTGGATCAATTAGATCTTGGTATTTATTGGGTTGAGTTGATCAAGAAACTCGATGGGTTGGCCAAGAAGGTCAGTAATTGAATTTTTAATCTTTTAAACTAAAAGAAATGTTTAGAATGACTAAAATGTAGAATCGTAAATTGAAACTGCACAAAAATTCTAATGAAATTCTGTGTGGTTTCTATAAAATACATTTGAACATTTATATTTTTACTTATGTAAGACCTACACACAGTTTTTGGTTGTTTATTTATCTAATATGTAAGAATAAGATGCAGAGGGAATAAGACAACTCATAGGATGTTACTATTCTAGTCTTTGGGTCTGAAGTAAGCAATGAGAGCTTTGTAGTTGCTTCTATTTGGATCATAATTTTTTGACCAAGTGGATTGATTATTCAGCCTGGCAGTCGCTGCTTCGACTAATACCTGCTTAAAGGTCTAGTTAGGTCTCTACCCACGCCAACAAATTCGACTTAAACAGTCATAATAATTTTCCAATGGTCGAGTTAATACTAAGGCTTTTGGGCTGGCTCTAAACTTGTATAATAATCTTGGTAAATGGATAAGCTTCATGTTGAACACCCATAAATAAAAATCATAAAAGTGCATTAAAAGAACTATTTTTCCCTAAATAGAAGGATTAAACAAACAAACATATGGCTTCATACCATAGTTGTCAATTCTGTTTCATTTCGGCCGGAATGGCAGGAATTTTTTGTTCTGGTCCTTCGGACGAAATAGAGTGGGTAATCAAAAATCTCAGTTTGAATTCCGGTTTATTCCGGTCATTTCGGTTGTCCATTCCAGTCAATTTTGGTTGTCAATTCTGGTTCATTTCGATTTGTAGCACAATTTTCACATTTAAAATTTTTTTTCTCAATATTCATATGGTGAAACATGCATAATTTGTATTCTATTTTTATTTTTCTATTTATATATATGTACATATATTTTTAATTTTTTATTATTCTGAAAAGTTACTCCGAAAAATAGAATACCGACCCCTAATGCACGAGGTTATTAGGCTTTGACGATGATTTTGACAACCATGATAAATCTAGGTAATTGTTGTACCACTTTTGAAATTGGATTCAACTAGATGAAAATAAAATAGGGGACATAATTACATTACCCGGCAAAAATAACCCAAGGAGTTTTCGCTCGATCAACTGATCCCAAATCCTTTTGAATCCACTCGTACTGCAAAAGAATTTATCTGATTAAGGGAAATAAAATGGTATTTCCAGATTATAACAACTATAAATTATGAATCAAAAGCACCTGCTCAGACCCCTCATTCCAATCATGCTCAGTAGAAATTATAGTGAAGTGAACACTTGCTTGTTCGATAGAGTACCATGGTTTATCCTTGCCTTGTGTGGGCATTGGAAAATAAGTTTCATAAGCAATACCACATTCCCCACCTGAATCTGGGGTTACATATATAGATCCAGAGCCCAAATAGTCCCTGTAGATTTCACACACAAGTGTCATTTGGCATTATTGATCTTTGTGCATGGAATGAGAGGAAAAAACAAAATCAGCTCGATTTCTTGAAAAACCATTACATATGGACTGGCGTTGGGTGCTTGGGGCCACACTGATATAGACTTCCTTCAGTATGGGATCCTAGTGCAACATAAAGATGCCCTTTAGGCCATGTTTTTGTGTGATGCCGAAGACCTCATGGTGCTTAAGAAAAAAGATCTAGGTTTACATGGATGCAAATTTTCTACAATTTGGTGGGGTGCTCTTTCCTATGTGGAAAGAGGAAAATTTTGAATTGTTCTTTTTTTTTTTTTTTCCAAGTCCACCTAAACCGTTTTGGGGTCAAAATTCCGTTTCTATGGAAATAGTTATGCATAATAATATCATAACTAATGTGGAAAATTCAATTAGAGTATAAGCAATTGTTTTTCAGATGTCACTAATTTTTTCACTTATGGTTCCTGAACGAGTCTAAAAGGTGTTAAGTACATTAGGGGAGTGTTGAATTAATTCAATTTATTTTGATCTAGGTTCATTTATCTATGGTCTTGTGCATATCTACGAGTCTCCATTATTCTTGCACATTCATTGGAATCGGCCATATGGGTTAGTGTGCTTGTCTCTTAGGTTTGTTTTTTTGTATCCTTGTCTCTTATGTTAGTGTGTAAATTTAATATAATCTTGGAATATCTAAAGCTAATGCATTTTCTTTTGAGTTGATGTATGTTGAAATCCTATATAAGGATGTAGAGATGTAGCTAGGTAATCATAAAGAAGAATTCAAACAAGCTGTTTCTCATGTATCTTTCTGTCTTTCAATTTGTTTGGTTTCTTTAGAAATGCTAGAAAAGCCTACAATTCGCTTTTCCGCAATGTGTGGAGGATTTACTAGTTTAATAATCTGCAAAAGGAAGAAACCAGTTAATACCTTGGATGGCATAGTAAGGAAAAGGGGCTAAATCATAAGGTTGCAAAGAGCATGGCTTCAAATAGGATCAACGGCAAAATGCTGAGTACATGAAGGTTACTCTAAACTGATAGAATAAGGGCATAAAGATAGCAGAGAGAGAGAGAGAGAGAGAGAGAGAGAGAGAGAGAGAGAGAGAGAGAGAGAGAGAGAGCTATATGGTTTTAATTTGTATCTTTGTTTGAGCAGGACACATTAAACCACTCCTAGATTTATGTTATAAGAAAAGATGAACCTAACTCAATTCAGAGGTTATTGATGAAGCAAACTTAGGGCCTGTTTCTTTATTAAAGTTTCTGAAAGGAATTTACCATGTTGGGGCATTTTGAACATGATGTAATATCTTGTCCCATTGCATTTGCAAATTCTACATTTCTCCACAAACATTTTAAAATTTCAGCCATGTGAAAGGTTTCAAATGACTTTTGAAAATTCAGAAATTTCAACTCCATTGCCTTTTGGTGGAAAATCTAGATGCTCTAACTTTTTTGGCTTTTGGTCATCTAGGAATTCCACCGAAAGGCAAAGGAGTTGGAATTTACAAAATTTATGAATTCTCAAAGGTCATTTGAGACCTTTCAAGTGATTGGAATTTTGAAATGATTGGCAAGAAATAAGGCATATTTGTAAATGCTAAGGAAAAAAATGTCATAGCGTATTTCAAAAACCCCCAACATCCTAAATTATTGTCTTCTTGTAAATAAACATGCTCAACTGACTGAGTTTTACTTTCTTTTGGTCCAGAACTGAGTTTTACTTGAGCCGTGTAAACAGATACGAGGTATAGAAGACATGAAAAATAAAAGAAGTGCAACTGATTTCTATAAAAATTTTCAGAGCTGCACCACAAATCGCGACTGAGTCTTAACTAAGTATGAGGACAAGCCAACTGGTGTTTACCTTATCAATGATTCATGAGACCCAAGTCCTCATTTCTTGAGGTTTAATCCAGTCGACTTGAGACAATTTGGCTGAGTGCAGAGTGTTTCAAATTTCAAAACAGGTTAATACCCCACATTCCACAAAGACCAAAGGTTGAACTGAATGGTTCATCTAATGCGAGCCCCCACAAAATGAACACTTTTTACTTTATGGTCAAATGCTAGATTCAACATCATATAAAATTGCATGGGCTATCTATGAAAAAAAAAAAAAAAAAAAACAGTAAATAGACCTGGAGAATACCTCTCATGGTTACCAATTGCAGTCATGTAAGAGACCTGGGAGGCCACTGGATTGATGAGATGAATGAAGTAATCCCATTCTACTAAGAATCCAGTTGCATAGCTTATGTCTCCAATGTGGAAGATTGAATCCACATTGCCAGATGCAACTTCAGCTGCCATGGCTTTCATTACCAAGAGTGATCCTGGCTACAAAGAGGTGCCACAGAGTATAAAAGAAAATGCAATAGATTTTAACAAGAATAGAGTATGACTGGTTCTTGGGCCTTGGCCTGCATTGGGTTGGATTTGAGCTTTGCGTTTAGACCGTGCTGACTGGGCTAATTGTACTTTATGGTCCAATAGCTGAATAGGGTGCCTAAATATATGCCCAGCTAGACCCTTTCACAACTAGGTTACAGTAGACAAGTCCGGACTTGGCTAAGTGAAATTGGATAGGCCATGAAACATAGTTCTTGGTGAACGAGATGGTCCTCATTTAGTTTTAGTGAGAGTGGGCTGATTTGGTAGAAGGCTTGGTGGAGTCGGCCTTGACTCATCTAATTAAGACTCAATCAACACTGATTCATAATTCACTAGTTTATAAAATAGTGTTGTGTGCGTCTTGTGTGTGAATTCCTAAGCAATGGGCGTTTAGGGTTTCATTTTTGTTTGCTTTGTTTGTAGTTTTCTTCAATTTTTCTAGCCTAAGCAAAGGGTGTTTAGGGTTTCATCCCAATTTTTCTAGCATTGCATATAGAAAATACCTATAAAGATGCTTTCTTTCTCTTCGACTTAATTGTGCTTTTCTTTTTCTCAATATAATTGAACCCTTTCTTGATATTTCTACTTTCAATACATTATCAGTCAACCATTTAGACTAGAATGAAATACCTTTTCCTCAAAACTCGTCTCAAAATTTTTTTTTTTTTTTTGGCAAACGCAGCATGATGTAGGACAAAGCCATGGTCCCCATGGGTCAACCGGCCAATGGACCTGGCCCATCTATTTTTATTTTATAAAGTATTTTAATTAACAATTATCAATGGTGCTTATGTTTGTATATGCCTATTATACAAACCACCCAAGCATGCCACTTGTAGGTTTATTAAATAGAAATTATGTTGTCAAAGAAAGACATTTGTTACACACATCAGATCATGAATTTGTGATGTATATATACATTATGGATGCTTATTATATGTAGGGGTTAAGATTTTATTATATTGATTACCTGAATGTAGTGTTCTGCAGATGGGTCACGTGGGGCCTTTCCCATATCCCCAAATGCAAGAAATCTGAGCTCATCTGACCCTCCAGCAGGTGGGGTCTTGAATTTGATCTGTGCACTCCATCCAACCGAACCGCTGCATCATAAAATTTCATCTTAGCTCACTCGCCCATAGTTACAGAAATTTATACATATATTAGGTATGTAAGTAATTACATCTTGCGTGAAGAAGAGAGGGTGGCTAAGATCTTGTTTTATTTGTGTTTCGATCTATAAATGTAACAATTGATTTCTTTTTCAAATTCAATTGGTTATGAATAGCTAGGAATTTAAATGGGTATCCAATTCTTCGATTATTTGGAGGTTCCGACTCGTAAAAAATAAAGATTGAAATTTGTTTTATGCTCCCATTCATAAACGGGTCCAGATCTCGAACCCAATTTATGTTTCAATAGATAAACTGTTTTGGTTCTAGATCCATGCAAGTTCAAGCACATGGACCCGGAACTCAACATGCAAAATCTTTAATATTGTAAATTGTAGCTCAAAATCAATTTTAGTTGTTCATTTTTATATTTAATTTTGAAGGTATTAGATATGATGCATTGTCACAAGTTCAATGATATTCTTATTTTAAGCGAAAAAAAGGAAAAAAGAAAAAGTCAAAATCTGTTTTGGAAATAGATCGCAGCCCCCTAGCCATGATCGGTTTGGAAACCGGATTTGGGCCCCCTTATTAGAATCAGGTATAAAACCAACAAAAGATTCTGAGTGGGAATTGAATCAGTAATCATACATCATTTAGATGTAGATCGGAAAAGACTCTTGTCAGATGTTTCAAAATCCCTTGTGTGTCAGAGATGGGCACGACTCAGGCCCTAAACAACATGTTCAAATAATCTGACATTAAGTACATTAGATAGTCATGATTATTCAGTTACCTACATGATGAGACGGAGATTGCATAGTTCTAAGAAATATTGAAGAAATAATCACTCATTTGCTGATAGAGTTGGTCTAATTCAAAGTTCCAAGAGTTATGGTTCTGCTCAGTCTCTTTGTGTTTATTTGGCTGTGCCATCTTAAGATTCTTCATTTGAGTCATTCATTTCTACAGGTATAAGTTGGTGTTTACAACAGTGATTGGGTTGTTGTGAAAGGGTTGTGGTGGAATATGGTCTTCTTTAAAACTTAGTGTATCCATATAGCACAGAAAACACCAATATGTAGAAAAGTCCATTGAATCACTAGGTATCCATAAAACACAGAAAACTCAAATATACAGAAGAGTTGGGATATTGAATATTCTGGTTGTTGCCGGTGGTCGCCGGTGATGGGAAAGGGAGGAATAGGAAAGAGGGAGGGAAAGAGAAAGGTGAGAATGCGAGGGATTGGGAGGGAGACTGAAAAAAATAAAAAACCTGACTTCCTTCTCTTAAGAAAGGGCATTTTAGTCATTGAGAAAAAAAAAAAAAAAAAAGGAGGAAAGGGCTTCGGCCGCTAGGGTCTTTTGCCGGGAAGAACCCAATTGAAAGAAATCTTGAAAACTTAGACCCAGTCTTGAAATAAATGATTTTTGACACCCTTTTTTTAAAAGTCGTTAAAAGTTAGGGATGTTTATGAAATCTCACAAAAATGAAAAAAGAAAATTTTTTTGAAGGCAAGCGTCTATTATAGGGGTGTAAAAGAAAACCGAAAAGCCGTAACCGAATCAAACTGAACTGAACCGCGGTTAGTAACCGTGTTTCACGGTTCGGTTATGGTTATAGTCATTGAAATCAGAGAACCATTCTTCATAGTTTAGTTACGGTTTTTGTCTCGACTTACGGTTATTAACTGAACCGAACCGTTAACCGCGGTTCGGTTAACCGTGTTCCCAAAACATACGGTAAACCAAACTCTATCGCTAATAAGAAAAAAACCTATGGGCCTAAATGAAAAATACTTCTTTTTACAGTAACATATTATGCATAGTAAGTTTGATTGGTAAATCGCAAAATTTTCAATTTTTTTTTTCAAGTGACAATTAACCGTAACTGAACTGTTAACTACGATTCGGTTTTTAACGGTTTTTCATAGTTCGGCCACGGTTACGGTTTTCAAAAGCCAAAAATCGTGACACACGGTTCGGTTAACGGTTTTCTCAAAATGAGCGGTTAACTGAACAGTTACATCCCTAGTCTATTACAAGACATGGAAAGCATTGGTTTTGTTAGGATATTTGAGCGTGCAATTTCTGCAGAAGACGGGAGTCCTAATTCCTACCACCCTTCTTGTAATTGGATTTTCTCACTGGCATGGGGAATTTTTTTTTTTTTTTTCCATTCTTCCCAGATGAAATTCCCTTGCACCAAACGTGAGATGGAAGAGGGTGCAGAAAACTGAAATAAATTTTCTATTTGTTTCATTGCACAAACGAGTCATTAGAGTTCAACAAGTCTGCTATTTAGTGCAAAGATGATAAAAGAAAAGAGCATACCTTCCATATCTATAGGAATAGGTACTTGATGGCTCGAGGTCTGTCATTACAGCTGAGTGAATGTATCCAGGATCATGCCACCCGAAATCCATTGCTGGACTTGGCACTAATTTGGCACCTGCGCATGTTTCCACAATCCACACACACAACAAAGCTTGAGAGAAAAGGTATTCCAAAACAGCTCAGGTTTAGTTTCAGATTGATCATAGGTATCATGGGTGGGGCTAACTCGGGTTCACATGTTCTGACCCACATGAAAATGCAATTCAGGCAGGGATTTACAGGATTGGGTCTATTTTTGAAGCCCAAGTGGAGTTTTGGTCCAGGGCCCTGGACCTGAGGCCTGGATATGTAGTCCTGTACCGTGCATTGTTGAAATATATCACCTTTGTATATTGCACAATATATACTTTCACCCTTTATTAACTCGAGAAAACATACTCTAAACTTTTCCAGCCATTGTTTTGAAACTCAGCAGAGTCTAAGTCAACTCGACCAACTCAACTTGGACTTAATCATGACTGAGTCTAATAATGGGCTAAATCTCCTTCTTACATGTGAATGGCCGAGTCAGCAGAGTCCCCTTCTAAAGGGCTTATTTACCAAGATTTATGGGCCTGAGGGTGACTCGATCCAACGGGCGAATCCCATGTGACTCGGCTGACTTGACTCGACTTGACGGCGGAGCTGGCCCTTCTAGTCTGAGTTTTTAAAACTTAACTCAACGGACGTTCCAAACCTCTCCTAATCCTCTTGGTTCTCTCCTCCTAATTTGGGTCTATTATATCTTCGAGAATATTGAACTGTTTGGATTATGAACTTCGGGCATAAAACATTACAAATAATTTGAAAGT
Source organism: Persea americana (assembly GCA_029852735.1). NCBI lineage: Eukaryota > Viridiplantae > Streptophyta > Magnoliopsida > Laurales > Lauraceae > Persea > Persea americana. The sequence continues at coordinate 25,805,978 of CM056811.1, forward strand.
GGGGTTTAGATAATTTTGTGTTTTTCACATGTATCTTTACATTTGAGGATGTAAGATATGAGATTTCACGTATTGGGGTTTAAGATTTATATGAGAATATTATACTATTTGAACAATCAATAGGTAGCCCACATAAGTGCATAAAATCAGATCTATGAGATTATTTATTTATTTTTGTATATTTCTTGGGTTTTATGAAAATTTAAGGTATAAAACTAAGCATCTTGGGTTTTATTAGTTCAATAAAAAAAATTAAATGCTTCGGGTTAAAAATTTGAGAGCCAATATATAGTACTAAAAAAAAAAAAAGAAGGTAGTCAATGAATTTTGATCCTGCGACCCATGTACAAGCAAATGAAATGAGAGTTGTACTATTGCCTTTTGAGGTGAGAGGTTTAAACTTGTTTTAACCTATATGTGAAAATTTTGGGTCGAAAATGACCCAAATTTCGCACCATTTAATTTTCACACTTCATCCCCTGAAGGGTTTTTGTTGTTTGGACTTCTGAATACTTTATATACAGAATTTCTCTCACATAGTAAATTGCTTACCAACAGTGGCAGTCTAAATACTTCTAGCTTATTGGAAAATAAGATAGAAGGTTTATGAGGCCTAGGCCTTTGTTAATAAGGTGCTCTCGGTGCATGTATGGTAATATGATATTGTGTTTCGATTTAAGATCACGAAATAGATGATAAATATATATATATATATATAGGGAGACGCTCATATGAGAGATATCTCTCACCTTAAAGGAGAAATTGTGTGGGGCCCTCACATCCATATCCATTGCTAACAACTTAAATGTGAGGGCCCCCACCCATATTTCTCATATAAGGTGAGAGATATCTTTCATAGGAGCATCTCCTATACATAAATATATATGTATATATAGAAGATGCTCTCCGAGCATCTCTCACGTTACTATGAGAGATAAGGTGTATATATAGAGGGAAATACTAAAGTGAGAACTACTTCTCACCTATTATATGAGAACTTTTTTGCGGAGCTTAACTAGTAACCCATCCAAACCTTGCAACCAATAGGGAACTCCATGATAGTCACTAATCCCAATGATTGACACACATCCGAATGAACTGAACTAATGGATCGATGGTTGAATATTTTTTTGAATATGAAGCCATTAAGCTTGTGGGCCACGGATGAAGGGGTTAGGGGTATGGGTTTGGGGCCAAACTTGATACTTGGGGTAGTCACACATAGATCTTTCCATCCTCCCAGGTCCCATCCCCAAATGGGGTCCACAATTGGGCTCCACAAAAAAGTTCTCACATAATATGTGAGAACAGTTCTCACCTGAATATTATCCATATATATATATATATGGGGCCAGCTCTCCTAAACTCAAGCTTAGAATGTGGTAAGGCCCACCTGGGGACTCACATGAGGATGGGGATGAGGGGGATTTTAAGGACTCCGTGGGATCATTCTCTCTGCAAAAAATTAGCCCCAACCGTGATTTCTATCATCTCCATATAGGCCCAAAAGTTTAATGGTTAACGGTCCATTTGGATCGATATATAGTCGATCCAACGGTCCACCAAATTTGGATATGACCGAAAGTTGGTGGATATGTGCAATTATATATATATATATATATATTTATATATATATATATATTAATATATGGGAGATGCTCGTATGAGAGATATCTTTCATCTTATATGAGAGATAGGGGTGGGGCCCTCACATTTAAGTTGTTGGCATTGAATATGGATGCAAGGGCCCTCACCCAATCTCTCATTTAATGTGAGAGATATCTCTCATATGAGCATATCCCTATATATATATATATATATATATGAGGAATGTTCATATGCATCTTTCCCTCATTATAGGGTGAGGGACACTTCCCTTTTTGTACATGGAGACAAGGAAGTGTACCCCACCCTATGTACTTGAAAAGTACATTTTGTACCTGAAAATGTCCAAAAAGGGGAGTGTCCCTCACCCTATGATGAAGGAAAGATGCATGCGAACATTTCCATATATATATATATATATATATATATAAAGGAATAACAATGCTCAGACAGCTGACAGTAAGTCATGCCATCCACTTCAAGGGTCTCAGTAGAAAATAAAAGAAAATACAATATAGATAGAAGGGAAGAAGCTCACCGCACATATCGTCTTGTGTAAATGTAGTAACCATTGATGTCCCAGATTTCCCACCAGCATATTGTACTTGCTGTGGCTTGTTATCTCCACTTACCCAAGTTAATTTCATCTGCAACAAGTTTACTAGTGGCTAAATAAACATGTAAAAAAGACGCACAAAATACATACTTGTGTGTATGCGTGTGTGTTAGGTTTGATCTGGGCTGCAGTAGAGCGGACCAACTGTCTATCGATCCCTGGCGCTCAGTTTTTGAGCCCAATCAAGTCCAGGGATATCTAGGCTAGCCCCACTTTGATCTTTCGATCCCTCTCTGTCCCATGAATAGTGGGGCCCACTCGGTGGTCCTCACAGTAACACTCTGAGGACCATCCTCACAGGTCCGGTTCCACAAAATGGACCAGGCTCAACGGTTCCCTTTGTGTTCAAGTATAGTATTCATTTACTCGTGCTTATTTATACGATGAATATACAACTGCGTATAAGTATTTTGAAACTGGGAGTACTAACCGATTTTCCGGTTGAGTCTACACTTGAGAGGTGACCGTATAAAGGCATCTGAGGATTAGCAAAGCTCACTGGGCTCGATCTCTTCAAAATGCAAGGGGTCTGAAACCCACCACCAAAGTAGACGAATTCGATGTCTGTTCTAATGTTAATGACATGGAAAGTTAAAGAACCACTGCATGTTGTTACTACACAGACACCCTTTTCATATTTCTTACATTCCCTTTTCTCACATTTCAGATAGGCAGGGTCTGTGCTCATGTACTGGCCCTGCAACAAATCATAAAGAACTCAGGTTTTGTTAGAATCTAACCTCTAGGTTTCATTAATAAGGTAGGCTCATTTGGGGTAAAATCAATCTAATTTGATTTCCCTTTCTTTTGTTGGATATTGCTACATATTTTCTTAGAACTTTTATCTTTCTTGTATTTGTTTGCAATTCAATATAAGACTCACATTAATGAATACTTTTCTTTTTCTTGAATGGGCCGGAATTTGGGCTTTCTATCACTTAACCCAAGCCCAACCCAGTTATTAATCAGGCCCTAATTACATATCCAAGTCCGACCCAAAGTGAGATGGGCCAGCATTGGGCTCGGGCTGGCCCAGCCCATGAACATGCCTAATCTCTTAGTGGGGAGGTGATAGATTGTAATGGTTGGTGGGCACACCGTGGTGAGGAATCAATGCGAGGAGGCTCTATTTCAAAGCATTATGCAAATATAGAGTTCAACTATTTCAAAACCTTATTCAAATAAAGAGTTTAACCATTTTAAAACCTTATACAAATAAAGAGTTCAAAATTTATTAGCAGAAGATCACACTTTCATGACTACAGATCCATATTAAAAGAAATTGAGAATCCAATTGGGTTTTAGAATTTTATAGATAAATCAAAATTAAAAATTAATGGATAAGAATGGGGGAGAGGGCACTTATAGATGAATTGATGCAGAAGAATGGAGAAGATGAATGGTATACGAGAACTTTTGTAATGGACGTAGGAACTTAAATAAAGAGGACTTTAGTATATATATATATATATATATATAACTATTGTGAGGGAATGATGCACACGAATATTGTGAGGGGAAGAAAGACCTTATGAGAAAGTACTATTTTATCTTGGATCTGCCAAATTGGACTCCCTCCCCACCTTCCAATCGTGGGGAGTGAAACCCATGAAATTGATCTCTAGTCGATAATTCTGGATCTCTATAAGTCGGGGTGTCTATCCAAACTGACACGGTCCATGGGTTTATAATTGCCAAATCTTCTAGTGGGTGGTGTATTGTGTATCCGTGATTTTATCAATGATCAACAGTAATGGGTTCACGGGTTCCTCTTTCTCAGAAAAGAGGAAAAAAAAAAAAAAAAAAGCTTGGTCTTTTTTTAGCACAATAAGGTACATAGAATTTTATAGACAGAAAGATTCTCTGCGTAGCCGTAGATCTACCCCGTATTCCACTAAATAATTGCATAATTCCTTAAAATTATAATTAAGATTTCTTTAGAAAAATGTAAAAAAAAGGGACATACCTTGACAGGATAATGGCAGAGAAGTGGAAGGTTGCTCGTGTCCCCAGTCTCAAGATAGAGCCAAGCATTCTGAGGACAGTTGGAAACACTGTCCATGTCCAAAAACCATGAAAGACGTAAGCAACCAACAGAGGAGAAAAGAAAGAAATAAAAACATCATCATAATCAACAACAACAAAAGACTTCTTTATCTCATTCAAATGTTGTTATGATCTTTCATTACTTACTCCGAATGAGAAGGTGAGATCATGCCAATCCAATCAGATTCTGCGGGAAGAAGTACCCCACTTACAGTGACTGTCACATACTCCTCATTTGAAAGTGCTGAATTTGAGCTGATATTAACTTCAAGATACGGATTTAGGTCAGGGCAGTCACCAAGTTCTCTTCTGTTTATGACCCGAAAATCCGATATCGCCGTGTGTCCATGATGGTATTCAGCAGTTGAGTTAAGTAAATGGGCAGAAGACGGATCAAAGATGAGGAAGAAGAGGGAGATCAAGAAAACCCATGAAAGATTGCACTCTTTCATTGATGATTCAATCTGGAAAAAATGGTGAGAAGGTCTAGAGAAGATTTTGAATTCTGGGTTGGTTTTTGCTTTGTGTTATACATATTGGCATCTGTGGGTTGTCATTTGCGGATTAGTCGATGGAGTGTCGCCGTGAATATCGTCACGTCTGGCTATCAGATATGCTTAGATGCTGTTAGGCGTTGAGGCGGTTATTACATGGAAGTTCTGTTACTCGTTTTGCATGGGTGGGACTCAGCTGTATCCACTGATATTTATTCATCAGTAGGACCCACCTTAGGAATACAGACCGGTTGAAATCACTGCCATAACTTCTTCTATGAAAAAAATATAAAAATAATGAAGACAAGTTGACAAAAATCAGAATCATGCCCACTGTTAAAAAATAAATGCTTTTTAGTTACACCAGGTATCCTCAATTTTTATATCAAGTCATTTCCTTCTCCCAGTTGGTATTCATTATTACATTTTTTTTAATCGAACGGTTGGAACAAACCCAGGCTTGCCCAATCTGGCTGGAGGGCCAGGGTGTAGGTGAGTTGCACCCAAGAGTTCCACTCCTTTTAACAAAGGATTTCTTTTAAGTTAAAAGATCTATGGGTCCAGGACTGGCAGTTCGCATCTATTGATTTTCTTAGTCATTTTGACTTGCCCTTTAGCCACTTGGTTTCTTAATCTGTGTCAGCTATGAAGAGTCTAAAATATCAAGTCGCTTATAGAGAAATTGAAACCGTATCAGTCTCCAGATTTTAATCAATGTTCACGTCTCCTCACGTCTCCTGTTCTTACCATTAGAGAAACTGAAACTTTGATATTTTATTCAGTCATCTATTGCGATAGTTTTTTATTGGTTTCTTGGGGCGAGACGTTTCCACCTTTCTGAATCCTGATGGTATTGTAGATCATGATGAAGGAGAATTTTCAGTCATCTTAGAAGGATCCGTTGATTGGATCAAATGAAAGTGCAAGTATTCTCCTGCAAGGGTGGACCCCTGGGAACCTAGAACCACATTTCAGGCAGGAAGACTATATATATTCACCCTTCCAGTGATTAGGTCCCACCCCAATTAGAGGTCGGTGAGATCGAAGCACATGAAACTCCTAAAAATATGAGGCCCACTCTCATGTTTGAACGATTCAGATCCTTTAGATGATACTATCTGAGCTGTCAAATCAAGTGGGTTATACTCCGCTATGGCTACTTGTAGAAATGTGGGTAGAGATGGCAGCTTGTGATATGCCAATTTTTTGAGAAATCAAACTGCAGAAACCGAGATCCGAACCATTCATATTATAATAGGGATTTGATACAGTGACAGCTGTTCTCACACTCGAGGACTTTTTTGCTTGACCCACTGGGATTTCTCACACTCGAGGACTTTTTTGCTTGACCCACTGGGATGTCTCATTTTGGGATGGGATCAGTGGGGATTGAAAGATCTATATTGAACTACTCCGAATATCAAGTTTGGCACAATCCCATACTCCTAACCCCTTCATCCATGGCCGACAAGACCAGTCCATTCGTATGGGTATATATAGTTGATCCAACAGCCCGGTTCATTCGCATTGGTGCCAAACCTTGGGGCTTGTAACTAACATGTATGGTTCAAAATCGCGGTATCGGTCGCGGTCTCGGCCGGGTCAAAAAACAAATATGATAACGGTATCGGTCGCGGATATCGGTCTGTCGCAGTGTGATTTTTTTTTTTTAATAAAAAAAAAATCTCAAAAATATCCAAAAAATCCAGAATATTAGAAAATGGTGGAAAACAATATTTTTTTCCATTAGTAACAACAATAAATAGAAATCTCGGTCACCTTAAGTTATGAGCCCTGTCTGTATCACAGTTCGCTGTCTTCTCCAGTATTTCATATAATGCAACCATTATTGATGCTCATAATCAATTTATTAGTGTAAAATATAAGAAAATAAAGATAATATAAAAATTATCTATACACTATTAATAAGCTATTAGTATTTACTATTTAGTAGCATAAATACTCCAACAATTTTTTTTTTTAAGTAGAAGATTTAAAAAGCACCATTTTTCTACACCCAAAATCATATTTATAAGTAGATCTAGCATAAAAGTGTGTAGATCTAAGTGAAGAACACAGCACAAACCAAAAAATGACATGCAAATGATATTTTCATTCATTTTTATGCTTTATCTAAAAATAAAAAATAAAAAACACATAATAGTAAAAATAAGGTAGTTAAGTACTTGATTTTCTCTTGCTAAATAAAATGATTTCTTCAAAAAATAGTTTTGAAATTTGGAAAATATGAGAGAATGAGTTATGGAGACATGGTTCCTCTAAGGAGATGAGGGGAGAGGAGAAGAAAATTGGAGAATAGGGAAAAAGTTACAAAAAGTTACTTTTTTTTATCATTATTCCATCGCAGTCCATCTCGGCCGATATTTTGAGATATCGGTGAGATATCGGTAAAACGGATATTTTGACCATATCGGCCGAGATGAACCGATATTTTGGAGATATTTTGACCATATCGGCCTGACTCGGTATCGCAGCAAAATATCGTCGCGGTATCGGCCGATACCGGTTCATATCGACCGATATGAACCGGTATCGGCCGAGATTTTAAACCATGCTAACATGGGCTTCCCTATCCATTGCAAAGTTTGGATTGGGTGATAGGTGGGCCCCACACATAGTTCTCATCGTTTGAACCGTGAGAACAGTTCTCACCTGATTATTTTCCATTATAATATGGTGCAGCGCCCCATCTTCAATGCCTGGTGGGGCCCACCTTTTCAAAATATAAGTGTCATCGGTGCTAGGATCCTTTCTAATGATCAATATGTAAGATGACCACCATTAGATTCGACTCTATCTAACGTGATGGACATCTGTTTTCTCTTGTTGGGATAGAAATGAATGGATTTTGAAAAGATGAGCCCATCATGCCTTCAAGATGGGTGTTGGATCATAGTATCTCCCTATTTCTACGAAACAGGGGATTCAGACTCTATTATAATGTAGTAAAGTTGCATTGTAGCCCTACCTTATATGAGAAATGGCCTCATGCCTAATGATTAACAAATTAAGAAGAAAAGATGATGATCCTATCTACGAGAAATCTCAATTTAAACATTGCTACAATTAAGAAATAAAACACTGGGAGCAACACAGCTGACTGGCTAGTTTCAAGGAACAAAATCTATAATTCAAAGGAATGTTTCTACCAATTGTATTACTTTTGTCTAATTTAGTTCTATAGTTCTACACAACCCACAACACAAAGGTTATCGTGAATGAATTTACTTTAATTTTCTTTGGAATTTAGTTTTTCATGAGTGGTGTTTGGTCTATATATGTAAGGTTTGAAATGGAAAATTAGTTCTTATTATGCGAACCATGTCTAAGTGGGAAAATGGTCAAGAAATCATTTCAAAAAGAAACCAGGAGTTCAAAAATATTAATCATAATACATTCTGACATTTGTGGACCATTGAATATCCAAAACAGGACGGAGTTCAAGTCTTTGGATTTAAGTAGGACACTAATTACTCTGATGAACACAACCATGCTTGATTTAACGTGGGACCCATGGCATGAGGGCTACACAATTTCCAACACTTATTGCCTTATGTATATTGTTATAATCTACAAAGCTATATTTTTTCTGAACTAAAATTCAGTGGGAATAATTTCTCCAAAAGTAAAGGCAATTATAAAGAATATAGATGTTTTTGGGGTTTTTCTTGCTAGGTTCAATGGATTATTTTAGTAAAATATGGTCGGAGTTTTGTGGCTATATACACTATTGGAACTTGGGTGTAGGATAAGGGAAAAGAAAGTAAGGAGTTTTCTTCCACCTTTTGGCATCTTGTCCACACCTCAAGTCACAGTTTTATGTGTTTGGTGGACGCCATTAAAGAGGTAGACACCACCTTAACCCTAGAACTGTAGTTCCATTTGTCTTCATATAATTTCATACTGAGGGCGCCATAAAAGAGGTAGACATGCACCACTTTAAGGCTCAACACATTTTTTCTTTATTTGTTCTAGAGCATTAGTTGGTTCTATTGTTCTTATTGCACATGAGCCCTACTGTTTAGGCAATGAGGTCCATGATAATACACAATCGTTCATGACAATATTTTAAAGTTTGCAACTAATGTGGCTGTACATCAAAGGATAGTCCAACACTTGTGAAATTAATAATTACCAATTATTTGAATATGGGCTCAACAACATGGTTACTGTTGTCCACACTATATTATTTTGCGTTTTCCTATTCCAACAGCATAAGTTCCCTCTATTAAGTCAGTAATAGTTCACATTCAATGAGAAAAAGGTTGCCGGTGTGACATGCTTATTGCTGTTTGTATAACCTTTACATGGATGTGGAAAAAGGAGTTCTCTCATATAACCTTTCTTTATCCTAGCATAGGGTTTGACTAACCCACAAATCTAACAGACCATGGCCTAAATTGCTTCACGCGGGTTATTTTTAATCAGCTAATGAAGTTCATAGTTGATATTGCACTCGGTTCACCTTCTTTTAAATACATAAATACGTGATTAGGTTTTGTGAATAGCTATTATGTATGGAACTGTATAACTTTACTCCACTAATTTAAGTTGGTTTGATGTCGTAATAGCATGTTAGACGTTAATCATTTGATAATCTTTCACTATGAGGATGAGTTTAAATTTGACCTCAATCATCCTCAATACAATGGTGGATCGGAAATCCTTTCGTTAGCGGATTGGATACCATATCATTCCAGGAAAAAGAGATGAAAATAATATAAGATTGTAGTGAAAGATTATCGTTAGATTGTGTGGTTTCAATTCAGTAGATGATGTATTAAATTGATCCATATCAATATAATCATGCTTCTTTTTCATGAAATGAATGATGTTTTGTTACTTGTTTGCACATAACCAATACGAATGACATAAAGGTTCATGGGATGAACCGGAGCCCACAAGTATATTAGATGTAATATATGTGTGTGCATGAGATCCACATACGAGAGACATGTGTCACAAATCCTATATTTAAATAACCTCACAACCAGTGATAAGATTGAGCATCTCATCTGATAAGGTTGTAGCATTATGATCACTATGAGATAGTGTGATCTGTCTTGATCATCGGAGTGTAAGACTCTGGGTCATTGTGCTGGTACATTAGATGTATTGAAGGACCATGAGAAGCACCTTATAAAACATTGTCTTTACTTTAATGTTTGTTCTCATAATTCCCTAGCAATAAGCTTTCAATCCTAAGACATTGATGGACTCAAGTTTCTATCTATTCATTTACTTTGAATCACCAATGAGTGAGGTTAACTGTAGGTCAGCACCTCGGTGTCTTGGGTACGTGGTAGTGGGATTGTGGGAACATTCAATAGTCAAGATGAAATCTATCTTTATTATCCCCTTGTGCCAATTAATGGATTTGTCATTAATAAGTGCGCACCCATCTCAATTAAGAGTTAATTGGATGGTACTGATGATCACTATGATTAATTGGGTCTCAAGGATAATAAGATGTTGATCTAAATTGGTGGGACATGTTTAGTCCAATTGATTCATGTATATAGATGGAGAGGCCTACTTGTAGTGATAGGAAAGTTTATGGTCTTCTTGTAATTTATTCCTAAGATTGGAGTTCAATTGCATTTATATAGTGGAGTTATTTGCAATTAACTGTGGGCCCCGATTGCACATGAGATGTGAGGTCGTGGTGTCCCAATTGGAGTCAGCTTTTTATGGAATCCCTAGTTGTCCCCACGCTAGCCCAAGATTTTGATCATTACTAATTCTACTTGAACTTAAAATGAAAGGAATTAGAAATTTATTATTTCTATTAGAAATGAGACTTCTAATAGTGGTAATAGTGGAAAGAGAAGGTTACTAATTATTTATGGAAGTAGGACTTCTATTTTAATTAGTAAAGAGGATGTTGCTTAGAGATATATAAGGGGGGATAGAGGGCTGGACGTCCACCTTGGATTCACGGCCCCTTTTGTGTAAGAGTTGCTCTCTCTCTCTCTCTCTCTCTCTCTCTCTCTCTTCTAGTTTTTCTTCCGATTTCCCTTAGAGTTTCTAGTTGTTTTCTCTTGGAGATCCCACCTATCTCCTTGAGGAAAGAGATCTGAGATAGGTCATAGCGTGGAAGACTACGAGGTCAAAGAGATCCTGATTCGCTTTGAGAAAGAGATCAATTTCTTCATTAGAGTACTACCAAGCTCCTAAGGTGAACATATACTTCCTTGTATGTTGTAGAATTTCGTGGTTGCTTGTTAGGTACTGTTTCTATCTTCAAGATAGAAAAAGGCCATGGAACCATGATTGGGTTTTGAAGCCTTATGGATACTTGATCCCTACATTAAGTGGGTCAAAAGTTTTTGTAAACCTATCAACGAGGCCCACCTACTTCCAACAATTGGTATCAGAGCCATGCCTCATCTCTAATCATGTTAGATCAGTAAGCTTGTTCTAATCTTTGTATGAGATGCGAAGAGGATAGAGTGAGGGCTGTGTAAGGATCAATTTTGATGGATTTACTTGGTTTATTAGTAGATTCATGTTTGGATAGTCACAAAATGGTTTAACAATGATGGAAGGATGGTAGGAAGCCATTAGAAAACTTCAGAAGAGTTTTGGAGATGTTTGGACACGAATACAGAAAACCCAAAAATTCTGGTTCGTCAATCCGGTCGACTTGGCGCCGTGCCCGGTCGACCGAGTGACTGTAGGCCGATCGACCGAGCTTCTGCCTGGTCAACTGTTAGGCTCCGCCCCGGACTAATCGCAATTAAGACTAATTAATCCCAATTAGTGTTACTTAAGCATGATTAATTGTGCTAATTGTGATTAATGAACTAAATGAGTTGGGTTAGTCTCAAATGATTGAATTAAGCTTAATGAAGTGAACTTGAAAGGGATTGAGTTGATTAAAAAGAGTTTAAACTCAAACAAGGTAAACTAAGGACCTTTTTGTAAATACGAGTTTTCACGTATTTCGTCAAATACGGAGATTCTTGGTACCAACGTGTGTATCTCGAGGAGTACGTTAATTTTCATAATAGACTCGAGTGCGTTCGACTTGAAATTGGTCAAATGAGCCTTGGTTTGATTCTAAATGTAAATAGACTTAATGATAGGGGGTTTTAGTGTGAGAGCCCCTTATATTAGAATGGAATGAGTCTCATTCACTCATTCTTCATTGGAGCAAACCCTAGGGAGAACTTCTTGCAGTTTCTTCTTGCTTCCTTCCATTTTTCACTCATCAAGTGAGAAGATTAGGTGTGGTTTTTGAAGAGATTCTCCATCTTCATCTTCTTCCTCAAGCCATCCTCTATTGTTGAAGAGATTGGAACTTGAAAGAGAACCCAAACCTTCCTCTCTTGGATTAAGAGTAAGTGATTGGTGTTTTTATAGGATTTTCAAGTTCTCTTGTATACTTGGAGTAGATTTCTAGCATGAATAGCTCATAGGAGGCCATTTGTCTTGTTTTCTTGGAATAGGGTTTGGATTTGGGGAAGATTTGTGACAAACCAAGCCAAGCAAAGAGGGGCTTTTGTCTAAGAACTTCAAAGAGAGGAAAGTATAAGCACTACTTGTGAATGTTGTTAGTATAGTAGTTGTTAATGAAGATTTCATAGAGTGGGTTTGTGCATGATGTTGAATGGATTGGTTGTTTATGGATTGATGGAATGGATTAGAAATGTCATTAATGTGTGTATTAAATGGTGAATGAGGAGTGGACAGGAGGTCCAAGGTTATTGCAGGTGGTTGTGGTAATGAATGGAGAAAGGAGTAAAGAAGAGAGAGAGTTGCAGAATTTTGGAGTGAAATTCTGAAGCATTCGCTCGAGCGAACTTGGGTTTACTTGAGCGAACCAATCTCTGGATGAAGGCGCTCGAGCGGACATGAATATGCTCGAGCGACCATTTCTCTGTTTCAGTTCGCTCGAGCGAACTTTGGGTTCGTTTGAGCGACAACTTCTCTGTTTGGGTCCGCTCGAGCGAACTTGAGTCCGCTCGAGCGAACCTGATACTGGACAGGGCATTGATTGAGGCTGAAAATTTGGCCAATCGATCAGACCTGATCGGGGGACTCCGTTTGAGTCCAGTTGCTTTTGGATTTTGTAGGAAACATGAGTACTTTTAGACACTTGTATGTCCTCGAAAATTAGCTTTGTGGCTAATTAATGCAAATAGAGATTTGGTGAGGATTGGATAATGAAATAGAAAGTTTAAGAATTGAACCCTTGAATTAATAATGGGTTAAGTGTTAATTGATTATGGACTATACCTCTATAGGTGTTAGATTATGGAGACTCCAATGTATATATAAATACAAATGTGATGTACATTGAGAATAACACGTACATTGGATAACCAACGGTTACACCTAAATGGTGGGTCAGAACTGAGATAGAAATGAGTAGAATCGTGTAGTCAGTGATTCTCTCATGCCATTGTATTCTGTATCACTTCATTCCAATCTCACAAGATTGATGTCGTTGGTTATTCCTTTCCATTGTTAAGAATGGAATCACTGTATAGAATTGAATCTATAAATGGATTGATAATGAAATGTATTGACCCTTGAGTCTGGCACTACCTAGCTATTGTATGAAATCCTAAATGAATTAATAAATGATTATGTTCATGAGGCCGGGGTCATGAATGGTGCGCCTTTCCGCCCTGAGCCAAATGACTAATCCTATTGCAGTATATGGATTTAAGGCGTTCCGGAGCTCCATGGTAATGCTAGTGTCCCTGGCTCGGACACTGGTAAGTCCCACAAATTTCGATCGTATCTATGGGTACTGATTGATGCCTTCCATTCGGAAGATGAATCATTCCTTTGAGGGAAGATGGTAAATGACATGAAATGACAAAAAATGAAATGAAATGAAAGCTATGGTAGTCGCCATCTTGTACATGTTTATTGATTAACTTATTATACTCACACATTGTCATTGTAGGAATTATATAGACTTGTCTAGAATTGGAACTGTTTACTGAATATATTGAATGGTGTAGTATATGTACTAACATGTGCTATCACAAGTCTTGTTTATGCATTATTGAACCGTTGTGTTTATTAGTGTTATTGATGGCATTACAGGCCCGATTGCCCGTGCTGGCCCAGCAGCGGCCCCGGTGGCAGCGGAGGAGACCGCTGCGGTTCCTCCAGGAGAATTGATAGAGTGGGATGGTCGGAATACCAATTGATATGGGTATTCGAGCGCGCAAGTGAACTATGGATGTTTTGGGAAATTCATTTTGAGAATTCTTTTGAATAGTTAAAATTCATTTTGGGAATGTAATATTTTGAGAACTTGAATAGTCATCACTATGCATAGTATTTGAATATGCAATGATTGATGAAAGAAAGCAAATGAACGATACATGTATAAAGAACTTTATTTTGTATACATGTACATTTTGAATTATTTTGTCAATGTGTATTTCCGCAAATTGTACAATTGACAGGTATGTATGAATGAATGTTATCCCTTGTGGATTCTGTTTTAGCTTAAGTTAAATAAGAGTTCACGGGAATAAGTATGGATCGCGGCCCTGGATTATCGTAACTCGGGCCTGGGTCGTGACATCAACCGGGTACACTGACACAGCATAGTGCAATTTCTATTTTTCAGTTTCGGGTCTCTTTTGGCATCATGTTTTTCCACTATTGTTTGGAAGCTTGGTTTTGTGATTTGAATGGTTGTATGAGATATTAACTTATAGGTTATCTTGTCCTCTCCTTGTGGCCCACAAGTCTTTTACTTTCTTTTTATGGTTGTTGGTTTATTTGAGGCTAAGTGTAAAGAGCATCATGGTTTCCTTGGTTTCCCGTGAAAGGGCAAGGCATGGTGAATTTTCTTATAGCCTATTTTATTCCCATTGTTAGATTACCATGTAAGTCTCATCATCGAGGCATAGGAATTTATGTCATTTTTTGAATTTTGTAAATTCTGGCAATGTCCGAGACGAAGAAGAAAAGTGAAGTTGGACTCCTAATTAAAGAGTTTGAAGATTACCGAAAAAGTTTTGGTGATGCCCAAAGAGTTTGAGGAATCCCAAAGTTTTGGAAAGTCTAAGAAGTCCAAGAAGTCTATTCCGCTTGGGCCATGTGGAGGAGATGACTAGTCTCTATTTTTGCACTTTCTATTTATGGATGGTTGCTTTTATATAATGTTTCCAAATTTGAACCAAACATAGCAATTTCTAAAAATTGGTCAAATCAAATTAATTTTTGGAAAGAGTTCTAATTAGTGTTGGTGGACCCATGAGATGGACCCATTGGTAATACTAATCTTAGAAACTGGACTTTTTTTAAATATAACTTGACTTGGAACCAATCTTTGGTCATATCATGAGATGATTTGAAGTTTATATGGTGGGCCCATAGACCTTAAAAGGAAATCCTCAATTCCAAAATATTAAGTGGGAGCGGGGTATTTAAATTGAGAAATCCCCATGATTTTCCATCATAGGTCCACTGTAGGGAAAGTATTAGCCTCGCGGCATCTTGAGATGGCCGTTCCCCACGGAGGGCTTTTATTTGTTTGGTTACTAGATATGGATCTCCTTACGGATAGTGTTGTTGAGACGGGGTGGGGTCCCACTCCCTAAGGAGGAGCTGCCCACAACGGTTGTCATACAATGCCAGTTGGTGGGTCACACTTAACTAAAATAGTGATGTAGTATCCTCAAGGATTTGCCTCATGTATTTTAGAAACCAAAGCTAATCGGGAGTCATACATTATTTGTTATGAGACACCTAGATAATAATGAATGATGAGGATCATAAATAGTTAGTCTTAATTCTAATTTTGACTCACTTTGATCTGCACCAATCTAAGTGGTATTTGCACTCCCTAAGGAGGCATATCCCAATGGATTGGATTCCCACATAAATTTGGTAGAATACTAAACCCTAATGTCATTTATATTCTTTAATTGAATGTAAAGTTATGTGCTACAGTTCATTTAGCATGAATTCATCTACCTTCAATCCACTTGCAACCATCCTCAGCCAGAATAAGTTGGTGGCATCAGATTACGTGGACTGGAAAATGAACATTGATATTGTCCTGACCATATCAGGATATAAATTTGTCCTTACCACACCGTGTCTTGATGAGCTTGGGCCAAACGCTTCACAAGACGATAAGGACTTATACACTAAGTGGATCAAAGATGATGAGATGGCCAGCTGCTATATGCAGGCATCTATGTCTAGTGTTTTACAACATCAACATCAAACCTATAAGACTATATCCGACATCATATTGAACTTAAATGAGATGTTTGTGGACTAGGGGAGGCCTGCTAAGCAGGCTGCTATGAGGGTACTCATGAACACTAAGCTGATTGAGGGAACCCCAATACAGGATCACATGCTGAAAATGATGGACTCTTTGAATGAGTTGGATGTACTGGGTGCTGCAATTGATGCAAAATCCAAGATTGACATGATCCTCGAGTCACTGCCAGATTCATTTAACCATTTCAAGATTAATTATAATATGAATAAGATGAACTTGACCTTAGCTGAGCTATCTAGCCAGCTAGTAGAGACTAAGGGCATCATGAAGAAGAAGCCAACTGCCTTGATGACAGAAAAGTTAGTTGCCAGTTCCAAGCCGAAAGGCAAAGGACGGAAAGGCAAGAAGAAATTAGTCCCCAAGGGTCCTAAGGTGGAAAATGACCTTACTGGTGGTGTGGCCAAGGCTAAAGGAACAGGAACAAAGGGAAAGTGTTTCCACTGTTGTATAGGACATTGGAAGAGAAATTGTCCTGATTGTCTGTCAAAGAAAAAGATCGTAGGTATGATTGAGTCACTCGTTTCTGAAGTTAGTTTTGTAACTAGTACTTCAGAATCCTGGTGTGTTGACTCCGGTGCAACTAATCAAATCTGTAATTCGTTGCAGGGGTTCCGGAAAATCAGGAGGCTTAGTGGTGGAGAAATCATTGTCAACCTGGGATTGGATGCAAAGGTAGAAGCGGTGTTAGTGGGAGTAGTTACTTTATGTTTTTCAGATATTAAATTGGTTTTGTCAGATACTCTATATGTACAGTCTTTGCGGTGGAATTTAATTTCAGTTTCTAGTTTGGTGAATAAAAATTATTCTATTACTTTTGGTACTAAAGTTGTCATAAAGAGGAAGAGTATATCCCACCGGGAGTGCCAAAAATTTGTACACAATAAATTCATGCATAAATAAAGAAAATTTACCAAAATTCATTGAATACAAATTTCCCTCCATTTAATGGGAGGTTTTACATTCAATCTCATGGGTATATCATACTCTTGATCATGAGAGTGCATCGATCGTTAATTACATCCTCAATGGAAAACCTCTGATTATCAAGTCATTGGCTCAATAAAATTTACAAAGAAAACACATGAATTAAATAAATAAATAAATAAAAATTGACAAATCCCTGCTCTTCGCTTTTGCTGTCAGAAGTAGTTCTTTCGATTCATCTGGATCTTCATGATCATTTCTCGATTGGGTTCATGAATTGATGAATCTGATGATAATTTTTTATTAGTGGGTCATCCTTTGTATTTTATTGGCCCATTAGAATTATGTTCATAATGGACTTGAAATGGTTAGGCCTCATTGTAAAACGGGTTGAATTGGGTAGGTTGACCCATACCTTATGGTTAGATGGGTGAGCTTTGACCTTTTCTCCTAGAGAGATTAGTATTTTTTTTTTAAATTGAAAAAGGGTGGCTTGAGCTCCCTTGTATCAAGGAGCAGTTCTCAACCTTTTCCTTCTTATCCCTTTTAACTTCTTATAACCATTCCATCTTACGTATGAGTCAATAAGTTCAGAAGATTTGAATTTGTTGAGACACTGAAGAGGCTAGAACTGGCAACACTACCACCCAACCAAAGATCAAATAAAAAAAAGAGGTATGTTGACCTCTTTTGCATAATTTAGCTTTTCTTTGGCATTTTTTTTAGTATAAAATATCCATAGTTTAGAAGTATATTCTGTATGTCTAATATTATTCATAATCATAGCATTTGGTTGAGTAGCAAATTCATTTTATGATGGACACATGTAATGATTTATGCCAATCATTTTTTTTCTAGCCAATATTGCAACCCAATTTATTTATTTATTTATTTTGGTCGTCATCATATCCAAATCTCTGCTAAAATCAGGGTTGTAACTTAGTCCAATTTCCAGTCATTACTTGGGTTGATTTTGGTCTATTGTTCTGACCTAGATTTGGCCTATAAGTCTGGTGTGGTTTAGAATTAAAGGTCTGGAATGGTTCTGGCCTGACTTGAATTTGTAATACTGGCCTGAGTTAGGCCCAAAATCTGTTTTAGATTAGATCCAATATTCTGACCTGATTTGGACCAAAAACCTGTCTTAGATTAGACCCAATATTCAGGCCTGATTTGGATCTAGTATTCCTGGCCTGATTTAGGCCCAAAATCTGTCTTAGATTAGACCCAATATTCTGCCCTGATTTGGGCCCAAAACCTGACCTGATTTTAGATTGCAATTGAAACCATTTATAACAGTACATCTTTGGTTAGTACTTTAGCCACCTCCTTAGGCCTGCCGTGATACCAGTTCCGGTTTAATATTCTAACTGAGCTCACCATATATATATATATATATATATATATTTTGACTAGTATATGCTGACTTTTTTTTTTTTTTTTTTAAACCATCGTCAGAACCCCTTTTTAACCTGTATTTGGGCAATAGTTTTGACCCATGTTCAGGAGGGATTTGAGTTGAATTCTAATTCATTCAAAACTATAATTTGGACATTTTTATAACCCATTTAGAGTCATAGTTTGAACTGAATTTTGAGCCCACTTTCAGCCAATATTTAGACAATATTTCAGGCCATTTCTGGCCAATTCCTAGTTCATAATCAGCCTCATTTTTACTATTGTTCGGGCTGATTTTCAACTCATTTAAAAGGAAATATGGCTTGATTTTTAACCCATTTATAAAAACCGATTTAGGTCAAAGTTTCACCCATTCAGAGAAACCAGTTTGGGTCAAGGTTTAACTCATTTAGATAAAACAGTTTGGGTCAAGGCTCAACCTACTTTTATGGACATAAATTAGGCTTGGTTTTCAGCCCATTTGCAACATATATGTAGATAATTTCTTTGGACCAATTCGGCCTGTATGGTTGGAAAGTTTGGATTTTGGGCCTTCGCATTGTGGAATGGGAGATTGAGTAAATATCCAATCCAATGGATATCAAGGAGGGCAGATTTCCTCTGTCATATGAATCCGAATCTTCGATTTTTTTTAGAGGATGATCGATGTGGATTTGTTTAGGAGAATTATGCCTGTTTGTTTGGGTGAATTCAATAGAATTCAACTAGTTGGTTGTGGGGTTTTGGGATTAGCAAACCAGTTTCCAACCCTGTTATGGATTGGTGCTGTAAAATGTGAGACCCAATTTGTAGGTTGACTATTTTTTTTTTTTTTGTAGATGACCTGTATCTTGAGTACCGGCTGGATTTGTTATTATAAAGTTTGGAATAGGCATAGTAGGAAATGTTTAAGACTTGTGTTTGACATTTGGTTGCTATGTTGCTGCCATTCCTTGTTAGATGGCTGGATGTAAGGAGCTTCATTAATTTTTTTTCGATAGAAATATGACCCCAGATGTTTGCACACCAGACTGATTATACTGGTGTGAGGATCATTGGTTTGAGTTGTAAATGTGCCCTTGAGCTTTCCCCTACTATCCCATTTGGTAAGTCATAGGTCGGCATGCTTTTGTCATGGACGCACTTCAGATTAACTTAGGTTTCTCTGTTCATTCGCTAGGCAATTCCAGAATATCAATTTTTCCATTTCGCAGAGGTGTTTCGAAGATGCTTCTTATATAGCATCTTTGTGGCTGAGTGCAAAATGGGATGGGTCTTATGAAGTTACAATTTCTTGCCACCAGTTGTGACTAACTAATCGTGCTTTTTGATGGAGAAGTATTGAAGAGAAAATCCATCTAACATGAGGATTTGAGTCCTAGTTAAGTGGAGGGCAGAAACCTTATGAACAAGGATCTGAATCTCCTCATTAATGACATGCCATGTTGCCATATACATGAGAATTTGGAGGAGTGTGGAAGCCTTTTGGAACAAGGAACCGAATCTCCATTTACTGAAGTTGTACGGAAGATAAAGATGATGCAATGAGCTTGACATATATTTGGTAGGAGGGTGGAAACCTTTTATTAAATAAGGATCCAAATCTCCATTTAAACGGTCAATAAGTTGTGATTGGGAAGATGTGGTGGTGAAGATGCCGTGGAGAAGATAATGTGGTCGTTGGGAGGCCGGATCCCTTAAACAAGGGTCCGAATTTCCTTTCAAAGTTGTGGTGTGAGGGATGAAATAGAGATGGGGTGAGTGTGATGGAGTGAAGAAGGAGATCCGTGTGAAAAGGAAAGTGGAGAAGATGAAGCAAGAGATAAATAATTATTTTTTTACCTTGTCTACTTCTTTGTCTTCTCCTTTTCTCTTTCTCTTTACCCCTTTTCCTTTCTTCTCCTCCCTCTATTCTTTCTCCTCTCTGTTAGAATGCACTCAACCCTAGTTCATTCCTCAATTCCTCTTTTTATTATCTTTGTTTTGGGTGGTTATGACAACTACCATAATGAGGTATCATGGAGTTAGTGGAGGAGTCGGTGATGGGCAGTTTCCAAAACTCCCAGTTTCTTTGAATGGGTCTTATGACCATTTTTATTTGATCAATTTGTGGGACCCGTGCTTGAATTTAGAGGAACAAAAAATACATTTATGGGGAATTAAAACTTAGACCTTTGAGAGATGATGTGCATTGGCTTTCACCACTTTACCAACAACTACTCATGTAGTTTTTACTAAAAGAAATATGTTTTGAAAATTTGATGCCTCAGGTTATTGAATCATGCTAATTTAGCGGGCTTAGACCAATTTCCATCTGCATCTTTTGTTTAGCAAAATTTTGACATAAGCAAGTGCCCCCTCGAGTCACGTATGTGCAAACATTTGTACATGTCGGACTTGAAATTTATATATATATATATACATATCGCAACATAACATCTATATAACTCCCCTTCCCCTCCCCGCCCCCCGCCCCCCCCCCCCCCCCCCCCCCCCCCCGGCCTTTTTTTTTCAGTAATGAGGAAGGAAAAGCAACCGGTTTCCCATTCTTTGACAATTCCTCATATGCATTTGCGAGCCCCTTTCGATCCAATTAATAATTTCAATGGGATGAAACTGGAGTGAACCTGCTCAATTCTTGATTTTCCTGAATCTGAGTCGATTGATCTCCCTGAAGAAGGTAATGATAACTGGACTCCAATCATACAGGAATCCACTAGTGTTTTTGACCATATGCTTAGAAGCAATCCTAGATGTATAGATCGGTTGACTGTGTTGTGTCCCCATATTTGCTACGAGGATGTCATTTTTCTTAGTACATTAGGAAGGGAAATCGTTAGTGGGAAACAATTACCCTGAGATTGGCATGAAAAATTTAAAATACAGGGCTTGTTTGAAGCAACTTTGCAGTGGACAAGGGATATAGTTCATCTTTTTGAGGCACACCTTCTCAATGCTAAAACACTGGAGGCCGTTCGTACTTCTGAAGGAAGCAACTTAAAGGCATCTCATGTATATAGGGCTTTAACGGAATACTGGTGAAAATCCGCTAATACATTTCATTTTTTGTGGGGCGAGATGTCAATTTCATTATATGACTTGTATCGTCTTTGCAGATTGCCTATTTTATGGGTCTTTTATGCTGAGTTTGTACCTGATATAATCTTTTTATCTACGATTATGAGGAGAATCTAATCTCATGTTATGATATTGAGCGTTGTGAGAAGAAAATCTTCCATGACCTCTTAAATGAATATCAAGTAGTGTAGGTTGCAAATCAAAAGGAAAGAAAGCAATTGTTTTAAAAGATTGGATAAATCACTTTTACGTGCCCCCGGTGGATGATACATCGGTTCAAACAACTATTAAGGATGCAAGATCCAAAAAGTGTGCCTCTATGGTAAGAAAAATACCAAATTTAAACGAACCTCAAAATCTTGAAGCTGCAAGTAGACTGAAGTCTTTTTCTCCCAACAGTTTCTTGGCTGCTTATATTACTACTTGGTTGAGTCAATTTGTTTTCCCTTACAATAATGGTGATACAATCAGACCCAAGACATTCGTCATGGCTGTTAAGATAAGAGTGGGCACGCTTGTTTCCCTTGCACCACCTGTTTTGGCAAGTATTTATCGAGGCTTAGGGGCAATACCTACTCATCCAAATGGGCCATTTTCAACTTTCATTTCTTATCTTGTGCTCTTTTTGCTCATTTGGTTGGGCTCATATTTCCCAGGGCTTTATTTGCTGCATGGCCCAAAAGATTGCAAAATGGCTTGGGAATATCTGATTGATGATGTACCTGTTGATTTGAAAGGATTACCAGCAAGACATTTCTCCACTCGGCTTGAGAATATGTATTCACGCCCATATACCTTCACTGACCAAACTCGTTCATTGATTGATGAGAATAATTTGTTGAAGACACACGAAATAAGTTTTCTTATTTTAATTTGCCCTGGTTTACTTCCCTTAAGGCAAATCAATAATCAAGTACAACCCATGTCGGTTTGCCAAATTCCTTGGTTTTGACCAAGCTATGCCAACTTCCCTCTTTAATGAAATTAAGTGAGGAAATTTTTCTTTGTGTTAACTAAAAAAAATTGGGAGCACCTTTTACGCGCAAATACAGGGGTATCATTTATCATATCAGGGGGTTTTAACTTTGGACAAACTACCCGTAAGTTTGTTGATGGTGGAAAATTTGTTAGGAAGCTTATTTTAACCTCCAGAGCAGGGAAAAACTTTTGGAAGATCCCAAGATTGATGAACTTTATAAGGTAGAAGCTATAGCTCGTATTGCATCTAGCAAAGTTTCAAAGAAGAGAAGAAATTCATCAGTTGGCACGAGTCCAAGCGCGCAATTGGAAACTCAGGAAGTAGAATCGTTCTTTCCCCAAGAAGAGTTCCTGTTAATATTTCAGAGATGCTGGAACCTATAGCGAGGCCAAAAGAAAATTCATCTTCATCCACAGATTCTTTTGACTCGGACAGGGCTCTCATGAAACATCATAGAACCTATCATAGGAGTTCTTCTCCTCCTTCGGAAGTTCTTAAGCAAATGGATGTTGTTGAAGGTGCTGACAATGAGTTACTTATTTATGGGGAGGATGATCAAATCGATTATGACCTTTATAGCGACTTGCCCGAAGTCACAGGTTTCTCTATTCAAGCAGTCTCGTTTCCTTCTGGGGCTACAGAAAGATTTACAGACTTACCGGATATTAAGGTAGTAGAACCCTTCTTTATTTAACACCAGGAGCAAGTTCAAGTGCCCAAGCAGGTATTTTCTCTTTTTTTTATTTAGAATATTCATCTTAATTGATGATTCAAGTTGGATTTGGCTGATGAAGATGATTTTTTTTTAGACACTTCTTTTGTTGACAAGAATAGAGCTCAACAGGAATTTGTTGGAGATGGAGATAATGTCATTTTTTACGTTGGTAGTGCATTACTTGGTAAGAATGATTCTCATTTCCTCCTTTTTTTTTTTTATCATGTATTAGACAACATGAACATGTGAAACATTTTTTTCTAAGGTGCTTCTCTTGAGGGCAAAAATGGGACCCAAGAGAATTTTCCTACAGATAAGGAGGATCTTGTTCTTGAGGTTGTTAGCGCGCCATACCTTCAGAAGATGTTATTGTTGGTAAAAGAAATTTCTCTCCCTCCTTTCCTTTTTTTTTTTTTTTTTTTGAATAATATACATATGTTATCTTTAGCATGAGAATAATAGAAAATTTGCTTTACAGATAATGTAATTCCTTCACCCTTGCCATCTTTACCTCTGTTGGCTATAGAGCAAACTGTTGTCGCAGACGCCGAGGAAGAGGATGTAGATGATTACGCTCGAATTGCTGCAAAAGTCATTCTCTCCAAATTGTTCTCGAGGTTCAAGCGGACACCACTTGATCAACTTTATTCATTGTCTTCTTTTGTAGACAAAACGTTCAATCTTTTGGAAGGCCTTCCTTTAGATCTTTTTGGAATAAAGTCTAAAGTGAATGGAGTTTTGGGTAAAGCTCGGTTGTTAATTGAAGCAAGGGATTCAAATTCATTTGACACGCTTCATCAAACTGTTTCAGAAAAGCTTGTCATAATTTGTCATGAGGAGAAGCTGAAAGTTCAAAAGGTGGATGAAATCACATCTGCTAGTTCGCAATTGAAAGCTGAAGAAATTGGACTTCGTTCTACACGTGAAAACATAAAGAAAGAAATTCCTTCCATTGAAGAGACTTTTTTATCCCTCTAGGAGCAAGTTGTCATGAAACGTCATGAAGTTAATGAGATCCGTGACCGTCTGCATAAGATTGCAAAAGAAACTGCAAGTTTGGACGATGCACTTTTAGATTCAAAGAATGATTTGAATTTAATTGTTGAACAAAAAAGGGATTTGGAAAGAGAAGTTGCCCAATTTGTTCAGCAAAGGGAAAGCAAGCATCAAGCAACGACCAACTTGGAGTCAAGTTTGAGAGAGTTAATGCAAGAGTTGTTCTCATGTGAGTGGATCTGAATTTGTATTAGATGATTTCATTTTGTATTTGGAATGAATAACTGTAATAAATGATCCATTTTCCTCTCGACAAAAGAGAAATCACAATAGGTCTTTTTACTGTGAGAACCAAATCTCCTTTTTTAGAAGACATGATCTTCACTTTCTTATTGAATGCATTTGATGCTCGAGCTTGATATGCTTCCAACTTCTGTTGTGCTTTAAGTCTTTTTTCATCTAGGGCTTCCAATTCTTGAAGTCGAAGTTTGGCATTTTCATCATTGGTGAATGATTCTTGTATGGCAATTCTGAGGGATGGTAATTGTACATCAAGAGGAAGGATTGCTTCTCCTCCAAAGACTAGTGAATAAGTTGTATTTTGGGTTGGAGTTCGGACTATTGTTCGATATGCCCACAAGGCTTCAAATAATTTCTGATGCCAGTCTCTTTTATTTTTAGAGACTATTTTCTTGAGGAGTTTGCAAAGAGTCTTGTTAAATGCTTTTGCTAGACCATTTGCAGGTGCATAAAATGCTGATGAAAGGAGTTCCATTGTCAGTAATGATCTGTTGAGGGTTGCCTAATCGATAAATCATATTTACTCGAATAAAGTTGATGACATCCACAGCACTGCTTTGAGTGGAATTGATTCTGCCCACTTAGAAAAATAATTTGTGGCGGCAAGAATGTATTGATGGTTAAGAGATGATTATGGTTTTATGGGCCCAATAATATCAAGTCCCCATGCTTTGAATGGCCATAATGCTACCGTGGGGTGCAATAGTTCTGGTGGTTAATGAATAAAATCTGCATGTGTTTGGCAAGCATTGCATTTTTTAGCATAGTTCATTGAATCGACAACCATAGTGGGCCAATAATATCCCATTCTCTTCAAATGCACATGGAGTTTTGGACCTGATTGATGTGACCCATATGTTCCTGAATGCGCTTCATTTAAAGCTTCACGAGATTCAATATCTGAAAGACATCGAAGCAGTACTCCATCTAATGATCGTCTATATAAGACACCATTAAGTAGAACAAATCGTGGTGCTCTTCTTTTGATGTCTTTCTTATCTTTTGAGTCTTGAGGGAGTCTTCCATATTGTAAAAATTCGATAATTGGTTGTCACTAATCTATTGTTTCAATTTCCAGTACTGAGATGATATTGCTTGTTTCAATTGGAGTTGTTTTCAAGACTTCTTGAATATTTGGAATAATTCACCTTTCTTCAATCTTGATTGGAAAATTAATCCTATTCATTTGGGCCAGAGTTGCAGCCAAATTAGAGAGTGCATTTTCTCGGGTATTCTGTCCTCTTGGTATATGATAGAGTTGGAAATTTTGAAAATTCCCAATCAATTTTTAGCTCTTTCAAAATATTCAATTAGTTTAGGCTTTCTCACTTCATAAACACCTGCAAATTGATTAACAACGAGTTGTGAATCTCCATGTACAATAAGAGACTCAACACTCATTTGAAGTGCTAACTCTAGTCTAATGATTAAAGCTCCATATTCAGCTATGTTATTTGTATACAGTTCAACCCAAACAAATGACTACGGAAGTATTCCATTTTCTGGAGTCAAGAATATAACTCCAGCCCCAGCTCCTAATCTTCGTGATGCACCATCGAAAAACATTTCCCAAGGATTGTGAATTTCAGTACAAAAGACCTCTTCGTCTGGCAAGTTTTCAGATAATGGTGAGTTATCAGGAATTGGATGTGCAGCAAGAAAGTTAGCTAGTGCTTGTCTTTTTACTGCTTTTTGAGGAACATAAATGATTTTAAATTCCGACAACAAAAGCGTACATTTTGCAAGGCGCCCTGATAAACTTGGCTTTGACATTAAACATTTCAAAGGGTCAACTTTAGAAATGAGAAGTATTGAACTTTCAAGGAGTTAATGTCGCAGCTTTTTTACTGCAAATATTATGCCAGACACATTTTCTTGATAGGTGAGTAATTATTTTCTGCACCAACGAGTGTCCGACTGAGATAGTAACAAGCATTTTCTTTTCCTTGTCCATTTTCTTGGGCTAGGAGTGCACCCAATGAATGTTCTCAAGCAGTGATATAAAGGATCATTACTTTTTCTTTTATTGGCGCTACCAATACAGGAGGATTCGTAAGATACCTTTTTATGTTATCTAAAGCATTTTGACATTCTTCATCCCATTCGAATGAGACTCCTTTTTTCATTAACTTAGCAAATGGTTGACATCTTCCGGAGAAATTGGAAATGAATCTTCGAATATAAGCCAACCTTCCTTGAAGACCCCTTAATTCACGTAAATTGCGGGGTGGTGGCATATTGAGTATAGCTTTTCTTTTATCAGAGTCAACTTCGATTCTGTTATGTCGTACAACGAATCACAAGAATTTTCCTAATGTAACTCCATATGCACATTTAAGGGTGTTCATTTTATATTGATTTTTACTTAAACATTCAAAAACTTCTTTTAAGTCATTAAGGTGTTGAGATCTGTCTTTGGACTTAACAATTAGAGCATCAACGTAATATTCCACCCTTTTATGTAAGAGGTTTTTAAATATTTGGGACATAGTTCGTTGATATGTGGCTCCTGCATTTTTTAAACTAAATCGCATAACTGTATAGCAAAAAATACCTTTAGGGGTTCTAAATGCTGTGAGTTCTTGATCTTTTGGATCCATTTTAATTTGATTATACCCCGAAAATCCATCCATGAAGGATAAGGCTTCGAAGCCAGTTGCGGCATCTACCATAAGTTCAGTGATGGGGAGAGGGAATTCATCTTTTGGACAAGCAGCATTTAAGTCACGAAAGTCTACACAAACACAGATTTGTCCATTTTTCTTTTTGACTGGGACGATATTTGCTATCCATGTGGGATATTTTGCTTTGCGAATGAAATTGGCTGCTTGGAGTTTATTAATTTCTAATTCAATCTTAACAACAAGATACGAATGAAAACGACGTTGTGCTTGTTTAACTGGTCACTTAGAAGAATCTACTACTAATTTATGAGTTGCTTCTTTCGGGTCTAGTCCTGGCTTTTCTTTATAGGACCAAGCAAACACATCTTTGTACTTAGACAAGTAGGCAACATATTCTTTCATTTCATCATCGGAAAATAACTTGCTTACATAACTAATTTTTGGTTCTTCTAGAGAACCTAAATTAATTTCTACAAGTTCATCCACTGTTGCCTACCCCCCGTCCTTGAGTGATGGTGGTGCTTCTTCAGGATCATTGACTAATTCTTCATCTTCCTTTCCAGCATCTTGTTCTTCACCAGAGATCATGTTGACAAAGTCCTGCATCCCGTTTTCATGATGATAAGATTTTTCTTTTGCTTTATGCCTTTTGGTTTGTTTTTGTTGAATCGTATCTCTACCCATTTCATAGCCAATCATCATGTATTTTAAGGCATCCTCTGAAATAGAATCACATTGTAAACTTTGATATTTTGACTTCTGTGTTTTTCTCGAGACCATGTGTTTGTTATGAATATCCTGGCCTAAGCTTAAATCATTCTTCATTTTGACGAATCTTTTCTTATTTCTTCTTAATTTTCTTTGTAATTTGCATTTACGGGATTGACTTTGAATTTTCTCATTCGCAAAATTGCGAGCCACAGAATGCCTGCTTAGGTGTCCCATACTTAGGACACAAGCCATCATGCTTTACAGGTGCCAATCGATCGAATACTGAGATCCGAGTGGTTTGCAACATTGTCGCGACCCCGGATCGGGATCCGGGCCTGCGAACGAAGATGAGGATGATATGAGTGATAAACACACATACATCTAAACAATGCTCATACATTTACACATACACTCACTTAATTTCCCACAGGTGTCCGCGGTGAGGATTTCACACACACTCACAAAACAT
This sequence comes from Persea americana, assembly GCA_029852735.1. Lineage (NCBI taxonomy): Eukaryota > Viridiplantae > Streptophyta > Magnoliopsida > Laurales > Lauraceae > Persea > Persea americana. The sequence goes on from CM056811.1 coordinate 25,834,226, forward strand.
TTACATAGGTGCGGAAGCGTGTAGCAAATCAAATCGGTAACTCATTCCACAATACAAGATTGATAGACATATGTAACTGACATGATGTCAGAGTGAGCAATAATTTCATTGGCTTTCCCAAAATGTAAAGTTATAAGTTTAAACAAAAGATCAGTTAATTAACATTCCCCAAAAATAAGGGCCAACAAAGGCCAGTACAACCAAACGTAAATCAAAGTAAACCAATAATCCCCCAAAATGTGTTCGTAACTCGAAGCTCAACTCAATGTCTACATGACATTGTCAGCTTGCCATTTTACTAAGCATTGCGACTCACCGACTGCCTCCTCTTGCTCCTCCTCAAAGGCAATAATGGGGACTGGACCTGAGTACCACAAAAATGGGTCAGACACGACGGTCTGGCAGGGGGGTGAATAGATAATACAATCTAAGAAAAACCGATCATAACTTAAAACATAAGGAAATCTTACTAAAACAACAATTGGCATAAAACAGTATGCATTGTTTATTTAAAGTACAAATGCAATGTAAATCATGAAGGTAACCAAAGAACAGGAACTGACAAGATGGCAACCACACTTAAGCTAAATCCTCCATCACTAATGTGATGAGAGCATACTAAAGGTGTTGGTCTCGGAGCACACGAGGTGACGACAACAACTATATACATATAATATACTGAGCAAAACCACAGCTGCCGAACTGGGTAACAAAACTATTCATAATTCAAACTGCAACTGACAGAAGCTAAAGGGGGACCCCAAGTCGGTGGATCAAACCGACAAGGTCGTCCAAGCTTAGTGGTGCCGACTTATAAGTTAAGACACATTCAAAACATGTACCTATCTAAAGAGGTGAATACCACCCAAAACATACTGAACAAAAAGGCTCGTAAGCGCATATGACACAATAATATCTTATCAAAATGCATAAGGCTAATCACATGTTCAAATTACGGATTTCAGTGGTTTTGAAATGCCACTTGTACTAAGATGCGAAAACTGTCGAAAACGTATAAGGTTTGATAAGAGCAAACACTACAGACACCCATATATTTCCGGACTATACATTGAGGTTTCATAATCTAAACGATAAGTATAAGGGTCTCGTATGTCGATTTAAGTTGATGGCATGGTACTCCGGAAGGTTTGAGACATCCTGGGATCCTTATATAAGTTGATGAATCCATTATCCTCAATAAATCTCCGGAAATTGGGATTATATTCCAAATCAGTCTCCACATAACCTCTTATTTCTCCACATCATATTAGGGCTCCAAAACAACCTCACTGGACCTTAAAACAACCTTTTAAGCATGTTTGGAAACAACCCAGTAATTCTGTGCAGTTCGCTCGAGCGAACTGGAAAGTTCGTTTGAGCGAATAGCATTCTGGGAGGGGTTCGCTCGAGCTAATATAAGTTCGCTCGAGCGAACTGGTCCAAGTCAGGTTGGGTCGAGCGAACAGATAGAATGGCTCAAGCGAACTAGTCTCTGGAAGGGGTTCGCTCGAGCGAAGTTAAGTTCGCTCGAGCGGACTACTTCGAGTCAGGAAAGGTCGAGCGAAGAGGGGGGGGGGGGGGCTCGAGCGACCAAGGTTCTGTGAGGGGTTCGCTCGAGCGATTATGAGGTCGCTCGAGCAAACTACTCCGAAACAGGAAAGCTCAAGCGAAGAAAGAGGTTGGCTCAAGCCATAGAGGTTCTGTGAACTGTGAAGGGTTCGCTCGAGTGAACTGCTTCAGAAACTCTCTGTTTCAGCAGTCCGAACCTCCACTTCTCTTCTCTTCACAACCTCATTCAAGCCCACCAATAACACAACGTTTATGGCTCTCCTACCACCCACTTCATCCACATTAAATCCTCCAACAACCATCCCATTACAAGACCTAAATTCACATCTCCTCTCCTTTCCAATCCCATTCAATGTACAACCACCAAAAATGAAAATTCATACCAACCAAAGTACAACATTAATGTACAAAATCTTAGAAGAACATTTAAAAGAGAAAGATGCTCATACTCATATACATTTCTAACAATTAATTGGAGGTATAAAACACATGCAAGATGAATAGTGAAAGGAAATCCATAATCACATTAAAAACATGAAATCATTCAAGAAACCTATTCAACCACTTGCCTTGGTCTCCAAATATGCTAAACAACTCTAAGCACTTCTCCCAAGCTCAAATTCCATAATTTACACAAAAACCCCCAAAATAACATCCATCACAAACCTTAGAATGGCAAATCAAGAAATAGAAAGAGAGAGCTTCCAGTAATAAAGATGAAGACTCTCTAGGGCTAAAAGAAATATAATCTAGAAGATGGGAAGGATTACTTACTTGGAAGGTCTCCAAATGTGAGAAAGTAGTTCAAAATGAACTCTAGAGAAGGTGGATTTCTTCACAAATTGTATTAATGGATGGCTCTCAAGGTGAGAAAGAAGATTGTAGCCTCCATTTTTCCTTTAACAATAACTTGAAGGGAGCTTGGAGATGAAGAAGCAAGAAGAAAAGGGCAAGAAAACCCTAGGGCTGGACTCTCCTCTATCTCAAAGGAAATTGCAAGAAGAGGAAGAAGGAAGAAGGACTCCTCCTTATATAGAGAGTGAAGATGGGTCTCACAACTTAACCAACTACTTGGGCTTGAAACATCATCTCCCGGGCCTCGGATGGATTCGACGAAGAAGGAAGAATTGTTTGTCGAAATTTCTAGTTTCCAAAAAGTATATATTTCACGGGTTTCGGAGACATTGAAAATGGTGTCTAGATTTTGTGCAAAAATACTGTTTTACCTATATCATTAGCAAAGTAAGGTCTAGAGGTCTTGGACGGAAACGGGGCAAACATGGAAGTTGTCGGGAACAATAAAATAAGTCAAATGAGGCAAAATACAGATTTTTCCAATCATTACACAAATCCCAAAATCACACAAAACACGATAAAGAAACCCCCAAAGGGTCCCACTAAATCAAAAGAGTTCCCAAAATAAACCAAAGCTATAAAAAGCTATTCTAATCCAAACTTAACCAAAACTCCCTAATCACACTTATACTAAGCACGTCTTAATTAGCACTAATCGAAAACTCTCGGGACGGGGTCTTACAAACATCTTTGCACCTTTTCTTTTAAGGGATGACTTTCTTTTCCAGCATCTTTTTGACTTCTCTTCTACTAGATATTTTGCATTAATCTGATAAGTTGTTGCCTTTTGTTTTCCTATACAAATAGGTTCAGGCTTGAGAGCATATTTTTGAGCTTCCATTCTCTTAGGAAAAGGCTCAATTATTCCCCCTTCTTTCAAACTACTTGGATTCTCAACGTCATAACCCATTTTTTGCATCATTTTAATAGAATTTGGGTGATATCAACTAATATCCACCAGGCCCCACCAGGCCTGTAGTTGATATTTCATTAGATTCCTTGGGTAACTTTGACGCCTCGCCATGCATAAACTTGATGAGTGGGTATTTTTCATTTTCAATTAGGAGAGTTGGATTTTCTTCTTCTGGAACACAGGCATCTATTTTGGTTAGAGGGATAATGACTTCTTTCAAGACCTCTGTTTCTTGAACTGGACATAGTAGAGATGCCATTGATCTTTCTGAGATTTTGGGATATATTAAAAAGTTGATATTCTTTTCGAGTAATCCTTTTTCCTTGATTTTGTTTGAGGATCCTCTTCGATCTTATTTATGGTTTCACGCCCAATATAAAACTTTGCATTTGCAAAATGGGATTCTGCTTTGGTGAAAGGATTTTTGTCAGCGATCACCTTTTTCTTAATACCCTTGCAGAAATACTTGAAACATTGGTGTAATGTTGAAGGAATTATTTCATTCTCATGCAACCAAGGTCTTCCAAGTAACACATTATAAGATGTCAGGGAATCAATAACATGAAACACGCCTTTTGTAGTCAAGTCACCAACTGTGAGTTTGAGCTTAATCATTCCAAAGCTTGTTGGCTACTTTGGTTGAAACCTGTTATAACCAAGTTTGAAGATTCAAGATCATTAACCGTCATGCCTGAAGATAATAATGTCTTGAGGGAAATAAGATTAACTGCAGACCCACAGTCTAGCATTATCCTATTCATTTTGACTTTGGCAAGAACCCCTTTTACAAATAAGGGTTTGTTGTGTGCCTTCGTCCCCAGAAAAAGATCTTCATCCGTGAAAGAGATTGTAGCTAAACAAGTTGCACAAATATTTGGGCTAAATGCGCTCTCAAGCTCTATCTCAGTTTGATGTGCTTCATTGAGAAATTCATCGGGATCAAGGAGAGCTTTGATAAGAGCCTCTCGAATATGTTGTGAAAGTTTTAGAACATCATACACACTTAGTGGTGCCTAAATTTGTGGTGGCGGAGCTAGGATTTTCTTGTAAGGGAGCCGGGGGTTTGCAATAGTTGATCAATGATATTTTAAATCTATTGTTTTATTACTAAATATTTAAAAAATATCTTTTTGCCCAAACATAAATTTTCAAGACCATCCACACCATCTATTCGACATATCCGGTGGTTTGGCCAATGATAGATTTGAATGGAGAAACATAATTTATGTAGCCGATCCTAACATAGCTAGAACAAGGCTTCGATATTGATAATTAATTTATCAAAACTTTGTGCGGGTAGTTAAAATATGAAAAAAAACCCTAAAAAAAATGCCATGCTCATAAAGTGGTACATGCCTATGAATCAATCCAAACCCTCTCGCACACCCATCCCCATGATTGTTACAAAAATACAAAATTTGACACTGATCCAACTAGTACCCAACTTCAAATTGAAGCATGATAAATTATTTAGTTAGAAGTTAGAGCATCATTGAGTTTGAGATGAAGGTTTAAATGATCTGATTGGAGTGATATTTAGTGAAAGAAAAACATGCAAATGAATAGGAGACAGTAGCCCACTGTCTCATAAACCTCTAATCCACTCTTTTTGTAAAGCCCCATCTTTTAACCTTTTATTAATTATAATTAATTGCGTGTTTAGTTAGTAAGTGTGTTTAGAGTCTTAGCAAGTCGGGTTTGGCATGTAGATCTCACGGGGGAAGTCTCGCACGAGTCCGAGTTTGTTTGGGAACAATAGGGTGGTGGTTTGCTATTTTGGGAAGTTTTCAGGGGTTTTTATGAGATTATGAGTTTTTGTGAGTTTGGGTGCATCGGGTAGGTCTCGGCATTTCACATACTTTAGTCTTCTATCATGTTTCAATTTGACGCGTCGAAGAGGCCCGAATATCATCATTAGTGGACTAAATGACTAAATTGTAATTGACCCATAAATCTAACCTAATATAAGCCCATCTCCCCATTCACTCCATCTCCTCTTTCATTTCACTATTCCATCTCCAAAGCTCCAACCCTTTCATTGCCTCCTCACCGCCGACGGCCACCAGAGCTCCGTCATCACAGGTGAAGCTTCACTTCATCTTCCCCAAGCCTCCAAGAGTCCACCCATCTACTTTTCTAAGGTTTTCATCTACAAGCCACTCCTAGAAAAGCTCCTAAAGCTTGTAGACTAACTCTTCTTCTTCCTTTTCGGTTAGAAATGGATTAGGGAGACTCACTTCCGCTCTTGGTATGCATTTATACGTTTCTTTTGGGATTGAGAGTTGTTTTCTCCAAGTTAGAGATCTAAGAGGATTTTTCTTTAATTTCTTCTTGGATTTTTAGTTCAAGCTCTTCATCAAGGCAAGTAGATAAATATGTTTATGCTTGGTATGCTTGTTTTCCGTGATTTGTATGGAAATATGATGGTTTAGATGTCATTTGCTCATTTATTGAATTAGAGGATTGAAAACATGATAATTAGGCTTTTTAGCTTAATGGAATGGATGGAAATGTTAATGACTTGATTAGATGGATTTAGAGGTTGAGAGTGGAATGTATTTCTACTTGGTTTTGCTTGTCTATCAGGTTCAAGGAAGAGAGGTTGGGTTTTGGACCCATTTCACCGCAAAAACAGAACTTGGGTTCTGTTTCCGCAGTGTATGCGGTTGACCAGCCATGGGGCCTGATCGACCGGAGACACTGAGTCAGGTTCCATGGAACTTGACGAGATTCATGTTCATGCATTTTCTGCTTATAACAACAAGTTGACTGGCCAAGGGCTCGGTCGATTGGGCACATGGGGAGGATGTCGACCGACCAAGGCTCGGTCGATTGAGCTCACTGTGTATGGGGTCGACCGGCCAAGGGCCAGGTTGACCGGGACAACTATGAAAACCTTTTTTATGGGTTCTATTTACCTTCTTTTGGAGGACTTTAGGTGGAACTTTGGCTACCCTTTTGGACTCATATGACTATATTTGAGGATGTTTTGAGCCAACGTTCTTCACGGTTACTCCGGTTGTATCGGGTACCAATCTTATTAAATCTTGAACAGTATAGGACAATGGGATACCCTCTTTTATATCTATGCACGAAGACTGTTCGTTCGGTATCGTGAACCCAAATTCCTTTCGTTGACTGAGTAGGTTGTACGATGCTTCGGGTTTAACATTTGACTTAGGTTTAGATTGTTTATTGCTTCTGATTCCAAATCATACCGTCTGGTACTATCTACATGTAATGTCCATGTTCTTTAGCTTTGTTTACTTTGCTTTGTATTGGGATCACATGAAGAACTTAGATGATGGACTTAGGATCCCCTTTGAAGTTCCATTTGTTCTGAAATATGTATGAAGTGTTGAGACTAGGCGGCTTTGATTATAAGGCTTGAAGAGAACTACTATTGAAGTCTGAAATCTGTTGGAAGTCTGATCTGATAAAAAGTAAAGTAGTTTCTTTATTGTTTGATGAATCTTGTTCACACAAGAAAGCCTAGTCCCTCACTGATGTCTGTTTAGAATTCCGTTTGTCGGGCACCACTCAGCTGTTAACGTTCAACACAGCTGGGGCAGCACTTGTGGAAGGACTTTGAATTTAGAACCTTGATGCAAGATTAGGCCAAAGCCCACGGGAACCGAGCTGTATGAGCCAAGAGATGATCGGTGTAATGGACACCGCGGGTATGAGTTAAGCGGTGCCTCTGACTCATGACCAAATGCCAATGGGTATCACTTTGAACACTCTGAACACTCTAATTGATTGGTATATAATCCCATATATTAGCCTATGTGGACCGCCTACTTTGTTAGATGTTTATGATAGTTGATTATTGATTTGAATGCTATGCATTTCCGGTAACTCTGTCTACTTGTTTACTCTATTTAGTTCTGTATATCTATGATGATTTATATATCTGTCTGCTTGCCAACCATTGTGTCTGATGATGCTATTCTTGGTGTATAAGTACCGAGCCTTACTATCTCGAGAAGGAGACAATGGAAGTGGTCCAGGCAGATCAGCCTGATGACTCCTTAGACTATAGTACGAACGGCATTGTATAGCCATATGGACCCCGTACCTAGAGCCTTCATGATCTATCTGGATTAGATTTACCTTTTGGTTCTTTTATCTTTTGAATAGGCCCAGTTTTTGTGTGGCCTTCTTATTGTATATAATACTTTTGTTAACTATCTTAAACTTGAACTCTAGTTATAATAATTTAGTCTTTGCTCTTAACTATACAATTTTGAGATACCTCTTGTTATTATGAAGCTTCCGCTAATTGTTATTTTATTCTAGGAAATGTTTATCCCTCACAGCAGTCTTCGATCTAGTTGGGACACAATTGGGGCCAAGTTACATTTGATTAGTGTTGGAAAATTTTTAATTGGCCATAATTTCACGCATAACCTCGGTTTTACTTTTGGGGGCGTGACACTTTTTTTTCCTAAATGGACTCATAAACTCTCAAGTTGTTTTAGTTTATGAGATTGGTCCCAACTGAAATTGTTTTGTGGCGGTACTCTTCATTTTTATGCTTGTGGTCTGTGCAAATTTTTCTGCACATTAAATCCATCTCAAGCTTCTTTTCCTATCTACTATTTGTTCGTTGGCTTCAATACTTGTGTGTCTAATGAAATTTATTTCAAGATCCATTGTTGTGAAACTGTATGCAATCAATTGTCTAACCGTTAGAATCCCTGTTGCATTCCACAGAGTAAACCTGGAAAGCTACTCTACCAACTCAATCAAGAAGAAAGGGATGTCTTCTAGATTGTGCTGTCATGGAGTCTGGATAGCTTAACACTGGGGTTCCGTTCCAGTTAGAGACTGTTTCAGAGTCTGCTTTGGCAGGTCTTTTCCTTCCATCGTGTGTGCTTGCAGTAGAGTGCAGATTAGTCAGGCTCGCTTCATCTGTGCGAGGAGAATTTTGACTGAGAGGAGAGGATCTCTGCTACCATTAGTACGAGATAAGAGGATGAGAAGGGTTGATACGGATGGAGTCTCGGGTCTAGGTGATTTCGGTTGATGCTTCTCATAAAGCTATGTTGGTTGTCCATTTTGAACTTACATAGTAAGCTCTTTGAAAGGATGTATCTTTTGTCTAAATAGTAGAGAGTCGTGCTGTCGCTGCTTTCTCTTCATTTGGGTCCATACCATAATGGCTGTTAGTCATGCTACAGTGAGCGCTGGATCAAGTCTCTGTAGATGTGGGAATCATCTGTCTTTTTTGTATTATTCTGAATATGTTAGACTAGGGTAAGAAGCACATATCTTGACAGGAGGAAAGGATGCTTTCTCTGTCCATGCTATTGCATTGGCATATCTGCTGCCCGTGAGGATTTAGTTTTCTAGGAATTTCGTTTCTGGATCGCTTTCTTATATGGTGAACGGGTGGGAGAAGAGAGATGTGCTTTATACTCAAATCTTTTTTCTTCCTTTTTCTGGGTTATTTATTTATTTAATTTATTTAATTTCATTTGTTCTTTCGCTTCATCAATCAACTAGAGCTAATAAGAGTTGAGAATTTGGCCTCCTGTGGTGAGAATGATGGTCTCTTTTTTATTTATAAAAAGAAAGATAGCATTAAAATGTGCTAGGCAGTGAGCTTTGTTTCTTGAGGCTAACCTTGGTAAGAGGTCTTGCTTGTGGTTCAGGTTGTAAATTATGTTGTCATGTTACGTCTCGATTGAACTGCTCATGATAGTTTTTGCTAATGATTCTCTCTCTCTCCTCTCTCTCTCTCTCTCTCTCACACACACACACACACTGACAAACGCACACAATTCTAATTGGAGATACGGAGGCATGAAGTTACATATTTGTCATTGGTTATGACAGAATAAAGATCAACTCTTCAGTAAGAAAAGATTGTTACTGTAGAAGGTATATGTTTTAAACAGGTATGTATGCATCATTGCTTTTTTGTAGGAATATTTGTTCATCTTGTACAGAGCAACAATTTGCATTCCTACTTTTATCACGATACTCACTCGGGCAATTTTGGGCAATTATTGTTTTATCGAGTACGCATGCAAGCAGGTATACATGCATGGATGCATTTTTTAGGAATATTTATCTAGGGAATTTGACCGTATAGGTTATAAAAGACCCTTTATTTCTCAAAATGGTGTTGATTGAAAATTTACCCCAAATGTGGATATTGTACAGTGGGGCTCCAAATTTTGTTCTAGTTTTACCCCCAGTAAAAGATAAAAGTTTTACCCTGTGAAAAATAAGAGCCCCATCTTCCTTTGGCTGTCTATTGTGAGACCCATCATCTTCTTGATTGCATCTCGACATCGCACAAGGGGAGTTCGTCTCCATCTTGAGAAAGTTTGGGCTGTGTAAAAAATTGATTAAAGTCCCAGCTATTGTGGCCAAGAACACAGTCAAGCTTTCTGAAATTTCATAACCTGGGTAGATGGCGAAGTTACTATGCGATATCGCACAAAAAACACTGAATTAGACTTCGAGAATAGCTGTGGTGTTTTACTTGTTTTAACCGAGGTCTAACTCCATGGTTTCCTCCTCAATAGAGTATACAAAAATCTGTATAAGAAATCGATTAAAGTCCTAGCTGTTGTGACCAAGAATACAGTGAAGCATTCTGGAATTCATTATTTTGAGTAGTTGGCCAAGTGACTGAACGATATTGCACAAAAAGTACTGAATTAGACTCCTGGATTTGCTGTGTTTTTGAGTTGTTTCATTTAGGTCTTACTCCATATTTCCTACTTCATAAGAAAAAGTAGTTAGCCAAATGACTGTGTGATAGCACACAAAAAGCACTGAATTAGACTCCCTGATTTGCTGTGGTTTTTGGGTTGTTTCATCTTAAGTATTCAAATTTTGCTACTTGATAAGAGAAAGTTTGAGTTGTGGAAGAAATGATTAAAGTCCTAGCTGTTGTGACCAAGAATACGGTGAAGCTTGCTGGAAATTCATTTTCTGAGTAACTGGCCAAGTGACTGTGCGATATTACATAAAAAGTACTGAATTGTTCACCCAGATTTGCTGTGGTTTTTGACTTGTTTTATCTAAGGTCTAAATTCATGGTTTCATACTTGATAAGAGAAAGTTTGGGTAGTGGAGAAATTGAATAAAGTCCTAGCTGTTGTGACCAAGTGTACCAATCTTGTTCTTTGTACGGTTCAGAAACACCAAGCTATCATTCCCTAAGTGCAATGAGCCAAAAAGAACTCTTGGACTAATTTGTTATAAAGCCATGATAAAAATGCGTTTTTAGGACATTTCCTATCATTTGTTCATCCAATAACAACCAAACAAACAAATAATTGAAAATAGATTCCAAAGTATCTCCTTGACCATAAGTTTTCTTGTATCTCAATGCTCAGCCATATTTAACATAACATTTGACAGAGTAAATAAAAAATTCCAAACAAGTCCAAATATTGTTTGTACAAAGAATCACTTGAATGCTCCAAGCAATTACAACACAGCGATGTAAAGCAGCTCAATGGAGCATACCAAGCCAAAAGAACTCTGTGAACAAAGTATGGAGAAACCTTCGGAAGCTTTTAAAGAAATAAAATAGAATGGCATAATCCTCTTGAGAACCTCTTCTAATGATGGAGATCGTCATAGAAAAAAAAAAAGAAGAGAGAAAACGACCTGCTTTAGGAGATGCAAACAGAGGGAAACTGGGAGGGAACGGCCTGAAATTGACTTTTCAGTCTGTTACAATATCGCACAAAAGGGGCAGAATAAAAAAAAAAAATAAATGGGGCTCCGTGTACGATACCCACATTTGGGATATACTCTTGGACAACACCATTCCGAGAAATACAGTTATTATATAACCTGTACGGTCAAATCCCCATTTATCTATCTTCATGGTGTCCTTTTGTGACACATACTGCACAAAGACTGAAGTGCCTTGTGTCTAAGCTAAACCTTTGGCCCCATTTGGACCTCCGCAAACCAAGCGCACACAAAATTTATGCAGAAATGAGCTTCATATATTGGATAACCTGAGTTACATGTTTAGTGAAGAGTTTTTGTTGGTTGCCGCCACTCATTGTATGCAGATATGAGCAAACTAATAGCAACTTATGTGGATCAAAACAGGGCCCGCCTTTTTTTCAAACAAGTCATATTCTGGAAGCTTGATCCTTGATACATCTGCACCACCTACCACCCAAGATACTTGTATTATAACTACTGGTTCAACAATATGCATCATTTCCTATCTTCTATAGCGATTACCCCATCAATGTGAAGTTAAGTGATGCTTTTCTTCGGAGTAGACTCCAAATCGGTTTAATGAGATCTTTGGCCGATTGTCTGATGTCAACCCTCCATTTTATGAGCTTCAAACCACCACATATCGATGTGAAACTCAAGGTGAAGGAATTGCCAGAAATGGGACAATAAAAAGAGATTAGGTACCAAAATTTGGCATGAGGGACTGATGCAGTGTTCACAAAATGTTTGCTGGGAGAAAGGGTCAGATGATAAGGGACCACAGAAGGAAGAGCTACCCTTGGGGAAGTTTATGAATGGATTGAAGCAGTCATAGGAGATTTTCAGGGGGAGCTATTGCTAGATCATTAATTCCTCACCAAGCTATCATTAGTTCATTAAAGCCTCACGAAGAATAACATCTCTGTTGAATTCAAGTGCAAGTTCGTTTTGTATAAGTGAAAAATGACTAGATTTCTCTGGCTGCGCATGAGCTGCTGCTGCAAAGTTTGTATCCATGTGAAGTCAGTATCTTCATTATCTTCCATAAATGTGAAGGTCTGGGACATTATGCAAACATGTAGATCCTTGCTTGGTCCTGTATAGAGTACAAGGTCCAGGGAGTGAGATTTAAGAGTCATGCAGGTGGTACTGATTTTGGCCTGCCTAAACCTATCCTAACATTGGAGAAAACCGGTCTCTTGGGAAATTCTGCTTGCGACAGTTGAGAAATGGTGATAGTTGGGTACATGTTAGGAGAAAAGATTTTTGGCAGCTGTACTTAGATCTCTTGGGAAATCCAGCAGAGGCCAGTTGAAATACGGTAATAGTTGGGCACATGTTTGGTTTGTGAATGAAGTTGCATGTGGAAAAGATCAAACTCCCAACCATCTTTGTCAAGAAATTCCAACTGGGGCCAGTAAAAGATCTGGCAACTAAGCAACTTTTTTAGTTTTCTGTCTCCAGCCTGCGTAAATTTATTTTGAACTAGCATGCCAGGGTAAAATCCAAATATCCGATCTGAATGTGGACCTTCCAAGATTCGTGATTTTTCTTGTTGGCCTCGACTCTTGCAGAGATATGTTATGGAACAAATGTTGGGGAAGACTATCATTCTGAAGTTTTACTCTTCGGAGGAATTCAACTTATGCATTCTGACATGAGAGGTATGCCTTGTAGAGGAGATTGGAGCACTATGATGAGAGCTGATGACCCAAACTCTCGCTGTAGACGACTTTTACTGGTGGGGCAACTCCTGTTGGCTGTCCATGCATTGCACTGTGTGGTCATGGACCATGGTAGTGCTATCAGGCCCTCTTGATGGAAGGATAGAAGAATTTGAGTTGAAGCTACACCGGAAAAAGAAGAGTTGGAAGGCAGAGCAATACAGAATGGCTTTAAATAGGCTCAAGTGAAAAGGATGAACTAACATTGCTGACTCCATAAAGGAAGGATAACTCTTTGATGATGGTGGCCGCGGCAGTGTAATACATAGAACAATCCATTGGTAGCTCAATGGTTCGGCACCTCCCTTCCACAGAAAAAACCAGGGATCATTCCCTTACTGTTGCCCTGATGGTGAGGGACTTGGGTGAGTGTGTGTTTACTAGAGAAAGAAGAAGAATACAAGAGCCCTTTGAGCAGTAGTCATCCCCTTTGGAACTGTTAGTTCGTGATTTCTTGATTCGGTTAATTTTGGTAGTAAAACGCTTCAGAGGGTTGCACGAGGTAAAGGATCCATTTTGTTGAAATAAAACTTGTTTGGGTGAGTACATAATCTATGGGCATGTTCATGCGCTTTTGCGATTGGTTTCCACTGCAGTAAAGTGGGATATACATATATATATATATATATATATGATGTAGGGGGATATTCCTGTGCATCTGTTGAGGGACAAATTTAATGGGACCCACCCAGGCACCCACTGATCATGGGACTTATGGGGGATGAAAAGAGACATCTTGGATGAGCCCATATATCAAATTTGGGGTCAATCCCATGCCTCTAACTCCTTCATCCGTGACCCATAAATTTAACAACTTTATATTAAAGGAAAAAATTTGACCCTCGATCCAACGGTCCAATCCATTTGGATAAGTGACAATTTAATGGGTCTAGTGTACTTAAGGGGCTCTCATGTGTGTGGATGTTTTAGATGTATTATAAAGTCAACCCTACTATGTTCTCCCTCACCATAACTTGGTGAGGGATGGATGCACATGAATATCCCCCATATATGTATGTGTATCTATGTATATATATACACGTATGTATACGTGTATGTACATGTACGTGTATGTATGTGTATATATACACATACATACAAGTGTACATACGTATATGTACATAAATGTGCATATATGTATGTGTACGTATGTATGTATATGTACATATATATATCTATATATTAAGAGCTATGTATCACATGCTCACAGCTCTTAGACACCCACAGGTAGGCATGAAAATCTGGGCATGGCGTGGGCCACTCAAGGCCGAGCCCTGTCGTGCCTAGGCAGGGCTGGCACGACAAATGATTGATACTTGGGCCATGTCGTGCCCTGCCCAACCCTTTAGGGTCAACCCAACATGGCCGAAGGCACGGCCTTGGTCGTGCCGTGCTAGGCCGGGCCCCAGTCGGGCTTGGGCCGTGCAACCTGTGGGCGACCCACAAATCCCCCTCCCCTTTTTTATTTTTGTTTTATTTTTAAATTTTTTTTAAAAATTGGACGGACACATAGTCACAAACTTGGACTTAGACTCTTGGACCAATTTTATTAAAATACAGAATTTTTAAAAAAAAATTTCCATTTTTTGAGATGAGGGTAGGGGGGGGAGAAGGTGTTTCAAAAAATATGACCGTTGGGCCCTCCTCGGGTCGTGCATGTCGAGCCGCCCACTGGCTTGGGCCACAAGCCTAGCACGGCACGAATAAAATCTGTGCTGTGCCGGGCCATGCCTTGGGCTTAGCAGCCCTGGCCCAGCATGGCCCAAGTGTTGTTTTCGGGCCAGCCCGTTGCCTAAGTCAACGGCCTAGGCACTTTCCTGGCACGGTTTTTTCGAGTCGAGCCCGGGCTAGGCTTTGGCGGCCCGCCCAAATTTACATGCCTATCCGCAGGACAGCGAGGCGCACAATGGCACTAAAGGATGCTTGCAAAGATCACAAGGACTGTCCACATGGTGGGAGTTAAAAAAATTATATTATATATATTATGAATACATGATTATCATGATGAAAAAGGCTGACCCACTTGAGTTGGTACATGGATTGAGACTTATTCAAATTGTGTGATAAAATAATGCCCATAAGACCATTCATAATATTTCAAATATAAGTTCTATTACTTTTTTTCCTATTAATATTTTGAAAGATCAATCAGTGGGGCCCACTGTGGAAGCCAATTGATTTCACAATACATATTTAATATTAAGATTGATACTCGATTTGTGCCCATGCACAAATATAATAAAATCAAGGTATAGAAACCTCTACTCATTACTTCACATTCACCTAAAATCTCTCAGCTCCCTAAAATTCCCATATTTATGATTCGGCAAGCATTCGAGTAATGATCTCTGGCCACATAGCTTGAATTAAGCAATAAACACTTGCTCAATATAAGCCCACTGCCGCAAAGCACGAAATAAATATGATATAAGATTATTGCCTGGATAAGTTGTAATATAAATCTATATAAAAAAAAAGTTGTAATATAAATTATTGTTGATATTACCAAGTTAATATTTTAAAATAATTTTTACTTAACGATACTGTTAATATTAAAGTTAAAATTAAAATTAAAATAATATTAGATTTTATAGCTAAATATACTAATTTAGTTTTATGTTATAGTTTTAGTGTTATTATTTAGATTTCTAAATACAGTAATTTTGGTAATTATTGGAATGTTCTCCATCATTAATTTGACTTTAATTAAATTAATATCTTAACCTAAATTTGTATAGCTGAGTGCTGTTAATTTTTTTATTTCTGACCATTAGGCCAGTATTATATCATTATGAGCCCATCTAATCGGTCCAAATATTTATCTTTCACTTACTCCTTCTCTCATCTTGCATCCTTTGTGAAAATTTTTTTTAATGTTTTTCCTTTCTTTTTTGGCCCGTGTTGGGCATGAGCCTCTCACACTAGTTATATATATATATATATATATATATTAAAGCAGCATATAAACTCGCAGGGAAGCAACAAGTGGCGTGTCCTCAAGCTTTTTGCATCCCTTGATTCCAGAACTACCTTTCCATACCCTAAAATATTTCGATGAGATCCCTATTAACACAATCTCTCAAAAAACCCTTCTCCTCCCTAAACCCTAGGGCCATACATGGGCGGTTCGGATCGGGTTTACCACTAAAACCAACAACCAAACCAAACCTGTCGGTTTTTTAATTAACTGATCCGATCCAACCGATGGAGAGGGCTTAAACCGAACCGAACCAAACGGTTCGGTTCGGTTTGGTCGGTTAAACCATTGTCAATGGGTGCCTCACGTTTCTGGCCAAAAACAAAACTAAGGCAATTCAGATGATACAAATAAATGAGGGGATAGGACATAGATAATCCAAATGAATGACGGGATACGAAAAATATGATTCTCAGCCTGCCAGATTCTCATAGTAATGCAGTATATTCAAGCATTGACATGCATGGCTGGCATCAATCATCAAGATCAATTTGAATACCTAAATAGAATAATCTATTCAACAGCATTGCTTCCTTCTTTTTTTTCCCTTCGAAGAACTTGTTCACTTCGCAATTTCTAATATTTCAGGGCCGCTGATTAACAATGCAGATTTACATTGAATTAAATCACCAGCTAACATTTGCATTTCAGAAATTCTACAATCCAACCAAGAAAAGAAAAGTCTCAAAACCTGAAAATAGAGCAAGAAAAAAAGTGACACAGAAATCATCAAAGTACTTGCAAATAGTAGTAGCACAAGTATCACTAAGTCTTAACCAAACAACCAAGCAGAAATATTTAAACTTTTAAGTTATCACATCCCAAAGAAAGTCCAACATAAAACATTATAAATATTTCAATTCATTATATCCCAAAGAAAATTAAAACAGATAACCAAAGAAGCAGCAATTTTACTCCTAACTACCAGCACTCCAGCAACAACTCCATAAGCCATAGCACCTGATGGGACATTTTAAGCATATAGTTTATGTTAGGAACTGGGATCCAATTTGGAGAACTAGGGTCCTGCTGTTTGTTGGGTTTAAGCATATACTCAAATTTGCATGGATAACAAAATTAGTGGACAACAAAATTAACAAGAATAACAAGTATTACCAAATGTATCCACCTCAACCATCGCAAAGCTCAAGCCATAGCACTTCAGTCACAACTCACAATGAATAATAGGCTGCATTAAACATTATCCATTAATGTAGCCCTAAAATCAAAATTCAAGCCATAGCTTAAGCTTGTAAACAAATAAACATAAAGCATGTAATTACCTGATTAACTACCTCGGACTCAATAGCTTTAATTTCCTTAATAGTTTCCTCCACATCAATGGAGACTACTGAATCATGCAACCAATCTTCTGTACAAATCAAGGCTTCTACAAGCTTAGGGGTAAGAGAACTACGGAATTGATCTAGAACACAGCCTCCTGTACTAAATGCGGACTTAGAAGCAACTGTTGAGACAAGAATTGCCAATACATCCCGAGCAACTTGAGAAAGGACCCTATACCTTGGGGAATTCACCTTCCACCAATTCAAAATATCAAAACTTGTGTTTAGATCTATCTTTTCAACTGTCTCCTCCAAATATTTGTCGATTTTAGACCTCCCTTCATCACTAACTGCTTCTTTCATATACTTTTGAAACTTTGAAATATGACTAGTAGCACTTACACTTGTACTTGTGGTAGCACTTGAACTTCTTCCATCCACATCAACAACAAAGCTTTCTAAAGATGAAGTAAATGACTTAGATTCAAACTTTTGATACTCACCATAAAGACGATACAATGCATTTCTTACTTTTTTAGTGAGCACTTCCGCCGCATCAGATGTAAGAATTTCAGAATAAGAGAATTTCACATAATCCAATTTCAAACGAGGATCAAGCACAGCTGCAACCACTAACATCATATTCACTTTCTCAATCCTTCCCCAGTACTATTCAAATCTAACCTTCATTTTCTTAGCCATGTTACTCAAAGAGTCTTCCAAACTCAATGACATATCATATAAGAAACTTTCAATGGCATAAATTTCAGTAAAGTACAAATGAGCAGTCACATACAAAGAGCCAGACAAACAAATAGTTGCATCATAAAATCTTTTCAAAAACTGTGATAAGAAGTGAGCTTCTTCCCAATCCTTAGGGGTAGGAGGTCCATCAAAATCAACAACTTCACTAACAAATAGTGGATCATCCTTTAATCTCTCAAATGCTTTTTGATACTTCATTGCAATGTCTAGCATGAGATATGTTGAGTTCCATCAAGTTGTTCATCCAATATCACACTTTTACTACATGCCAACCCCTCCATCCCCACACACTTCTTAAAGCGTTGTTCTCTTTGTGGAGAACCGCTAACATATTTCACTGCAGCACGAATTTGAGCCAAATAGGCTTTCAATTCAGTTAAGCCTTCCTTCACAATCAAGTTAATAATGTGTGCACAACATCTCATATGAAAGCATTCACCGCCTAAAATAAATGTCACAAATTTCTTAGAAAACTTTCTTCTCAAATATCCAGTAGCAACATCATTTGCAGATTCATTATCTACAGTAAGAGCGCATAATTTATTTATACCCCAATCAACTAAACATGCATCCAATTCCTTACCTAATGCCTCACCTTTGTGACTGGAAATCACACAAAAGTTAATGATTCTTTTATGCAATTTCCAATCTTTATCAATCCAATGAGCTGTGAGGCACATGTAAGATAGATTTTGCACTGAGGTCCATGTATCAATAGTGAGGCAAATTCTTTGATTTGATTTCATGAATATTTGCTTCAATTTTCTTTTCTCACTACCATACAGAGACAAACAATCCCTAGCAACAGTCATACATGACACTGGCTTCCAATTACGTTGCATAGCAGCACAAAATATATGAAACCCTTTATGCTCAACAAACTTAAATGGCAATTCATCCATCACAACCATCTTAACAAGTGTTTCTCTACAAAAATCTTGGCTAAATTTCCACATACCAAGGCTATTCTCACCCAATTTGGGTTGAGATGATGTCAAAACCTTTTGTTTTTTCATTTTCTCTTGCATATTTTGAGGATTCTTGGGACAAACTCCGACATGACTTCTCAAAGTGCGAGTACCATTCTTACTTTTGTAAGAATACTTATGAGGACAAAATTTACATTGTGCACCATCCACTACATTAGAGTCTTTTTCACTACATTAGACTCTTTCTTATTAATTTTTGTAAAATACTCCCATACATTGGATTCCCTACCCTTTCTTTTAGGATTGCATGCTTCAGAAACAAGACTGCTTGTTTTAACAGAGCTAGAGCATACCTTCACCCCAGAGTTCTCAGTATCATTAGTCATTTGTTGCTTCTGCTGAGAAGGCTCAGTAGCACTGGCACCACATTCAGCTGCATCTCGAATATGTTCGATTTCCATCTAGTAATTGAAATTAAAAAGCAGCACATGATTAGTTGTTGAAGTTTATAACAGACCAAATAACACAAGAATTTGTCAATGGTCCATTACTGCTGGCCTATTTAGCACTAGGTTCCAAGCATAGCTTCCAAGAAACTACTTGTTATGGTTAAAGTCATTAAAAGAATAGCACATCACTTCCTTGTAACTTCTAGTGAACCTGTAAAAAATATATATAGAGAGAGAGGGGCTTGTTTTCCTATTCTTTATATGGTTGTTTACATGACTATCTATTCCTACTGTTGTTTCTGTTATTACTGCGGTTAGTTGAATCTATTGTTGTGGTTGAATCTATTTATATGCTTTACCTAGAAATCCAAAGCCAAAAAGGACCGATATCTTTTTCAACTTCCACCTTCCACTTTCAAGGAGATCTAAGCTAACCTCAGTATAGTCTGGATGGGATGGAGCACTGGGCACAAATTGTGAATTGTATAGGCTAGATGATCATTCCCATCCAATGGTCAACCTCTACTCATTCATGATCCAGCGCAACCACTGCCAAGTGCCAACAAAATTTTCTACCATCTATTTGTGGGCTTCCATTGAATTGCTAAGATTGGTCCAACAGTGAGAACTTTCTCCTATGATCAGCATTCAACAAAGAGGGATGCCACCCAATGAACCAATAGAAAGGATAATTGATTCTGAGTGCAGAGCATTCAATGCCTTGACCAGAATACAGCACTCAGTTTATGCATATTATGGTTTTCCTTATGATCTTTTCTACTAGGAACATTTTTGATGAGACATCCTCTTGTCAAGAACTCCAAAAAAGGAGTTAGTGCCAAGTCCTCCAAATTCCCCCAAGTTTCCAATTTGATCAGGAAAATTCCAAATGCCACCCATTCTAGTTGTGTAAAAAAATGTATTTTTCTTGTTTTTTTTAGCCACCACCTCAAATTCCCCAAGATTCTGATATTCCAAGTGCTACTTTGTGCAGAAGCATTTGGGGAATGCAATCATAGTAGAATTTGGAATTCCTCCGAACATGAATCGAAACCCACGAATTCCGGTAATTAAATAGGCCCTAAACCATCAAACATGTCCATGGAATCTCCCCAAACACAAATTCAATAAGACATTTTCCACATTATTTCCACAAGAAATGCCAGTCTATGCTGCCCAAAAAATTTCTAAAAATCCCATTTTGTTCATTTGGGTCATTGCATAATCGACTAACCAAGACCAAAACAAAGACAGCCCCTGAAAAACCCAACCCTTTAACAACTCATGGGGTTCAAAGGAATCAGAGGTTTGGGTTTTATGGAGTTTTAGCTTTCATTGTTTTACAACGTGTGCTCCCCCAAAAATATATATATGCATGATCAGACAGATACATATCCGAAGTTGAAGCTTGGGATTGGAGCTACAAAGCAAGATTTAATCAGATGGAACTACACCGAAAGCATCGAATCCAAATAACAAATAGAAACATATAAAGTAGAGGGAAATGATTCATACGAGGAAAGAAGAAGAAAGAAAGAAAGATGAACGAACCTGGTAGAGATGGAGATAATAGAGCAGAGAAAGAGAGATAAGCACCAGGACGACGAGGCTTTTTCTTCTTCTGCTCCAAGCTTTAAATAGGCTTTGAAGTCTCCGTCTTCTAAGGGAAAAAATGCAGAAAGCCAGACATAAATGGGAAAAAATGGAGAAGGATTTTCTGGATTCCAGAAACAGAGGAGAGGAATTTCTTTCTAGACAGATGAGATGATTCATAGAAGCAATATGGTGGTGGGGTGATGTGGTGCAGCGGCAACAAGGAGAAGAAGATGGGGAAAAGGAAGAAGAGAAGAAAGAAAACAGTGATGGCTGATGATGCAGATGGAATGGGTGCGAGGATGGGAGGGCCAACTTGGTTCCGGAGTCCAGTCGCGAAGGAGATGGCGAGGGAGGTACTGCTGCTGCGATGAAGATGGAGTGATGGCTGCTGCTATTGTGAGGAAGATGGAAAGGGCGATGAAAATGGCAAGTGATGGTTGCTGCTACTGCGAGGAAGATGGAGAGAGTGGTGGACAGTGGCGTCTAGGGCGTTTCTGCGTAGGATGAGGCGATGAGGCGGTGGAGAGGAGAAGATGATGTGAGGGTCGAGAGGATGAGAGGGCGAGGGTGAAGGTGAGGATGGGTCTGGCGATGGAGCAGAGAGAAGATGGCGATGAGTGAGAGATTCTGGGAAGAGTGTGAAGGTGAGGATGGGTTGACAGGTTCTGGCAGGGATGAAGGTGGAGAAGGGGCCGGGAGATGGAAAACTAAGGAGTTGTCGAGTGTAACTCTGCAAGTAGTAAAAAACGGAACCCTAAGGCTAAAATAGTAAAAACATAATACTTAAGTTATTGTATGTGGCCGGTTCAGTTTTAGCGGTTAACCGTGGGCTCAATCTGATAACTGA
Organism: Persea americana; assembly: GCA_029852735.1. NCBI lineage: Eukaryota > Viridiplantae > Streptophyta > Magnoliopsida > Laurales > Lauraceae > Persea > Persea americana. The sequence goes on from CM056811.1 coordinate 25,855,843, forward strand.
CCGTTGTTAGAGATTTTTATGATTTTCAAACCGTTAACTAAACCGATCTATTATAAACCGATCCGAACTACCCGGTTCGGTCCGTTCGGTCCGGTTTCACGGCGATATCGGATTTTTTGTGCAACCCTAGTTCCTTTGGGCGTCGAACTCCATTACAGAACCGAGTTCTGTGTTTGGACCAGTACCTATAATGGAGATAAAAGAAAGGGATGAAGGAGGGAGAGTGGTGACTTGATGGCTTTGATTTGACTTATATATGAATAAAAAAGAGAATCGAGATGACTGATGATGATGTCAACCCATGTGACATTAGCACAAGACTTGATGTGTATGGGAATATAGGAGGGAGAACGGTGATAACTGCTAATGTCATCACATGTGACCTTAGTAGCAGCGTGGAGTATTATCACATTATCCCTTGAGTTTTTGGAAATTAGAAATAAAGATCCTAGTTGTTTTATAAAACTAAATCAGACCCCTTTGTTTATTTTAAATGGAATTGAATTTGGAAAATCTTATAGGTGGAATACTTGGGTTTTCTAAACTTATAAACTAAGATTGGTATTTATAATTATTATTTCCAAATTAATATTAAATGGTATCCTTGGTTTTTAATGGGTTAAATTTATATTTTTAGACTTTACTAATTGAATCATTGGACCTGAGTAAATATTGTCTGGGCACATGGTAAAGTGAAAAGAATATATTGGTTGATCTGTTTATAGCTCTAACTATGACACGGTCAGACTTTGAATCGGGTCGATACTAAATGGGATCAAACTTTGTAATTCTAATTTTTCTATAATGCCCCAATTCCGAATACCGAAGTTATTGCTAAGGTACCCGAATTTGGCGCGCTATTTCCCGGAAAATTCGAGAACTTACAAGATCATAGTCCGCAGTGATGTCACATTTTTAAAACTTTTTGAACAATAAAATAATCAATAGTTATATAGCAAAAGCATAAGGAAAGATAGAGGAAGCAATAAATCAATAGCGGAAGCATAAGGTATCATATAAAATAAATTAAGTAAAACAGAGCTGAAGTCTAACATAAATCTCAAATTATTGTTAACCAGGTTAATCACATATTTGGATAATGCCCTGCTCACTACAATGAACTCTCAAAAACCCAAAATAAGTATGCACTCAGACACCCGATGCAAGCACTCCATCTTCCGGCTCGATCACCGGATCAGCTGGCTCCCAACCGTAATCGCCGGCTACAGGCGCCTCATGAATCGTGTCACCCGTAGGGTCAAGGTTATATCCTAAGCACCAAAGATGAGTCGGATCCAAGGATCCGATAAGGCACCATGTACAGATAACACAGGATCTATGCAACAAAAGATAATAGAGACGAGTATATAATCATAAGAGTGATAAGGAAACATATACAAGGCAATTAAGTAGTAAATAACAGTTCAGAATTAGAAATATAAGTAATATAATCTAACAGATATCAATATGGCACATTCACACAAGTTGGATATACCGCGGGGTCTTATGTCGCGGCCCTCCCATACTGTAAATAATTGCAATGGGGAGAATGAAATAATCATGCCAGGGACAACAACCCTAATAATAACAATATTTATATAATATCGATTACACCCCTTTATCACACTGATCACACCCCTTTATCAGATTAGATCGGACTCGGTATCACACCGTCCGTCTAATCATAGCTCATCATGATAGCTCTAGTCACAACCAATATAGCTCCTACCAGTGATGATCAGTCAACAGGCTGAGCTTAGATCAATTGAGTGAATGACTAGTAACAACCCAAGGAACAAATACAGGTCTGTGTCTGTCTAGGCTTATCTTGCACGAGCAAGGTCATAACCAAGTCTTTAAGAGGTTCAAGTATAATATTATGGGACACTGCCCAATATCCAAGTCCAAGTCCAAGTCCAATCACCATTGGATGCATACTAGGCCCACAACCATGGCCTTAGCCTATAACAATGCAAATAGCCAATCCACATTCGTTCACAACTATACATCGTGATGAAACTCTTCATCCTAAGGTACCATACACCCAACACAGGCCGTATTAGGGCCTACCTAGCCATAGACACGGGTTATTTATCACCGATCACATCACTGGGTCACCACTACATAGTCCTAGGTTTAGGTCCTCCAATTTTCATTTAATTATCAGGTTTATATCAATAACAAGGATATAAGAGAAGAACAATGTATAAAATCCTCCAAACAATAGAATCAAGTGGAATAAGACAAGGGTCCAACCTAGGTAATGGTCCGCTCTCAGGTTCAGGGCCTCATTAGCTAATTAGATCCCTAGCTGTAGTCTCAGATGCCATAAGGTGATATATTTGGTGCTTCAGAAGTTCAGGCATCCTTAACTACATTTATGGCTCAAATTACTGACAATTCCAATCCCAAAAACCTATTTGGTGGTCCCCACTAGTCAAGGTTGAACCACACCATTGACTCGTGCTTGGCACATTGATGGAGGTCTATTTGGATGGTCAATGGACCCCACAATCAATCGCAATCTCAAAAGAACTGAAGGCTGGAAAATCACTATACATAGTGTAACCGGTCGACATCATCCCAAGGGATGTCGACCGGGTGCACTGGCGGTTGACTCCCAGGTCGACATCCTCTGCAGTGTCCCCGTTTGACCTCCTGGCCTGGGCGGTTGACTCCGCACACTAGGAATAGTGGACAGTCACTCGGCAGGCAACATCTTAAACTGAATTCCCTCAGTGTGTCCGGTCGACCTCCTGACCTGGGTGGTCGACCGCACATACTGAAGTCCTGAGAAAATAGATGTTCCAGCTCCTAGCTATTTCCTGCAGTCTCTGTGTACCCGGTCGATCTGGCACAGGGCCCGGTCGACCGCGTACACTGGTCTGATAGTCCTGCAAAATTTTAATTGAGACTTGGTTTTTCACCAATTTTAGTGTGCTCGGTCGACCCGACTGTAGGTCGGTCGACCGGGTACAAGTATCTGCAGCAACCCAGAATTTTTGGGATTTCTTCACCCTCAATCCAATTTCCAAACAAACCTCTTCCAATTCACATCATTCATCATAGAAACATTAATAGACAAGGAAAACACTTCTATAACCATCCATCCATCATTCAAATGGGCCATTGATCTTCCAAATGGGAGAACCTATCCATCAAATGGCCAAACATCTATAATACAAAGCTCAAATTGTAGATCTCGCATGCATATATACATTACTGAATTGAAATTGCAGAATCAAAGGAAGGAAGCATGCATTCTAAGTTATCCAGTATAGGGTACTTGCCTTAGACTAGTAGAAATGGAAAAATTGAGTATAAGAGAAACCCAAGAAGCCAAGATAGGGTTGATGAAGCAATTGGGGATAACCTCCTACTCCTACTTCTTGTTGGGATTTGGGGAATTAGGGTTTCTTAGGGAGAGAGATAGGGAAGATGAGAGTGAAATGAGAGATAAATGAGAGTGAATTAGGTTTAGGGTTCTTTTCATTGCAATTGTGGTGTATTTATTGGTTCGGGTGGGTGGTTGTTTACTAAAAGACCCTTGGGGTTTACATAGAGGAGAGGATAAGGACATGGGTAATTTGGTCAATCTTAGGAATTCTAGAAGCTTCCTAGCTACACACCCCTCCTACTAAAATCTAATTACTAGCTAAGTCTTAATCTAACTAAAACCCTAATAAATTTACAATGAACACCCTATATCTATAAAGAAATATATAAAAGCCTAATCCTAAAACTTAGGAACATTAAAATACTATTCTACTAAATCCTATTAATTAGTATGATATGGTAACTAATATTATATTTATAATTATTCAAATCCAATTGTGGGCCCACAAGGGGTGGGGCCTTACATTTTATGCCTTCCTTTATTATTTTTTATTTTAATTGGTTTGACTCCTGTGTGGCATGATTTTAAGGTCGTCACTCTATTTAGGGGAACTTCTACTTGGTCGTGATCAACTTAGCAAGGACCCATTAAAAAAATTACTGTTGCTTGACTATCAATTATTGAACAGTGACTTGAATGTCCAAACATTGCATCTCATATGCTTTACATTCTGATAGTAGTCAGAAATTGTCAACCCAAATGTGGGTGAAGAGTTCTGAAATTTTATTTGAAGCATCATTTTTAAACATTGTTAGTAGCTTCTTAGCTATATTATTAATAATGATATTAACAACAATTATTTATGTTTATAATTATATGCACATGTGAGATGACCAAACAGGATCATTATGTACATCAAAATCTATTTCTTCATTATATGTTTGTTTTTCTTTGAGATTTTAATACATTCGAAGTTCATTTTTAATTTCATTTGTATTATAAATTATATATTAATTTAATTTATTTAAAAGTTATAAAAACCTTTAATTAAAATATTATTTACTTTTTATCATCGCCTTCATTGGGCATCTTGAGATCTAATTAAAATATCCTCTTACGCTAAAGATCTTCTTACCATGTTTTTTTTGTAGGTGTCTTGACACATTGTTTGGATCTACCCCAAATCAAGTATCATCAAGCACGCAGTTGGTATAACATTACTTTTCAATATCTGGTTTAGGTTTTTTTCTTTTCTTTTTTTTCGTTTGTTTGTTTATTACATTGTTGATTACAAGTGAAAAAATCTATTATTACCATGGAAAAAACTAAATTGGTTGGTCTGCTTATAGCTCCAACTAAGACATTGTCAAACTTTGAATCGGGTTGATATTAAATGGGATCAAACTTTGTAATTTTAATGGCATTGATTGCTTTTAATAATCTATTCTACTTTCCTTTGCTGTAATTTCTTACTGTATATTTTTAAAATTTTCATTTCATGCTTATGTTTAAGAAATATAAAATCTTCTCTCCATTTTGCTTTATCTTTCTCAATCTTATAAGGTTTATTTAACATCCATAGATGGTATATGAAAGTAGGATTTTTAGTTATTCCATTGCATAATGAAGCATCAACATCAACCTCCTCTCCGACTGCATCCCAACATATGTTACATGGTAGAGACAGCTCTAGCATCATTGCCATTGATAGTATAAAGAACACAGTTAGTTTGATCTCAAATATGATTCAATATTTTGATATTGATGATTGATTTAGATTTATATATAAGATTTTTTAAATAAATTTGCCTCTTTAAAATAAGCAAGCCTCCAAATTGCATTTGACAATCAATTTGTTCCTATTTATATTTAAATTTATTTTCAACTAACATATATATCCGTCCAATATCCATGCCCCATTAAGGGAAGGGGATAAAGGTATATGGGATTCTCCAAAAGATGGTGACTAATTCTGGATTTTATAAATAATTATTTTAAATAGAGTTTGTTTATGTACTCGGTGTTTACTTTTAACTTAAATTAGGTTTTCCCACTATGAATGAAAAGTTGACGCAGGCCCTATAGAGCTAGTTATATATATTAAACCAGCAGGTGAATTCCTAGGACAGCAACACGTGGTGCATCCCCAAACTTTTTGTAATGCTACATTCCGGAATTACCCTTCTAATCTAATCTCATCACCTAAAATATCTCAATGCATATCTAAGATATTTTTGAAATAAGATACTTATCCATTCCCTAAAACATAGTACACAATAATAACTTCTCTTTAGTTACCTTCAATGGGCCCTTTCTCTTTATTTTCTTTTCAACATTCAGTAAGATTAATCTGTGGGGCCCATTATGGACATTTTTATCCTTACTTTTCTTTGGATATTTGGTAGGATTAATTAATCTGTGTGACCCATTGTGAAAGCCAATTAATTCCAAAATCCACATTTAATTTTGAAATGGCACTCAATTTATGGCCAAGCACAAATATAATCAAATTAAGGTCCTAAAATCTTTACTATTTACTTGATTTTTCCCTAAATATTTCCACCTACCTAAAATTTCTCTAATGAGTTTCCATCTTTATTATGAGTTATATATTAATATTTATTTATATTTCATTTAACTATTTAGAAATATTTCTAATTAGAAATTTTAATGATTTTTTAACCAAAGCAGGCCTATTGCACTGGTATATATCTAAAGACAACAGCCCTCTTTACCAAAGTGCGACATGTGGCCCATCCTAAAACTTTTTGCAACTCTACATTATGGAATTATCCTTCCAATCTTCCCTAAAATCTCTCAATTAAAATCTCCTATAACTTCTCTCTTTCATATTCCATCCCAAAAAAAAACACTTTGAGAGATTTCAACTCTTTACCTGAGTGCGACATGTGGCGCATCCTAAAATTTTTTGCAGCTTTACATTCTAGAATTATCCTTCCAATCTGTCCTAAAATCTCTCAATTAAAACCTCCTCTTACTTCTCTCTAATTGCAAAATAATCTCTTTAAGATTTCACCCCAAATGAATACATTGAGAGGTTTACGGCCCAATGAATGCCAATTAATACACCCCATTTTTAGTAGTGTTGGCACCTTAATCCCAAATATGATGTATGTTTTGTGGGGCCCATGAGTGGGTGCCTTTGTCTGACAAGGATGTTTGTCACATTATTCAATGATCTAAATCATAGTAAGGCCAAATAAAGGTAAACCAACAATTTTTTCGAGTCCGGATCCTCAAATTACATACCAAGGACTAATGGTCAAATTTAGTATCAATTTGGAGTGTCCCAAATTATGAGAGCTTAGGTGTTTGTGAAGATAAGGATTGATCATAGGTAGGCCTCATTCCTCAAAATCAAAGTGGGGTGAATATGTCAACCTAGGATGATCATAGCTTTTATATTCTAAATATAGACTTTGATGATGATGGTCATGACAATGATGATGGTCCAAATAACTTGCTTCCATTTCCAAAGCTAGAGTATGCTCCACTGATCATAGTTTTTATATTTACATTTGTAGGCTTTGATGGTGATTCTTATATTGATGACGGTCTAAATAACTTGCTTCCATTTCTAAAGGTACAGTACCTAAAATTAATATAACATTTACATTTCGCACCTCTACTAATTGTTTGAACATGGTTATATTAGCATGCAACAGGGTTAACTTTTGCCACACCTAAATTTTAAATTAATTATCTAAATAACATGGTCCAATCATGTGTACATGTTATATTTTTTTTGTTTTTGGCCCATGTTGGGCATGGGCCTCTCACACTAGCCATTAATTAAAACAACCGAAACAAACAATCCAAAAGAAGGCTAGCTCCCTCCATTAGGATTTCCACAAAAGACACCCATTCAGGAAATCTCCTTCCCAACAAAAATCCCTCTTTAAAGAGGAGCTGGCCCCTTTAAGATCTCTAAGAATATAAGGGCACGCTTGGTAAGAGGTGAGGAAACTGTGAGAAAAGCTACAAATCTAAGGATTCTTGATTGCCCATTGAATAGGGATTTCTCGCTTAGAATTTGTATATCTGAGAATTTCAAATCAATATTGGTACATATCAATGCATATGGCTTAGAAAAATTAGACATGCAAATTAGCAAAAGTGAGGATTTTCCAAATCTTTGGGGATTTACAATTGCCATATAATTTCTCATGACTTAGTGGAAAGTGGGGTTTTTTTCACTATAATAAATCCAAATGCTCATAATTATTTTCTCCTTATTTTGGTACAGAGAGTTGTCTCACTCTAATCAGAGTAGGGCCCATGCTGAATTGATCAATCTACTCATAATTAGTTAATAAAAATATGTTTGATTGGCTACTTGTGATTGTTCGATGGGCCATGAATTTTACAGTAGGCATGGATGAAGCACGTATCCATGGATACTATCACACGTCTCTGCAGAGGTTGTAAACAAGGATGCACCTTAGGTGAAACAAATCCCCACTCAAAATATGATTAATCAACTCTCTGAATTTTAATCTCTACAAGGCCATATAAATAGAAAAATAAAACTTAGAAGTTGTCTGATCAAACTAGGAAACTAAAAAAATAGTCAACTTAGGAAATAAAATAAAAATCCTAATGAAATTGAAAAGTTAATCCTAATTAGAACCCAATAATAATATAAGAAATTAAATTGGATTTGCATCGCTTGGGTCCCACACGTGATACCATGCATCATTCCCCCCGTCTTGGATAGAACTTGAACTGAAGTTATGTAGACGGCCTTTTGGGTCAAAAATCAACATATGAACTTATTATGCGTTAAATTATCTTTAGCTTCTATGTATAACTTGAAAACTGTAGTCGATCTTTTCCGCCAATTCGAAGTAGGCTTGATGCATTACTTCCTTTGATTGCCAAATTTTGTAGGGCACACGATCGAACCTATGGATGCTTCAATTATAGGATTTGAACTATGAAATCACAATCTTCAAATTTCCACCGTTGATCCCTAAAGACAAAATCAATGTGGGGGACTTCAACAATTGATTATTCTTTCGTTATTCCTTGCATCTTTTGATCACCATTGCCCATGGAAGGAAACTCGGGCACTTGTCTTCTAATTTTGCGGGAGTTCCATTCATCTTATTTCCTTGATCTTTCTCCTCAATGTTACATTTGATTTCTTCTATCGTCTTTTGTAGCTGTTTTGGTGGAATCATAATTTCTATTTCTTTTTTTTTTCTTTTTCTTTATTTCTTTATTTTTGCTATTCCTTTGCGTTAATTAAAGAGATGATGTAGGCGAAGATGGAGTTGTCAATTGCATTGGAAGGAGCCTAATCCGTTTTCCTTAATTTCGACAGAAAGGAATATGTGTTTCTTTATCATTGTGTATATACCAATCAAAAAGTTATGGTCGAAAAAAAAGAATTGAGAGAAATTCATGGGGATCACATCACACTAAAATTCATCCTTGTTGGAAATTAAGGTTACAGTACTGAAATGAAAAACTAAAATTGAAACAATGGTATCGATCTGCAGTTTGTGAAGAGCGTTATATAGGCGGAAATCAATTGAGATTAGGGCCGAGGCATGTTTGGCGACGCTTTCTTTAGGACGAGTTCCGCCCTTCCAAGACAAACCCAGATGTGAAAAAGGATCTATGCAGGAACCGCCCCCAGGACACAACGGCCTTCACAGATGATCAGGCATGGCTGCACACCAAGTCCAAATCAAGCTCCAGAAACCACAGAATGCTCATGAGAAAAGGGGAAAATGGGAAGAAGCACAAAGTAGTTTTTCCTATCTTTTCTTGAACCCAGACTAGCTATTTTATATCCCAAAATATTGTCGTTGGGCTTTAAAATCAGCGATTAATCACAACCTTAAGGCATTGATAAAAACAATTAAAACCCACTTTCAAATTTCTTTAAAACTTTTTTAAGATTGAAAATTAGAATTAAAGCCATTTCTATATCAGAATATGGGTCGATATACATGCAGGATGCGTGTCGCAGACGCAAGCTCGGTTAAACGTTTTCCGGACTAGACACCCCGGGTCAAGCCCAACTCGCGTGCGCGCATAGGACCCATGGAAAAATGCTCCCAAAAGTCTTTAAAGTGTAAAGGAGTGAAACAACATAATGCCATGTTTTCTAATAGTCTACACTATCCTTATAAAGCAAAAGCACAAAGGACAAGGCATCTTTTCAAAAACTCCTTTTGAAGTTTTGAAACACCCGAGAAACCCAACAATCTCCCCTCTGTTTCAAAATATTCAATGAGCATCTCACTAGTAAGTTGACAGAGCTTGAACCTCACCGTCATGACATAATTTCATACCTTTAGGAGTTGGAGTGAACAAAGTATTGAACTTCAACTTTTTATATCAGTTCAGAATTATGTCAAGATTTGATCTTGGAGTCATTACGTCAGCACTTTACGACCATGTGCTTAATCCTGGATTTCATGAGTGCTCTAGAGAATTTGTTCAAATTCTCATAAGAAGCGGCCTCACTTCCACACTCATATAGGTGAGTCTATCAAGAGTGTTCCTGCAGCTATGCACCACATCATAGAGGCTATAGATCTCATTGAGGATTTAAATCTAACCTCATTTGCGGTAGGTTATGTACCAACCATCAAGTAATCTCACACAATAGGGATGAGTACTGTGTAAACATACTCTATATGTCAGTACTTCACATCATCGGGATAGCTTGTTTTTCCCATTGATCTTTTCTCGGGATCTCCGGTCATTAGGTTGGGTTCCCGCTATTGATGATTTGTGGGCTTAAGACCCATCCCCTTTGTTGTTCTCTTTATTTTTTCTCTTGCAAGGCCTTTTGTCAAAGGATCTGCTAAGTTGTCCTTTGATTTCACATAATCAATAGCAATCACTCATCCACTGAGTAATTGTCTCACATAGCTATGTTGCATTCTTACTTGTCTAGACTTTCCATTGTATGTGACATTGTGTGCATTTATGATTGCTGTAGTGTTATCACAATGAATAATAATAGGAGAAATTAGTTTAGCCCACAAAGGAATATCAAATAATAAATCTCTAATGCATTCGGCTTCTGTAGTAGCGGCTCCCAGAGCCAAGAATTTCAAATCCTTAGTGGGTTGAGTAATGGTATTTTGTTTCTTGGATTTTCAATAGTTGCAGCAGCTCCCAATGTGAAAATATAGCCATTGGCAGACTTAGAATCATCTAAGTCTGTGTTCCAATCAGCATCGCTGTAACATTCAACTAACGCTGGAAAACTAGAATAATACAATGCATAGTCTATAGTGTGCTTTAAATATTTTAGTACTCTGGATACAACATTTCAATGTTCAACACCAAGATTACTAGTGTATCTACTTAATTTGCTAACAGCATAAGCTATATCAGGGCGAGTACAGTTCATAGCATACATTAAACTACCAATTACACTAGCATAATCAAGTTGTGCTACACCATCACCATTATTCTTTACTAATTTAATACTTGGATCAAAAGGAGTGGACATTGGTTTACGGTTAAAGTGATTAAATTTTCTTAATACTTTCTCAATGTAATGTGATTAGGACAATTTAGTGCCAGTGTCATCTCTAATAATTTTGATTCCCAGTATTACACTTGCTTCTCCCAAGTCATTCATATAAAAATTATTGGAGAGAAATAACTTTGTTTCTTTGACACAGTCCAAGTTAGTTCCAAAGATCAATAAATCATCAACATATAAGCATAAAATTGTTTTAGAATCACCATTAGATTTATAGTAAATACATTTTTCAGCCTCATTTATTTTTAAGCCATTTGAAAGAATAACTTCATCAAACTTCATATGCTACTATTTTGGTGCTTGTTTTAGTCCATATAAGGACTTTAACAACTTACACACCTTATGCTCTTGTCCTTTTATTACATAACCCTCTAGTTGATCACCATTTAGAAAAGTAGTTTTGACATCTATTTGATGAATATAAAAATTATCTACTAGCCTGGCTTTGTATTTCTCTATTGTCCCGTCAGGTCTTAATTTTTTCTTAAGAACCCATTTGCATCATAAAGGCTTAGTACCTGAAGGTAAGTCAACTAGTTCCCAAGTATGGTTTACTAAAATGGATTCTATTTCATCATCTAAAGCTTCTTTCCAAAAGGCAGCATCATGGGCAGACATTGCCTCATTATAAGTAGATGGGTCCTTTTCTATTATATAGGTCTCAAAGTCAAGGCCAAAACTAGTTGATGTCCTTACTCTCTTACTTCTCCTAAGTTGGGGTCCCGCTTTTTCTGGAATTCCCAAAGTTCTTTTAGATGAGGAAGTTTGTTCAGATGTAATCCTAGTTTTAAAAGAAAAAACATCTTAAAAAAAAGTCTGCATCTTTAGACTCAACTAGAGTTAGGTCTTCGATTTTTAGGAATCAATAGGCAGCACTATCTTGTGCGTATCCTATGAACACACATTCCCATGAGTGGGGTCCTAGCTTCAGTCTTTTGGGATCAACTATCCAAACATGGGCTAGACAACCCCAAACTTTAAAATATCTAAGGTTAGGCTCTCTCTTCCCAAATTTTAAAGGGTGAACTATTATTCTTAGAATGTAAAATTCTATTTAAGATATAACAAGCAGTCAACAAAGCTTCCCCCCACAGATTTTTTGGACTACTAGATGAAATCAACATGCTATTCACGATTTCAATCAAAGTCTGCCTTTTCCTTTCTGCTATCCCATTTTCTTGATGTGTATATGCTCCTCCTTTTTGCTATCCCATTTTTGTTGAAGTGTATATGGAGCAGTACTTGTTCTTTTAAATCCTTTAGATTCACAGAAGTCCAAGAAATCTTTTGAGGTGTATTCACCACCTCTGTCAATACTAAACTTAATCAATTTTCTATTTAATTTATTTTCAAATTCAGACAAATAAATTTTAAATTTAGATAAAGCTTCATCTTTAGTTCTAAGCAAATGTACATAGGTATATCCAGAGCAATCATCAATAAAAGTAATAAAGTAATATTTTCCACCTCTAGTCATAGTGTTACTTAAATCACATATATCAGAATGCACTAACTGAAGTAACTCAGTTTCTCTTTCCACTTTATGAAAAGGCTTTCAAGTAATTTTGGATTGAGAACATATTTCACATTTATTATATTCATCTTTATATTTATCAATCAATCCATCATTACTCATCTTTTTCATTTTTGTAAAATCAATATGGCCTAGTCTTCCATGCCAGTCATAAACAGATGCAACTATATAAGCAGAAGAAGAGGCATTATTATTGATTACATTCAACTTAAACACAGCATCAGAAGCATAACCCTTACTAACAAAGATACCTTTTTTTGTAATTACAAAATGACCAGACTCTATTACTTGGTTGAAGCCTGCCTTTTGAGAAGAAAACTAGAAACTAGATTTTTTTCTCGTCTCTGGAACATGAAGCACATACAGCAGGGTCACAATTTTGTCGAATGTGAACTGAAGTTCAACATTCCCTTTACCAATTACCTGTGTAGTAATTGTAGTAACCAGGGCGAGTTTACAGTCTTGCTTGACCTCCTCATAGGTCTTAAACAAACCTCTATCAAATGCAACATGTGTGGTTGCTCCTGAGTCAATCCACCATTATTCGCTCTTTCTTGTGCTAAGTGTGTTTACTTCAAAGATCACTACCACGAAGTGTTCTTCTTCAGTGATATTAGCTTGAGGCTTATTGGATTGAGAATGTTGCGGGAACTTCTTCCAATGGCGACATTCTCTTGCAAAGTGGCCTGGTTTCCCACAAACAAAATAGCCACCCTTTGTTTGTGGCTTGTTTGACCCTTGGTTCTGATGTTTGTTTAAACTTTTTTTTTTCTAATTCTGGTTATGCTTCTTGTTTTTTAAGGAAGGATTACGTTTCTTGTTGCTGCCCAGATGTTGATCAAATTTGCCTTTCTTTTCACCATCACTTTTTGGTTCAACAACGTTTATTTTTCCATTGTTTTCATGTATATTAGTCCGATCACTCATCCGGGCTTCTTCTTCAATTCTCAAGTAGCGCTGAAGGCGCTCTAGTGAGTAATCCCTCCCTTTTTGCCTCAAAGTCTTTTGAATATCCTTCCAAGTTGATGGCATTTTCTCAATTATAGCTGCTACTTGAAACTGTTCATCAACTCGGATCCCTTCTTTGACAATTTCATTCTCCAGAGTTTGTAACTCATGCACTTGTGGAAGAATGGGTTTATCATCTATCATTTTGAAATTTAGGCACCGATCCACTGCATATTTTTTAGCCCCACATTGCTCTGTCTTATACTTCTTGTCAAGAGCTTTCCAGAGCTCTCTAGCAGTTCGTGCATCAGAGTATATATTCTAAATGGTGTTTGCAACCAAGTTTAGGATATGGCCTTTGCACAAATAGTCATCTTCCTTCCATTTTTCCCGTGCATATGAGCCACCTGGTTTCTCTTCATGATCAGGATATGGTTTATTTAAGACATATGCTACTTTAGAGATGTTAACAAAAATAAGACTTTTTATTGCGATCATCGGAAGTTGGATCCGTCAAAACTATCCAACCGAACCAAGTCTTGATGCATAAACTTAATAGCAGAGGTAGCCATTGTAGACACCTCGTTTTGGCACCCTATGAGGGGCAATTCAGTCCATCCTATTTAATGATGTCCTGATTAGGCCCCGAGTCAAAAGTCACCAATCGTCTCTAGGCCTCTGACCGCCCCGGGAGTTGGCTCATCGTGATCTACTCATTGAGAGCTTTTTGCCCATATATAGAACTCCAAGATCTGACGGGCGGATCAAAAATCATGACAGCGGGTCCCACAACCCGGGGCGCCCGCGTGAAAAATCACCTATCATTTCTGGACCTCTGATCACCCTGGGAGTTGGCTCATTATGATCTACTCATCGAGAGCTTTCCGCCGATATATAGAACTCCAAGATCTGACGGGCGGATAAAAAATCATAACAGCTGGTCCCACACCCCCGCGGCGCCCGCGTGAAAAATCACCTATCATTTCTGGACCTCTGATCACCCTAAAAATTGGCTCATCGTGACCTACTCGCCGAGAGCTTTCTGTCAATATGTAGAACGTCAAAATCCGACGAGCAGATTGAAATCTAGGAAACCTGGGCCCCAGTAATGATAACCCGACCAATCTCCACCGGACCCCACCTTCTCGACCCGAGCCTGATCCAAACCTCCTGACCCAAACTTGACCCAAACACAACCCGAGCCTTATCCCTCTCATCTCTCTCCCAACCCAGGCCTTATCCCTCTCAATTTCAAACACCCAAGCCGATCCAAAAACCGACGCATCCTAGATCTCTGAGGCTCCTCTCACGCATCTTCTCCATCTCACCATCTCGCCCTCCATCTCTCCCAAACACAGGCGCAGAAGCCCCTGGATCCACCTTCTCTCCCTCTCTGCCCACTCTCCCTCTCGGATCTCCTTTCTCCCTCTCTGTCATCCCACTCTCCCCTTTCCACCGTCTTCTCTGCTCCCTCTTAGATCTCTCTCACCCATCATTCCCTCTCATCATCTCCATCATCCTCCTCCCAGGCGCCCATCTCTCCACCATCCATCATTCCCTCTCATCATCTTCGTCTCTTCCCTTGGAAGTAGACCCCAGGCTCCCCATCTCCCTCACGCCACAACCGATCTTCGACTCCATCCCATCATCTCTCCCCTTGATCATCACAGAACCCATCTCACGCACGTCCATCTCTCTCTCTGGTCTTCCTCGCCCTCTGTCTCCTCTCTTCTTCTGCGCCCGTCTCCATCTCCCTCCACCTCTCCTCTTCAGGCTCTCTGTCTGCACCCTCTCCTCCATCTCTCCCCTCTCCACTGCCTTCCCTGCAACCCATCTCATCATTCCACGCATTCCAGATCCCTCATCTCCATCCGACGCAGACCCCAGGCTCCCCATCTCCATCACCCCTGCGACCCATCACCCTCCATCCAGCGCCCATCGCCCTCTTCCTCATCCCTTACAACCCATCTCCTCCAAGCTCCATCTTCCTCCCAGCAAACCCGGACTCCCCATCTTCTTCTTCTTGCACGCTGCACATCTCACCCCTGCGACCCATCATCCTCCATCTGCAGACCACGCAGCAGCACCTTTTCCCTCCATCCTCTTCCCTCCACTCGTCTCCCTCACACACAGCCTCCAGACGCACGCCGCAGAAGCACCTCGCACATCCGCACGCAGCAGTCGCTGGACGCACGCAGTAGCACCTTCTTCCTCCTCCTTGCGCCGCCGGACGTCTCCCCCTGCACCAGGTACGCCTTCTTCTCTTCCCACCACCTGCACCCACTGCACACCATCTCTCTCTCTCTCCCCATCTCTCGCTTACTCTCTCCATCTCTCCCTCTCTCTGTCACTCTCTCTCTCTCTCTCCATCTCTGCACTACCTCGCCCCCACACTCACCACTTACATCTCTCTCTCTCCCTCTCCCCCTACTCTGTCTCTCCCCCGCACCCACCTGCTCATTCTCTCTGTCTCCCCTGCTCCTTCTTCCTCTCTTTCCAGCGCCAGCCCCTGCTCTCTCTACCCTCTCTCCTTCACCCTCTTCGCGCGCACCGCCCTCTGTCTCCCTCTTTTTGTTCTCTCTCCCTCTCTGATCCACCCGTCTCCCTCCACCTCTCCTCTTCCCTTGACTTGCGCCCGTTGCAGCGCCCACTCTCTCTCTATCTCTCTTCCCTCTCGCTTCATCTATCTCCATCCACATCTCTCTATTTCTCCCTCCATCCCTTCTCGCCCGTCTCCCTCCACCTGCCCGTCTCCCCTCTCGTTCTCTCCTTCTCTCCATTCCCTCTCTCCCTGCCTCTATACTCTCTGTCACTCTCTCTCCTTCTCTCCATTCCCTCTACCACTCTGCGCACTAACACTCTCCCTCTCCCTCTCTGTCTCTCCCCTCCTACTCAACACATCTCCCTCTCTCCCTCACCTTTCTTTCTCACTCTGCGACCCATCTCTCTTTCTCCCGCCACCTGCAACTCAACACTCTCCCTCTCCCGTGCTCTCTTCTCTCCCCGCGCCTCCCTCTGTTCTCTCCCCTACTCTCTTCCTCACCCTCTCTCTCATCCCCTGCCATCATCCTCCTCCGTGCCACCCACCTGCAACTCCACACTCTCCCTCTCCCGTGCTCTCTTCTCTCTCCGCGCCTGCCCCTGTCTCCCCTTTGTCTCTTCCTCCTCACCCTCTCCTCTTTTTCTCCCGCCACCAGCTCTTTCTCCCTCTCTCTCTCTCTGTCCGCGTGCTCTTTCCCTCTGCCTGCGTCTCCCTCTACCTCCCTGTCTCCCCTTTGTCTCTTCCTCATCACCCTCTCTCCCTCTCTGCTCCACCTCTCCCTCTCGTTCTCTCCTTCCTCCTCTGCTTGCACTCTCTCTCACTCGTTCTCTCTCTACCCCCTCAGCCCCACTATCTGCTTTCCCTATCTCCCTACTCTCTCAGTCCCTCTTTCCCTCACCTCTCCATTTCTCGCATGCTGCACTCACGACCGAGCCACTGCCCACTTGCACCACGTGCATCACACCTGTGCACCCACCTGCACTCCTTCATCGCACACCCACTGCTGGCACCACTTGCACCTCCAACCTACCCGTTTGGATTGCCAATCATCGGAGCTACCAATCCAGCCCAAGCACGCACAGCCCGGTTTTGCATTCAATTCTTTACTTACTGTGGTTCGTCTTTTGTTCTTCATGCATCTAACATGCCATGCATTTAGATTAGTGTTGTAGGCCATTTTTATTATTATTATTATTATTTTAAATTAGCCTTAATCTGTATGTCAACGTGCATTTAACATGCCCATGCATTATAATCGTATTACATCTTGTTTCTTTAGTTTATCCTTTTTATAAAAATTGAGACTGCATTCCCTTCTATTCATGTTATTTTCTATATAAAAATTAGAATAAAAATCAAAAACACCAAAAGAAAATAAAAATAATAAAATAAAAAGTAAATATTAAAAATAGAATTTTAGCTACCCTACTAATTAGAAATAATTAGGCTAAATCCAATAATTGACTTCTCTTCTCTTCCCCCATGTCATTAGGATTAGGAGATCTCATTTAGGAAACTTCAAATAAATTATTAAATAAAAATTAGGAACTTATTACTCCCTCCTCACCCCCATTTCATTAGGCTAAATCAGTTTAGGATTTAAGGCTTAATAAATAAATACATAAAAGAAAATAAAAACAATAAAAATCCAAAATACCAAAAACAAAGTAAAAGATATTTAAAAAGAAAACCAAAATATTAATAAATTGGAGTTAGAAATTAGACAGTAGCCTAGACTGATTAGGTCAGACCCCGGACCTAGATCTAGGTCTCCCCCTAGCCAGCTTAGACTATCCTAATTTCTTAAACTTTAACTGATTAGGCCCCACTCTCTCTCCGGGCCCCGCTAAGGGACCGGGAGAGTGGATGTGGACGGTTAAGACCTTAGGATAGGGTAGAGATCCATTAGGGAAATGGAACAGTTAGATTGAATCCAAGTAGGAACTCCCCTAGTTAGGCCCTTCTAGCCCCAATTATTAAAATAAAAAAAAACTATAAAACCAACAAAACAAATCCCAAAAATATTTTCTTCTCTTTTCCTCCACCTCCGGTGCCAAATATTTATCTGAACTCAATGATTGAAGGGAATAGAGGCTGATTCCGAGAACCTGAATTAATGAGAATGATGAAATGAGACAAGTGATTTCACACACCCCAATATCAGTTTATTTACTACCGGCCCATCATCGGCCACCCTCAATCAATCCCGGCCCAACATCGGCCATTTTTATCTTACTTCTGGCCCATCATCGACCATGCACTTTTATCACTTGCGTATCGCATGCAAACCCATAGAAATCACAACTCGAAGCTTCGTCTGCATCATTCTTTCGATTCGAAGAATCAGCCTTTAAACCCTAGGTCGTCAAAGGACATTGAAGGGGGTACCCAGGAATGGGGTTGATCCTCTTCTAAATATTTGGCACCTTTCCCCTTATTTTCTTAGTTTGTTTTCATTTTAATTCGCTTATCCCCTAGAATACTTGGATTTAACTTTAATTAGTTTTTTCAACCCTGGATGTTGATTTCCCCTGCCTAGTTCATTATGGTCTCATCTTAAAGCCCATAATTTGACCCTTGACCTAAGTTTGACCCGAATTGAAATACCCAAATTAAGTGACGAGACAACCGTCGTGTGTCGCCGGCGGCACATTAGACGAGAGAAGAACCCACCCCATTTTCCTCCCACATTCTTTCGGCTTTCGTCGAAGGATGGTGTTACGGCCGAATCCATAACTGGCGATCGTGATCCGTCGATTTTGAGGGTAGTCGGAATCCTCATTTTCGATGTATTTTTTTATCTCACTGTTGAATGGCGATTCCCCTCCCGGGGGGGGCGGGGTCAAAATTCACATCCGACAGCCATGAAGAAAAATATCGTCCTAAACTTGTTAAAAATTAAGGCTACATCATTGAAATGAAAAACTGAAATTGAAACAATGGTACCAATATGCAATTTGTGAAGAGCGCGGTATAGGCGGAAATCGATTGCGATTGGAGCTGAGGCACGTCTGGCAACGCTTTCTTTAGGACGAGTTCCGCCCTTTTGGGACAAACCCAGATACGAAAAGGGATCTATGCAGGAACTGCCCCCAAGATACAACAGCCTTCACAGATGATCGGCTTGCCCGCACACCAAGTCTAGATCAAGCTCTAGGAACCACGAATGCTCACGAGAAAAGGAGAAAACAGGAAGAAACACAGAGCAGTTTTTTCTATCTTTTCCTAAACCTAGACAAGCTATTTTATATCCCAAAATATTGTCGTTGGGCTTTAAAATCTGCGATTAATCACAACATTAAGGCTTAAAACGCAGTTTTGAATTTCTTTGAAACTGTTTTAAGATTGAAACTTCTGCAACGTTAACTATTTGAACATTGATAATTAAAACGTTGAAAATTAGAATTAAAACAATAATAAAAAATGAATTCAAATAAAACACGTTTTTAGCAGAAAAAAGATATTGGAAATTTTTACAAAAGTGAGCCATTTCTATATCAGAATATGGGTCTCTCTAGGCCAGCTGGCCTGGATTTGCCCGTTGTGAACTCACGCCCAGTTAAACGTTTTTCGAACAAGCCACCCCAGGTCAATCCCAACTCACGTGAGCGTATAGGGCCCATGGCAAAATGCTCCAAAAGTCTTTAAAGTGTAAAGGAGTGAAACAACATATAAACCCTTCTCAAGAGTTGAGTTTTAGCTATGTGGGATGCAATGTTTTCTAATAGTCTACACTACCCACATAAAGCAAATGCACAAAGGACAATACATCTTTTCAAAAACACCTTTTGAATTTTTGAAATACCCTAAAAACCCAACAATCCTTATAACTAGAAACCTTAAAAGATACCAAATATCTATGAGTGGTGGGAATGACAAAGCAATTAGGCCATGTGATTTTTTAAGGGTTCGGGAGCTTCTCAGTTGGCCAATAAAGTTGGTCAATATCCTTTTACGTAATGAAATTTATCACGTTGCCATAATCAATAACCAGATTAGCTACCTTTTCTTTGACATTTAGCATTCAGAAAATCTTATCTATCTTCACTCTTCTTCTTCCTTGTCATTTGAACTGAGAAGTCGGCATATGACAGGTGTATTATCCTCTCTAGCAAATCTATAAGCTTCTTATGTTGATTTGGACACAAGGTCACAAAAACTTAATTTGTTTTCAAATGGACCGACTTGATTTGCAAATCTATTCACTATGAGTGCATAGGTGAAAACGAATCTCAAATCTGACTCAGGATGGCTTTGTAATTGCAAAAAGAAATTTATGCCTGTGATTTTGGTCAAATACCACTGCTGATTGTGTCACACTGATGTTAGCACAGTGATGTCACACTAATGTCAATCTTATTAGCTCTACTGGGCTTCTAGGATATGGGTTAGGTGAGGCGGACCCCAACCCCGAGCTGGATTGAAGTCAACCCAAACTCAATTTCAAGGCTCACACATGTCACAAGAGGTGTGCCACGTGCAAGGTCTTCTCTGAGTACAAATCTCATGTTTTTACAAAACAGGAAGATACTGTTTCGTCCAATAAAAATTAGCCAACTATATGAAATTTCTTCCTTGATATTCTCATTCCAAGGAAGCAATTGAGAGGGTGCATTAGCTAACCTGAGATTTCATCTAGTTGGCTAATTTTTATTGGACGAAACAATATCTCCCTGTTTTGTAGAAACATGGGATTCGGACTTGTCTTTTCTCGATCTTCGTGCTTATGGAAGAAGAAAGGGCTAAGAAATCCCTTTTCACTCATTTTTCTACTTTGAAACAGAGAGTGGAGGGTGATAGTGGGAGTGGGACGACAATGGCGGTGAGCGATGACACTAGCATTGCTGGAATTCTAGAGCTAGGTACGCTTTTGATCCTTTTCTCCTCTTTGCTTCTCTTCTCTCTTGACCTTTTTTTTTCCTAGTTCAACAGAGCTGGAGGTTATTTTGGCTGTGGGGTGACGAGGTGGGGAATGGTTTGTGGTTGGGTTGAATAGGATTTGGCAGGGATTATTTGTAATATCCTCGGCCTCATTGTAGAGGCTGAAATATTTAAGTTATATATTTATGTTTTATTTGGCAATTTTGTAATATTTTGTGCTTCATATAATTAGTATAAATAATATGATTAGCTTATTTTTGTGTGACCCCTTCTTATTTTGGCTAGAGACCTATTGTCGTAAGATTTTCAGTCATAGTTAGGACCCAATCCTTTAGAAAGTAATAGTGTCCAAACCAAGTCCTCTTTAGGACTGTGATTAGACAGAGAGAGTTCTCCTACTAATAGAAAGTTGACTTCTATAAGGAAAGGAAATCCAAGTTAAAATTAGAGTATTTTGCATATATCCCCCAAAGGCTTTTAGAATTTGTACATAGGCCCCTATGGTTTTAGTATTTGTAAATAGGCTCCTGACTTTTCATTTTAATACCTTTCACGTCCTCAAAACTAATTGTTCTAATGAGAATGGCCAACCACCATGAAGTTTGTCTTGAATTTTTATAAAAATGATAGTTTTGCCCCTACATCCATTAAAAAAAAATGAGTATATGATTTTACAAAAATAATATTATTTTATCTTGATTCTAAATAATTTCTCTCTCAATAACTCATGCACATGAAACCTAATCATTATTTTTAAACTTTCATCGATCCAACAGTGGGTTGTGGGTAGATTAGATCAATTATAACCAATTATAAATATGTCATTTTACAAAAATAACATTATTTTATCTTGATTTTCAATAGCTTCTCTCCCAATAACTCTCATGCATATGAAGCATAATCATTATCTTAAAACTTTCATCAATCCCACAGTGGGTCATAGATTATTAGATCAATTACGACCAATTATAAGTACATTCGTTGATTGTCATTGTGATCGATTCAGATTTAATGAAACGACCCTTGTATTAATAAAATTGGAATTTATGCTGGATTATTCTCTCCCTCTAAATATACTATTATAACTATTAATGTTACAAGCTTTAGAGAAAAATAAAACCAAGCTTTTGAAATTATGCATGTAGGGATAATAAAGAGATGGACAAAAGTGTGATTTCATTCTAAAAACTTATGATTGTTGGAAGGCTATTGATTTTTGGAACATAGAAGGTATCCAATTGAAAGAATAGGGCCCTATTTACAAATAATAAAACCACATATCCTATTTAAAAATTCTAAAAACCTTAGGGTCGTAAATAAAATAAAATAAAATAAATCTCTATAAATTAATGTTGACCCCTTGAAACCAACCCACGACCCCCAACACCACGCCCCCACCCTCGTCTCCCCAAAGCTGGGAAGTTAGAGAAGCAGCAAATCGGCAACTAGAGCCTAGTAAGGTGAGTAGAGTTTATCATCTACTTGTATATGATAGTAGTTGCTATTGTGAATGACTTTGATGTCTATTTACTTGATTTCAATTCGATCTCTAAACTTGTCTAATCTTTGTTGTTTTGCTTTCCCCAACTCTAATCTAAACTCTATATGCCGAGGGATTGAGTTTTCCTCAATCAATCAAGTAATTGCTACAGTACCATAATGGTGCTGTCGGCATCCCAGACCATGTTTTGAGGATTGAAAATCCAAATCCTCAGATGTTGGAATCTAATGAATGGATTCCCATGACTAGCAACACCCTTAGATGCTGATTTCAACCAGAAGTAACCAAATCCAACCATGAATCCAAGACAGAATTGAGTTTTCTCAGTTACCCTAATCGGCAACGAATGCCATGTTCTGGTCGTACCACATGGCCCACTGGATGGTAGATCTGAACCATAGATCGGGTATTGGACCCAGGTGGAGCGGGTGCCATCTGGCCCACCATCCAATTACGTTAAATCTGAGAGGCGCGTGTGTGGCCCTGTTAATCTGGACTGTGGGGCCCAGGGGACCATCCGATGATGAATCAGATCCAGGGATCTGCTGTAGGACCCATGGGCGACCTTGGAGATCAGGTGTATCATGGGTGTCGATTAGTGGGGCCCATCATCCATGTATTTGCAAAAGTGGAGGCGCAATGTAGTTCTGTGGGAAGGACGATGTGGAACAGTGAGCTCTGTTTAGCCAATATGGTTTCAACACTGATAGTTTTACTTATTTACAACTTGCCCTTGATTTATTCTTTACACCAACACCAAAAGTCTATTGAATACTTATGTCCTCTTTTACTGTGGACTAATACATGCTTACTGAGTTATTCCTTTTAGGATTGATGATGAATAATATATTGTTAATGTTTGGATTTGTTATGATAGATGGTATCGGAATCTTTTTATATTGCTGAAATTAATTACAGTTTGTAATCTACATGCTGGTAATCATTATGGTTAGTGTGATCTTTGGTTTAATTCAGCTATGCTAAAATGCTGTATTCAAGTTTTTTCTTCCTGATAGAAATGGGTTGGTGTGGGATTGACTTTAGACAATTCGGGCACCTATAATGGATCTGAGGGGGGGTGTGAGTAATTCGGATTCTGTGTAAAGGGCTGATTTCAACTAGCCGTTTATATAATGAAACGAGAGAAATTATGAACCTTGAAGTGTTTATCAGTTGAATAAATTGGTTAGTTGGACCCATCTATTGGACATCCATTGGACACCCCTAGATTACTAGCACGTACCAAGGCGTGACACAGATGTATTCCCTGACTCACAGGTCAGATATACCCGATTCTCTAAAGCATAGGTAAGATATGTTAGATGTATTCCTTGACTACCAGATCAGTTTATGTTAATCACCTGACTGCATGTCAGCTATTTTCACTGACTGCAGTTCAACCCTTTGTATATGATATACGAGGCCTCCATGAGTTATCGTGGTCAAGTGGTTAGGGGATTGTCTGGAGGTTAGTTTTAGGAAAACTTAACCAGACTTTAATAAATGCATTCTTGTTGTTCCAGCAACTTTATTATTCTCGTTTAACATGAAATTGTGCACACATGTATTTTAGAATTATATTCACTTAGGTTCACTGATTGTTGTTTTTGGCGCCCCGATCCAGATAACCAGGATTTAGAAACTAAGGATTAACATGCCTATCAAGGGAAAGGTTGCGGCATGCATTCCTGAGTGATGGGTTCACATAAAAGATAAAGATGAAGGGCTAGTTTCATTATTTTAATTAGTTGTTTTCTGGTTTCGCTTTATTTTATGTTTGAATTGACACTGTTATTAGGTTGGATAATCTTTTAATTAAAAGTTCATATTTTAGGTAAAAGCCTGGTTATTTATGCTTCTTGTAATTTGATTTATGATGTGGATGTGATACTTTTACTAGTCTCGACGCGGAATTCGAAGGGCCCCGGGTTCTTGGTTGTTTTATTATTTCAGTTGGCAATGTTGTTTATTGGAGTTGAAATTGAATTTGGCAGGGTTGAATGGGATGCTTTAAGGACTGGGACCTCAATAAAATTGGGGATTTGGGATTTTGGGGCTTCGATTAGGGTTTTGAGGGTGTTTGGGTGAGGTGGAGTTGTTTGGTTTGATTTTGGTTTCGGGGGAATAGTTGGGTAGCTAGATTGGGATTCAGTCGGGGGGGGGGGGGTTGTGATTTGAATGGTGATGGGGATCTTTGGACTGAAGGAGGGTGTTTATGTGTTGGTAGGGAGATGGATAATGAAACGGATGGATGGGCTTTGATTGGTGATCAGAAGTAGTGTGGATCTTCACTTTAATACCAATCAATGCAGGCTCTAGGGTTAGGGCATGCTTGGAGAAATGACGAAGCACAATAAAGTGTCCAAGCACATGTCCGTAGACACTATCTGTTGTGGAGTGGGTAACCGGGGTGGGGGTGGGGGTGGGGATGGAGGATGGAAGGGATAGGTTAGGAATTCACTTGAGAATTGGGACTTATGCCAAACTCCCCATTGTGGGCAAGAAAGAAGAGAGAACTTGGTTAAACCCACAATCACTGAATTTTTTTTAATTTAATCATTAACCGAGGAGCCAAAAGGCTTTATAATATACTTATATAGGAAAATGAGAAAACCTAGAATTAATCTAGACCATCCAATACCTCAATGGACAGGATTAAGAAATCTGAATTTAAATAAACTAAAAGACATAAACCATTAAAACAACCCACCCTAAATAATATAAAATAAATATAGACTAATGGACTGGTAGGTGGGCTAGGTCCAATGAACTGGTCGAGATGGATGGGATGGGTCCATTGGCAGGTCGACCCATGAGGCCCATGGGTCTGCATCACTATCACATGTCTCTGTGGAGATTGTAAATGAGGACACTCTAACCACTCAAAATATTATTAATCAACTTTCTGAATTTTTATCTTTAGAATGCCATATAAATAGGAAAAGAAAACTTAGGGGCTAAGTCACTAATCAAACTAGGAAACTTAAGAGATAGTCACCTTGCGAAATAAAATAAGAATCCTTGGAAAGCTAATCCTAATTACAACTCGATAACAATATAAGAAATTAAATTGAACTTGCATCACTTGGTTCCCACATGTGATGCCCTGCATCACAATGCCATTCAAATTGTCGCGAATCCCACGTTTCATGAAAGGACAAAGTAAATTGAAGTGGATTATCATTGTATTTGTGAAACTCATGACTGTCACCTTATTAGACTTCCTTTTGTATCTTCAAACCCTCAGAGTGCGTATTTGTTTACCAAGCCAATATCAAGAAACATGCATTATTTTTTTATATAGCATAGACCTCATGGCCACATGTGTAGGGCCCACGTAGATTTAGGAATTTATTTTTATGTCATTAGTTTCTTTAAATATTGTAATTAGGATTAGGTTTCCAATGTTAATTAGTTTCCTAATTTAATTAGGTTTCTTAGGGCTTAAGTCTTCTTTTACTATTTATATAGCATTGTACAAGATTATTTTTAGAGATAGTTCATTAATGAAATTGGGTTTTCCCATTGAGGTGCGTCCTCGTTTATTATCTCTTTGAAGATTGATTGTGTCTTCGAACACGTGCTTCGGCACCCATTATGCTTTTAGCACTTCCCACGCAAGCCCTAACCCTAGGGTCTGCATCAATTAGTATCAGAGCCGAACAATCATCACGATCAATTGGTGTAACTACCCCTATCCCTCATTCCATTCCGCTTTCCTAGCCCTTCGTCAGTCCCCTCTACATACCCACCCTCATCCCTGCCAGCCAAACCGCGCCGGACCCCTCTCCCAGACAGCCGAAGCCCATTCCACAGCACCCTTTCCCTTGCAAAACAAAACCCAACAATAACCTCTTCCCCAATCTCCACCATCGCCCGTACCTATTTCTTGAAACCACCCACAGCACCTTTCCCAAAAACCTTATCCATCTCAACCAAAAACCATCTTGCCAAAACCCCTAATCGACCACATCCCTTGCTTCCAGAACAAAAAAAAAAAAGGCACTACCGCAACTCCAGAAACCCCATCGACCACTCTCTTCCAAAAATCCCAGCACTGCCTCCCACCCAAATCACCGACAGCAACCCAAAAAAGAGAAAAGAGGAGAGCAAAAGAAGACGTGGCAAAGAAAAGAGCAGGAAAAAAAAGAAAGAAAGAAAGAAAGAAGGAGAGCAGAGGAGAAAGAAGAAGAAATAAGGATAGAGAAGCGTACTGTGCACCAAGAGAGTAGCACCGCCTCCGACCTCCAGTCGCATCTTCCTCATCTCTGTGATTGCGCTCACCCATCGTTGCAGCGAGGCCTCCTCGAAGCCAGAGTTCTCATCGTCGCCTATTCCACCAACGGAAGACCTATTCCCTTGAAGATGAGTTCTCATCGTCGGCTCTTCTTCTTGAAGCTTGCTGTTCCATCGACAAACAGAGGCCAAAAAAGGGTTTTGGCACAAAAAGGCCTCACGTGTCTACCTGTGACACGTGCCAAACTCAATTATTCTGTGGACCTAAATCTATTGAGCCTAGTTTGTTTAGTTTGGTCGAGTCAGGTCCACAATTTGAAGGATCCAAATTTGTTTAAAGCCCATTCAAGTTGTGCTGACATCATCACTACATCATCAACAACAAATTTGACGCAATCAATGGTTTAGACTTCTTTTTGCGATATCGGGCTCATCTACCTTGAGATTTCAGATCCGTCTTCGCCTCTGTGATCGTAGATAGCAAATCTACAAATCAGGTTAGTCCATAATGAAATTCCATATCAGCAAGTTCTACAATGCACTTCAAGGAGTCATATATGCGTGTCAATATGGATTATGGTATGCTATCAATAAAGATTATTTTCAACAATTTCTTGATTTGAAACAAGAAGAATTGTTCGTTCTTGAATATTCTGACGAATTTTCAAGACTCCAAGATGCATGTGGAATGGAGGATGATGAAGAACATGATTTCATTAGTTTTGTAAGAGGCTTGAGACCGGACATACTTGAGAGAATGACTGACTGTAAGACCATCCACGAGGCATTTTGGGAAGCAATTTGTGTGGAGCGGATACTTAAAAGGTCTCATCTAGTGAAAGTTACGCTTCAAGAAGAAAAGTCACCACCCATAACAGACTGTGTTGAGGAACCAAGGACATCGAATATACAGACCGATCAGCTAGAGTTAGACACAGAAGATTCTACATCTACAGTTGGCCTTGAAAATTCTTCTATGAGTACAAATAATCCCCAAGTGCATACCCCAAGTGATGAAGAGCAACTTGTTGATACTCCCCCACATAAGCTCTCAAATTGATTTTGTCTTTATGGATCACCAATGGCAATCGGGAGATCAAGAATGGCTAGTCAGAGATTATGATTTGATAGTGCATGTTCTACAAGTAAGGCATCCAATGGTTCGATTGTGTTTCACCACAAATTTCAACCATCGAAAACAGTTATGCATGCACCTGTATATGGACGCTGCAGATGGACCAACGAATCAAACATTCGTTAGATTGATCTTTGATCCAGGTGGACATTTTATGAACTCAAGGTCGAGTTCTTTTTCAAGTGGGGGAGAATGATGTAGCATAGACCTCATGGCCACATGTGTAGGGCCCACGTAGATTTAGGAATTTATTTTTATGTCATTAGTTTCTTTAAATATTGTAATTAGGATTGGGTTTCCAATGTTATTTAGTTTCCTAATTTAATTAGGTTTCTTAGGGCTTAAGTCTTCTTTTACTATTTATATGACATTATACAAGATTATTTTTAGAGAGAGTTGATTAATGAAATTGGGTTTTCCCATTGAGGTGTGTCTTCGTTTATTGTATCTTTAGAGATTGATTGTGTCTTCGGACACGTGCTTCGACACCCATTGTGCTTTTAGCACTTCCCACGCAAGCTCTAACCCTAAGATCTACATCATTTTTTTAGCCAACAAATTGATGTTGTTTGATCCACCAAACATTAATTTAAGGAGCGTGAACTAGTCCTATGGAGTGTCATAAAAAACAAAAACAAAAAAAAAAGGATCATTGTAGATAAGGATGTACCATATTGATTGGAATATCCTTTTGATGAGGATAGAATTTTATATTGATAGACTAATATCTTTTTAGCTCATTAATTGGGTATGTGATTAGTTGGGAGAGAATCTCCTTTTTCCTTCCGTCCTTTTGTATTTATTCTATAATGCATGTAAGATAAGACCCTCAGGGCTGATGGATAGCGACATAATTCCATCGCGAAACCTTCTCTGTGGTCATCTTCTCATTTTGTTGTCGTTATAAAAAGAAACCTTCTCAGTTTGTTGTCATCATGTACCACAAAATTGTGAAAGGTACAAATCTGAACGTGTTTATTTATACCCTTATCCTTCACAAAATTTTTATGTTTTGAACTTCACATATTTAGATTAATGTATAGTGCATTGGCAGTGGCAATTATTACTTAGTTCTTTCTCATGTTATAGGGAACAATTTCTTCACTAGACTGATCTTACTTATGCTTACGATGGGGCCAATTCCTATTAGTGCAAAATTTGGCAACATTTTATACAAGAAGAGGATGTTCGTTTTGAGCGGTTGAGATTTTCAATAGGTGGGCCTCACTAGAATTTCACTTCCCTCATTCATAGGAAGCAGGAGATGTAGAAGGCTTAGGACTTGTATATGGACATGTCATTCTAGAGTTAATTTAGATGTCTAAGTTGCTTATACATACGTCATTTCGTTGTATCATACTGAGATAACTAGTGTGAAAAGTACAAATCTGAATAGGTTCATAAATACCATTACCATGCCATAACCACGATCATACTGAGATCTTACTCTTTATTTTTGGTTAAAGCAATTGGTTGGTACTTAGTTATTATCTTCTCAAGTGCCTTTTTGTTTGCATTTGAAAATATTGGATTCATATCATAAGTGGTTAAAAATGAAGATCAAAGGTGAATTTCAAAAAGTGAGCAGAAAATAACATTTCCTTTGAGATTAATAGAATCAAAAGAAGATGAGAAATGAATGCCCAGTCATTTCCCTAGCAATATAATACATAGGAAAGTGAAGGTCATGTCTACATCATCATTTTCATTATCAAAGCATTATCCCAACTATGTTCAGGTCGGCTACATGAATTTTGTTTCTCCATTCCGATCTATACTGAGCAGAATCCTCGGATAGATAGCACATCTTGAGATCCAGCCGTACTATTACCATTCACATCCTCTTCGGCCTACTCCTTCCCCTCGGTCAGCCATCGACATGCGTAGAAAAGCTTTTCTTCACTTTAAATGCTATCTACATCTCCACCTTCAATCTTTCGCCCCTCACCTCTTTAATAAACATTTCTTTCTTATGTATTTTTAATGCAAACTGACAGGCTCTAAACCTTTTGTTTATTTATAGCATGGTTCTTATTGACAATAGATATTGATTATTATACTCCATTAATTCTTTTTTTGCATTTTGTCTTGAGATTTTTGCAGGTCCACACAACCGAGTGAGCAGGCCCTATTTCACTCACTCCTTACTAACGAGGTTCTAGTATACACCAAGAGTGAGCTTCTCAATTATAAAAAATCATGAATTCTCCTCCTCCAAACTCAAAAAATCTTGAAGACATCTTTGACTCTTCTCTTAACTTGGAAGAAACCCATTTCAATGAGGGTTTCAGAGATGGATTCAATGATGGTTTGGCCCCAGGAAAGCAGGAGGGAAGGGAGGTGGGTTTGAAATCAGGATTTGAAGTCGGAGAGGAATTAGGGTTTTATCGGGGCTGCATTGACATGTGGAATGCCGCTATCCGCATGGATTCCCACGGAGCGTTCTCTTCTAGAGTTCAGAAGAACATCAAACAGATGGAGGAATTGATCGAAACGTATCCGATTTTGGATCCAGAGAATGAGAATGTTCAAGAAATGATGGATGGATTGAGGCTGAAATTCCGTGCGATCTCAGCGT
This sequence comes from Persea americana, assembly GCA_029852735.1. Taxonomy (NCBI): domain Eukaryota; kingdom Viridiplantae; phylum Streptophyta; class Magnoliopsida; order Laurales; family Lauraceae; genus Persea; species Persea americana. The sequence goes on from CM056811.1 coordinate 25,886,072, forward strand.
CTTTGTTCATGAAGTTGGAGTATGATGGATACCCCAAATCATCTGAAGTCAACCATATTGAATTTTGAAGGGATGTGGCCTTTTTTCTGCTGTAAATTTTCTTGAATTTTGTTGTTTAGTCTTGATTACATAACAAATTCTTTGTATGCATGTGTATTTGGTTTCCCTAAGATTTGTTGTTTGGCTTTGATCATCAATATTTTGGCTGAAGGTGCTAAACATGTAGGCTAAAATCAAATCAGCTGCCTCTTGTTATGAAGTTGTTCACCAAGAACTTTTCTTTCCTAAAGATGAGTAGAGCTTCTAGAAATCCTTGCAGACGAGCTACATTAGAGCAGCTGAAATACAAGAAGTGCATGCACGGAAGGTCTTCTTGAAGTATAGTGTATGCACTTTTAGCCTATTCAGAAGTGCATTAGCTATGCAGGCGTACACTTCCTAAACTTTAATTCTCTACATGATAGAGGGAATACAAGACCAGCTACATTGAGGCAGCTGAAATACTGAATGGAAATCTATAATTTTGAATGCTTCTTGAGATGGACATTTGGAAATTCTAGTTGTAGAGTTTCTTTATTCATTTATAAAAGAGCAAGATTTGTAAGAGAGGAGAGCGATACTATCTTCAAGTAGGTGGATTCTAAGTAGATTTTACTTCAATTTGATGTAGTTGTGCCTCTGATGTTATGGGTTGAGTTGGACAAAGTTGGAGTTGCTTTGGGTTGGGCCATGGCATTTTGTTCATGGGTCTCAATCTCAACTGAAAGAGAAAAGGCCTTTTGTCTGGCCCTGACAAGATATTTTGAAGATGAGTGGGATCTTCTTTAAGATGGAGAAATTCAATCTATATACCCTTGCCCAACCTTAGTACTATTTTCCCCCTTATTTTATACAAAATCAGCAACATACAGCATCTCAATAGCCTCATGAATTCCTTACTTCCAAGTGTCTTCTTGTAGCTCCTCCAACTGTAAGAGGTAAGACTGTCGCAATCACCTTAGATTAACCAATTTCATTGGGACTGCAAGTGAGAAACAAATAAATTCGATTGATGCTTCTATATTGTTGGGTGAAGTCAAAGATTCCTTCCAAAAACAATATAAAAGAACAGTACATTAATTTCTTTTGGGTAGGAATGTAAAACAGGCCGGGCCAGGCTGGGCCCAATATTAGCCCGAGTGGGCCACAGCCCGCCAGGATTTATCCTGGCCCGACATGGCCCGTGCGGGCTGGGCCGTGCCATGCCGCTCGTGCTTGGCATGTCTTTTTAATTTTTTTTTTATTAACTTTTTTTTTTCTTTTTCGTTATTACACGGGCATTCATCACAGTACAAAATTATACAAAAAAATGGATTAACATCTAACCTACCTTCCTTATATTGGCCCACCCATCAAAAGTGGAGCCCATGGTTGTTATAACTTATAACTCCCACCCTACCTGGTCAATAACGTAGACTAAACATCCATTCTCCTCTAAGAAATTGAATGCCTAACTCAGATGGGTCCACATGTCTTGCGTAGTAATTCTATAATTGCTCTTTTTTGTAATATATGGACTGATATCAAACTCTGTATGTCAACAAAGGTATTATGTATATTATATAACATTATTTTACTAACTCTCTAAAAGGTATTATGTAAATCCGCACATGAACTTTAACCAATTCATGCTCTTAATTCCAAGTCTATCAGATGAATTCAGTCCATTTGATATAAAGAGTTTGATATCAGTAAAATAATGGAATTGAGATTATTTTATTGAGGAACCCTTATTTTAAACCTTGGGGGTAATAAATTCATATATGGGTCCCTTTTGCTAAACTATATTTTAACCATTGTACACCATCCAGTCCATTCAGATATACTAAGGGGATAAATTTGTGGTCATTCCAATTTATTAAGAAACTCTTGTTAAAATTTATGTATCCAATTACCCAAAACTATGCAATTTTGAGGTATTTTTTCAAAGACTGTAGTGTATGGTGTGCAATCAATTGATAAGTACTCTGTAATTAATAAGTAGGACTTCTTATCCTCAATACTTTTCAATGGAATTAAATGGTGGAACTATTTAGATAATAAACAATGACTAGGTTGAAGACCTACCTTATCACGAGTGGTAATATTTTATTTTGCTTTTGAATTTTGATTTGATCTCTCCATCATCATCTCTTACATGTGAAAATTTTGATGTGTAATTTTTTTTTAATCCTTATTTTTTATGTGATGGGCCTGGCAGACCGTGCTTGGCAGGCCCATTCGCACGGCCCAGCACGACCCATGGCATGGGCCGTGCCGTGCCAAAAGGGGCCGGCCCGCCCCAGTTAACATCTCTACTTTTGGGCATACCAGACTGTCAAGAAACTGTGAAATCATCTTTCGCTTTATGCGGCCGTCCTTGATGACAAAAGCCTAAAAAAAAAAAAATTTAAAAGAAAAACCAAGCACTTTTGTCTAAAGAATATTACAATTTAGAAAGATATATATATATATATATATTTATAGGGGAATGATCATATGTATCTTTTTCTCACCATAAGGTGAGGGATACTTCTATTTTGGGGTCTTTTCAAGTACAAAAGACCTCACTCCATATACTTGAAAAGTCACTTTTGTATTTGAAAAGACCCCAAAATGAAAGTATCCTTCACCTGGTGAGGAAAAGATGCATATGAACATTCCCCATATATATAGACCCCTGGCGCTTAAAATAGTTATGTGCGATGGTGTATTTGGTCCTTTCATGGATGCTGGACAACCGAGATTAGAACTTATCTTTTAAAGTCTGCCCTACGTGTTTCAGTAAATTTAGGCACCTCTTTCTTTCTCGTCCTTGCCCCTCACATCTGTCTCTCTCTCCAACTATCAAGCCAAAAATCCTCTATCTTCCCAGCATCACAAACAGCATATTATGTATCCAATTACCCAAAACTATGCAATTTTGAGGTATTTTTTCAAAGACTGTAGTGTATGGTGTGCAATCAATTGATAAGTACTCTGTAATTAATAAGTAGGACTTCTTATCCTCAATACTTTTCAATGGAATTAAATGGTGGAACTATTTAGATAATAAACAATGACTAGGTTGAAGACCTACCTTATCACGAGTGGTAATATTTTATTTTGCTTTTGAATTTTGATTTGATCTCTCCATCATCATCTCTTACATGTGAAAATTTTGATGTGTAATTTTTTTTTAATCCTTATTTTTTATGTGATGGGCCTGGCAGACCGTGCTTGGCAGGCCCATTCGCACGGCCCAGCACGACCCATGGCATGGGCCGTGCCGTGCCAAAAGGGGCCGGCCCGCCCCAGTTAACATCTCTACTTTTGGGCATACCAGACTGTCAAGAAACTGTGAAATCATCTTTCGCTTTATGCGGCCGTCCTTGATGACAAAAGCCTAAAAAAAAAAAAAAATTTAAAAGAAAAACCAAGCACTTTTGTCTAAAGAATATTACAATTTAGAAAGATATATATATATATATTTATAGGGGAATGATCATATGTATCTTTTTCTCACCATAAGGTGAGGGATACTTCTATTTTGGGGTCTTTTCAAGTACAAAAGACCTCACTCCATATACTTGAAAAGTCACTTTTGTATTTGAAAAGACCCCAAAATGAAAGTATCCTTCACCTGGTGAGGAAAAGATGCATATGAACATTCCCCATATATATAGACCCCTGGCGCTTAAAATAGTTATGTGCGATGGTGTATTTGGTCCTTTCATGGATGCTGGACAACCGAGATTAGAACTTATCTTTTAAAGTCTGCCCTACGTGTTTCAGTAAATTTAGGCACCTCTTTCTTTCTCGTCCTTGCCCCTCACATCTGTCTCTCTCTCCAACTATCAAGCCAAAAATCCTCTATCTTCCCAGCATCACAAACAGCATATTATGTATCCAATTACCCAAAACTATGCAATTTTGAGGTATTTTTTCAAAGACTGTAGTGTATGGTGTGCAATCAATTGATAAGTACTCTGTAATTAATAAGTAGGACTTCTTATCCTCAATACTTTTCAATGGAATTAAATGGTGGAACTATTTAGATAATAAACAATGACTAGGTTGAAGACCTACCTTATCACGAGTGGTAATATTTTATTTTGCTTTTGAATTTTGATTTGATCTCTCCATCATCATCTCTTACATGTGAAAATTTTGATGTGTAATTTTTTTTTAATCCTTATTTTTTATGTGATGGGCCTGGCAGACCGTGCTTGGCAGGCCCATTCGCACGGCCCAGCACGACCCATGGCATGGGCCGTGCCGTGCCAAAAGGGGCCGGCCCGCCCCAGTTAACATCTCTACTTTTGGGCATACCAGACTGTCAAGAAACTGTGAAATCATCTTTCGCTTTATGCGGCCGTCCTTGATGACAAAAGCCTAAAAAAAAAAAAAAATTTAAAAGAAAAACCAAGCACTTTTGTCTAAAGAATATTACAATTTAGAAAGATATATATATATATATTTATAGGGGAATGATCATATGTATCTTTTTCTCACCATAAGGTGAGGGATACTTCTATTTTGGGGTCTTTTCAAGTACAAAAGACCTCACTCCATATACTTGAAAAGTCACTTTTGTATTTGAAAAGACCCCAAAATGAAAGTATCCTTCACCTGGTGAGGAAAAGATGCATATGAACATTCCCCATATATATAGACCCCTGGCGCTTAAAATAGTTATGTGCGATGGTGTATTTGGTCCTTTCATGGATGCTGGACAACCGAGATTAGAACTTATCTTTTAAAGTCTGCCCTACGTGTTTCAGTAAATTTAGGCACCTCTTTCTTTCTCGTCCTTGCCCCTCACATCTGTCTCTCTCTCCAACTATCAAGCCAAAAATCCTCTATCTTCCCAGCATCACATTTGTCTCCTCGTCTCTTCGTTTCTCCGTCTCTCTTCCATTTTGTAATCCAATTTTGTTCGCGATCTCTGTCAACTCAGCTCGATGGTAGCATTGTCTCATCTCTATTTTCTTTCTCTGCACTGCTCTTTTCAGGTCCCTTATCTAATCCCAATCTCTCAAAATCTCTTTCTCAACTCTGCCCAAAGCAAGCATCTAGATGAACCTTCAGATGAAAGAGAGGTGAGGAACAAGATTAGAAAGCAAGCATCTAGCTAACCCTGAACTTGTCAACATGCCTAGTAAAGTAGTTGCAAAGGAAAAAGATTAGAAAAAAGAAATGATTATGCTAAGGACTCAATTGGGATCGGCAAAATCAAAATACCGTTTCTGTGTGGGTAAAACACCGTAATGCCGAAATTAAGCAAGGATTACAGTAGGATTTCGCTGATCACCTCGGCCTCTGTAGTCATAGCCCGTCAGCTCGACAGCTCGGTCAAGAGTACCAGCACGGCAGCGCGGTTCGGCAGCTCGGTGTGAATGCCATCTCAGTACAAAAGCACAGCACGGCCAAGCCATTCTTGGTCTCGGACCAAGAATGCTGAAGGCAGACCTTCCTCCGGGAAATGCGGCGCACCCTGACAGATATGAGCATTCATTTATGACGAGAGGATTGCTCATTTATGGCGATAAGAAGTTAGCTTTATCAGCCATTTACATCAACTGACTGAAGGCATGGAAAGTGAGGATGGGATGTTGCCTTTTTCACCTACTGCTGCTTCTCAGAGTAAGGATCGACGGGACCTCACCCCACCTACCCCCACTCACAGAGAGAATGAACGAGGAATGTCCACATATATACACTTGGGATCAGCCCCAAGGAGGTATGCAACTCACAATACTCTCCACATCGTCTCATTCCCTTCTTCCTCCTACTTAGTTTTCTCAGAACTAACTCAGGCATCGGAGCTCGTCATCGAACAAGCTCTGACACTCGGTTTCAAGGCATCTAATAACGAGGCCGAGTACGAAGCGCTCATTGCCGGACTTAACAGTGCCAAAATCTTGGAAGCTCGATGCATCGTGGTGTTTAGCGATTCTCAGTTGGTGGCAAGCCAGCTCAGCGGAGATTACCAAGCTCGGGACAATAGGATGGCGGCCTACCTAGCCCACGCCAAGAGACTTCTCTCCCAGTTCGAAAGGGCCGAGGTCCGGCGGATCGGCAGAGAATCCAATTCCCATGCAGACGCCCTTGCCAGCCTCGCCTCGGCTGTCGAAGCCGGTAATAAAAGGACTGTTGAAGTAGAGACGCTGCAAGAGCCCAGCATCGACATCCAGCGACCTCGGTAGCTCATGTGCCTTAACCTCGGTCTGAGCTGGATGGACCCCATCATTGCATACCTGAAGGACGACCAGCTACCCGAAGACAAGTTCAAAGCCCGTAAGGTCAGGTTAAAGGCAACCCGGTTCTGGCTCTCCCCAGACTATCGGCTCTACAGGAAGTCATTCACCGGGCCCTACTTCCAGTGCGTTCACCCCAGCAAAGTCGACGATTTTCTCTACGAAATTCATGAAGGAATCTGCGGCAGTCATATAGGAGGTCGGTCTCTTGCGTACCAAGCTATTAGCCAAGGTTACTGGTGGCCGTACATGCAGAAGGACGCCCAGCTATACGCCAGAAAATGCGAGAAGTGCCAGAAGTTCTCACACTCTCTCCACCAACCAGCCCAGGACCTGAGCCCCCTCTCCAGTCCGTGGCCTTTCGCCCAGTGGGGCCTGGACATCGTTGGACCACTCCACCGAACTCCAGGGAACAAAAGATGGTTGATAGTGGCCACGGACTACTTCACAAAATGGGTTGAAGCTGAACCTCTGTCCTCCATCACCGAATTAAACACGAAGAACTTTGTGTGGAAGAACATCATCATGAGATTTGGAATTCCCCGAACTCTCGTTTCCGACAACGGAACGCAGTTCGATTCCAACTTCTTCAAGAGCTTTTGCCAAGAGTACGGCATTCGAAATGTCTACTCCACCCCGGCGTATCCACAAAGCAATGGCCAGGCCGAGATCTCGAACAAAGTACTCTTCGACGGAATTAAAAAGAGACTCGACCGAGCAAAAGGTTGATGGGCAGAGGAGCTACCAAGTGTCCTATGGGCCTACCAAACTACTCCAAGGCGCTCCACCTCGGCTACCCCGTTCTCCCTTGCCTACGGCATGGAAGCAATCATTCCCCTTGAAGTCGGCCTCCCGACCTTGAGGTCAGAACTCTGTGACCAAGGCCTCAATGATCTGAACGTAGCGCGAGAGCTGGACTTGGCTGAAGAACGAAGAGAGGCGGCAGCTATCCACCTGGCCGCCTATCAACAACAGTTGGCCAAAGGATACAACCCGAAGGTCAAGGAGAGAAAATTCATGATGGGAGAGCTCGTCTCAAAGAAAACACTTCCCGGCGACCGAGATCCAAACGAAGGCAAGCTGACGCCCAACTGGCAGGGACCGTTCAGAATAACTTCAACAGCTAGGAGATCTGCCTACCGACTTGAAAACATGGAGCGGAAGGAGCTCCCACGACCATGGAATGCGATGCATCTCAAAAAGTTCTACTTCTGAAAAATGTATTCAAGAATTCAAACATCAATAAAATGCGATTTTTCTGGAATGAATCTCTACATTGCTCCGAAAACCCTTAGGCTCGGCAGCTTGGAGTGCCAACCGTCAGCTCGGTGCCACCACCAGCTTCGACCGCACAGCCATCAACATCAGGGTCCGGTAACAGTACCACCCCGCGACTCGGCATTTCTGTTCAGAGCGCCAACCGTCCTCAGCTCGGTGCCCGCACCAGCTTTGGCGGCACAGCCATAAGCGTCCAAGGGTCCGGTGCCAGCACCACCCCGCGGCTCGGCAGCTCTGTTCAGAGCGCCAACCGTCCTCAGCTCGGTGCCCGCACCAGCTTTGGCGGCACAGCCATAAGCGTCCAAGGGACCGGTGCCAGCACCACCCTGCGGCTCGGCAGCTCTGTTCAGAGCGCCAACCGTCCTCAGCTCGGTGTCCGCACCAGCTTTGGCGGCACAGCCATAAGCGTCCAAGGGTCCTGTGCCAGCACCACCCCGCGGCTTGGCAGCTCTGTTCAGAGCGCCAACCGTCCTCAGCTCGGTGCCCGCACTAGCTTCGGCGGCACAACCATAAGCGTCCAGGGGTCCGGTGCCAGCACCACCCCCGGCTCGGCAGCTCAGTCTAGTGCCTGCCTTCCTGGCTCAATTCTAGCACCAGCTAGGGCCATAAAGTCAAACTTCCAAGAATGCCTCGAGTTGTTAGCTTCTGCTCTCAAGGGTCATGGACGCCGATCAAGACCACGGTTCATAAACTAAGTCTCGGTCATGGGGAGATATCCAATTTTGAGAATGACAAGGAGTTCGGTTATCCAGACCAACAACTTAACAAATAAAGCATAGCGACATGAAGTCGACCACGCACCCATTTCATCGGAGACAAGGAGAAAGAGAGCTAGAGAATGCGAAGAAAGTTTTTATTAATCAAGATCCTGATTACAAGATGAATGGAAATGCAATAGAAGAAAAATTACAAAAGGGATTCAGAGGGCTGCAACTTCCACATTGCAGTCGATCTCTGGAGGGATCTCAGAAGGGACCTCAGCCACGACCGCGCTGGCCTCGGGAGCGGTCGGGGTAGCTTCAGAGACGACCGTGCCTGCTTCAGGAAAGCTGGCCTCGGGAGCGACGGCTTCGAGAAGGGCCTCGACGACCGCGGGCGCATGGGAGTCCTCAGGGTTGGCGCTGGCAGCTGGAGCCTCTGGGGGCGCCTCGGGGGCGGCGCTCGCCTCCGGACAAGCTTGCGGAGGAAGGTAAGGAGAAGCCCAAGACACGGCTACGAGTTCCGAGTCCGAGCAAGGGAACCTTGGGGGATTCTGGAAGAGAGGGCTATCTTCAGGGACCCCAGCCTTCTTCAAGGCTGCTTTCTAGCCAAGCTCCCAGGCTCGGTCCCAGATCCCTGGCAGCTGAGCCTTATAGTCAGCTGACAGTCTGCCGACCTCCTCCCCCATGATGGAGTCATGCTCAACCAGGAACTCCTCCTTGAGCCTGGCCTCTTGTTTTGCCAGAGCAGACTCAATCTCGGCCGCCTTCCCCCTCAACGCCATCTCCAGGGAACCTTGCGCCTGGTTCCGCTGAGAGAGGAGCCTCCTGTTTGTCCCATTCGCATTCTGCAGGTCCTCTTCCAGCCGCCCTACCGCGATCCGGAGGTCGTCGAGCTCGGAGGCAAGATGGAGGTTCTGGGTCTTCTCCTCCGACAGCTCGTCCTTGAGGCGCTCGACCACGACCCGGGACTCCTCGAAATCGAAGACAAGGCCAGCATTTGTGCCCACCTCTTCTGCCAGCATCGCGTCCTTAGCCGCCAAGGACGCCCGCAGCTTGTCCCTCTCGACCACCCATTCCGCCTCCCTCACCTCAGCCGCGTCGAGCCTCTCTATGCCCATCTGGCATTTCTGCAACAGCTGCAAGAAGAGAACCCGAAGTCAATAAAAGAACACCGGACTAAAAGCTATGAGGGGGAGTATTGCACTTACCGATACCAGAGAGCGCATCGAGGAGAGCAGGAGTGACTCGTTGTCCATCCCAGCCCACCTCGCCATGTCTTGAGGAAGGGCACAGGCACGTCCCAGCGCTGCGACCACTTGGGGATCGGTCGCGCGGTCTGTCTCGGCCAGCTGCCTCTCCAGAACTTCCTCGATAGCTGGCCTCCAAGGAGCCAGAGGGGGGGCAGGATCGTCCCGCTAGCAGGCGGAGGCGAAGAGGGGCCAGGCGAGGCCTCAACCCTTGGTCTCTTCTCGGGTCGCCCGCCCTCAGTGACTTCGGCGGAGTGAGCCCGACTGCCAGCCCGTGCAGCGTGATCGGGATGTGAGTCACCCGCGACAATGGCCGGAGGTGGAGCCTGGGCGACCTCGGCCGCGGTAGACCGTGTAGCCCCAATCGCGGCTGCATGGACTGTCTCGGCATCTGGGGCAGGAGTTCCACCCGCAGCTGCCGAAGGCGTCGCAGCCATTGCCTGAGGGGGATCTCGGACCTCGCCTCCGATGTCCCCGAAGGCCGCCGTAGACAAGTCTACTGCAGCGTAACGCCGCCCGCGCTGGCGTAACATCTCCTCGTCCTCTTCTTCTTCCTCTTCCTCTTCCTCTTCCTCGGAGCTGGAAGCTACTAGCCTCTTCCTTCGAGAAGGCCGGGGCTCAGGTCCCGACAGGCTCCGCGATGGGAAGTACTGGAGCACGGTCTCCAGACTCAATTAAACTTCCAGCAGGAATCGTGACTGTCACTCCTGCCGAGCTGGGCACCGCGGTCGTCGCTGATCCGAGGCTGACGTCTTCCCCGCACAGCACGGAGTCTATTCCCGACACCCTTCTGGAGGTGTTGAAGGATCTATAGTGGGGCACGTACCCCAGAAGAGACCACGCAGCACGGCAGTTGTGGCCGCGGTAGTTCCTCACCTTCTCGTGCCACGCGCTATTCACCCTCCAGTGGTTTTTCCTGGCGAGCTCCCTCTTCTCTCGAAAATCTGCATAGACAAAAAAATTGTATTAGGAGCCAGGCATAGAAAAGAGAAAGAACTGCAAACCGAAAGGACTTCGGTCTTTACTTGGAGGAGTTCCTATTTTTAGAGGAATCCGGACCGTGGTGGCAGGCTCCGCTTCACCAAACTCCCATCCTCCTCTGACAAGTACTCGGTCTTCACCCGCGTACTTGTTGGAGTCCTCCAGCGCAGTCACAAACCCAGTCCGGCGGACCCTCAGCCGGAGGTAATAGGTGTCCCTTTCTGCGGATTTGCAGAGGCCATACGTGTCCTCGATGTCTGGGACACCGAGGCCGATTCTCAGAATCTCATTTAGCCGCACTACTCCCATTATGATTTTGTATCCATTGGGGAGTAGTTGGCATGGGCACAACCTCCACTCCCGGAGGCAGTCCCGGACCAGTGGATGCAGGGGGAAGCGGACCCCTCCTTCCACTACAGAGACCAGTCAGAATGGCATCCAGCCATAGCGGTAGGCGAGGCCGTCATCAGGGCCATCCAGTATGACCTCCACATTGGTGGGGACCTTGTATGCATCCCTAAAATAATCTATGGAACCTGGGTCTCCTAACAGATGTCTATAGATCCCCATTCTCAACTCAGACGAGGGTCTACCTAAAAGAAAAGACGAGGAAAACGGAAAGAAGTCCTACGAAAGGGGACTGCACAAACAGGGTCGTCGGAAGTTCGCAGACGTCGGAGAAGTTCTCTTGCAGAATGCAGTAGAAATTTGAAGAAAGTAGAAGAAAGTAGAAGAAAGTGAAGACGAAGGAGACGCCCTGATTTATAAGGACTAGAGACATCGTTTCGGCTTTCGATAAGAGCCTTTAAGAGGCGTCCCCTCAATCAGCCCTAACGTCCCATCTCGCAGCCCTAACGTCTCCTCGAAGTAATTGCGTGGCGGCCAAAAGAGGCGACACGTGCCACTATCGGCGCGATATCTGAGGGCTATTAAATGTCCTGGACAAGCGAAGAGACATCTCGAAGGGGACCGTACGTTAGCGACGCCCACCAGGCCTAGGGGGACCCTCCTAATCCTAAGCTCCTCTGTCCCGGCAGCTCCCTCTCATACGTCGGTAACCCTCACTCGAGTTCGGTAGCAGAGCCAGCTGTACAGTTACCAAGCTTCCGACCTCCTCGAGCTGGAGGACTCTCAGAAGTCAAAAGCTAAGGGGCAATTGTGTGGGTAAAACACCGTAATGACGAAATTAAGCAAGGATTACAGTAGGATTCACTGATCACCTCGGCCTCTGTAGTCATAGCCCGTCAGCTCGGCAGCTCGGTCAAGAGTACCAGCACGGCAGCGCGGTTCGGCAGCTCGGCGTGAATGCCAGCTCAGTACAAAAGCACATCACGGCCAAGCCATTCTTGGTCTCGGACCAAGAATGCTGAAGGCAGACCTTCCTCCGGGAAATGCGGCGCGCCCTGACAGATATGAGCATTCATTTATGACGATAGGATCGCTCATTTATGGCGATAAGAAGTTAGCTTTATCAGCCCTTTACATCAACTGACTAAAGGCATGGAAAATGAGGATGGGATGTTGCCTTTTTCACCTACTGCTGCTTCTCAGAGTAAGGATCGATGGGACCTCACCCCACCTACCCCCACTCACAGAGAGAATGAACGAGGAATGTCCACATATATACACTTGGGATCAGCCCCAAGGAGGTATGCAACTCACAATACTCTCCACATCGTCTCATTCCCTTCTTCCTCCTGCTTAGTTTTCTCAGAACTAACTCAGGCATCGGAGCGCCTTCGGCTCACGGCAGCCAGGGGCTCTAACTCTAGCCTTTTTCCTTCCTTTTCAGGTTCTTGGCGTTCAGTATTCCCTGTCCTAAGAAGTTTATCTCAGTCTCATCTCAATCTAACTAGGTGTCGTTTTTACCGCCTACAGTTTCAATTCCATTGGCATATTATGGGAACCCCATATTCAGTTCCGTGAGATGGCACGTTTATGGATTAATTATGTTGTGTCCTCAGTTCAATGATGTCCATGTGAAGAAGTACAGAAGGCACTGGTCATTTCCATGGGCTTTGGTTGGTTCTGCTACACACGATCCTTTCTCCAATAAGAAGAAACCAATGAACAAGTTCTTATTCATGGATTTTGAAGAAGCCACTTGAGCAACATGTGACAAAACGTCATTGATTTCAATTATTATTATTATTTTTACATTTTATACAAGAGTTGACCAGATGGTGAGGGATGGATGTGTATGGATATTTTTTCATATATATATATATATATGTAGGGGATCAGATACACCATATGTACGTACGTACGTATGTACGTATGTATATTTCGGTTCTAGTTCTTCAAGTAATCAAGTAAATTGGTAGCTATTACCAACATGTAGGATGCAAATTGGTCATTCCTAAGTATTTGATGCGCGTTTCTTGCGGGTTGGGTTGATTTACCATGCAGGTGAATATGGACCCATTCAATATTTTAGCCGTCAATATACATAGATACTTCAAAATGGACAAAGTGTAGGTGTCTTACATTGGAATTTAAATTTTTGCAAACTTTGGAATGGGGTGGAACCACATGGGACGTGCAACATTTTGGAAACCCCCCTCTTGGACTTGCATTTTTTTGTTGCAAATTTCTCGGCTTGACTTTCCTTTCTTTTCTTCCCTCTTTCTTCTCTCCTTCCTTCTTTAATTTCTTGGCCACCAAGCATCCTAGATTTTATTCTCATCTTGGCTTGAAACTTTCTTCACCTGAGCCCCACTTGATCCTAAGAGAAAAATATCAAAATCTAAAAATTTGAATTGTTGCAACTTGGAATGGGGTGGGCCCCCTTGTCGGGCATGCAACTCTTTGAATTGGCATGAGTTGGACGTCCCATGTTGCATGAGATTTTTCTTTATTTTCTCTCTTTCCTTCCTTATCTTATTTCTTTGTCCAAAATTTGAATCTTCAAATTCCAAAATATTCAAACACCAAAAGAGCAATTTCTGAGATTTGCACCAAGTGGGTCCCATCTAGGCCATCCCATCCCACCTTGGAACTCATGTCCAAGGTGGTGGGTCCCCCACGGTGGGTCTTCTTCAATTTTTCTTCTATTTGATATTCTTCTTAATTTCTTCCTTCTTACAGGCCCCAATTTCTGAATTTCCCTGCACATCAATTAATCTAATTCAGTTTAAAGAATTTTTATAAAAAAAAGAATGATGCTATGCATGGGTCCCAATAATACAAAAATTGATTATTTCACCATGACATGCATTTTTATGAAAATTTTAATGATTTTGGCTCAAATTCAATCTAGGATGCTCAAATGCAAGATTTCATGAAATTAAATGTAATTTAATGAAATCACCACAATTAAGTCCATAAAATTAAGTGAAATAATGCAATTGAAATGCAATTTTATGGACCTATCACATATTACCCAAGCTGATTATAATAATCACTAGGGGGTCATTAAACAATAGGACTCATTTAATGATGGCAAACTGCTAATTAGTCATACAACTCAATATTGGTAATTAGTTTGAGATACATCTAATGTTGGTAGTACAAGACCCACTTAATTTTGACAATCACGGTAGAAATTACCTAATATGATATTTGTAGGACCCACATAATATTAGTAATCAACAAAATAAACTATGCAACTATGATAGAGTTATGACACATGAAATTTATAAACACCAAAAGGCCCATCTAATATTGAGAATCTAGTAGGATTTCTATAGAAACCATCAATATTAAAACATATAGTGTGGTTTCTCATAAAGTTCCACCCGTATTTGTAAATACTCGTGACCCTTGTTTTGGATTGTTTTTTTAATCAAAGACTATTTTATACAACATATACTTGAATATTTTAATATGAAGGTTTTTGTAAGAAAATGAGATATTGTAGGATACATTCTAATTTATCTAAACACCTAGTGTTTAGGTGTGTAGATTATATTATAAAGTATGAAATAATGTAGTAAAGTCTTTAGAAATTTATGATTTTCAAACACCCCCTAAAAAACACTTAAATCAAATCGGACTCTACTTTTCTAATTAATGGTGGGTCCTTTGGAACCTAATCTAAACAAAGAATCGGGAACAATTAATATAGAAATCATGTCAAACGGGGTGTAAGTGCCAATTTCTTTCATGTAAGTGAATTCGTGTAGGATTTTATTTATTTAGTTGTTAAAAATGAAGAAACAAAGGTGAATGACCGTAAAATAGCCTCCTCTTACCAATTAAAATCTTTGCCCATCCTTGAATGTTTTGTAGTGATTGGAACGCTAGGGGTGCTCATGGGCCGGGCCAGCCCGCGCCCAATTCAGGTCCAACCCTCTATGGGCCAGGCTTGGATTAAGTGATAGAAAGCCCAAAGTCTAGCCCGTGTAAGAGATGCATGTAATTTAATTTAATTTGTTCAAACAATTGTTTGAATGCCCACAAAATTTATGGGAAGCCCGGTTCGGCCCAACCCTATTCATTAAATGGATGGGCTCAGGCCTGACTTCCATGGCCTATGTTGGGCCTGGGTCAATGTTTTTAGAGTTTGGCCAGGCCTGGATATGCCTTAGCCTGGCCCAACTTGGCCTATGAACACCACTATGGAATGCTCAATGTTTGAGCTCGACGTCAATGCTTCAAATCCTCTTTGAACGCCTTATCTGATACATGGTGCTTATGGGTGGTGCCATGCATCCAGCATTTACAGTCCGTCTTGCGAAGTGGGGTCGGGGGCTTTCCCTTTATTGGATACATGGAGCTTCTGGATGGTGTCACGTATCCAAGATTCACCATTGTTCTTGTGAAATCAGGTCGGGGGCTTCCCCATTATCCGATACATGGAGCTTATGAGTCATGTATCATCGTTCATACGAAGTGGGGCTGGGGTTTCAATGTCATAACAAAAAAAAAAACAAAAAAACAAAAAAAATAATAAAAAGGAAAAAAAAGCCCTCTTGATACCCCGCCATCTCCCTAGTAATTTAGTACCTAAGAAAGTAGAGGCTCCATCTACTTGTCCACCTTATATCTTGGAACCAGTGGAGTTGATTTCACCCGGTGTTCCTTTGTATTATATTTCTATATATTTCTTGCAAACAAATATACCATAAATGAAATTGCAGTCTACTTTCTTAATTAACATTCAAGTAAACCAGTAAAATTCAAAATTGATAAGCCAAAATCATAAACCACATTCTCTATGCATATTACTTTTACTGTGAGACCAACACCAACAAGACGAGTAAATTTTGTAGACCATTAACATTAATCTCGAGAATGAACTCATCAACAAAGATTTCCAGTGGGCACTGTGCTCAGCCGCTCGCTCAACCTCGGCGTTCCACTTCCACAACTCTTTTCACTCGCGGAAGCGGGCAGTGGAATCCATCCATCCCGACTGTCCTTCTCTTCTCTTCGTCTCCAAAAGTCAATCACATTCAAGCCCCTCTTTCCCTGCAAATCTCCGGGTCACACACACAGAGAGAAGAGAGAAGAGGAAGAAGAAGAAGAAGAAGAAGATGATTGTCTGTGTCGCCGTTGTCGGCCACCAGGTACGCGCATCATCACCCCTTCATTCAATCCTTTCCCAATCAATCCCTATCATCTGATGGATACGATTCATTCTTCATCTCTTCCTCTTCACTTGGCCCGCCAGAACAACCCCCTGTATCTCCAGAGCTTCACGGATGCAGATGATGCTCTCAAACTCCACCACATCGTCCACTGCTCTTTGGACGTCATCGACGAGAGAGGTCAGTTTCTTCCTCCCGCAAATCCCATTCTCATCATCTTCTTCATTTTCTCCAATTCCCTATTTTGAATTGAAAACCCACTACTCTTTCCTTTTCTGCATCTCATCTCAATATGCCCTTGTTTGGTCTCTCTTTCCTTTCTGCATCTCATCTCAATATGCCCTTGTTTGGTGTTGTTCTTGAAATTACAATGCTTGCCCAGATGCGCGCACAATGGTACAAGTATGTAGAGCAATTCATTAGTCCCTCCTTAGTTTTAGGTATTTGTCGCAAAGGGTGTCGTGTTGCAAACCCTTAATTGCATTTATTTGGTTTTCAGTGTTTTGTTGGTCTGCTTACCCAATCAACCCAATTTCTCCTTGCCCGCCAAATGGATTCCAAGGGATCTTTTTGTGCCTAGCTTGGCTCGCTTGAATTGATTTATGAGTTCAAGAATTCTTCATCGGGTGATGGTTTATGTGCCTTCATGGTTTTTGTTGCTCTTTGCATAATAAACAATACATGTGTTTATGGAACGATAAATAGTCAATGTGCTTATAGCTGATGTACAAGAAAGACTTGCAGTCGCAGTGTGTTCCTTTTTTGTCAGTGTTGTGTTCCATCTTACATAAGGGACTAAGGTTTAAAACTTACTGGCCAGTTTAATTTCTGCTCCCCTGTATCTGCAAGCCTTGAAGATTAGGAGGGACTAGACAGTTAAATGTCTACTAAAGATGGGGCAAGATCAACTGATTGATGTGGAGGGTTATATTGATGGACCAGAGGGTTCTAGCTCCCATTTTTTGCAGATTCAACAAGATTAAGTGATTAATCCATTGCTTGGATCATGCATGGGATTGGTTTTTTTCCTTTCTTTTTAAAATACTTTTGAAGCAATCTCTATATTATTTTTAAATTCCTACATAGGTGATTTAGTTTTACCTAGAACCCTGACATAGTTTAACCCCCCCACCCCCCCGCCCTTGGTCTCCCGAGTAGAATGAATATTTTGGATCCATAAGGACCAAAATTCTTTTTGTATGTGTTGTTCGCTTGATCTACTCTTGTAGATGTTAGGTTAAAATTAACAGGGATAGTTGTAGGGGGGAAATGACAGGCATACGAAGAATGAGAGTGTTCCTAGCAACTCTCTCTCTCTCTCTCTCTCTCTCTCTCTCTCTTTCTCTCTCTCTCTCGTCTGTGTCATGTACATATTTTATAACCAATATTCAAGTTTAAGTTTTGCGAGTATATTCTAAGGGGCTATTTCCTTGGTCCTTGGTATATTCCTTATCACTCCTTTAGAAGTTGAGCAAGTTGGAGTCACTATATGCCTTGTCAGCAGCCCTCATTATTTGCTCGGAAAGCTCCAACTTGGGTTGATCAGCTGGGAGTTTTTGGATTAAATGGAAAGGGATATCTTGCTGGTATTGAGGACAATAGTGCTAAAAATATTATTCTAAACAATGTAGGATAATTCAAACGAGTGATTAAGGAATGTTCCGTAAGAAAACATGTCAATACGTGATATGTTTCTCTTTCAAAAAAATTTATCCATCATTGCCCGTTTTATAAGTGTTACATATGCATCTTCTATATACAAACACAGTGCGATCTCATGAATCATAACCCGTGGTTATCGACCTTAATCTGTTACTATTTAATATTTTTCTTTTCCAAGTGAAATCCCCTAGTATATGAAAGAATGAAAAGGTGCTTTTTTTTACTGTGGAATAAGAAGCCTCCCTATCTTAATGTATGTATCAAATTTATTTGGAGCTATCAGAGCTGGGTCCAAAAGAACTTTTGGGAATTATGAATTGAATCTGCAGAATGTTTCTGCTAGAACATCTTTCACCATTTTTGGAAAGAAAGTTCTAAGCGATTAATCTCATTTACTAACATATCATGAAAGTTTGAATTCTATATTAGGGGTCACTGACTTTGCTAATTCTGCTTAAGCTTTGATGTCAAATCAATCTATTTTTGGTGTCATAAATAGTAATTAGCAGATTTGGTAATGTCAGCAGCTTCATATCAAGGTCATCATCAATATCATCATTTTCCGAACTGTTGATATTATCAATAAGTTATCCTTAAGAAAAGTCTTCCTGGAATTTGTTCTGAAATATGCCATTTGTTTATCACTTTGTTTCTACATATTATACTATTAAAAAAATTATTTCCGCATATTATCATTTCATTTGGTTTCATATTGAGACAATTATTATGATGATTTGTGTCAACCCCATTTTGGATTGGTTTCTTCAATTATGATATTGAAGAAAAAAATCTCTAGAATTGATTTTATATGACATCCAAGTGTCCAACCGACACCATTGCTATATTTTTTTATTTTTTATTTTTTGAATATTAGTTAACAATCCGAAGAAAACTGGGCCGACACTGAATGAGGCGTTCCTTGGTCTTCTTTATCCATCAGAGAACTACAAAGCGTAAGTTTGTTGGGGATGCTTTCTTCTTGTTGGTTTTGTCCAAAGTGCTTAGTCTTTCAATTTCAATCATTCTTGTGTTTTATTCTGTTTCTCAAGGCAGTGCACTCTGTGCAGGTATGGATATTTGACCAATACGAAGGTGAAATTCATATTTGTAACAACTGATCTTGATGTCAAAGATGCAGATGTTAGAAACGTAAGTAGAGATACTGTGCTGAATTGAAATTTTGAATTCCTTTTTGTGAGAATATGAAAAAACTTTCAGACCAGTGTGAGCTTATTTGCACCTTATTCTGGTTCAAAGGTTTCCAAACATACAATGAACCTACATTTGAATTAGTTGAACCATGATTAAAAAGGGCACACCATGGATTCCCTAGGCAACCCTCTCTCACATTGATTGGATTATTGGAATTTTTCATTAAGAACTTGTAAATTTTGAACTTATCCAAGTTCTGGTCTAAGCATCCATCTTGTATCGTATTCTCATGTGGTTGGAGACCTAAGGGGTATCAATGTTGACCCGTTTTCTCCTGGGATACTAATCTTATATGGGATTATCAATTAAAACTCATTTTAGTTGATAACAAACATAGCATGCAGAGTTATTCTTTGGTCTTAGTATATTACATGTCTTAGCAATGTTTACTTTTTTCAGGACAGGAAATTAGAAGTAACCTGATTAATGATGATCCTCATCTCTTGAGGCTGAAACATTTGCATCTTTCCAATGAAGCAATTAATTTGTTATTAACCAGTTCCAAGTTGATTAATTAATGATTATAATACCATAAGCATCTATTTATGTAATATGTTCAAGTACGGAATTGATAATAACTTGAGTTGAAGATTACTCAATCTGAATATTTGGAATGAAATTATTGTTTGTTGCAGTAGTTTTTGTTGTTATTGGTGGTTTTGGAAGAGGAAGATGAGAAAAATATTTAAATGCAATTGCTCTTATATCCATTTCCTCATGTCTATAAATTCTTGACAGTCAACTATTTCAAGAGAAAAAGGGAAAGAGGGTGGGGATAGGGAAGGCTTCCTTACGTGAACTTCACAAAGATATTTCAAGTAAAAAGTCCCCTTAAAAAGGCACTATAATATGGATTAGGTCCAAAATGGCAATAGAATATTCTCCTTTCCTATTTTTCCCAATTCTCATCTTGTGAAGTTCCGAATTAAACCACCTCTTAGAGCTAGTTTGCATGATCAGCCACAATTTTAAATATTGTGGTATAAAATCTAGGGGTTTTGACATATTAGTCCTTAAAGTCCGGTTTTTCCAACATGACCGAAATTCAGATAATGTCACCAGAGTTGCTTGACTCCGGTCAATATTTTTTTTTTTTTTAGCTTTTTTGCTTCGTATCCCATGATATCATGAGAGAGTCCCATGATATCATGTGATTTATCAGTTTTTGTATATACACTTTCTGCAACCAACAAGCGAGTTCATTTTTTAGAGGACACAAAAAATGACATTTTGTGAAAAGCAAATACACATCTAACCACCATTTATCATGTTCTATCATTTGCAAAAATGATATAATGGGATTTATTAGTTTTTATGACATACACTATTCCCATGATATCAAGGGATCTGGGGCAAAAAGGTTAGCTTTTTTTTTTTGGGACCAGATCCAAGCGACTCTTGTGATATTATATGAATTTCGGTCATGAAATTGGGAAAACCAGGTTTAAGGAATACTAATATGTCAAAACCCCTAAAATCTATCCTCAAATTAATAACAAATTTGATTCAGAGTAATTAATGTTTGGTTTATAGAATCCATTGTTTTGGAGTCTATCTACAATGGAGTGGTTCCTAAACTATTTGCTTGAGTATTTAGGCATGAAATTAGTCGGCATTACAAAATGCAACACGCTGTATCATCCTGGTTATTGTAAACTTAGTGGGTTTTAAAATATTTGAGAACCTTTTGTTTTCCTTTTTGTTTGAATATGAACTTGGAACCCAGTCATGCATTCCAATCGCCTGTAGTTGAGGATTCTTTGAATTGACCAATTTATGAAGCAGTACCAAGATGATTGTATATAAGGAACTACCAACTTACTTCTAGTTGGTTTTGTCTAGCAATCACCTATCGTCGTGTATGTTCTCTCCTTCCGACTACTTTTAAATGTCCACACATAAGGTTGGATCGAGTCCAGCTCATATATGTCCGTACCACTCGACTTCATTAAAACATGTTCTGCATTAACAGTTGCATCTATCATAATATTTAAATGGTCATCTCAAAAAATAAAGAAGTTGTAAGATAAGGGGAGGAATTAACATGTGAAGAGATGTGGAATTGTTGATGCAATGCATATGAAGAACTTCACATGCCGCCTACCAACGTTTTCTTACATGTGAAAATTCGTGGTCATTTGCTCCCTTGTCAACAGCGTTTTTTTAACGAACCGTCCATTGCCTTATTGTTGTGAGGTTAGATTTTTTTGTCCATACCGTACTCTCCTCTGATTGACCTACATCATGTGCTTTCCCCATGTGAAGCAGTTCTTTTGCTGATTTCTCTCCATCCTCTTCATGTCGACTTGAGATATTTTTTCATCTAGCAATATATTTTTTTTATCTGAAACATCATGTGCTCTATATGGTATATATATATTTTTTGGTAAAGCTACATGGTATTTGTTTCGCTTTGGTATCACTGAGCTTGTTTTGATTTGGGGCTTGTGGTCGAGATTGAGAGCGCGGGAAGACAATAATAGGCTTTTGAGTTAGATGGAAACTCCTAGCCTCTGGTCTCCAGAGTAAAATTGTATTTATAACAATTTCTATGTTACGTGGATATGTCCTGCCATTTATTTTTGTGGCCTTTACTTTCAATGGGTCAATATGGTGATGACTGACGAGCATTGTTTTGAAAACCAAAATTGTATCACAAATCGTTCAAGGGCTGAATTGTATCATATTGTGAATTGTAGGATTTTCTATTTTTATTGTAAAAAATAATAAAATTAAAAAAATAAGAAAAAGGGTAGGTATCCATACTCCATCCTTAGTAGCATCATTGCAATTATATGATGAACATCATTGACATATATTAATATATCATAAATGATATATGTCTTAATAATTAAATATGTCTATCAACCTTAGTAGGAAAAATAAAAGAGTTGCAGTGTTTTTATTCTTTAAATTAAAAATAAAATAAAATCCAAAGCATCAATATTGCTTTTGAAGTCAAAGAAGTGTTTATGCAGAAAAAAAGGAGAATTTACGATAGAACGCAAGCACAATTGTGCAGTCCTTTCATATGCCTGGTCCTTATTAATCTCTCAACCCTCCCAAGGTTTCGTTAATCACTAGATAACTTCTTGAAAATAGAACCCTTACAAAAAAAAAAAAAGGTTAAAATTTATCAATATTAAACATTCGGCTTTGTCTACTATCATCAAGATGGACCACTTGAATCGTAAGATTTGAGAAAACAAAGTATGGAATCATAAAATTTACAAGAGAATCCTAATATTCACTTGTAAATGGGATTTTTTGTATAGATACGAATGTTTTCTCTTAGTATTCAATAGGAAACATGGATTTTAACAATGGCGGCGAGGACATGATGTCTATGCAAATGGTAAATGAGATTAGATCCATCATCCACGAGCTTCATCTCTAAATTCTAAGAGAGTTTCTTAAGATATATATAAACTATGGAAGGGCTGTGCATTAATCACAATAAAAAGGTTGGCAGTTGAAACTAGAAGAAAGATGAAGAGCTTCACATATTTGAACTCCTTGCTGGAAGACACCTTGCAAACTGAGAAGCACAAGAAACAACTAATTGAAAAATGCTGTATTACTATATTGATTGGAGCAAATGCAGTGCTGGTCACTCGTTTTCCTTCTTTTTTCTTGAGAAATTTAAGACCCCTTAGGCCCTGTGGTTAATCTTAATTCTCAAAGTCTGAAACTGGGGTAAGAGAAGTGTCTATGCTGACCTTGCTACGTACATGGGGCAAAGTTTCTACACTATAGTTAAGCTTCTTGCTCATGCATATCATGGCTTTAAGGACGTTAACTGTTTTCAACAGAAATAAGTGGAATAGTGAAGACCAAGGATCAAAATAGCGGTTGCGGTGGGTGTAGCGGCCAGTGAACAAAATACTACGTAGTGGGCAATACATGGCAGCGTAGCTGTGTGAATTTTTGAAGTGGTAAAAAAAATTTGAATCTAGTGTAGTAGTCAGCCTTGTGTTTTTTTTTTGTAAGTGATTTGAAACCATACAAGGGTGGAGACAACTTTAGGAAAGGCTATTGAGGAGAAGAAATAAGAAAAACAGTGTTTTAAATTAAAATTGGTTGGCTCTACTAGGTTTTAAACTGTTGCACCGCCATTTTCAAAATAGCGTTAGCAGCCTCAACCACTACAGATGATAATGCATAGCGGCTGCTATTTTGAACCATGGTGAAGATAAACTTAGTCAAACTTCTGATTTTTATTAATTTCCTATATTGTCCAGGTACAGTGGCACTAAACAAACATGATGCTGGTTCAAAGGGGTCCCCTCTATTTCTTTTCTAATCGTTTCTTCTTGGCATCCGAACTAGAAGATACAAGTTTTACTTCCTTGGTTGTGATCTTTGAGAATTCTTCTTGGGCTCTATGAATCTCTGGTTCTCTGGAAAACCACTTAAAAAAATGGATTCCCCTTACTGGTTGTGCTGCCTCCCCACCACATTTATAGGTGTGGGTGAGAAAATTTGAGGACTTACAGGAAAACTGCCTAAAATAGCTTTTAAATATAATAAAAAAGAAATTAAATAAGTAAATGAACAAATAAAAACTGGAGGGGTAGGAAGCTGGCCTTACAGCCAACCTGCAGAGATGGTACCCTGTCTGCTTATTTTGTCCTTCCCTTATCCACTTTTTTA
Source organism: Persea americana (assembly GCA_029852735.1). Classification (NCBI taxonomy): domain Eukaryota; kingdom Viridiplantae; phylum Streptophyta; class Magnoliopsida; order Laurales; family Lauraceae; genus Persea; species Persea americana. The sequence goes on from CM056811.1 coordinate 25,909,594, forward strand.
TCTTTTAAATGTTTTAAAATATTTTTATTATTTTCTTTTCTCATCCCAATTTCTGCGGCATTGGGATTTTTGCACCATCAATCTACTTGGGTCGATATTACAATAACTTCCCAGAACAAGGATTGGTGTTTAAACTTCTACCTAATGTGGTCAAAATCAGAACAAAATTAATAATAAAAAAATGAATATATTCATTTTTCAAACACATTATTTTTTTCCTCTTTAATAATGTCCACAAGCATTGGAGTGGCAAATGTCATTTATCAACTGATCATGATTATTTTGAAAAAACCTATTTAAGTTCTTGACTAATTCCCTTGATGTTTGACATTTATCAATGTGCTACTATAATGATGGGGAAGCACTTTAGGAATCAGAGGCCTATATATCATACTTATGAAATTCAATTTTGTACGAACAAATCCTGTTTTCCCCCTTCATAAGCTATAGAAAAGTTCTATTTCAAATAATAATAATAATAATTTTAATAAAATAGAGGATTGTTAGAATGGTTCTCCAGATAGTTAAGCATTGGTAGAATGTGCATGCATGCACCTCTAAGCACCTAAATTCCAGTATGTGCATCTCCACATGCAGGGACTTGTGTGCATGGTTCTAAAAATCAGCTGAGTCCTAGTTGACTTAGACTTGGCACCTACCACGTAGAGCCACACTCCCCTCCTCTGCCCCCCTCCCTGAGTCTGATGAAGTCCTATCATGAAAGGGCCAAAGATATTATTTTTCCCCTATTTTCTTGTTGTAAGATGATGTCAGGGGCTTTTGAGTTCTTTTTGCACTAATTTTGGAAGATTATAAAACCACATTTTCTAGAAGATCTAAGCATTCAGAGGTCGGGGAACAATGGTCCTCTATTTTCTTGTTGTAAGATAATGCTGGATGCTGTTGGGATCTTTTTGCACTAATTTGGGAAGGAAAAACCACATTTTCTAGAAGATACAAGAATTCAAAGATTGGTGGTAAACCATTCAAAAAATAAATTAATAAATAATTGGGGGGAAACGGTCATCTGACTGATTGAAACCCAAATGTGACCAATGATTACTTAATTCATTCTAAATAATTAAAACACCTGTGGCTTAAGTTCATAGATCATCAGTTTTTATTTGAAGCTTATTTAACGATCTTTTAGGTTTTGGGAAGCTCTAGGGTGCAATTCGGTCTGCTTTAACTCCACTTGAGGGTAACCTTTTAAAACCTTGCTTGTGAAACATTGGGTTTGTCCAAAGCTCAAGCTGTTGATTGGTTTCATCTGTGTGCAAAGCTCAAGTTGTTGATTGGTTTTGATAGTCTAATCAATTTAACTCAGTCGGACATGTATGACAATGTGATTTACACACACACACACACACACACACACACAAAAAAAAAAAAAAGCCTAGATATGGAAACAGTTCCATTGCCTGTACAGATGCATAATAGACTAATTGCGTTTTTTTTAAGTTAAAAAAGTCATGCGATTCAAGATGTGTGATGTGTAGATCATTGTGAATTCATTCAATAACAGCAGTGGATGAAATAAAGTTGAGTTCTTTTGCAACAACATGGTGGATTATGCAAACCAAAGTAATAGGTCTTCTCAGCCATGTGAAGGCAGAGGCGACAGTAATGGTTTTGAGAAATTGCATAAACCATACTTAATATTTGAAAGTGCGTCTCATAACTAGGATTAAATTCTCTATATAGGTACTGCTAAAAATACATTGTCCACAAATAAATTTAGAATGTCCCATAAGAGCTGTGTTAACATGGTATATAGGACACTCCATCTTAGAAAATGAGTGTTGCTATGTCCTGTTTGATGGTAGAGGAAGTTTGACATTTCTACATTTACTGTTTTCCACCTTCATTGTATGAATATATAACATAATATGCTCGTGCCAAGTAGAGTGTCCATTCCTGTTTTCATGTTTGGGTAAAATCTTAAGATGTTCCTGAGATACTTTTCTTGTTTAAACACAGTTCTTCAAGAGGTTTCATTCTGCATATGTCGACGCAGTATCAAATCCATTTCATGTACCAGGAAAGAAGATAACATCCAAGACTTTTGCTGAAAGAGTGAGTGCCATTGTCAAGTCTTTCGGATCGAATGCGCCCATGTGAACAACCTCTGCTTTGTAATGGTACTATGGTAGGCTTTATCAATCTTTTTGTTTCCTTTTTTGGGTGTTGGCATGGTGGAACCTGAGGTCCTGAACAGTTACCATGAGACATTGAATTGGAAGAAGGTAGTTAAGTTCAACCAATGTTCATTGTTCTCAGAAAGAACATTAATTGATCGGAATTTTCACCACCTTCCTCTGTAGAAGTGGTTTAATCTTGTTATCTTCCTGTTGCAGCCTTGGTGTCCCTTTGTATGAATGCCGCCGTGGGTACTACTCACATAATGTTGGTCCATAACATCTTGTACTGAATGTTCTCTCTCAATCAATGATTGTTGTTAAATGAATATGTTCACGAGTTCCTGACTGTGTAAGTATGTGTGTATTCAGACCTTAGTAAACCTACATTTTGTGCAGTTTTTTTTTTCGTGGAAACCATTAATCCAGACTCCAATAATTACAGTTTTGAAGGATTACTTCTTAAATGCGACCTTTTAGATTGCAAACTTGTCGTCTTACTAAAATTTAATGTCTTTCTTCTGCTAATGCCTAGACCCCTTATATGGCATACTACCCTTTTAGAAGTTCAGTAAGTTGAGTTTTCTTGATGAAGCTCTGGTTTTGCCAACGGTGGCGTGGATCATCTCCCCTGGCATCTTGGTTTCGAAGCTTTGCACACTTGCTGCTTGTATATTCTACGTGTGTGCCATCTCCTGCCTGGAAAGGAACATATGAAACAGTTAAAGAAAGACTTCGGCGCCAGGACAAACTGCAATGAAAATGTAAATCATTGAAAATATATATACATCCAGGCAGATCAGTTCCCACTGTTTGCACAGAGTTAGGTGCACCTGCCTGTGGCGCCCACCTCGATGAACAAGTGTGGTAGAGATGTGAAGGTCACATTATGGAAAATGGTTTGCCAAAAAAATGAAAAAAAGTGTGATTGAATGACATCATATAGTGAAAAAATACCGCCCGTTTGGCAATTTACTAGGTGAGTAAAAGTAATGTAAAATCTTTATTTTTCAGACAAGGGGTCCCATCAGAAGTACACATCTTCAAAATCTTCTCCTTTAAAAAAAAACAGACACTATAAAAAATCAGCCTCCTTTCTCCACTAAATCACAACAAAAATACTCACTTTCTATACAAAAAGTCAAAAAAAAAAATTCCCTACTCATCCACTAAATACAAAATACTATTTTAACCTCATTATATTTTATTCTCTCTTGATTTGATATTTTACAGTACTTCTATTTTAATAGTAAATTGCCAAACAGAAATGGTTGATTTATCCAACATTGAATTATGCTCTAAACAGGGTGAGAACCTAAGGATGTACATTCAGGTGGAACAGATCTGATCTAGCATTTAGGTGTCTGTGCACACTCCTTTTCCGCAGAAAGGGGAAATTGCCACGTTAGCAAATTCCATAGAAATGGAATTCTCGGAAAATGATTTCAGCAGAATTTAGAAATTCATGTTTGGTGCAATTTTTTTTCTTGCTGAATTGGTGCCAATGTTATTTGGTGCGGGTATGGATTCCTTGCTGAAAATCAAATTTCCATATTTGGTGCAACAATTTTCTGCGGAAAAATAACATAAGCTATTTATAATTAAATTATCCATTCAAATTGACACCCTTGATTAGCCACTAAACGGTCGCAAAAATTTTGTGATTTTAATACAATTTATATAAGTTAAAAAAATCTAAAGTTTCAAGCTAAAGTCATTGCACATCTATGTTCTGACTGATAGGAAGAACCTGCTCTCTTCATAATAGGTGTCTACATGTGCAATTCATGGCGCTGGCACCAAATAATGAGTACTTATTTAATGCCTCTAACTTCTCGATGCCCTAGAAAATTATTTTAGATAGAAAGATCCTCGTAATTCAATATCTACATACACTCTCCTGAAACTAGCCAGCTTACTTTTAAATGATAAGTTAAAAATAACAAATCTAAAAAATATTATCAATCGCATGTATAGAAAAATCCTTATTCTGCCTGTTGGTACTCAACTATTGCTTGCCTCTCCTGGAAGAAAATCCTGGCTCTACCATTGATCGTTATGATAATCATAATGACCAAGAACCATGACAATGAGAATCCCTCATAATTTTATAAAGTAGATAAGTTGTTCATAATTAGGGTTACAAGTTACTTCAATATATATTCTTTCTTAAGCCCTTAAAAAGTTTAGTTTACAAAAGAAAAAATATGCTTAAACCCTAAATAGATCATGGCTAATCCAAATGGCAAGTCCAATTCACTTAAGAGTACAAGACATGACCCAACTATCCTAAACATCCTCTTATCTTACACCATGATAACTCCAATGAGTTTGAATCATTATGTAGTAAGGATAGATATATCTTTAATACAAAGGAAATAAGATGAAGAGGTAGATAGGACCTCACTTTCATTGAATTTAATTTACTTGGTGATGGCAGGGTATTCATTTTTCCATCTCGCCTTAATTTATTTTGGATGGCCCGATAGGGATCTCGCCTTACCAAACAACTTACCAAAACAAAGTGACTAGTCCAAATCTCACTTGATTTGGTCCTATGTTAAAACGAGATGATTCGAGAGAGCCAAGATTTAAGTCTCCATTTTCCTACATTGCTTAAGGTCATGGGCATGTGAGTTCGAATCACCAAAAGAGACAAAGAAAAAAAAATAATTAAAAAAAAAAAAATCATAGTAGACCCCTTGTCCTGTATTTTGTACTTACTGTAACATGAGAGACAAAAGCTTCGAATTTATCTCAAATGCGACATTTTCTTTTGAAATTAGCCCACTCACATTGTTTACATCGGTACCTCACTAAAAATTCCCATAAAAGCATAAGAAACATCAAATGGAGGAAATAAATCAAGAAGCTTTCATTTTCACATGCATATTATATGGGAGCCTGTCCCGTGAGGACCGTCTTTACGGTTCGCACCGTTCGGAACGCCCACTGGAGCCACCTTATGATCAATCCAAATTGACTAATCATTTATAACCCTTTTATAGGCACTGAATCCCATTAATTTGCATAGATTCGAATGAACTAGACCATTGGATTGATGGTCAACTTTTCTTTTTTGATATAAAGCTATCAAACTTATGGACCATGGATGAAGGGGTTAGAGGTATTAGATTGACTTCAAATTTGATATGCAAGTTGATCCCACTTGGATCTTTCTGGCCCCCATCAGAAAATTCCAACGGCGAGCAGATTAAGATATGATATTTAGGATTTGTTTACCACTCAATTAACCCCCATTGGAATCAACTTTTGCTCGATTAAACTCGCTCATATCACATTCTCCTTAAAGTACAACCACTTGTGAGTATTTTACTCCAAATGAAGCATTGTAATTATGATTGCCTCTATATCTCTAAATGTATAATCATGTCTTCCACACATATTCAATTCAATGATATATAACTTTTTACCTACAGTAAATTAATGATAATGCTGACCTTTAGGTTCACGCTGGAGCAGAGAGTCTGATTCAAGGACGGTGGTTTTATTTTTGTTGAAAATTCTCAAGTACTGAATGTCAGTCAAGTCTTAATTGGATGAGAGCAGGTCTTTGCCTACACCTGTCTACCTCTATCAATGCTGGGTCACCATGACAAAGTCTTGAAGAATTTTGAGTTTTTGTCCTTTTGACCGAGTCTCTAATAAATCTTGTTGAGTTGAGTTGATTAGATAGGCTGAGTCAAGTTGAGTCAATTTTAGCTTTTTACTGCGTTCAATTGGGTTTTGTTTATGTCCTCCTGCCTGTCACAGTTACCCCCCATGACTGGCTAGTATCAAGTTGCTACTTCCAATCCACACAAGACACCCACCTTTCCTCCAAAGCAAAGGTTAAACGTGCTTGCCACCCTTGTCTTTTTGTGCACCCCTCTTGTCTAATTGTCCTTGTTCAACAAGATGATACCAAGTGTATAGTCATGCCATCGGAGGCAATAGATATAAAACCAAAGGGACAAAACAAGAACTGTTTTTGGATGTTTCCCAAGGTCCTTTCATTCCAATGCCCACGACCCCCACCCACCCAAAAGCAGACAAAACAAAGGGCGTTTGTTTTGTTTTGTTATGGCATGTTTGGAAGGAAGTTTAGAAGAGGAATAATGAGGCTGGCCTTTATTCTCTCTTCCCACACATGAGGACAAAAAGACACAAAAGAAGGGAAAGGGAGAGGAGCTCTTCCTTTCACAAATACCATATTTCTCTGCACTCAAATGCTACCAAATCGATCAGGACAAAATCCCTTGTCCCCAATATAGAATTTGGAATGGTGAAAGGAATAAAAAGAATCTTTATAAAATAGATAAAATTCTTTGGTCAGGCCAATAAATCCAGAAATAGATCCTATTTATAAAAATTGAAACCCTTCTAAGATAAATGGACAACTAAATAAGGGACCTTTTTTTTTTTGTTTTTCCTACTTTGGGATGGTAGTGCTAAGTAACATTAAAATTTGAGGACTCAAGGATCAAGCTCTGGACATGTGTATCAAACTAATTCTTTACTGGTAAGTGAATAGCTATTCAAGTAAATCAAATCCAAAAAATGCGAATTTGATAAACATCTTTGTTGATATGCGTTATTCTTCACAACTTTAATATTCTGTCATTGGAAACTAATTTTCTAATAAGTTCCTGGGAGTTCATCAATTCCAATTCCACGCAAACAAACTGCCCTTTAATGTTGCAAAGGGCGTGTTTGGTTGGGAGTATTTCTTACAAGAATTTCCTATGTTGAATTTTTTTTTACAACGGGGGGGTTTGTTTGTTGGTAGTGGTTTTATTTTTGTTGGTAGTGGTTTTATTTTTTTTCTTACTCCTCCGCAGCCAGTAAATATAATACATATATATATTTATTTATTATTTTTACAATATAAAGAAAACTTATCTAGTGTAGATTGTATTGGTCTATATGGCATGTGGAAAGAGAAGTTGTGTAACCTAACCATAATCCAAATGGGGCATATTGGTATCACATATATACCAATGACCATCACAGGACTTCTCACGTTCGGATGAGATCAACTTGAGACCCAAAGTATTTTAGGAGGATTTTAGTTTACTCCAATCCATACCGAACCTGCACCATTGCTATGGCATTGAAAACACGCCCCCCACCCACCCACCCCAAAAAAAAAAAAAAATTTAAATAAATAAATAAATAAAATAAAAAATATCAGATTTAACCACTACAATGAGCCGGTTATTTTGAACAATGTGACTTTTATAGGGATTTTGTCTACAATTGTAATTTTGTGTTTTGGAAATTTTCATTTCTGGGGTGCCATGGAAAGTCAATACCAACTTGCTCCCTCCTAGTTGGAAAAGATTTTTGCATAATCCAAATATATATATATATATATAATAGAAAAAAATCAATTCATTTCCCTGGAAAGTTTTTTCCTTTTAAATTTCATTTTATGTTTATATATATATATATATACATAAATATAAATAAAGTTTCCGTGTGAAAGTTGGAGCCCTTTTACAGCTGGCAAGAAATCCTGACCTTTATGCAAACTCACCCTCCAAGTTGCATAATTCCCTTTTATGGTTGCATGAGACATGAGGGATTGATTCTGTATTGTAATTGTAAACTTCAGAAATCCTTTATTTATTTAATTTTACTTTTTTGCTCTTTCCAACCGTGCTTTTCATAGTTGTTAGAGAAAAGAAGGGCAGGCACAAGTCTCTGGACAAAAAATTGAAGACAAAATAGTCATTCTCCATCTGTTTTTCCTCATTTCTTGAATGTTGTCTGTAGTTTTAACTTGGGCAGCAGCAGAACCCAGGATTGGCCTCCTCTTCTTGTTTACTTTCTTTCTTCTTTCTTTCTTTGATTTGCAGAGACAAGTTAAGATAAAAAACAGAACACAGAGTAGTTTTTTTCTTTCTTCTCTTACTATCTCATTTCATATCATTTACAACTTTCTCCTTTGAGATCTCCGTGTATTTCAGAGTTTGAAGGAAAGAAAGAAACAATGTTATTTGGGTAAGGTGGAGCAAACCCAGAACTCCAATTTCTTCTGGTTTCTTGATTTTCTTCCCCACTCAAGAAGTTTTTATTTTTTCAGACTTAGGAGGGAAGGAAAGACATGGGTTTTCTTCTGTAAGTGCTTTTTATCTTTCCTCTTGCTGTACACTGGGGTTTTGTGCTTTCGTGAAGAATCAGACTTTTGCCTTGGGTCTTATGCGTTGCTTGGTAGGCTCCCTCTTAAATGGTTGTTCATTGATTTGAACTTGCTTCTTATATGAATTTTTGTGGAATTGCCACATCATTGGAAACCCATCTACTTTTTTCTGAAAGCTTGACTCTGCTAAAATTTCTCTAAATTCGACTTCATTTGATGCTGTTCCTTCAACCCATTAGAGAAGATTGCTTGATTTGCTAACGATCCCTTGGATCTTCTGTGAATTCAATCCAATTTTTAGAGAAACAAAACCCATGTTACTTGTTATTTAAATCATCCATCCTAGATTCTCATTCTCCCCCACATCTAGGTTACTACCCTGCTGTCTTTCTCAAAACCATTTGAGACTCTGAACATCCCTTGATCTTCTATGAATTCAATCCAAATTTGTGAGAGAAACAAAACCCACTTAGATTGTTATTAAAATCCTGCATCTATAAATTCTCCCCACATTTAGATTATTAGAATGCTGGTTTTTTCAAGTTCTTAGAAGAAATCTTCCTATGCATGCATTCTGTGTGTTCCTTTAGTCATTTCTAGGCAATTCTCAAACCCATTTACTCCAAAAACGGAGAAATCGTCTCGACCGCTGATGGCAGGGATGGTTCAAGATGATGGATCATCCTCGGTAACCTCGTCACCCCTCCAATTTTTCTCCCTCATGTCCATATCCCCCGGCTTAGGATCACCATGCCGGTGGCTCCGCGAGCTGAAATCGGAGGAGCGGGGGCTTTGCTTGATCCAGCTCCTCCTCTCATGTGCAAACCATGTTGCCAGTGGAAGCCTGGAGAACGCAAATCTCTGCCTTGAGCAGATTTCCCTCCTTGCCTCACCTGATGGGGACTCGATGCAGCGCATGGCTGCCTATTTTGCTGAGGCACTTGGAGGCCGCATACTTAAGTCCTGGCCTGGCCTCTTCAGAGCTCTCAATTCTACTCGGATCTCATCCCTCTCTGATGGAATCGTCGTTCGCAGGCTCTTCTTTGAGCTCTGTCCATTTTTAAAGCTTTCCTTTGTGATCTCAAACCAAGCAATTATTGAAGCCATGGAAGGGGAGAAGATGGTCCATATCATTGATCTCAATGCTGCTGAGCCAGCCCAGTGGATTGCGCTGCTTCAGATGTTGAATGCCAGGCCAGAAGGCCCACCCCATCTGAGAATTACAGGGATTCATGAACATAAAGAAGTACTAGAACAAACTGCCCATAGATTGACCGAAGAAGCTGAGAAACTTGATATACCATTTCAGTTCAATCCCATTGTCAGTAAATTGGAGAATCTCGATCCTGAAAGCCTGCGGGTAAAAACAGGGGAAGCACTGGCGATCAGCTCGGTATTGCAATTGCATTCGCTACTGGCACGTGATGATGATGGTTTCAAGAAGACACCACCAGCAGCCAAGAACCCCAGTTCAGCTCATCTGCAGAGAGTGCTGCAGATGAAACAAAGCACATTGGGTGAATTGCTAGAGAAGGATCTAATGATAAACGGATATAACCATAACCAGAGTCCTGATTCAGCCTCATCATCGCCATGTTCTGCTAGAATGGATAACTTTCTTGCCTCATTGTGGGGTCTGTTGCCAAAGGTCATGGTTGTCACTGAACAAGAGTCAAACCACAACGGTTCAACACTGATGGAGCGTCTCTTGGAAGCATTGTATTTCTATGCAGCCCTGTTTGATTGCTTGGATTCGACAGTTTCGAGAGCATCGATGGATCGTATAAAGGTGGAAAAAATGCTATATGGAGAGGAGATCAAGAACATCATTGCGTGTGAGGGAGGGGAGAGGAAGGAGCGGCATGAGAAGCTTGAGAGGTGGATTCACCGTTTGGAAATGGCAGGGTACGAAAGATCGCAATTGAGCTACTATGGTCTTATGCAGGCGCGGAGATTGTTGCAGAGTTATGGATTTGAAGGGTATAAGATTAAGGAGGAGAATGGCTCCTTCATAATTTGTTGGCAAGATCGAGCTCTTTTTGCAGTTTCAGCGTGGAGATGTAGGAGGTATGATTGATTTTTCTTTAGAGTTTCTTGTCTGCGTCTTGGGTGTGAAAAGGGTTTGAGTTTCTTGTGTTCTGCAAATGCCTAACATTTTTGAAAAGGTTTGAAGATCATCTTCTTTCACTTCAATTCTTCTTACATTCCTGTTGTGATTCTCTTACTCCTATTCACTTTTTTCTTTGTTCTTCTACTTGTTAATCTTTAGGTATAAAGAAACCCCATGGAATAGACGTTTTTCCTTTCTAGCATGTTCTGATTGTGAATCTTATATATTAAGGACCTGTAATACATATCATGCAATATCACCATTCCCTAATCAGGCCTTTGAACTTTGAATATTCATTTTAAACAGTTTGCAGTTCGATTCTCAAGCTGCTAGCGAACTATGCTCTTAAAGTTCACTAATAGTCCTATAAATCCATCAGTGGGGCTTACCTAGAAAATCAAGCTGCTCACTAGTCTTGTAGTCCATATCTAACTTCAATCAAAGTTAGCACTGCCTTAAGATTGATCACCAGTAAACAAGGAAATTTTACTTTGTTTTTCATTTTTATAATTTATTTTGCACGTGATCAGTCTGATGGTGGCTTGACTTCGGTTGAAGTAAAATTTGGCCAAGGGTTTAGGGTAAAGAAGAGCTGTCATATTGTTTGCTTTGTATTTTAGACGTGGGTCCTAGTGATAGACTCATAGCATAGATACAGATGAACTTTTTCATCGAACCTGTTGAACTCGAACTCTGAATAAGATGAACTGAAAAGCGAATCAAATGAACCTACTCCATCAATTTTTGTGATCAGGCTAAGTCTCAAATTACGGATTGAAAACTTAAATACAGATTAATCGAATTGCGAACCAAGTAACTATGTCCTGAACCCTGTGATTGATTTTGGAGATCTGACTTTGGGATATTTGCTAGTGACTGGAACTCGTGCTGCTATCCATGGTATGATGTGAAGAATATGTTTTATTCATTTCTATGTTTGACTGGAGCTGAATTGAACCAGGCTTGATCACAGTTTGCAATTGCTTATTGCCCAAAATTCGTCCTTTTTGGTTGGCTATGAGCATTGTAATCTGATAGAAGGCCTAGTAAATGGATGTCTTGACCAGAACAGTCCAACAGTCCATATTGCAGTGGTTTAGTCTGATGATCAGGTCCAAACGGATGAAAACAGTATGATTTTTGCGACTGTAGCACCTGTTATCCCACTTTAGAATATGATGGCAAGTTACCCTGCTAGGGCCTCCAACTGATAATTATTCCATTTTGTCTTCTCATTCAAGTCCGCATCTATGTTGGATAAGGGAGGGTAATGGGGGTGGGAATGTTTTGTAATCTGTTGTCCTCCATGTTCGTGTTTTCAAGCGTTTGGCATTTCATTAAATTAAGGAAAAGCAAGGCTCACTTTTTTTTTTTAGTTTGTATTCTATACTTCAATTGCATTGAGGCTCGCATTCTTTCGTTCTCATTTATGAGTACGTGATTGAACATTCCCCAATTCTGAAGTGAGAGAAGTCTCTTTATTGCTGGTAGAATTTTGTTTGAGCCTCAAAAAGTCATTGGATTGCTGTTGTGAGAATTTTGTTCTTCTGTATGGTTTTATGTGGTGATGCTTTTTTGCTTGTTTGCTTGCAGCATTATCTTTGTACTCTTTTGTCCTTTTGGTCTGAGGAGTTTTAGGGGTAACATATCCACACCCATTAGTTACTGTTGGGGAAAAGATTTAAGGCCACCTTCTTTTCTTCTTTTTTTTTTTTCCACTGGGAAGCAGTCACACGCCCACTCACACACACACACACATCCCTCACCATTAGCACTACAGCAAAAGATTGATCCTTGATTGTTTCTGTGGAAGGGAGGTACCTCACAAACTGAACTAATAGGGATTTAAGGCCACTTTTTTGTACTTTGAGGATTCCAAGATCCTATGGAAAATATTTTTTTCCACACAGGAAAACTTTTGTTGTAGCATACTTTCATGTAGAAAGAGGAAAAACTTAGACTAATTAATATTGCTCAATTCTGTATACAACTCTTTAACTTTGGATTTTATTTAATTTATCATCATCATCATCATCATTGGTCTGTTAGGGGGTGGTTGTTGGGGTTTGAAATTGCTTGTCCATGCCCGAACGGCACAGAAATAGATTTCCAGACAGTGCAGAATCAGTGTGCCCATTCTGCATTTTTAGTTTTTTTGTAGTAAACCCCATTCTACTTGTTGGTAAAGCTGGGGACCCATTAGTTTAAATCTATCATCATTCCAGGGTTACCGGTTTGGGGAAGCATTTAAAAAAATTGTTGCATGATTATGTTTTATATTTTAAAGGACCATAACCTGTTAATATTGTGAGAAGCTGAAAAAACCATGAAAACAGGTTCTAATGAACTATTAATGTGGTAATATTGTAATATTTTTGTGATCCTTCTTAAAATTTGTTTATCTGATAAAATTTATAATTATGTTAATATTTTAAATTATTTTGACCTCTTCTGTAATATTTTCCCATTACTAACAGAGAAAAATGCAACATTTTGAAAATTTCCTATTTTTAGTTATGCTGGTAATTACATATTAACATTACATGTCACAATGGTAGACATGATATTGCAATGCAGTCCAATTCAACATATCCTCATTGCTCAACAGTGAGGGTAACAACTTTTTTAAAGGTAGAGTCCCTTCTAAGCATGAGGATGAAAGCCATATGCAGACTTTCAACTTACATTGATTTATGCAGGAATGTCAGCCTAAAATAGTAATAGAGATAATACATAGAACCAAAGTAGTACTACTGATAGTGCAAAAAATAGAGAGACCCCAAAAGATAAACCCAATCCAGTCACAAGCCACTGCATTCAGTGATTTGAAATTTTGTCCAAGTGATGGCTGACCAGTCATGGTTGAGATTGGAGAGACAAATTGCTCAAATCTAAGTTGACATGATTAGTGGCACCTCTATCTATGAACCATGTAGAATCTCTTTGCTTTGCGCCGGCCATGACTAGGAAGTTTTTTGAGGGGAATGAAGCCTTGAATGAGAGATCCAATCTGTGGAAGCAATCAAGGGCAGATTGACCAACTTGGCTGCAGATTTAACATGTATGAGAATTACTCTGCTAACTACTCTACCCCCAATTGGGCCAAGACACCCACTAATGAGGCCAAGTAACTCTTTGGCACATTTAGATTGCATGAGAAAAAATCCGCCATCAAAATAATTAACCTTCATGCCCAAAAAATAGTGTAAAGGATGAAGATCATTCATGGCAAATTACTAACAATATTAATTAATGAACTGGTCTAGGAAAGCAGAAGAATCACCATGATATCATCAACGTAAAGCAAAAACTGGATAATAACATAAGTTAATTTCTACATAAATAGTGAAGAATCTGGCCAATTGCAAAAGAAAACTGCTGATAATAAATAGACAACTACATTCAAGGAGCCTGTTTCAGTCCATACATAGCTTTACTTCACTTGGAGAATCAATAAAATCAAGAGGTTTGCTCCATAAAGTACGGGCTCTTTTTCATATATCTTGTGAGTGTTTTTGCTATCTGGAAACAACTATGACAAATGCTGCTAGTTTAATAACTGGACTAGAAGTCTTAAGAGTAATATATTTCTTCTACTTGATTGAATCCTTTAGAAATTGAGCAGGCTTTTAAATTTTTTTAAACTTCCATCATATTTATTTCAAAAGCTGAACATCATCCATTTGTCACTGCCTTCAGAAGTCGCTCGTATTTGGAAGAATAACGTAAATGTATATAGGGTGCATCCATCCCTCCTCACCAAAGGGTTCCTCTTTTGTACATGAGTATGTCCAATTATGTAAGTACTTATGGTGAGGGATGGATGCACACAAACATTCCTCATATATATATATATATATATATATATGAAAATTCTTAAAAACGCCCTACTTTAAAATGCCTCTTTTTTCGCCCCTCTTTTTTTGGCTATTGGGCGGCCTATGTTGAGTCAATCTAGTCTTTTCACACATACTCCCTCAATATGAATAGTGATAAGTCCAAGTTTGACACTCATCCAACTTTTCCTCATCGTTGATAAAGTGATACCTCTAAAACATTAAATTTTAAGGCTATGGATAAAAAGGTTAGGATGATCTTATGAACTTAAGATTTTGAATATAGATAGGACTTATATAGATCTTTCCATCCATTGGACTTCCATGATCATCATGCATTCCATTGGGCCTAATTAGGATGGGCATTTTCTCCTAAAAAACGCATAGATGTTGTGTAGCGCTCCCCATACAAGTGTTCAATGAATGCAGGAAACTATCACTTCAACATCAAGGATACTTATATCTGGAGACAGAGCCAAGATCTCTTCAAACTCTCCGCAGACCAATCACCACCATTCATTGGATCCTCTATCGCCCCTGCCGTTGCTTCCTTCTCAATGATACAAGACACCACTCGAAGCAGTAGGCGTTGTGGAAGCACATATCTAAATGAGTTGGCCGCTACAAACCCGATAAAATTGCTTTGGCTTGAATCAATCATTAGATCTGGAGATGCGTGACTGCCTACAAGAGATCTATCACCTATGATTCACTTTCCACGGTCCAAGGGCAAGGATGGACCCCCTGGACACAGAAGATGAAGATAGGTGGTTCAGATCTAGTGAAAGGAAGAGGAAAATAGCTTTCTGGAAGTATCTTTCTCTATTTCTGCATCTATTACTTGTCACTGGATATGAGTGTTAGAGATAATATGTTCTCAATCTGAATTTGAAAGGAGAGATGATAAGGATAGAGAGTTTGATTAAACTCAAAATAATTTTTATCCCTATCACCATCGAGACTCCTTGCGAGGGATGTCTCTGTCAGTAGGGACCACCCACATGTAAACACAAGTGGGCCTTATCACAGATGCTAACATCTCCCACTCGCACCGAATATGATTCATCCCATTAGATCACCAACTTCCATCGTTAAATTTCATGAAGTGAGAAATAGACCTGAAGAGTGGGACCTTCACAATGCTTATCCACGGAGAGAATGTAAACTAAGTCGCCATCTAACTAGAATGCACCAACTCACCTACACATCAGTTTTCCTTAGACACTCGCATGACCACACTGGATTGGACATGGACTCATACCCTTGAGTCGTGTCTAACCGACATACGTTCTTATTCAACTTATTGAGTAAAAAATCTCTTTGTAAATATTTTTTATATAAAATAAAATATTTATACATATATATAATATTTAAAAAAAGTTTTTGACTTAAAATTTTCCAAAATACTCGATATAGCCCAGGCTTATAAGCATGGTAAGCACATATAAACTAGAGTGTGATGTCAAGGGGTCTTCCCATGAACTTACGATGGTCGAAATCAACCAAGCAACTTTCCTAGCACGGCGGCTCGTAGGCCTCCACGTTGCGTGGCACATCCACTGCTAAAGTAGCATCACTGACTCATCTTTCTAACATAGAGGTTGGTATAAGGGCACAAGAGCTTCAAGAATTGATTCACACAAAAACCAACTCCAAGATCAAGAGTCACTTACGAGATTAACTCTCTCACAACAACCAAGATTCTAGGGTATTATCCGGTCACTCGTAGGTAGGTCCTTAAATACGCATGTCCGTAGGCACACTTCACAGTGTAAAAATGCATTAGCTCCACAAATGAGCCCATGCTAACATTGCACTGATTCACAACAGTGCAAGCAGATCGTCACAAATACAACCACACTTGGTTTTTAAAACGGGCTATTGGACTTACAAGGGTGTGATTTGTTTGACGATTAATGCTAAGTCTCATTCAGCCTTGTGATCCACATCACCCCAATGTACACGAGAATGGGTCGGCGTCCCATACATCTGTACTCACTAACCAGAACCATATTAGTATGATCAACATATCATACAAATGCACGCGCCTCATCCTATTAGTCAATAAGACATTCAGGCGGTCTTTATCTGTGCGGGTGGATAACCTCATTGTTCGGTGCCACATGTGCATCTTATACACACGCTTATTGTGTATGTTGCCAATGTGAAGTATTTGCACATGCATGAGTGAAACAAACGTCACACGCATGTATCCACAAACAATGAGAAAATCACTTATTAAAATAAGTCCAATACACTCCCACTGAATAAAAGAATTACATATATTGCGTTCCCATATGCCTAACATGAATCACGAATAGTTCTCGGGCTAAGGCTTTGGCCATCGGATCAACAATCATTTCCAAAGATGGAACATGAGATATTGCTATCTCTTTTGCTTCTACTTGTTCACGGAAAAAATGCTACTTTTTTGTTTGCTGTGTTTCGCTTCATCCCTCTAATGAAGCCGATGGTCCTTTGCCAAGTATATAGCAGTTGTATTGTCCATTCTCAATGGAATGAGATCAAGAGAAATGGATACTAGTCCCACATCCAACTAAAAACGATGAATCCATACGGCCTCCATGGCTACCAATGCCCGAGCAACATATTCGGCCTTCGTGATCAACATGGCCGTACAATCTTGTTTCTTACTGGAACATAAAATAGCTCCCCCGCCCACTAAGAATACATATCCCGATGTGGATTTGTCTTCATCGGGATCATTCGAAAAGGACGAGTCGCTGTATGCTAATAACCTTAAGCCACAATCATGATATCAAAGCATTATATATTTTGTGGCCTTTAAATATCGGAAGATTCGTTTAACAACATTCCAATGAGAAATACCCAAGTTACTTTAAAATCGACTAACCAACCCAACCACATAATAAATATCGGGGTGCATGCACATCATAGCATACATAAAACTTCCTACAGCAGTGGCATAAGGTACGGAAGCCATTCTTTTTGTTTCAGCGCCGATTTGAGGGCATTGCATTGCACTTGATGTGCAGCCCTTATCATTGGGCCTCAATGGGATCGACATTACCCATTCTAAGTTTCTTAATTATCTTCTAAATGTAAGTTGTTTGGGATAGCTAAAGAATGGATTTGTACGATTCCGCGTGGTTTTAACCCCCAGAATGAACCCGGCCTCCCAAATCTTTCATTTCAAAAATAGCTGACAACCAAGCTTGGTCTCAATTAACAGTTCAATGTCATTGTAAGCCAAAAGAATATGATCAACGTAAAGAGATAACAACATAAATTTATGTTTAGATCGCTTAATGTAAACACAATGATCTTCGTAACACATGGAGAAACCATTTGACATGATTGTATTATGAAACTTTTTGTACCGTTGTCTCGAGGAATGTCTAGGGCCATAGATTAATTTATTGAGTTTACAAACTTTAATCTTTATGGCCCTTTTCCACATATCCTATTGGTTGTTTCGTGTGTATTTCCTCCTCAAGATCACCGTTTAAAAAAACGGCCTGAACATCCATCTGATGTAGTTCTAAATCCAAGTGGTCCACAATAGATAAGATCATGCGAACAGAAGAAAACCTCACCACAAGGGAGAAAGTTTCCTTATAATCCACTCCTTCTTTGTATGTGAGCCCCTTAGCCACAAGCCTAACTTTAAATTTGTCAATGGAACCGTCAGCTTTTTATTTGATTTTCAAAACCCATTTATTTGAAATAGATTTCCTATACTTGAGAAGATCCATAAGATCCCATATATGGTTTTTACGCATAGAGGTAATCACACCATTTATCGCAAGCATCCATTCCTTTAAGTTCACTGATTCCAGTGCTTCTTGATAAGAACGTGGTTTATTTCTTGTTAGTTGCAATGTATGCATAAGAAATTCTCTCAATCTCAAAATATTTCTTTGGAATCAATCGACAAGAAGGCATCTTGGTCACTCCCACTTGCCTCTGAGCCCATAAGATCTTTCCCTCTAAGACCAACATGTGGTCTTGACTCCCATTGAAAGGGAGAATCGTTCATTTCAAATAGTTCAATGGACACCCTCGTCCTTTTTAAGATATTGAAACTCGTGGAGATCTACGTCACGAGATTCTGTTTCAGCTGATCTGCAGTTTACATCCTCATAAAGCAAAATGCATGCTTTTGAACTCAGAGTATCTCACAAAGATACAAGGAATTGTCTTATGCTCCAATTTATTTGGATGCGGGATCAAGACATGCCCTAAAGAGCCTAGTGGGCGTAGTTCTCCAAATGAAAGTTTTCTACTGGTCCATAACTCGTACGAAGTTTTTGGAACAAATTTAGAAGGAACTCTATTTAGTAAACAAACAGCAGTTAACAACAAATTTCTCTAAAATGAGACAGGTAAATTTGTGTTAGCCATCATTGATCTAACCATGTCTAATAGAGTCATATTCTGTCTTTCCACAACTTGATTTTGTTATGGAGTGTATGACATAGTCAGTTGACAAGAAATCCAATTTTCCATGAAAAGACTTTTAAAAATCTCTAAAGTTTATTCTTCACCTCGATCGGTCGTAAGGGTCTTGATGTTTTTATCAAACTTATTTTGAGCTTCTTTGGCAAAAATTTTAAAATAATCAATTGCCCTATTTTGTGAGAACTAAAAACACATACGATCATAATGAGAGCAATCATTAATGAAAGTAATGAAATATCGTGTTCCTTGTCTATCAGCCACGTTCATTGGGCCACAAATGTCAGAGTGAATGATTTCAATGGTGGCCTTAGATCTTTCCACCTTGGGAAAATAATTTCCTTCTTCTTTTTTTGCCACACAAGATTCACACGTAGGCAATTGTACTTATGTGAGAGATCCGAGTAATCCTTCCCTAGCCAATTAGATCATTCGATCTTTTCCTATATGGCCCAATCAAGCATGCCTTTTAATAGATTCAGAACTCGTGTCATGCACTGTCACGCCCCCAGACCGAGGTCCTGATTATCAAGTCCTTAATCCGGGGCCGTGGTGCGACGAGCCAGAAAATTCTACCTGCACTCGCAAATTATTTTCCCACGGGATTCCGCGGTGAGGATCCCAGACGATCCATCACAACCTATCAACCAATTTCACACGAATAATGATTGTGCGGAAGCATGTAGCAAAACTAGAATCAAACGAAACATAAGATAATTACACAAGCTTTGTATCAAAAGAGAAATATATACATAGCATAAACCAAGGTTAGATTAAAATCGTGAGGATCAAGAAAAGTGTATTAAGTTTTACATTCCAACAAAAAGCCAACAAAGGCTTAAACAAAGTTCTCAAAATAAACATCATTTCCCAAAATATGTTATCCAAGCTCAATTCCCAACCCGATGTCTACATGACATCATTGAGCTGCCACCCACGTTCCAACAGCGGCTCTACCGCCTCAACAGCCCGCTCCGCCTCAACGTCTGTGGGTCCGACATCTGACACCAAACAAAAGAGTATCAGACACGACAGTCTGGCAGGTGAATAAAATAGATAAGATATACAAGTTTTACCAGTGTCATATTTAAAATCATAAAGTGCATTTAAAATGAAACATATGTAAATATGAGTCAAATTAAACAATTTCTATACAAAAGAGAAATTTACATTAAAACATTTCAACTAACTGAAAAATAATCAAAACATTGGCAACCCGCATTTAGTTATATTCTCCTATTACCGAAGTAACAAGAGCACACAAACAGAAACCGTTACCATACAAAATGGCCGAAAAATAACATGGCCATAAAAATGGCTGGAGGAAATAACCGTTACCATATGAAATGGCTGAAACAAACAGAAGCCGTTGCCATAGCTGGAGCAAACAAACATAGGGTTCAAACTGCAGTTGGCGAAGTATTTGAGCATCCTAAGCCAAGTGATCAATCCGACAAAGTGATCCAAGCCTAGTGGTGCCGACTCAAATTCAAAACGATACGATCAAACCATCGAAACATATTTTAATTGATAAAAAGGACTACTCTTAGTAAAGTGCAAACGAACAAATACAAACAAATCTAATAAGTAGTCTTATCGATTATTTCAAATGCGGCGAACCACTCAAACTCATACACCATATATATACTAAGATTGCATCATTTGATCCCCTGTGGATTTGAGAGTAGAATATCGGATTTTCTCTAAATAAGTTTGGTGTCCCGAAGGTAGACGATATTCTCATTCCCAAGTGCACATTATCAAGTTGATTTCTCCTATAATATTATGAAGTTTTCAATTCTATCAAAATCTCACAAAATAGGCCAACATTGAACTTCGGTCAGCTATCGGTCACCTGTCGGTTGGCTGTTGGTTACCTTTTGGTTAACCGAAAGCTGACCAACAGTTCTCCTGACGAAAAGTACGATTCTGGAATTGCAACCAAATTGAAGTCGGTCACTTTTCGGCTAGCCGAACTGGCGTTCGGTCGCCACTTTGGTTAACCGACACCTAACCAATTTCTCTACGTGCAGATTTCATTCAGGTCAGATTTCTAAATCTTTTCCTCCTCCATTCTTCTCTCCATTCCTTTACATCAAAAACAAACTTCACTGCCCCACACTAACTTCATTCCACCACAACACTCCAATCCCATTCCAATATCCATCAGTAAACAACATTTTAAGATTCAGCATAAGTAATAAATACATAATTTCAAAACAAATCTGATCTACAATCTCATAAAAACACCCATGAACATAATGTTTCAAAGCTATCAAAGACATAAAACCCTGCAGAAAAGTTGTACAATTTTGGGTACAAGATCTTCTAAAATCATTCATTTGTATCAAAACAATATATCAAATAGTATAACATTTTCACATTCATCTTTTGAAAAGAGATCATCAAACTCAGTTGCATGCATTCCAAATCAACTTATTCACTTGCCTTAGCTGTAAATTTGGTCTAAAACTCTCCAAGAAACTTCCTTTTCAACTCAACCTTCAATCTACACAAACACCCCATGAAAACCCATTTCAAAACTTCACAAATTTTGAAAGAAAAAGAAGCTCTGCAAGAACTTCTTTGCATACATGATTGGAAGATTCCTAAGAGTCCAAAGAACCCATAGTTACAAGGGGGTAGCAATGGCTTACCTCTAGAGGTCGCAAATGAGAAGAGAAGCTTGAGGAAGAAGGTGATCACAGCTGAAATCTCACAAAAATGGTATCAATGGGCAGCTTGGAAGATGAGGAAGAGATTGGTGCAATTTGTTTTCCAATTGGGGTGCACTAGGTGGGACATGCAAAGGTAGGAAGATGAGAAGAAAAGAGGATTCCCTAGTTCAGTTGCAGGAAACGAATGGGAAGAAGAAGGAATGAAAACGTTGGGTTTCTTATACATAAATGGGTTGAGTTGTGGGCCCCATTGGCCCCTAAGACTTTAAGGGCTTAAAACTCCTATATGTGGGTCCCGGATGAAGCCGACAAAGAAGAGTAAAGTGATCATCGAGAAATCTAATTTTCAAAAAGTGTATTTCCCTCATGATTTTCAAATTTTAAAATTTATGCACAAATTGAGTGTGAAAAGACAGATTTGTGCTTTTTCTCAAAAAGCGTGATTTCTAGGATTCGAATGCAACAAGGACAAACATGAAAGTTGTTGGAATCAAAATAACAAATCCAAAAAGATCAAAACCAATATTCTTTTTGAAATCAAGATCAACTTCCCACGTTAACATGCGTCACAGGGGTCACCCTGGGCCAGGTCAAACTAGACTCAACACCCTCAAAATTTTCCAAAACTATTCAAAATTCTAATCTAACTAACAATCCAAGCTAATCATCATTTAATCCTACTTAGAAACTAATAACGGTTAAAATAATTATTAAAAATACTAAACCTGGGTCGGGGTCTGACATCCTCCACCCATTAAGGCATTTGGTCCTCCAAATGAGCACTAACCTCTAGTAGCAAGTGCTGGTACTTCCTCTGAACCTGATCATGCAATTCCAAGTAGCCTCTTCCAGTTCGTGGTTCTCCCAAAGGGCTTTCACCAATTGAATTGTCTGATTCCTCAGTTCTTGCTCTTTCGTATCAATGATTCTGACCGGTTTCTCCACATAGGTGGCATCTTCCCGAATCTCCAATGGCTCATGTCTTAACACATGTAAAGGGTCTGAAACATACTTCTTCAACATCGAGACATGAAACACGTTGTGCACACCCAAAAGTTCTGGCGGTCGGGCTATTCTATAGGACACGTCACCAATGCCACTCAAAATCTTGTATGGTCCAATGAATCTTCTTGACAATTTACCCTTTTGACCAAACCTCAATGTCCTTCTAATCGGTGACACTTTCAAAAACACCTTATCTCCTACTTGAAACTGTAGGTCCTTCCTTCAAACATCGGCATAGCTTTTCTGTCGGCTTCTTGCAGTTTTCAAATGCTTATGAATGAGTTTCACTTTTTCATTGGTCTTTCCATTCAATGTAAGTCCATGAAAGTTACATTCTCCGACCTCTTCCCAACACATTAGAGTTTTGCATCTTCTACCGTATAGCGCTTCAAAAGGTGTCATTCCTATGCTCGAATGGTAACTGTTGTTATATGCAAATTCACAAAGAGGTAGACTTTCGTCCCACTGAGTCTTGAAATCTAGCACACATGCTCTAAGCATATCCTCCAATGTCTGAATGGTCCTTTCCAACTGTCCATCTGTCTGTGGGTGATACACCGTGCTGAATTGAAGTTTGGTACCCATGGATTCATGCAAAGTCTTCCAGAATCTTGAGACAAATCTGCTATCTATGTTCGATGTGATGGAGACTGGTTGACCATGTCGGCTAACGATCATGTTAACAAACGTCTGTGCTAGTGATAGCATTTGCATCTTTTTTTTCCGTCTTCAACGGAATAAAATGTGCAGAGTTCGTCAGTCGGTCAACTATAACCCATATGACATTATTGCCTCTATTAGTAGTCAGCAAACCCAAGATAAAATCCACCTTGAGATGTTTCCATTTCCACTGCGGAATCTCCAATGGCTGCAAAAGACCTGCTGGCTTTTGATGTTCTGACTTTATCAATTGACATGTCATGCATCGAGGATATACGAAGGCTACAATTTCTCTCTTCATATTGTTCCACCAAAATCTGCTCTTCATATCATGATACATCTTTGTACTCCTCGGGTGCATAGAATACTTGGTGCTATGGGCTTCAGCCATGATTTCGCTCCTCAAGTCGTCAATGTTTGGAACACACAGTAGATCGCGGAAATACAATACTCCATCCACGATTCTGAAATCTGGATGTTCTGAGATATGATCCACAAGTTTTACTAAGTCTGGATCTTGTAACTGAGTCTCATTGATCTTTTGAATAAAAGTAGGCTTAGACACTGTCATGTTTGCTAGCATAACACCTTGTCTCAACGGTTGAAACTCAACTCCCAAATCTTCAAATTGTTGAAGTATACCCATTCCTCGAAAAATAGCCATGCTCCCAGGCTTTCTGCTTAATGTGTTTGCTACTACATTTACCTTTCCTAGATGGTACTCGATTGGAAAATCGTAATCTTTAATATACTTCATCCATCTTCTCTGTCTCATGTTCAATTCCTTCTGGGAGAACAAATATTGGAAACTACAGTGATCTGAGTGAACTTCAAAATTTCCTCCATACAAGTAGTGTCTCCACATCTTCAAGGCAAATACAACAGCTGCGAGTTCCAAGTCATACGTTGCATAATTCCTCTCATGTTCTTTCAGCTGCCTTTAGCCATACGCTATGACCTTACCATCTTGCATCAATACACACCCGAGTCCCATGTTCGAAGCATTCGTATAAACCACAAACCACCACCACCCGAAGGTAAGGTGAGAATTGGCGCCGTAGTTAATCTCTTTTTCAACTCTTCAAAACCGGCTTCACACTGTTCTGACCACACAAATGGTACATTCTTCTGGGTCAACTTGGTTAAAGGCGCTGCAATGGATGACAATCCCTGCACAAACCTTCTGTAGTAGCTCACTAAACCCAGAAAACTTCTAATTTCGATCACATTCTTTGGCCTCTCCCAATTGATAATTGTTTCTATCTTTGCTGGATCAACTGCTAAACCTTCTTTGGAAATGATATGACCGAGGAAAGAGACTTGTGTGAGCCAAAATTCACATTTCTCGAGCTTTGCATATAACTGGTTGTTCCTCAACAACTGCAATGTTGTCCTCAGGTGCTGCTCATGCTCTTCTCTAGATTTGGAGTGCACCAGTATATCATCAATAAAGACCACGGTGAACTTATCTAAATAGGGTGCGAAGATCTTGTTCATTAGGGCCACGAATACTACTAGTGCGTTCGCTAATCCAAAGGGCATTACCAAAAATTCATTGTGCCTGTATCTCATCCAGAAGGCTGTCTTCGGTACATCCGATTCTCTGACTCTCAGCTGGTAGTTTTCGGACCTCAAGTCTATCTTTGAAAAATACTCTGCTCACTGCAATTGGTCAAATAACTCATCTATCCTTAGCAGTGGGTATTTGTTCTTGATGGTTAATTGATTTAGTCTTCTATAATCTATACACTTTCTCAAGCTTCCATCTTTCTTCTTGACAAACAACATCAGAGCTCCCCACTGTGATTTTAATTCACCTAACTCTACCGGAGCCATCATATACGGTGCGATGGAAATTGGGGTTGTACCTGGCATAAGTTCTATGGTGAATTCCACTTCCCTGACTGGTGGCAAACCTGAAATTTCTTCCAGGAACACATCTGGAAATTCACACACAACAGGGATCTACCCCACCCCTTGGGACTGTTTGCCCTCTGTTATGAATGCTATAAATCCTTCACATCCGCTTCTTAATAATTTAACTGTTGACAATGCCGAAATAACACTAGCCTGTGAAATCCTTTTCTCTCCATGAAATTCCACTTTTGGTGATGCTCCATCCAATTTGAAAGAAATGATTTTGTTAAAACAATCCATAGTAGCATGATGTCCCAACAACCAATCCATCCCCAAAATGACATCGAAATCATGCATGTCCAACAGGATAAGGTTTGCTGAGAATGTAACATCACCTATCTTAATTGTGCAACTAGGGTAATATGTAGTACATACAACTTGTTTTCCTACTGGTGTTGTGACAATTAGAATACGGTTGCTGAAATTCTACTGTATTCTTCTTTCAAGGCTTCTCACATAATGTATGCGAATCTGAGTAATGCCATGTACAATGAATAAATCAGATCTTGAAATCAGAACATGATTCAGAATTTAGTGAACAAACCATGAATAGCAGGTAGGAGTAAGCATAGGAATTACAACTATTCAGAGCATTTCAACATAGCCTAGTTGACCAGAAAGATTGTTAACATGAGGGCTTAATTTGGCCTTACATTAGACCTGATTCTGACATAGTTCCAAGCCATTACCAAACACACATCATTTTAAAAAATAGAGACTACGTTTTCTTTTAGCTAGATACTAAATCATGGCCATTTAGGTTAATAAATCACAGAAGCTATGAGCCAGCATCTAGTTCACATAAGGCACTTTCAACTGGCAAAAACAAAATCTTAGATCGAGTTTAAAAGGAGCTAGAATAATGACAGAGCCTTATGTTAGATTAGATTTGACATTAAAATATAATAATGAGGAGGCCCAGAGAACTGATTATAACAAGTCCTATTTTCAATGCCCAAAATAGATCCAAATTTTATAATATAGTCCGAAATTAGGTTCTCAACACAGGTTCAGTTCAGACTCAAAATTACTGGTACAGAACTGATGTTGCTAAATTAAAATTATCCAATATCATGCCTAAAAGACGCATTAAGACTGTTCCAAAATGGGTCTATGTCCAGGGCTAAGCAGGCTAGAAAATCGAACCTAATTATGCCTTAAATTACGTCGGCTTGAATCATGGACTAGATGTGGAGATCTGTGACTGTCTACGAGAGATCAATCACCTATGACCCACTCTTCATGATCCAAGGGTAAGGATGGACACCCTGGACGTAAAAGATGATGATGGACGGTTCAGATCTAGTGGAAGGAAAAGGGACAAGGCTTTCCAAATGTATTTTTGCCTTTTTCTTCTATTACTTGTCACCGGATATAAGTGTTAGAGATAATATGTTTACATGATTTGCAACTACTTTCTCCCATATCTATATGTAGCCTTTTAGATTACTGGGTGATAAGCTTTCAATTCAAATTCGAATGGAGAGATGATAATGATAGAGAGTTTGATCAAACTCTCTCAATTTGAATTTGAATAGAGAGATGATAAGGATAGAGAGTTGGATTAAACTTAAAATAATTTTTATCCCTATCAACATTGAGACCCTTTGTAAGGGGTGTCTCTTTGTGAGTGTGGTCCACCCATATGTAAACACAAGTGGGCCCCGTCATATATGCCAACAAACACCTTGTGAAATGATCTTGAAGAAGTACCTGAAACATACAAACGCATATGCACATCCCCCGAGGATTAAAACCTGCTCCTTGTGCCCCCCCCCCCCCCCCCCTCCCAACTCTTCGCAAAAATAGGGAGATGAGTTGATAGATTCATCAGATTCTAGGTCGGGACTAACGGGGCTCAAATCCGCAGCTTCCGCCTTGATAGGGCAATGCTCTAACCTATTGAACTACAATCCTGGGAAATGGGGTCTACAACATACATACATATTCTTATAATTTCATTTGAAACCTTTCTTTCTATTTAATTTAGATTGAAAATCGACATCTTTCTATTACAAGAAAGACGAACACATAATACAAGTAAAATAATCATTAGAAAAATTCATAGAAATCTTTTAGGGAAGGATGTATAATTGAGTTGGGCATCTCAACGATTAAGCCTTCTGAGTTTGTATGATCATGTTACATGATCCTATATGGTTGAACTTGATTGATCGTAATAGGTCATAGATTGAGCATGGCCCACATTGACAAGTGACCTAATGGTTGTAGTTTGAGAGTGTTGTACTTACCAATTAGAGAGAGATTTCATAACTAAAGAAAAACCATACTTTGTATAATAATCTGCAGATCTTAATAATCATGTAAAACAAATTTGAGAATTGAATGAAATACAATTTTCTCCAAAGTCATTCTTTCTCGTATTTTATGCATTTCCAAATCTTTGAATTTCACCCAAAGCCTTCACAAATTTTTGGCATACAGATAACAGAAAGAAACATATTCCCATTCATTTATATTGAGGTTAAATGTGATGGGTTAGTGAAGCCTGATCTAGACTTTGTTTAATTATAGGGACTTATCTGTAATGTGTCGGTTTAATCTGAACCATCTATTATAAGGCCAGATCCGACGGTTGTGGGTTTCTAAAGGTTTAGGGCTTCATATATTTATACTGGGTGGTGAGAGTATTGTACTTATGGTGAGATTGAGAGAGCAAGAGAGACAGTGAGAGCTTGTACTCTTATGGGAATCTCCAATAATAGTGAACGGCGTGAATCTCCCATGAACGTAGGCAATCTTGCCGAACTACGTAAATCCGTATCTTGTGGATTGATTGTGTGATTGACCGATTGTGTCTCGTAGATCACATGTGTTGTTTTGATCCCTAACAACTGTTATCAGAGACAGAGCCAAGGATTTTCCTAGGGCTTGGCATTATGCGCAATCCACAATTAAGATTGGGTTTAATCCCGGAAAAGAGATCATCTAGACCTTTTGATTCACCACATAGTAAACAGAAAAAAAAGGGTGTGTACGGGCACTGTTGAAGATCAACGATCAGGGGTGCTCTGATCAATTAGGTGGGCCATGCTCAAATCTTGGTCTGGTCGTTGAGGAAGAACACGACTGCTGCTTGCCATGCGAACCATCACCATCTGACAAAGAGGTTCCAGGATCGATCACCAAAGCCACCACACTGTTGTCGGAGACTCGTCGCCCCCTAGTGACGCATTGCCCTCAGTGCTAGGCTGGACCACACAGCCATAGGTTGCAGAGGAGTTCCGACCTTGTTGCTGTAAATCGGAGAAAAAGGGCTCTGATGTGCCCATCTCCACTGCAATCGTTGCTGGAAACTGCAAAGACATTCGTCATTGTCTCGCCGGCCCGGTCGTCCGCCCAGCATCGTCGAAGAAGACTATCGCAAGAAGGTCAGAAGTGGGCTGCACCTCCGTTTCTCTGTCATAGAAGGCAGAGTTGAAGGAGAAGAAGACCGGTTCTCTTGGTCAAGTCCAGGTTCGGGTCAGGCCAGACCCGCCCGCTCCAGAAGCCCAGATTTAGAAACAAGGTCCGTTGCAATCGCGTACTTTGTGGTCAAACTTCCCACAATCGTAGCATGCTTCACTCATCCATCGACAATCCACTGATTGGTGCGAATCCTTACCACAATGCACACAATGAAACTCGCATGCCTGATCAAACTTGGGCCTTTTGGCCTACTGCTGGTATTACTGCTATGAACGCTGCTAGTGCTGATATTGTTGCTGGGGACGGTGCTGAAACTGTCTTGAACTCTTACACTTAAGCTGAATCTGCACTTGCTGAAGCTGCTGCGCATAGAGGGTCTTCTTCCGAATGGACTCCTCAGCCCAATATGCACGTTTAAGATTCTCCTCATACGTAGACAATGTGACGGAAGTCCCTTCCATTTAAATATCGGGCCTTAATCCCCAAATAAATCTCATCACTTTGTTAGCCTTGAGACAAATCAGAGTCAGTGCAAACCTAGATAGGTTAGTGAAAATCTGCTCATACACCTGGACTGTGTCCTCCCCTTGAACCAAAGGCTCAAACTTAATAAGCTTCTGAGCCTGGATGTGGGGTGGGATGTACTTGGTACGGAATAATGTCTCAAATGAAGTCCAAGCAGTGTCCTCGTCTTTCGTGTCATAAGGTGTCTTAGCTGATTTCCACCACATCTCCGATATACCCTTAAATAGATAGGCTGCAAGTTATACTCTCTCCTTGTTCATGTACTGAAAACTTGAAATATCTTTTCCACTTGTATGACCCACTCATCAGCATCGAGTGGATCTTCATTCCCATAAAATACTGGTGGATTCCTCTTCTTGAATTTGTTATACATCTCATTCGGGTTTGTCACCCAAGGTGGCTTGATGACTTGAGCTGGTAGAACTGGTCTTTGTAAGACCTGCAACATCTAAGTCAGAAAGGTTGCATGGTATTCCCTCTGTTTATCCTGATCTTCCCTCTGCTTAGTCTGATTTTGTACTTGTGTTTCTTGTGAAGCAACAAAGGCTTGCATCAGCTGATTGAATCTGCCCTCTATTGAATCATTCTCACTTGAGTTGGCATTATCGTTGCCATGGTTAGAACGGGTGTGACCTCCAGCCATTCTGAAACATAACAAATGTTAGACATATGGGACTCAATATGGCATACAAACTATACAATCTACAAAAGCTAAGATACCCAAAAGAAAACCAATCCTCACACGTCTTAGGTTTCTACTTGTTTTTAATCTAGAAACCAGTAATGCTCTGATACCAACTTGTCACGCCCCCAAAAGTAAAACTTGGGTTATGCGTGAGATTAGGACCAATTAAAAAATTTTCAACATTAAACAAATACCACATGGCCATAATCATGTCCCAAATGGATCAAAGATCACTGTGAAGTACAAACATTTCCTCGAATACATAACACAATAGCGGAAGCTTCATAAATACTAGTGGTATCTCAAGATGTATAGTTAAGAGCAAATACTGAAATATAGTAACTAAAGTTCAAGTTTGAAACAGTTAATCAAAAGGATATTCACAATAAAAGGCCGCACAAAACTAGGGCCTAATCAAAATGAATAACAACCAAAAGAATAGTCTAGTCCTAGATATATCGTGAATGCTCTCATGTAAGGGGACAATACGGCTAGACAACGCCATCCGTACAATAGTCTAAGAGGTCATCAGACTGATCTGCCTGAATCTCCTCCATTGTCTACTCCTTGGGGGTAGAAGAGTTCGATACATATGCACCAAGAGTAGTACCATCAGACACAATGGTCGACAAGCAATATATATAAATCAATAAAGATATGTGATGCTAAATTGAGTAACCGATAGACAAGATCATAAGAAATGCATAGCATCGAAATAATAATCAATCTAACATAATTGTCACATCCCCCGAACCCGATTAGAGAATAAACCGGATCCAGGAAGTGAAATTTATGGCTAATAAAAATTTCTGCCCTTTAGGCCCAAGGATCATAAGTCCGCTATGAGGATATTGCATTTCAAACCTCAAGAATATAATAATTTGCGGAATCATATAATTCGAGGTACATTTGGATATCAAGCAATGAATAATAATCTCATTTATATTTAAAATTGCACAAAAAAATAAATAAAGTTAAACAAGGAATTAATGTATTAATAATGGCCACCCCAACAACTAAGGCCATTAAACAAAAATGAAGTCAATGACAGAAAGGTCCAACGATGATAATCAATGAAAGAATAAAATCTAATAAATGTCCCACGGTGAGTTTAGGATGACGCTACTCTACGTCATCGGCACGCCACTCTCGTTCCTCCTCTGCTGGTTGGAGATCCTCTGCGATCTCCTCACCTACTTGCTCCTCATAGTAGTCACCTGGGGTGTCTGCACACCAAGGAATAGAGTCGATGACATGTTGAGCAATAGATAAGCAAAGTACAATAAAGCATAACATGCATCAAGTGTAAGAGTAAAGACAAGTACAATATCATAAGAATACAAGAAAACGATACTAGGCATACAGCTTGAGTAATAATCATCAGAATCAATAATAAGTGATCTACCATCATCTAGCAATCACCACGATCCAAACAATGCAATGCAAGAATTAAGAAGGAGACTCCGAGGACGTCCAAGCCACCTCACGGGGTACCAGTAACAATCCCAATTCGAACTACTGATATCAAAGTCCGGCTCCGGGGGGGTCCAAGCTCCCTGTCCTGGGAATAGTAGCACGGTCCAAGCCCACTCCCAACTATTCAGCGCCATGGACGTCATCCAAAGCCGACTGCCCACCCTGATGTCCGAGTAACCGGCCCATTAATAAAACATCAAACTGCAGTTGGCCATGACATGCAAATAGTAATAAAGTGGTGCTGACACTAGAAAAAACCAAGACAAGCAAGTCTGGCTAGTTTAACAAATGAGACAAGATCATATGGATTATCTCTTTCAAAACACTACAAGACAAGTCAAGTACCCTAATAATCCCTTATAACTAGTCAGTCATATTTATCAATACTTGACACAGGATCCTAAGGTACACCCTAAGTCAGGTCCAAGTCCTAATTCTGCAAGGAATTATATTTCAAAATAAGTTAAGTGTTTTATGCCAAGAGAGTGTACAAGGAAACAGTAACAACGGATACAATCCATAAATCAATGAGGAATTACAACCCAAACCTAGGAAAGTGGTGTCACCCTTGTATTCTGCATGTTCTAATTGAGTACATGTGGAATTGGATCAACGATGCTGCTAAGGAAATCCCTTGGTGTGCAATCATGTCAAGTATCTATTGATTTAGTTCCATACGCATTCGGTTACCCCATATTTAATACGGGAATACCTAGACAACCCATCAAAGCATACTAAGTCACATGCTTTGATTTCAATTCCATTAATGGTCACATGAAAGTGGGTTAAGGGTTTCCAACATCTAAGGCTCAAATCTAGGTTAACCGTCTCGTTTCCAACAAAATGTGGTCTAAATTATTAATCTCAGTCATTGTCTCATTTTCCGATCTCCGATCATCGCGAAACATGTACCATTGAATTCTACATTCAATGAGCTTTCCAACGGTATATGGCTCGCAAAAAACCGACGAACGGTTCAAAAGTTATGGCCTTGGAAACCTGCCCAAACATCAGTCAAATGACGAGGGTTCGAACTCTTGGAGGGAGAGTTCGAACTCTCGCTCTAGGCTAATAACCGAGTAGTCAAACGTTTGAACGTATGAGAGGGATGTTCGAACGTTTGACGTCTCACTCCTAACGCCGGGAGGTCCCAATGTTTGAACGTTCAGAATGAACGTTCGAACGTTCCACATCTCCACACCAAACGCCCGAAGACTCCAACGTTCAAACGTTCAAAATGAACGTTCAAACGTTCAAAATGAACGTTCAAACGTGCAATCCCAACCATTCATCCGCGATCTCAAGAGTTTGAACGCAGGAAACCCAGTTCTGTTTTTCTTCCGACCTAAACCATTCCCACTCCATTCCAAACCCTTCCAATGGTTATACCTGCACGAAATTGAGCCACCATGTTCTCCCAACAATCCATTTCATCCATTTACATCAATCCAAAATCCATCATTTACATCTATTCAAATAAATTAAACATCTATGGTTTACCAATTACCAATTGAAACAAGCAAAAACCTAATCAAACATGTTTAATTCCAAATCAAATCCTAACTGCTTGGCATTGGAGTATTCTATCATTGAATCCATATCAATCAACAAAATAAGCATTCATGTTATATTAAAAATTGCATATCTATTTGCCTCAACCAAGAAGATGGTAGAAATTAGGGAAAACTTAAGGAGAAGCCTTCTGCCATGAAACCCACAAATCTAATCCGATCAAAAGTAACCTAGAACGCAAAAAAGAGGAAACAAAAAAGATCAAGAACAACCTAAATTTAACCAAAAGGGAAATGGTAGAAAAGATGAAGATCAGAAAAGCTTACCCTAACTAATACCAAATGA
Source organism: Persea americana (assembly GCA_029852735.1). NCBI lineage: Eukaryota > Viridiplantae > Streptophyta > Magnoliopsida > Laurales > Lauraceae > Persea > Persea americana. The sequence continues at coordinate 25,942,495 of CM056811.1, forward strand.
AAGAGGAGATCGCAAGGATGAAGATTAGCGGTTCGGATCTCGGAGGTAGTCTCTTCCGGAAGGAGTTCTGAAGCTTTAGAGAAGTGAGGAAGAAGAAGGGCAACTGAAGTTCTCATTGCAGGGATTAGAATGATACGATTAGGGTTAATCCTTGTTTAAGAAGAGAGGGAAGGGAAAAAGACTAGTTTGCCCTTAAGTGGGTCCTGTGAAAAATTGGACCACTTGAAGGGTTTTTGATCATCGGATCGCAATGAGCCAATAGACAAAAATGATCAGAGCGACGAGACCTTTCCAACGAACCCAAAATCACGGTGATTGGAACATTCTGGAAAAATACTTAATTTTCCCTAAATTGCAAACTACCCCCTTGCTAGAGTCAAACGCGCTTGAAATCGAACGAAACTTCGCAAACACTATTCTAAAGCTAAAAGAAACTCATTCATGATCTAAACCCACCTAATTATCTAAGAATACAATTTATTATAATAAATACAAAATAAACGGATCAACGGGCCTGTTATTGAGCCTAATTGACACAGTAAGGTCACGGACCTTACAATAATCATCTAGTAGAATAGGCGGTCCATATATGCTAATCACTACGGGATATTATCACTGCCCTCCCAACTCGAACCGAGTTGTGGTAGAGAAAAATGCATGGGATAACAACCCGACCAGAATTGCACGGGTAACCTAGCCAAAGTAAGCAAAGTGGATACATAGGGAACAAACACACTATCATCAAACCTCCCATAATCAAAAGCATTCGATGGTGTACATCCATCACAGAAATCACGATCTGTAGTTGCTCTATAGTAACGGTCTTGCCCCAGTGGTGCCCCAGCTGTGTCAAACAATTCAGCTAAGTGGTGCCTGACACAAGAGTCCTATTCAAACCATAGTGAAGGGCTAGGCTTTCTTGCGTTACCAAGATTCAGTATCATAAGAGAGACTACTTCCTTTCGTCAAATCAAATCAAATCAAGTCAAACAAACTTCTTCAAAATATCCTTACCATAAGTAGTCATCTTCAAGCCTTTACAATCAAAGCCACCTAGCTTCAACACTTCCATCAAGTATCGGAACAAACGGAACATCAAAAGGGATCCTAAGTTCACCATCTAAGTTCTTCAAGTGAGCACTAAACAAAAAAAAGCAAACGAAGCTAAGGAACATGGACATTACATGTAGAAGGTACCAAACAGTACAATTCGGAGTCAGAAGCGGTAAACAACCAAATCCTAAGTCCAATGTTAATTCCGAAGCATAGTACATCCTTATTCAGTCAACAAAAGGAATTAGGGTTCGCAGTACCCAAACAAACAGTTTTCGTGCATAGATAAAAAGGGGGTATCCCGTTATCCCATACCGTTCAAGATTGAGATAGGTCGAATCCCGATGTAACCAGAATAACCGTGAGAAAACGTCGGCTCAAAACATTCTCACGCATAGTCAAATGAGTCATCAAAAGAGGTAGCCAAGGTCCCACCTAAGTCCATCAAGTTCTAAGTTAAAGAGGCCCTTAAGAAAGAACCCCAGTTGATCCGGTCGACCTCAGACAAGGTCGGTCGACCACCTTCATAGCCGGTCCACATCCGGTTGACTGGGTATACAGTCAGAGTTGAAACATAAATGGGAATTGGCTAAGTTGTCAGGCTTCAGGAAGCCTGACTATATACCAGTGTTGCCGGTTGACCGGGTGACCCCACTTAGTCAACCGCGTGGCTTCAGAAAACATAATCAAGCTTCTGTAAATGAACTGAGTTTGGGAGAAACTCCATTTTCAACCACACCTGCAAACAAACACAAGAATAGGGCCTAGCCCTCTCTACATACATCCAATACCCCCTCTCATCAAGTCCATTCAAACTAACATCCATTCCAACCAATATAACCATCCAATTAAGAATCAATTTCATTAAACATATAGATCTAATTATCATGTTTTCTAAAATCTAATACATCAATGAGCATGTGGTCATCTAAATCATCATTAATAATCAAATCAAGGAAGAAATAAACATATCAAAGCATAAATATATATATTAAATTGCCTTTGGTTGAAAATGCCCAAATCCACAAATCCTAGCTCAATACCCAACACACCAAACCTAAGGAAGTATTAGCAAAATAAAAACTAAACTAAATATAAATCAAAGAAAGGATGGCTCTAAGCTATCTTATCACATTTCTACACCCAAGGTGTATTAACCCAACCTAAGGGGAAGAATTGCTTACAAAGTAGTGAAGGGAAAAGAGTGGTGGCTTGCAAATTGAAGATGGTTGAGCTCGCAGGGTCCGCGCGGAGATGATGGTGATGATTGGAGGTGGGGAGGTTGTGGGGCCCACTTGATTGGTGGCCCAATGGGATAGTGGTGATTATGGTGCACTGTGGTCCACTGAGCAAAGAGGGGGAAGAAAGAAATGAGCAAGAAAGGAAGAAAGAATGAGAGAGAAAGAAACAGAAAATGGTGAAATGGGTGAGTGGAAAAGTCAACTCACGTTGACAGTGAGCGGAGAGAGTGAAATGGGTTGGTAAGATGAGAGAAAATGAAACGGGTGGTGAGATGAGAGAAAATGAAAGGATGAGGTGAAAAAGTCAACTCACAATGAAATGTGTGGGGTTTGTTACCCACGTTGAAAATGAGGTGAGTGGAGGGAGAAAGAAAATAAAATAAAGAAATGGGTTTTGATGGGTGAGATGGATAATCCATGTTGGCAGGGAGGCTGAGAGAGAATGAAGAATGAGAGAAAATGAAAGGGGTTGGGACTGATTCAAGTTGGCAGCAAGGGAGAAAAAGAAAGAAAAAAAAAAGAAAAGAGAGAAAGGGAGAGAAACCGTAGGAGACAGACTGTCAGGGAAGAGGGAAATGGAGAGTGGAAGAGAGAAACCGGGGATGGGTTGGGTTTTGTGGTGGCCAGTAGGGGCGTAGGTGGGTAGTCGATGGCAACGAGCTCGTAGTCCGGCAATAGTAACGCAGTGGTGAGGTGAGGTGAGAACGAGAGAGAGATGAGAGAATAAGAGGGAGGGGGCTGCTACTGTTATGGAGAAGGAGGGAAATGAGGGAAAAGGTGGGATGCTGCTATTGTGGAGTGAATGAGAGAGGGGGGGTGCGTTCTATGACCTAAAAGGAAAAATGGAAATGAGAGATGGGTTGCACGTGAGTTAAGGAAGTGGGGTATGATGGTAGTGAGATGGGGAGGTGGGGTTCACATGGGATAAATGTGGGGAGGGGTTTGACTTGGAAAATAATAAAATAAGTTTAGAATGGGTTCGGGTCAAGTCAGGTTTTGGGTCGGGTTCGAGGGTCCGGATCAGGATGCAACAAAAGGTCAAAGTCCGGGAAATTAGGTAATCTACCCGATGGTGTCAAAATCTCGAAAAGCGCAAAAATACTAAAAAGACCTCGAAACTTTCCGGAAATAGCCACACACACCCCTACTGTACCCAAACACCCTCGAACTATGCGAGACTTTGCATGTGTGATCCACACGTTAAACCCGACTCACTAAGACTCTAAACACACTTAATTAACTAACAAGCATTTAATTATAATTAATATAGGATTAAGGTCGGGGTGTTACAGTTCGTCTCTCTCTATCAAAGTCTATTACATTCAATATATCAAAGGAGAAAACCACTAAAGATGTTATGGATGCCCTATCACGAATGTGTGAAAAACCTTCCGCCTCAAATAAAGTTTTCTTAATGAGGAAGTTGTTTAACATGAAGATGGTTGAAGGTGGAGTTGTTGCTGAACACCTGAACAAGTTTAACATGGTCATGAGCCAGTTATCCTCGGTTAGCGTACAATTCGATGATGAAATTTGGGCTTTGTTGGTTTTATCTTCTTTAGCAAACAACTGAAATGGTATGGTTACATCACTGAGTAATTCATCAAGATCAACCACACTAAAATTTGATGATGTTGTGAGTGCTATCCTCGATGAAGAAATTCGCAGGAAACCTTCAGGAAGTGCATTGAATGTGGAAAACAAAGGTAGGTCATCTGAGAGAGCGCAAAGTCGTGGAAGAACAAAATTAAGGAGCAAGTCAAGATCTTCAAAAGGCAAGATCGAGTGCTGGAATTGTGGCAAGAAAGGACATTTGGAAAAGGACTGCAGAGCTCCACCAAAAAAGAACAAGCAAAAGAACGGTAATAAGGACAACGAAGCTTCCGCAAATGTCCCAGGTAATACTGTTCAATATGCTTTTATTCTTACTTTTGATTATAAATCTGAATTTTGGGTTATAGATTCTGGTGCGTCCTTTCATGCTACTGCACAGAGAATATCTCAAAAATTATGTACAATGTGACTTTGGAAAAGTTTATCTTGGTGATGATGAAACTTGTGACATAATTAGCAAGGGAGATCTTCAGGTTAAATTGCCAAACAGCAGTATATGGCAATTGGGTGATGTCAGGCATGTACCCAACTTGAAAAGAAACCTCATATATGTTGGTCAGCTTATAAGCTCCGGTCACGTAACTGTTTTTGCAAATGATTTCTAGAAAGTTACGAAAGGGAGTATGGTTACTGCTCGCAGTAAGAAAGAGACCAACAGCTCTACAAGTTCCATTGCACTTGCAGATAAAGGCAATGACTCAAACACATGGCACTATAGACTCGAACACATGAGTGAGAAAGGGATGAAGATTCCTCATTATAAAGGTAAGCTGGAAGGACTCAAGTCCTTGGACTTAGAGTTCTGTGAAAACTATGTTTTCGGAAAGCAGAAGAAAGTTACATTCTCTAAAGTAGGCATGCCACCGAAGGCAGAAAGGTTGGAACTAGTATACACGGATGTGTGGGGGACAAACTCAGGTACCTTCTCTTGGTGGATCTTTTTACTTTGTTACATTCATTGATGACGCGACTAGAAAATTATGGGTATATCCTATGAAACACAAGTCTGACGTGTTTGATGTTTTCAAGAAGTAGAAGCTTTGGTCGGAAATTAAACATGTTTGAAACTGAAATGCCTAAGGTCTGATAATGGGGGAGAGTACTGCAGCAAAGAATTTGAATAGTATTGCACAAAAAATGGCATTAGGCTAGAGAAGACCATTCCCAATACACCACTGCAAAATGGTGTAGCAGAGCACATGAACAAAACAACTGTTGAGCGTGCCTGAAGTATGAGGATACATGCAGGATTGCTCAAGCAGTTTTGGGCAGAAGTAGTAAATACTGTTGTATACTTGATCAAACGGGGGCCTTCAGTACCTTTGGATGGTGGACTACTAGAGGAAGTTTGAACCGGAAAAGAGATAAACCTTTCACAATTAAAAGTATGTGGTTGTATCTCTTATGTTTATGCTGACACTGAAAAAAGAGACAAACTAGATTCTAAATCTAGGAAATGCACTTTCGTTGGATATGGTTCTGATGAGTTTGGTTACCGCTTCTAGGATGAAGAAAATAGAAAATCATTAGAAGCAGAAATATTATATTCAATGAGAAAGTGATACATAAAAACAAGGGCAAGGTGCAGGAAGACAGCAATGAATAGTTAGAATTGGATGATACTTCTGAAAATGATGTACCTGAAGTACGTGAAAATGAAAATCTGCAGGTGGACCCTCAAACACCTGCCCCGGTAAAAAGGTCATCTAGGACTCCTAAGCCTACATAGCGTTATTCACCTTCTTTGTTTTTACTTGTTGTTAACTGATGGTGGTGAGCCAGAATGTTATGAAGAAACATTGCAGGTTGAAACTCGGGTTAGGTGGGAACAAGCCATTGAAGATGAGATGAAATCTTTAGCATCAAACCAAACATGGGACTTAGTTCAATTGCCTGAGGGTAAGAAAGCATTGCACAACAAGTGAGTGTACAAATTGAAGGAAGAACATGACGGTAGCAAGTGATACAAAGCCATAATAGTTGTAAAAGGCTTCCGGCAGAAGGCATGTATTGATTACTCTGAGTTGTTTTCTCTTGTGGTTAAGTTGAATACAATCACAAGTGTGTTGAGCATTGTGGTGGTAGAAGATTTACATCTTGAGCAGTTAGATGTGAAAACTACGTTTCTCCATGGTGACTTGGAATAAGACATTTATATGCATCAGCCACAAGGATATGTTGTACCAGAAAAGGAGGAAATGGTGTGTAAGCTCAAAAAGAGTTTATACAGTTTGAAGCAAGCCCCAAGACAATGGTATATTAAATTTGACAGGTTTATGTGCAACACAGGTTACAAACAGTGTCATGCAGACCATTGTTGTTATTTCAAAAGTTTTAATCACTGTTACATTATTTTAGTCCTGTACGTAGGTGATATGCTCGTTACAGGTTCAAATATGCATAAAATAAACAATTTGAAAAAAAAGTTGTCAAAGGAATTTGAAATGAAGGATTTGGGTGCTGCAATTCAAGTTCTCGGTATAAGAATTAGTAGAGACATGAAAAATCGCATATTGAAGTTGTCTCAGGCATATTACATTGAAAAAGTTCTAAACAAGTTCAACATGCAGGGTGCTAAGCCAGTTAGCACTCCACTAGCCAGCCACTTCAAACTCTCAAAAGACTTGTCTCCTAAAATAGAACATGAGAAGGAGAACATGTCCAAGGTCTCATATGCTTTAGCTGTTGGCAGCTTGATGTATGCTATGGTTTGTACTAGACTAGACATTGCTCATGTAGTGAGAGTTGTAAGCAGATTTATGAGTAATCCCGGAAAAGCGTATTGAGAGGCAATTAAGTGGATTCTCAAATATCTGAGAGGTACCGCTAATGCATCATTGCATTTTGGAGGATTAGAGATCAAATTGCATGGCTATGTTGATTCGGACTTGGCAGGGATCTTGATAGAACCAGAAGCACTATAGGATATGTCTTCATATTATGTAGTGCAACAGTCAGCTGGAAGTCTCAATTATAGGATGTCGTTGTACTTTTAACTACATAAGCAGAGTATGTTGCCACTACAGAAGCTAGTAAGGAAATTATCTGGTTACAGGTGTTAATGGAAGAGTTGGGTAAGAAGCAAGAGTCCAACTGGCTTTACAGTGATAGTAAGAGTGTCATTCGTCTTGCAAAGAATTCAACATTTCATCCAAAAACCAAACACATTCGAATCAGATATCACTTCATACGGTGGCTTCTGGAAGAAAAATGTTGAAACTAGAGAATATTTTATCAAGTGAGAATTCTGCAGATATGTTCACAAAGGTGGTGACTACAGAGAAACTGAAGTTGTGCTCAACTTCAGTTAGTCTTCAAGCATGAAGATGAGGAATCGAGGTTCTTAGCCGTGTTCTATTATTGTCAAAGCCATTCAGTATGTTCAGTCTTCAAGTGGGAGATTGATGGGTTAGTGAAGCCTGATCTAGACTTTGTTTAATTACATGGACTTATTTATAATGTGTCGATTTAATATGGACCATCTATTATAAGGCCAGATCCGACGGTTGTGGGTGTTTAGAGATTTAGGGCTTCATATATTCTTGCTGGGTGGTGAGAGCATTTTACTTATGGTGAAATTGAAAGAAAGCAAGAGAGACAGTGAGTGCTTGTACTCCTGTGGGAATCTCCAATAATAGTGAACGGCGTGAATCTCCCGTGCGCGTAAGCAATCTTGCCGAACCACGTAAATCCATGTCTCATGGATTGATTGTGTGATTGATTGATTGTGTCTCGTAGATCGCGTGGGTTGTTTTGATCCCTAACAAAATGTTTACAGCAAAATAGAGTTTAATTACAATCCAAAATAACAACCTACAAAACCAATGACCCATTAACAAAAGGACAAAAGAACAAAAGATGTATGATAAGTGAAACATTATAATTAAATATAATCTACATCAATCTTAAATAAAAGTCACACACAACATCAAACTAAGTTCAATAAAATTTTATTTTACTAAGGATCGTATCTAACAATGTCATAATACTACTTCGTAATAGTCCAAACAATGAACTACACAACCTCAAACTGAATTCAAACTAATATTCCTATAAAAAAATAAACAAAACTTTATTTTCTTAAATATCGCATCTGATGATGTATTAATACTACTAGTAACGATCAAAGTCGAAAAGATCTAGCATGAATGACCTTATATTTTCAGGTGCGAAGATAAAAAGTACTCTACAGTTTGATCCAATAACATGAAACGCTTTTAAGTAGACTTCTCTACTAACATTCGGTTTGACAAAATAATGATGCAATGTGATTTTAAATGGAGTACTTGTCATCATCCTCATTATTGTTGTTTTTGTTAGATACCTTATTCTCGTAGTACTTTGGGAGGCTGCTCGAGCTTGGTCAAAAGAATTGGTTTCTTTCTATACACGTCTACAATTATAATCAAGCCCAAATGAGAGTACCTTTGTATAATCATCCCATACATCATCCAGTGTACTGACGGTCTTGTAATGGGGTCCCAACCAATTAAATATGGTTGGAATATCATGGAGCTTCTTAAACTCCCTATATGCTCGTCTCATCTTATTACATTTGGTCTTGAATTGTTTCCTCTCATATTTCTTACCTGTTTGTTATAAAACAAACTCATCTACTATTTTTTGTCATACTTTGTGTGAGTAAAGTCGTGGGGGGCCTGTTTCCTTTTTTAAACTGGTGACCATGAGTCCTACTAGAATCTTCTCACCTACATAACTCCATTTTGCATGGATTACACTACCTTGTCTTTCTCATCAACAGTTGCCATCTAATATTAAAAGAAAAATGGAAAAAGATTTAGATTTTCCCGTAACATGATAGCAACAAAAAAAAAAAAAAAAAAAAAAAAAAAAAACCTTCCATTGTTGCATAGTGGAAGTCTCATTCACCACTATAATGATGATGAATTTCTACATATTTACTTCTAATGTACATTATGAAAATAAACAATCCCTAGACTGAGGCCACTAACTTGCAAAAGTGGTGAATCAATAGTTCTCAAAACAATGATGTGAATGCCAAGTAAGAAAAATCACAACATTCCAAAGGGTTCAGAGATCTAAACAGTGTACTAGTAGAAGCACTTCAGTTCAAAAGGAAAGTGTTCACTTTGATTTTTGCATAATAAGAAAGAATAGGAAATTAACTATATGGAAGAAAATTAATTGTATGGACCCTATTGGCTACTAATGAAAGAGATTGCCATTTTATAAGGAATTTTTATTTTAATCAATTAATGCCAGAAAATATCATATGGAAATGACAACAATGGTTAATTATGTGAAAGTGAGATAAGAATGTGATTACTCAATATGTTCCAAATCATGGTTCTTAAGAAGTTTGCAAATAAACACAAATGACAGCAATGAACTGAAAGAAGAATAATGCCACTAATATTTGTGTTTAATTTACTCACTGTACGATTTAACGACAGCTAGCAGAACGTGCATTTATCAGTTTGACACAAGTAAGGCAGGCATATACAAGTATCCTGGTGTCATAGAGTACAAGTCTTGTCATCTTTCTACAGAATGGATCCACTTTTTTATGTTTTCCATATTTCCCTTAACCCATCATCTTTTAATTGGATAAGTATAAGATGATTATTATTATCACATATTTGATTGTTTATTATTATAAGATTAGGCCCATCATTATGGAAATCAGGATCATCTTGGATCCTTCCAGCCAACATGATCTCCTCATCAGCAAAAAGCAAGAATCAATAGGTATCCATGTACATGTAGGTAAGCTCCACAACTCAGAACAATGAAACTCATGAATTGGAATGCTTGGACTTGAATTGGTTGTGAAAATACACTAGTATGAAAACACCCACCCAACTACCACAACATTCAAAATAAAAAAATTAAATAACCACCACAATGCACAATAGAGTGTTAACTCAATTGTCAATTATGTTCCATTTATTCTGTGTCACACCCCGGTCCCAATATTCCTTGGCCAGGGGTAATCCCCGACTTAAGACGTGTTGATCGTAGCCCCAAGTGCAAGGCCGCGACTGTAGTAATAACCGGTGAAACCGGATCGATCCACGGAGAGTTTATTTATCGCAAAACCTGTCCTAATAAAAAAAAAACTAGTTCTAGCCTAAAAAAAAACTATACAAATCAAATTTTCTAATTGAATTAAAAATTAATTACAAATCTGAAATATTAATTACAACCAAAGAAAATTAAAATCCTAATCTAGAAACCTAATCTAACCACTGCATCACCATAAGATTTATTAGCCCAACCAATTGCAATAATTGTTAAGGTGCATAAAATAAAGAATAAAATAAAATAAAATAAAATCAGAGAATAAAGAAATTAGATTTTAATTCTAAAACTTTGCAATAATTACTTTGCTTAATGCCATCAAGAAAAATCAAGACCACCGCACCAAGTGCGCACTGTCACTACGCACAAAAATTCAATGTTGACTCATTGGTGAAGACCAAGACCCCATAAACTTGATTTATTAATGAAAGACCCATTACAAGCAAATAACCATTACAAAATTCTTTTAATAAAAATAAAGTGCATCCAACCTTACCATAGACACAAGAAACACTAAACGGAGGAGAGGGACTCGCGGTCTTGAACGGCGATCCAACCGTCTCTCGTTTCGCGATCTGAAATCCAAGCAAGGGAAGATAATTTCAAGGATGATCCGATGGTGGAGTGACGATAGCAACGGCGGCGGCGTGACGGCGTAGAAATCCAAGTGGTAGTGTGCCTTAGGGAAGGCCTTGGATGAAATATTGATGGAAGGAGGAGAGATGAAGAAAATAATGGAAAAAGGGTGAATTATTGTTGCTGGTCGTCCAAGAGGATTGGGGGGTGTGGTATGCACGTCCAGCTCTCTTTGTGGCTCTTTTTATATATTTTTGATAGCTTGGGTTGCAAGGTTTTGATTTGGGTAAGGATTAGTAGTGTGTGGTCCAAGTTGGATTAGGATTAGGAGAGTTTTTGAGAGATTTTCTAGGGGTTGGCTCACAATCCTAGTAAAAATAGGATTGTTCTTATCTCATAGAACTTCCTCTCTTGGGTCCCACTTTGGTTAAGAATCAATTCAAATCTGAAATTTCAGATTTGATGTGCAATTCTTGAATGCATGTGGACCCCGATTGGGTGTAGACAACATGGAACGTCCCATGCCTTGGACGTCCTCACCTTGGAGGGATTTTCTTTTGCGATTTTGTTTTCTTCTTTGTTTGGCTTGAATTGAATCTTAGCCATCCATCTTGACATGTAAGCAATATTTGTTGGAGAGTAGATATGACACCTCATCATCTCATGGCCCACAAATTTGGAACTTATCTTCAAGAGATTAAATCTGATTTTTTTCTTGCATATGAGAGCGGACCCTACCATGGCCGCCCCTACCTTAGAATCCATGCCAAAGGAATATGGGTCCATGGTTTATTTAATTCATCTCTTCCGTAGGCCCCGATTTCTGAAATTCCCTACAAAAATAAAAGCAAAGATCAAAGAATAATCTAATCATATAGGTAACGAATTATGCAAGATGCGGTCCCAATTCACACCAAATAAATGCATAAAATGTCACAAGTTTATCAAGTTTTCTTCAATTAAATTAAAGGTGCAAAGAAAATTCATCATTTCATGTGTGATTAAAAAGTTATGAGAAATTTTTGACTTTCAATGCAAAAAATAGAGAAATTCATGATTTTATGTGAAAATGCAATTTTTGGATGAATTTTGACTCGAATTTAGACTTTGATGCTCAAAAACATAAAATCATAATTTTTTGCTAAAATGGTCCATGATTTGATGATTAAGTCCTTAATTACTCTAAAATGATGAGGAAATTCTACATTTTTAAGGACTTATCACGTGTGAGGCCCCACCACTGGTGGGCCCTCAGTTTGAATTTAATAATAATTAGTAGGTTATTTTCTATCCTTAATATGCTATTTATTAGGAATTAGTGGTATAGATTCTAATATTCCTAAGTTTTAGATTGTAGCTTTTGTTTAATTTTAATACATTGGATTAGATTAGGTTTTGATCAGCATTAGCACTAATGGGAAGGGTTTGAGAGTTTGAACATTCTAGAACCCCACCAAAGTACCCAAATGCCCATGGTCCCATTTCATTTTCATTAACAACCAAAATACCCTTTAGGTAATTAGCCTAAAACCCTAAACTATATAACCTAAGTTATTGCAACATTAGCCTAAACCCTAAGTGCCTCTCATTTCTCTCAATTAACCTATCTTCTTCCCCAAGCAACCCTAGTTCCCCAAAATCCCAGCACAAGGAGGCTAGAGGCTATCCCATTTCATCTACAACACCCTATTGGATCTCTTCTTGCATTTCAATTTCCCTTTCTTCTTCATTAAGGCAAGTACCTTATGCAATTTCATTAGATGCATGCTTCTCCCTCTTGTTTCTGTAATTTCAGTTTTGTTAGATGATAATCCATGTGTAGATCTTCCTTCTGAGCTTGTTTTCATAGAAATTGGCCATTGATGGATGAGTTTCTCCATTTGGAAGATCAATGGCCCGGATGGATTGATGGATTGATGGAGGGATGGATTATAGAAGTGTTTTCTATGTTTTGTATGGACTTGTGATATATGGAGGTGAATTGGGAGGAATGAAATGAAAATTGGATTAAAAAGGGAAAAATCCCAGAAATCTAGAATTCTGCAATTTGCGTGTACCCGGTCGACTGGACCCTGTCTCGGTCGACTGGGCACACTAAAATGGCTAAAAATGCAAGTCTCAGTTATTTTCTTGGAATTGTGCACAGACAGTGTACCCGGTCGACCGGACCCTGTCTCGGTCGACCGGGCACACATGAACTTATAGAAAATAGCTGAAACCTGGATTTTTGAACAGAGCATAAATGCAGTGTACCCGCTTGACATCACGGCCATGATGTCGACCGGATACACTGGTTTTCCTGCAGAGCTCCCCAGCTGCTTGACACTATGTCTCAGTGGACCCGGTCGACATCATAGCCATGATGTTGACCGGGTACACAGCAGGATGTCGATCTGGGAGGTCAACATCCAGTTCACCCGGTCGACATCCCAGGGTGTAATGTCGACCGGGCAAACTGTGAATAGTGATTTTTCATATTTCTGTAAGTTTGATGTTTGATCATATGTGGGGCCCATTGACCATCCAAATGGCCTTCCATCAAGTGTGCCACACACGAGTCAATGGCATGGCTCAGCCTTGACTCGTGGGGTCCACCAATTGAGGTTTTAGGATTCGAATCATCATTTATTCGAACCTTAATTGTAGTCCATGGTGTCCACAACTTCAGGAGCACCAAATTTACCATTTTTGACACCTGAGGCTACAGTTAGAGATCCAATCATGTGATGAGGCCTGAACCAAGAGTGGACCACTACCTAGGACTGGTCCTTTGTTTATTTTCCATTTGATTCCATGTTTTGAGGATTCTTGGGTTATTCTTCTCTCTTGTCCTTGTTATTGTCTCAATTTGTTAATTAATGGAAATTGGAGATCCTGAACCTAAGATTACTTAGTGGTGACCCTAAGTTGTGTTTGGAGATAATTAACCCGTGTATATGTCTAGGCGGGCCCTCATATGGCCTAAGATTGGAAATGTGGAACCCTAGATTGGAGAGGTTAGTCTTTAATGGTTGGTTAGCTCATTGTGTATGAGCATATGATGAATGTTGTGGAATGGACATAGTATGGTACTTGTGTTACCTCTGGCCATGATTGTGAGCCTTGAAGTGGATCCAATGTTGTTGGACTTGGACTTGTTGTTAGACTATGTTTCATGTTGTACCTTAATCTCTTAGAGACCTGGGTAAGACCTTGCTCACGCAAGATAAGCCTAGACAGACACAGACCCGTACTTAGTTCCCGAGTCGGCACTGAACATTCACTCAGTTGTTCTAAGCTCAGCCAGTTGACTGATCATCTCTAGTAGGAGCTATGTCCTAGTTATTACTTAGAGCTATCATGATGAGCTGTGATTAGATGGACGGTGTGAGACTGTGTCTGGGTTAATCTGATAAAGGGGTGTGATCGGTGAGATAAAGGGGTGTGATCGGTGCAATAAAGGGGTGTGATCGGTGTTATGTATATTGTATGTTATATTTATCAGGGCTGTTATCCCTTGCATGGTTATTACCCTTTTCCCACAGCAAACTGTTTATGGTATGGGACGTTTACAGTACGGGTGGGCCGCGGCATAATATCCTGCAGTGTATCTAGCTTGTGTGAATGTGCCCCTTTGTTGTCTGTTTAGATTAGATACTTTATCTTTCTGACTCTAAACTGTATATTACTGCTCAACTGCCTAGATCATGTACTTGTTACTCATACGATTATGTACCTGTCATTACTCTCTTTTGTTGTATACATCTTTTGTTATCTGCATATGGTGCCTTGCCAGGTCCTTGGATCTGACCCATCTTTGGTGCTTAGGTCCAGACCTTGATCCTGTGGGTGATGCGATCTACGATGTGCCTGTAGTCGGTGACTACGAGTGGGGGCTGGCTGACCAAGTGGTTGAGCCGAAGGATGGAGAGCCTGCACAGGGGGACTGAGTGCAGATCTTTTTGGGATTTGAGAGTATTTCTGTAATGAGACATGGGTAGTTAGACTGATATGTATAAACACTTTGATATTTACACTTGAGATTTATATTAGACTTACGAATTGTTACATTTGATTTATTAGATGATACTATTGCTTCCGCTATCTTTTATTTCGCTTCCACAATATAACTATTGATTATGATGTTGATTAAAAAGTTTTAAAATTTGACCTCACTGCGGACTACGATCTTGGAAGTTCTCGGTTTTCCGGGAAGTAGCGCGCCAACTTCGGGTACCTTAGCGTTATCTTCGGTATTCGGAATTGGGGCGTTACAAGACGCGTACTCCCGTAAGATCCACACCTGTCTCAGGTCAAGTGCGAATTCACAAGGGATAAAATTCCATTTCTCCACATATTGGACTTGTTCTCTGACACCAATCCAGGTACAGTTAATGCTGAAGCATCTACAACATTTTAATTAATTAGTATCAATCCATGATCAGTCCCTTTATATGCATATATATTTAAACAAAGATGATATCCTTACTATTCAGTAGGGACCACCAAACATACCCTACCTGATTTAACAAGATTCATACAAAATATTTCCAAAAGGTTATTTATAATTACAAAATTATTTACATTATCCTTATCCAAAGACGACCACTAGATGGCCCCCTGGCCGTTCACTCCTCTAGTCCAGGAGGAAACACCTGGGTCTCCTCCTCTCTCTTCAGAGCCTCCTCAGGGCGAGAAGTTGCACCTATGGCTGTGACACCAATGGTAACGTTGTGAATATGACTATTCAGCATGGATAAACAATTAATAATTAATTGATACATGTAGTCTCAAAGTTCCATTATAGACAGATAAGAGATAAGGGAATCATTAGCACTCGGTTGAACAATAATACACATCATTGAATATTCATGCTTAAAGAAACATCATAGATACTAGTTAAATCAAATACTAACTCATTCTCATCTTCCCATTCAGAGAAGGCATCACATCCTTTTGCTTAGAAAGGAATCATGTCTTCTTACTTATAGAAGGAATCTCATCTTCTCATTCAGAGAAGGAATCTACTCTGATTTCCATTCTATTTCGTTTATGATCATTTCCAGTTGACTATTATACTTGATCAATTTTCTTTTCTACTTAGTACATAGTAATAATTAAGTAATCATTATATCACAACGGAAAGAAACATGCAGTTAGACATAGCAGTAAGGATATACACACGGGTGATATCATTAATGGAGCTCTTCATGCGGCAGGTACAATTTGTCTAATGGTTCAAGGTATCTTATTATCCATCACTATTTCATTATTCACCGTCCCTCACCATCCCATTCGATATAGCTTTAAGGAAAATTCGATGTATAGTTACCTTCCTGTTTGTGTCACAATGTAGTTTAGATGTACATCGGATTCACCATAAACCAACACCCATAGCAAGATGATGGACCGAATGAATAACATATGTGAAGTGATTGCAGCCTCCAAAGGTTCCTTCACACGATTATAAGTTTTTGGTGGGCATGACAATGGTTCAAGGTCCCATCCTATAGTCCCACAAGGTCTTTTCCATATCCAAGGGCCCTATTGGTTCAATAAACATTCCTCCTAATCATCTTAGATCTACATAGGTATGGATTTTAGACCCTTAGAGAAGGCGCGCGCTAACATCATGGAAGGATTAACAGGGTCCCCAATGCGGCTCAGACCCACGCCTGGCCACTATGTGGTCCGTGCCCCTACACATGTCGATTTGGGCTGGGCTGCCGTTGGTTGGCCAGGTACCCTGTTTCAGGCTTCCTTCTTCATCTCTAAAGCTTGTTTCAAGCCATGATTTGTACAGTAGAGCCTCCTTGCTCCCACAAATCCACATCCCATTTGTACATTATCATTTCATCATTTAAAAAACAAAAAAAACCTTTCACAATGACAACCCACTTTACAATTTCCATGAAATCATCATACAAGAACCTAGGATTTTACAACATAATACATTTCATTTTTCAATCAAAGATAAATAATATGCATAACTATTCATTCCATTTTCATTAATCCATGCTAAGTGAAACCCATTCCATTCATATAATCTAACTTGAGACTAGAATTAAACTCAAGAGAAATCTTATTATTAAATCAAAATTACTACATGCATAGATCAATATTTACTTATACTTGCCTTTGATTGAAGCTTATAAACCCTCTTTCCTCTTGTTTGGTTCAATGACTAGAAATCCCCAATTTATGAGCCCTACCAATGAATCCATATGGAAATGCTAGTAAGAATGCATGCATGTAAGGGAAATGGGTCTCCATGACTCCATTACAACTCAATCACTAAGATAAAGTTTTGTTCTTACCAAAAGGAAGCCAATGGAAGATTTGAGGAAGAAGCTCTTTTCAAACCAATGTTATGTAGAGGTAGAGAAGGTGATGGAGAGCCCAAAACTCCCCTCCAATTACATGTGCAAGGGATCTCTTTGTGGATTGGATGAGAGAATGAGAAATGGAAGGAAAGGTTTAAGAAGAAGAGAGCTTTTCTCTTGAAATGAAGAAGGACTGAATCATATTTTGAGGATGGTTGTTTTAAAGGGTTATTTTCTATAGGTTTATATAGAAACCCAATTGGTTTCACATATTTTCATTTTAAGCCATTTAGTGGACTACTTCACCAAATTTGGGTCTAATGAAAGAGTGTCAAATACAAAAAATGAGGTATTCATCAAGAAACACGCGATGACGCCAAGATGACATGCATATGACAACAGTTTGTAAAATCTAAAATTACGAAAAAGCCCTTGGCTCTAGCTAACCGAGTCAAGTCGGGTCCAAATTACCAATCTAAAAACCCATGATCTAACCAATAGCCTAATCTAGACTAACTGAGGTCAAAACAACTTAACTAACAACTAAACAAGAATAAGTTTAATAAAACACACTTAATTAGTGTTAAACACGATTAAATTTGATTAGGGTATAACATTCTGAGTCAAAAGTGACTTCAGGTTTTTTACATGAGTAGAACAAAAAAGTAGAATCTGGACACAAGTGACGAACAAATAAACAAAATTTTTGTATAATGCATATTTAGGATGAATGATTGATGCTAGACGAATGTAAATATGGCCGAAGATGGCAAGGTTTCAAAATTTTTATTCCTCTTGTAGACATATCTAACAATCCCTAATTGGTGCTACAAAACGTGATGCAAATTCAAAAAAGAAAACGCCATATCTTCGCTTTGTTTCGCCCTCCTCTCTTGTTCTGTCGGTGCTCTCAGAGGGGGCAGTGGTGGGAGGAGAAGGGCTTAATTTAGGTATTATGGGGGGTTGTGCAAAGAAAAAGAGGGCTATGTTTTTAACCCTTTACACGCAAAATTTATAATTTATTTATTTTTTACATTTATACCCCTATATGAAATTACCAAAAAGGGTAGTCACCTATCACACCTGAAACTCTAATTTCTCTTTGCACACAATCCCATTTCACTTTCATCATTTTCTTCACATTACTCTCGTTCCTCCCATTTCAATGTCTCATTCATCCCTTCACTCTCATTCCCTTCTTCCTCCAATCTCATTCTTCCCTTCACATCATCATCTCTCCATTTATCACATTCTACTCTCCCTTCATATTAGGGTTGGCAAACGGGCTAGGTCGGGCTAATTCGGGTCGGGCCATTGCTGGATTTGCTCTTTGGACCCCCAACCCGCGATAGACCCATTTTCGAACTAGGTTGCAGGCTTGCAACCCGCACCCATGATACTTCGGATCGGGCTAACCCGCCTAACCCGCAATAGGCTGACCTAACCCGCGTCACACCTCTTTAACTAATTCTAAGTCAAAAGGTAACATTGACCAACCTAGTACTCTATGTATTGTTTAATCTAAAAGATTATAAATAGAAACAGAAAGAACGCGCGGCTACCCATTAAATTTACTTTGAACGTTGACAAGCATTTAGACTTTGTGATGTGTTTAATCTTCTTCTTCTTTTTCTATACTACTATACAACCACAATTGTCATGTCAGAACCCACTTCTTTCTCTTCTTCTATACCACCATCACTACTACTACCTATTTTAGAACTCAGAACCCACTTCTTCTTCTTCTTCCCACCCATGTCACCAATGTCAGAACTTGCTCCCTACCCATGAACAACCCACCATACTACTGCTACTACTAGTTCCTACCCATGTGGCCATATCGCCCATATGGTACGATGGTTCTTCTCCTCCCCCTTAGTTTTTTTTCCCTCCTTCTTCATGTCAAAGCTCACTATGGTCTTTCCTCTTCTTCTTCGTCTTACCCACCATGTTCTTTTTTCTTCTTCTTTAATTACTTTTGCATTGTTTTTGTAGGCGGTAAAAACATGACCCCCACTTAGATTAAGATGAACTTTGTAGATCAGGGAAGACTGAACGCCGAGAACCTGAAAAGGGAAGGAAAATGGCTTGGGTCAGAGCTCCTAGCTGCCGTGAGCCGAAGGCACTCCGATGCCTAAGTTAGTTCTCAGAAGACTAAGCAGGAGGAGGAAGAAGAGGACGAGAGATTGGGCTGTGAACTTCAGTATTACGTATTGCGTCTTGCTTACCTCCATGGGGCTGATCCCATGTGTATATGTAGGGGATTCCTCGTTCATTCTCTGTGAGTGGGGGTAGGTGGGGTAAGGTCCCATCGGGCCTTACCCTGACATTCGGCGGTAGGTAAAAAGGGCACATCCCATCGGAACCTTCCCTGCTTTCGGTCAGTTAATGTGAAGGGATGATAAAGCCAACTTCTTATCATCATAAATGAGCGCCCCTATCTGTCAGGGCTCGCCCGTACTTTTTGTAGGAGTAATGGCCCACTCTTTGCCTTCGCACTTTTACCAGGACTAGGAATGGTCTGGCTGGGCTGGCACTTAGCTGGCACACATGCCAAGCTGCCCCTTGTCGAGCTGGCACTCTGAACAAAGCTATCGAGTTGATACACTGAGCTGGCACTCTTTAACCGAGCCGCCAAGCTGTTGGCTGTGATTACCGAGACCGAGGTGAACTCACTTGATCTCGTCATTACGGTATTTTACCCACACAATTGCCCCCTAGCTTTTGACCTCTGAAAGTCTTCGAACTTGTGGAGGTCGGAAGCTAAGTGACTGCCTAGCTGGTGCCTCTACCGAGCTAGAGAGATGGTTGCCGTAGTATGGAAGAGTTTACCGAGATGACGGAGTCCCGGTTCGAAGAGGTGGTCCCTCCTTATCCTGATGACCGTTGCTGATGTGCGGTCTTTATCAAGATGTCCCTTCACCTGTCCGAGGCATTGAATAGCTCTCAGGATTTGCGCTGATGGTGACACGTGTCGCCTCTTCGGCTGCCACGCAATCGCTTCGAAGGGACGCTAGGGTTGCGCGATGCGATGTTAGGGCTGCTTGAGGCGACGCCTCATTAAAGGCTTGCCTCGAAAGCCGAAACGGCGCCTCTAACCCTTATAAATTGGGATGTCTTCTTCGCCCTGGCTCTTTTCTGCGCTCCATCGATATTCCTACTTCTTCTGCTCCTTAAGCTCTCTGATATCTGCAAGTCACCAGCGTCTTCTGCGCAGTCCCCCTTAGGGTTTCTTTTTGCTTCTCTCTTTTCCTTTCTTCTAGGTAGATTTCAGTCCGAGTAAAGAATGATAATTTACAGGCACCTGTTAGGAGACCCAGCTTGGTGTTTCAACCCAGGGCTTTTTTAAGCGCCGAAGTCAATGTCAACGTTTTTGGCTTTACCGCCGTAGCTAGTGTCGGCACCGAGCTAGAGACGGTTGGCGCTCTGACCGAGCTGCCGAGCAGGAGCTGGGACTGTCTCCATACCCTGTGTTTCTGGCTTTTCCGCCAAAGTTGGTGCCGGTACCGAGCCAAGGACGGTTGGCACTCTGACCAAGCTACCGAGCCGGGGGTGGTACTGTCACCGAACCCTGATGCTTTTGGCTTTGCCGCCGTAGCTAGTGCTGGCACCGAGCTAAGGACGGTTGGCACTCTGACCGAGCTGCCGAGCCGGGGGTGCTGTCATCGAACCCTGATGCTTTTGGTTTTGTCGCCATAGCCGGTGCTCGCACTGAACTAAGGACGGTTGGCACTTTGACCAAGCTGCCGAGCCGGGGGTGGTGCTATCACCGAACCCTGAAGCTTTTGGCTTTACCGCCCTAACTGGTGTTGGCACCGAACTAAAGACGGTTGGCACTCTGACCGAGCTACCGAGCCGGGGGTGTTGCTGTCACCGAACCCTGATGAAGCTGGCATTGCTGCTGAGTTAGGGTTTGAAGCAATTTAGAGAGATCCATTCCAAAAAAATTGCCTTTTATTGATGTTTGAATCCTTGAATACATTTTTCAGAAGTAGAATTTTTTAAGGTGCATCGCATTCCACGGTCATGTCAGCTCCTTTCCTTCCATGTCTTCAAGTCGGTATGCAGATCTCCCTGCTGCTGAAAGTACTTTGAACGGCCCCTGCCAGTTAGGTGCCAATTTGCCCTCATTTGGACTTCTATCGCCAGGAAGTGTTTTCTTCAGGACTAGCTCTCCCACCATCAACCTTCTTTCCTTGACCTTCTGGTTGTATCCCCTGGCCAATTGCTGCTAATAGGCGGCTAGGCGGATAGCTGTCGCCTCTCTGCGCACTTCAGCGAAGTCTTGTTCTTGTGCCACGTTTAGATCGTCGAGCCCTTGGTCGTAGAGTTCCGACCTCAAGGTCGGGAGGCCAACCTCAAGGGGAATAACTGCTTCCATGCCATAGGCAAGGGAGAATGGTGTAGTCGAGGTGGAACGCCTTGGAGTTGTTCTGTACGCCCATATAACACTTGGAAGCTCTTCTGCCCACCTTCATTTGGCTCGATCGAGTCTCTTCTTGAGTCCGTCAATGATTACTTTTTTTGAGATCTTAGCTTGACCATTGCTTTGTGGATATGCCAGGGTAGAGTGGACATGTCGGGTGTCGTACTCCTGGTAGAAGCTCTTGAAGAAGTTGGAACCAAACTGTGTTCCGTTGTCGGAGACGAGGGTTCGGGGGATTCCAAATCTTGTGATGATGTTCTTCCATACGAAGTTCTTCATATCTTGCTCGGTAATGGAGGACAGAGGCTTTGCTTCGACCCACTTTGTGAAGTAGTTTGTGGCTACTATTAGCCACCTTTTGTTCCCTGAAGTTCGGTGGAGTGGTTCTACGATGTCCAAGGCCCACTAAGTGAAAGGCCACTGACTGGAGAGAGGGCTTAGGTCCTAGGCTAGCTGGTGGAGAGAGTGTGAGAACTTCTAGCACTTCTCACATCTTCTAGCATAGAGCTGGGCGTCTTTCTACATGTACGGCCATCAGTAACCTTGGCTAATAGCTCGATAGGTTAATGACTGACCTCCAATGCGACTGCCGCAGATCCCTTCGTGAATTTCGTAAAGGAAATCGTCGACTTTGCTTGGGTGAACGCACTGGAGGTAGGGCCCGGTGAATGACTTCCTGTAGAGTCTGCCATCTGGGGAGAGCCAAAATCGGGTTGCTTTCAGCCTTATCTTCTGCGCTTTCGTCCTGTCTTCGGGCAACTGGTCGTCCTTCAGGTATGCGATGATCGAATCCATCCAGCTCGGACCGAGGTCGACACACATGAGATGCCGAGGTCACCGAAGTTCGATGCTGGGCTCTTGCATGGTCTCTACTTCCATAGTTCTTTTATTACCGACCTCCATAGTTCTTTTATTACCGACCTCGACAGCAGAGGCGAGGCTGGCGAGGGCATCTACATGAGAGTTGGACTCTCTGCCGATTTGCTAGACTTCGGCTCTTTCGAATTCTGAGAGAAGTTGCTTCGCGAGAGCTAGGTAGTACGCCATCCTGTCATCTCGGGCTTGGTAATCTCCACTAAGCTGGCTCGTCACCAACTGAGAATTACTGAAAACCACTACATACTGAGGTTCCAAGAATTTGTCACTATTTAGTCCAGCGATGAGCACTTCGTACTCGGCCTCATTATTGGACGCCTTGAAGCCGAGTGTTAGAGCTTGCTCGATGACAAGGCCCTCCGGAGGCTGGAGAACTATGCCAGCGCTAGCCCTCTTGGTCGTTGAGGATCCGTCAACGAAGACCTTCCAGGCCGAGCCAAGGAACTTCCTTCGGGACTGCTCTTGCTCCATCTCAGTAACTGCCCCCATGTCCATATTGCCCCCCAGTTCGGTGTTGAACAGGGTCGGTGCCGAACTCTGAGAGGTGAATTCCACGATGAAGTATGCTAGGACTTGGGCTTTAATGGTCGTTCTGGATTAGTACTTAATATCGTACTGTCCCAGTTTGATGGCCCATTTGGAAATTCTGCCGGAGAAGTCTGCCTTCCGGAAGAGAGACTTGAGTGGGTGCTCCGTCATGACCACTATGGTGAATGTTTGGAAGTAGTGGGAGAGCTTTCGCGAGGCGCTAACAAGGGCCAAGGCAAGCTTTTCGAGCTGTAGGTACCGGGTCTCGGCGTCGAGCAGGATCTTGCTCGTGTAATAGATGGGCCATTGTTGGCCGCTTTCCTCTCTAATAAGTACTGAGCTCACTGCGTGATCCGAGACCGCCAGGTACAAATACAGTGCTTCACCATAGGTTGGAATCGTCAGTAGTGGTGGCGAAGAGAGGTAGCCCTTAAGCTGTTGCAGGGCCTGATCGCAGTCCTGCGTCCATTGGAATTTGGAGCCCTTCCGCAGAAGCTGGAAGAAAGGCATGCATTTGTCGGAAGCTCGGCTGATGAAGATATTGAGCTCGGCAGCCATGCCGGTCAGCCTCTGAACTTGTTTTACCGAGGTCAGACTTTGCAGCTCCTGGATCGCCGTGATTTGATTTGGGTTTGCTTCGATCCCCCTTCTTATGACCAGGCTTCCCAAGAACTTACCGGAACCGACACCGAAGGCGCACTTGGATGCGTTAAGCTTCAACTGGAACTGGCGGAGGATGTCGAAGATTTGCCTGAGGTCGGTCAAGTGGTCGTCTGACCTTTTAGACTTGACGACCATGTCGTCAATGTAGACCTCCACTGTCTTGCCGAACTGTGCTTGGAACATCTTGGTGACCAGTCATTGGTATGTCACTCCTGCATTCTTTAACCCGAAGGGCATCACTTTGTAGCAATAGGCGCCCCTGGGTGTAATGAAGGACGTTTTCTCCTGGTCTGCTTCGTACAAGGGAATCTGGTGGTATCCCCTGTAGGCGTCGAGGAAGCTCATACGGTCATATCTGGTGGTGGCATCAATAAGCTGGTCAATTTTTGGAAGAGGGAAGCTGTCCTTGGGACAGGCTTTATTCAAGTCGGTGAAGTCCACGCAGGCCCTCCACTTCCCCATCTTCTTTTTTACCACCACTGTGTTGGCCAGCCACTGCGGATAGTGGACCTCTTTTATTGCCTTTGCGTTGAGCAGCTTCTGGACTTCCTCAATCACGGCCTCCGTTTGTGGGACCCTAGTTTAGCGTGCTTTTTAGACTACGAGCTTATGGCCGGGGTCCACGTTCAGCTTGTGGCACATGACTGCTAGGTCGATACCGGGCATCTCATATGGTGTCCATGCAAAGACCTCTTTATTCTCGAGAAGGAGGTCGAGTAGCTCTGTCATCTCGGGCTCAGGGAGCTGGCTTCCTATCAGGAAGAATCTGTCTGGGTCAGTAGTGTTGATTTTGACCTCGATGAGGTCCTCTACGCTCTTCTGTGCCGGAGCCCTGCCAACGTCCCCGAGCTCGGCCTCTCTGTCCAGCTCGGCCATGTGGACTTGGGATGATTCGGCTTCACCAGGCAGCACGGCCAGCAGGCACTGCCTGGCCATGTGCTGGTCGCCTTTCACAGTGATCACATCAGTCCGGCCGGACTGGCTTTCTAAAGGGAACTTGAGTTTTTAATGGCGAGTGGAGGGCACGGCCTCCATGCTATGCAGCCATGTCCGCCCCATTATAACATTGTAAGGGGAGGGAAAGTCGACTACTAGGAAGTCGACCTGCCTGAAGGCGCCTCTTACTTAAACTCTGAGGGAGATCTTGCCCTTCGGGTACACGGGCTTGGAGCTGAAGCCAACCAGAGGGGTACGGGCTGTCTGGAGATCCTCATCTTTGAGCTTGAGCTTTTTGAAGCAATCGTAATAGAGGATCTCGGACGAACTGCCGGGATCAACAAGGACTCTCTGAACCAAGAAGTTCTGCAACTTCAAGGTGAGTACTAGAGGGTCGTTATGAGGGAGTTCTTTCCTCTAGGTCCTTATCTGAGAACCAGATCTTGGGTCCCTCTGTCTTGGCTTTCTTTGCAGCTGGCTCCGATGCAACAGTCAGCACCTGCTTCTGGTGTGAGGCCCTCCTAGCCTCGGCACGGGCCTGGGAGCTTCCCTTAGCCGGAAGGGTAAGGTGAATGACGTTAATGATGCCCTCCAGTTCGCTGTCGTCGTCTCGGTGGTGAGGGCGGCTACTGTCCCCGCCATCCTCCTTGATTTAGTCCCGCAGGTACCCATTCTTTACAAGGTTCTCCAAATGGGACTGGAAGCTCCTTCATTCGTCAGTTCCATGCCCGTTTTGTTTATGGTAAGCACGGAACTTGCTCTGGTCCCGGGAGGAGGATTCGCCTTTCATCGGCTGCGACCACTTGAAGAAGGGCTGCGTCTTTATTTTACTTAGGAGCTTATAGATTGGCTCATTGAAGACCGTATTAACGGCTCTGTAGACTGGGGCTTCAAGTCTGGATGCCCTGCCTCCTCCCGAGGCTGCAGCCGAAGTGGATGGGGCTCCGTGACGATCTGAGGGGTCCCTGTGTCGGTCTGGAGACCGGGCCCTACGCCGATCTGGGGACCGCGCTCTGCAACGGTCCTCCCTCCTGGAGGACCTGCTATCTCCCTTGGGGGCAACCTTCTGGGCGAGGCCGAAGTTCTCTCAACCTCGGACCTCGTCTTCTTCCGCTCTGATGAACCGGTTTGCCCGGGTCATCAGCTCTTTCATTGTGGCCACAGGGTACATGACCAACTGTGCTCGTAGCTCGATGCCCAGCTGCAGGGCCTGCTGGAAGGACTTCACAGCCATTTCCTCAAAAGCGCTCTCGATCTGGCTATAGATAGTCCAGAATCGTCTAGCGAACTGGGTGACATTCTCGTCCTCTCTCATCCAAAGGGCCATCAAGTTGGTATCTATCTTCGGGATGACTCGATGGGCCTGGAACTTCTCCAGGAAGGAGGTCCGGAGCTGCCGCCAACTGGAGATGGAGCCTTCAGGGAGCGAGCAAAACCATCGGAGGGGGAGATCTTCTAAATTGGAGGAGAAAACTCGACGGTTCAAGTAGTCATCATCAACCCACACCAACATCCGTTGGACGAAATGTCGGAGGTGTGCTACAGGGTCCAAGGTTCCGTCGTACAGGGTGAACCTCGGGACGTTGAACTTTTCAGAAAAAGACTATTTCCTAATATCCCTGGAGAATGGGGATGCGCCCATGTCTGCAGCTTCGAAGGCACTGTACTCATAGAATAAAAAATCGGCCAATACCGGTTCATATCAGCCGAAACCGATACGATATATTTCCTGCGATACCGAAACAGGCAATATATAGCCAAAATATCGACGATATGTGCCGATATTTTGAAAATATCGGCAGAACCGATATCTCGGCCGATATTTTGCAAAATATCGGCCGAGATGATATATAATGGAAAAAAACCCTACTTTTTTTAAAATCCTCAATCTTCCTCTTCTTCTCCTCTCCTCTCATCTCCTTACTCCTTAGGGGCTGCAACTACTCTCCATCTTGCATCTTTTCAAATCTCAAATTTATTTCTTAAAGAAATATTATTCAAGCCTCAAGGTAAGAGAAAATCAATTTATACCATTTTATTATGTGTTTTTTGTTTTTTATTTTTAGATGAAGCATAGAAATCATTTGGTTTATTACTTTGGTTGTGTTCTCCGCTTAGAAGTTAGATCTACATACTTTCATGCTAGATTTACTCATACACATGATTTTTAAATTTTTATTTTAATTATTTTATTTTCGGATTTTCAATATTTGAATTATAATATATCATTTTTTGGGGATTTCATCGTAAATATGTTGTTTCAATGATTCATGATCATTGTGTGGTTTATAAATGATTGATTTACACACTTTTATGCTAGATCTATATATTTAGTATTTTTAAAATGATTTTATTAAATTTTGATTTTTCTAAAAATAATTGTTTTTACTTGTTAGAATATTTATGATACCAAAGGCTTATTAATAGTGTGTAGATGATAGATCTACATCTACTCATAGTCATAAACATGATTAGATTTTTATTTTATTTATTTTATTTTCGGATTTTTCAATATTTGAATTATAATATATCATTTTTTGGGGATTTCATCATAAATATGTTGTTTTAATGATTAATGATCATTGTGTGGTGTATAAATGATTAATTTACATACTTTTATGCTAGATCTAAATATTTAGGAATTTCAAAATGATTTTATTAAATCTTCTACTTTTTCTAAAAATAATTGTTGTTAGAGTATTATTATTACATGAATTTCTTATTTTATAGGAAGTTAGGAACAATGGTGCGTGATTTAGATCCAGCTTGGAGACATGGTGAAGCAGTCGGAAGCAAAAACAAAGTAAAATGTAATTATTGTGGATGAGTGCTCAATGGGGGGATTACCCGATTGAAACAACATTTGGCACATGTATCAGGACAGGTAACAAAATGTCATAAAGTGCCACCAAATGTGAGGGCTAAAATGCATGAGCTCCTTGACGCATCTGCAAAAAAAAAAAAAAAAAACAAGTACAAGCAAGAAGAATAACTGAGGAACTTGATGCATGCAGAGAAGAAATATTTGGTTCCTCCGATGATGACGATGAAGACCCAGAAATGATGAGGGCTAGGGGAGAAAGTGTGAGGTCATTTCAAGAGGAGGAAGAGAGGAGAAGAATGCAATATGAAGCAGCCGCTAGAGGTAGCCAATATGAGCATGGTGGTGGGTCATCTGGACTAGGGGCAGCGAGTTTGCGTCGGGCAGTTAGTCAAAAACAACCCCGTGTCCGTGAAGATCCAAACATTGAGGAGGTCCTACACATGCACCTCGTAGGCCAGATGTGGTGAGGCCAACAAACCCATTTGCTTATAGAAAACCAACTTCAAAGCAGCCTGGCATTATGAAAGCTCTAAAGGGCAAGTTTGGTAAAGCAAGAGAACATCTAGTAAGGGCTACTGGGAAGTTTTTTTTGCATGGAGGCATCCCACCCAACAAGGCATCTTCTCCTTATTTCGCCACCATGTTAGATGCGGCTGCAGAACATGGTACAGGTATAAAGACACCCACCCCTTATGAGATTGGGCATGTCTGTGTTGAGAAAGAGTATGAGGAATTGCAGGCTTGGGTGCAAACTTTCAAATGGGCATGGAGGGAAAGAGGTTGCACACTAATGTGCGATGGGTGGACGACCATCACACATCGTCATCTCTTGAATTTTCTAGTCTATTCATCTATGGGCACAGTGTTTATCAAATCAGTTGATGCAACTGATTACATCCAAGATGCAAAATATATTAATAGGTTATTGAATGAGGTGATTGAAGAAATTGGGGCAGATTGTGTAGTTCAGGTTGTTACTGACAATGCTGCAAACATGAAGGCTGCAGGAATGTTGCTTATGAAACAAAGGCCAAGGATTTTCTGGTCTCCATGTGCAGCACATTGCCTGGATTTAATGCTTGAAGATATTGCAAAAGGAAAAGTCATTGTGCAAGTGATTGGTAAGATAAAGAAGATCACAAATTTTTTTTATCAGTCATATAGACTCATTTCTATGATGAAAACGTATACAGACAACCATGAACTACTGCGGCCTGGCATCACTAGATTTGCCACCCACTTCATTGCCATCGAATGTGTTTACAAGTATAGAGATGGACTTCTTCAATTGATAAAATCACAAGAGTTCATGAATTCAAAATGGGGAAAGAGGCCAAGTCCCATTACAAAAGAAGCATGTAAAACAATTGAGTCCAACAATTTTTGGCCTCATGTGAAGGGTGTTTTGAATGTTTTTGATCCCCTAATAAAGGTTCTTCGATTGGTTGATGGCGATGATAAGCCAACAATGGGCTTCTTACATGAGGCCATGAAGAGATCAAAGTTGGCTATTCAAGCAGATTGTAGATATTATAAAAAGTATTGGAAAACCATTGACGATCGATGGGGAAGACAATTGAAACATGATTTACACTCTGCTGGTAAGTGAAGGCTATTTCCTTTAATACTTGAATTATTGTATTCAATTCTTCTCATTATATTAATTTATCATTGACTAAAATTCATTGGTTTTACACTTTTATAGGATACTTCTTTAATCCATAATTTACGAATGGGCACATATCTGATGAAATCCGTTTTAGACTAAAAAATGTGATTGAAAGACTAGCAGAGAATATAGATGAAGCAATTTGGGCTACAAATTAGGTAGGCAGTATGCTAATTAAGGGAAAAACCGAAAAAGTATAACATTGTAAGAATGTAAGTTCTCTAATTTATTTCTCTACTTCAATGTCTTCAGATTGACATATACAATGTACGTGCCGGAAGCTTTGGAACGACGACTGCGCGAAGAGCCATCACACAGACCAATCCCGGTATTGATTGTAAATTGTAATGTCATCTCTATATTATTCAAGGACTCTAATTATTATTTTATTGACTCTAATATCATTTCTATTTTTATTTTCAGCTGAATGGTGGTTGAATTATGGAGAGAGTGCTCCTGCACTAAGGAAGATTGCTATTAAAGTCCTTAGTCAAACTACATCGTCTTCTAATTGTGAAAAAAATTGGAGCACCTTCTCATTTATCCACACAAGACCAAGAAATAGATTAACAATGCAGATGCTAAATAAATTGGTCTACATCCATTACAACCTCAAGCTCCGGAGTAGAAATAGAAAGAGAAGACAGTTTGATGATCAACGGGATTATTTTTGTCCAATTAATTTGGACCACATTTTTTCAGAAGAGGATACAGTGTTAGGTGAATGGTTGGAGGAATAAGAAGAACCAATGTTAGATAAAGACCCAGAATTTGAGGAGTTGATGGAGGAATTGACTGGGGATAGGCCTGAGCCAGTAAGGGCCTCAGAAAGGATAGAAGAAATAAACTTGACAATGCAACAGGGGCGCGCACCTGATACAAGTCAACCAAGGGGAAAGGAGGTAGACGAGGAGAGTGAGTCAAGTATTTCTACTTCATCATCATCAGCAGGAATTCCACCTGACTCTCCCGGGGATGAGGGTCATTATAGATATGATGAGCCTCTCACTTATGAGACAGTTGAGCATTTTCCTGGTGCTACTGAGTTAAATCCTCGTCGTGGCTATGTCAGGCATGTTGGAGGGACCGAGGCAGGGAGTAGTAGTGGGACAGGCCCTGCTGGACAAGGAGTGGGGGAAGGTACTCATGGTCATTATGGGGGTTATGTTGGCCAACAAGGTGCTATGTATGGACAGTATGGGGATTATTCATATGACCCTAATTGGGTACCCCCTTCACCAACACCGATACTTTCTATGGAACAGATATTAATTGAGCAAGGAAGGCTTCCCCCACGACTTCCCCAACGACCTATTCATGCCCCTCATTTTTATTTCATGCCATTGGATTACAATCAGCCATCTCAATCTACAGGGGATCAACATAGTTCATCATCTTATCAGGAACAATCTGAATATGGTCATGGGTATGATAGTGCTGCACAACAGTATGGAGCATATCTTTTTAACCAATACCGGAGAAATGATGATGATGATGATGATATTGAGCCTGGGCGACACTCCACTTAGAATTAGGCTATCAATCTGTCAATCTGTCATACACTCATGGTATTGAATTTCTTAACTTATTTGTTGATTGAGTTAGTATTAAATGATGATTGGTATGTTATCTTTATTTTCTTATATTTTACACTAATAAATTGATCATGAACATCAATAATGGTTGCATTATATGAAATACTGGAGAAGACAATGAATTGCGATACAGACAGGACTCATAACTTAAGGTGACCGAGATTTTGATTTATTGTTGTTACTAATGGAAAAAAATATTGTTTTCCAGCATTTTCTAATATTCTGGATTTTTTGGATATTTTTGCGAATTTTTTTGGATTAAAAAAAAATTCACACCGCGACGGACCGATATCCTCGACCGATACCGATATCATATCGGTTTTTCAGAGCCGAGACCGCGACCGAAACCGAGATTTTAAACCATGACTATACTAGTCTCGGGCGATACCAGCAGTCTCCATATTCTGGCGGATAGTCTGCTTGATCTGCTTGTCAAGCCACTGCTTGAGCTCCTCCTCGTCTTCTGGCATCTGGCACTGCTTCTTTGGCCCTTTATGCACATGGCTGCTATTGGAGTCTTCTTCTCCGTGGACCCGATCACGCCTCTTATTGTTGAGGACGTGCCCCAGGTCTCGCTCGTGGGTCGGAGCTTGGTCGTGCTTGGGTGGAGGACCCAAAGCATGGCTATGCACAGGAGGCAGGCTCGAAGACCTTTTATCCCGGAGCTGCCGCTTGAGCCTCTGAATGAGCTCTTCTTGCTCCCGAATGAGGAGGTTTTGGGCCAGGACAGCATCCTGGAGAGGATTTTCATGGTCGTCGGGGTTGGCTTGATGATGAGACTTAGTCCGCGCGGACTTCTCACCTGGTTGGGCGACAGATTTGTCACCTCGCTTGTTGTGCTCTTTGTCGTGGCGGGGCTGCTATGGAGGTGAAGCATCATGAAGAGAAGGCATTGTCAGCCCTCTTGACTGCGATACCGACTGGGCCGTGAGGGACCTCTCTCCTGACTTCCTCTGCCAAGGGGGTGGATTTTGCCCAAACACAGGCTGCACAGATGGGCCCTTGCCCTTAGAGGGTCCTTCACCATTTCTGGTTTTTGGAGGCATGGTGTTTGGAAACATTTAGTTCAGTTTCTCACAGACGGTGCCAAACTGTAGGCGGTAAAAACATGACACCCACTTAGATTAAGATGAACTTCGT
Organism: Persea americana; assembly: GCA_029852735.1. Lineage (NCBI taxonomy): Eukaryota > Viridiplantae > Streptophyta > Magnoliopsida > Laurales > Lauraceae > Persea > Persea americana. The sequence goes on from CM056811.1 coordinate 25,974,001, forward strand.
AGATCAGGGAAGACTGAACGCCGAGAACTTGAAAAGGGAAGGAAAATGGCTTGGGTCAGAGCCCCTGGCTGCCGTGAGCCGAAGGCACTCCAATGCCTGAGTTAGTTCTCAGAAGACTAAGCAGGAGGAGGAAGAAGAGGACGAGAGATTGGGCTGTGAACTTCAGTATTACGTATTGCGTCTTGCTTACCTCCATGGGGTTGATCCCATGTGTATATGTAGGGGATTCCTCGTTCATTCTCTGTGAGTGGGGGTAGGTGGGGTAAGGTCCCATCGGGCATTACCCTAACATTCGGCGGTAGGTAAAAAGGGCACATCCCATCAGAACCTTCCCTGCTTTCGGTCAGTTAATGTAAATGGATGATAAAGCCAACTTCTTATCATCATAAATGAGCGCCCCTATCTGTCAGGGCTCGCCCGTACTTTTTGTAGGAGTAATGGCCCACTCTTTGCCTTCGTACTTTTACCAGGACTAGGAATGGTCTGGCTGGGTTGGCACTTAGCTGGCACACATGCCAAGCTGCCAAGCTGCCCCTTGTCGAGCTGGCACTCTGAACAGAGCTGCCGAGTTGATACACTGAGCGGGCACTCTTTAACCGAGCTGCCGAGCTGCAGCTGTGATTAGCGAGACCGAGGTGAACTCACTTGATCTCGTCATTATGGTATTTTACCCAGACAGTTTTAATCAAAGAAAAGAGGACTTTATATATGAATGCTTGTGTAAGGTCCCAAACCTTAATAGGGTGTTTAATTTCCTAATATTGGCAATTAGCCTAATTAATTGTGATTTTAGCTAATTAGGCGGGTTTAGTGGCTAAGCGAGTTTCTTATATCATTAGAAAGATGTTCCCGAAGTTTCATTCGATTCCGAGTGCGATTAGTCTTAATAGGGGGTTAGGTTGTGATTAATAGGAAAATTGGGTATTTTTCCAAAAAGTTCCATTTTCGCCAAATTTGGGTCGTTGGAAAGATCTCGTTGTGTTCGTCATCTTTCGTTCTTGGCTCGTCACGATTTGACACCCCGAAGTCCCTCAAAGAATTGATTTTCTCTCATTTCACTCAAAAGGGCATTTTGGACTTTTCCCCTCCAACTCTCATTTTAAACACTAAACCCATCCCTACCATTCGTTCCTTTCTTCATTGCAGCTGCTGGAGCTTCTTCTTCTTCCTCCTTTTTCATTTCTCTTCTTGCAAGTGTGGATTGAAAGCATTCAAAGAGAAACCAAGCGCATCATCTTCTTCCTCTCTTCTTCTTCTACCTCTTTATCTAAATTTGGTGAGTTTTCCGCTTCTCCTTCCCTCCCCATATCAGACCATGCTGGCTGTAAATGGGTAGCATGTTCATGGCTTCCCTCTTTTCTTCTTCCTTGGTGTTCATTGGGTGTATGAGAAGAGTTTTGGAAGGTGGGCTTGGCTAGAGTGTGTAGGGAGCTCTCCTCCTCAAATTTCTCTCTCTAATCTCCATCTCTTCCATCCCCTTTGGTGAAGGCAAGTAGATTAGCATTGTGTGTTAATCATGCATTTATGTTTACTTCATTCTTATTAATGTATTGCTTAGATTTCCACCTAATGCCAAGCTTGTTATGTTTTCATTGGACTTAACATGTAATTAGGGAGAATGTTAATGGACTTTGAATGGAATGGAATGGGTGTTCTTTGTAAATGAAAATGGACCATTTACAGACATGGAAATGTAAACTCTGAAGCTCAGTAGGTGTATCTCGGAATCTGACTGAGAACAGGTTCAGAACTCCATGTTCTGCACGAGCGGTCACCAAGCGGTCAGCCAGCGGCTGACCGCCTACCTAGAAACTGCGCCCGGACAGAGGCAGTTGTTCACGCGGCTACCCCGCGGTCAGATCTCGGCTAACCGCCTAATCAGAATAGAACCTCTCTAGGTTCTGTCTTGCACTCAGTGACACAGCGGTCCTTGCGCGGCTGGCCGACCTGACGAAATCCCAACCGAGTAGTCTCTGCACTACACGCGATGACCTATCGGTCACCACTCGGCGACCTAGCGGTCAGCCTCCCACCCCGAGGCGGTTAGCCGCTTACTCAGAAAAATGTCCTTGAAAATGGGACTTCTGCCCTATGTTTTGACTTTATATGTGGGACCCTTGACCCTACCCTTACATGACTAATTGAGAAAAATGGAAACGAAGCACGATTGGCTTGGTGTGCTTCGTTGGTTGTCCGAGATTTCCATATATTGACGTTACTTGGCCGAATGCGTGTGGTATTGAGTTAATTGGTGCCCAATAACTTCCGTACACCATAGGCCCGCCAAATTAGGACACCAATGACTCATTCTCCATGGACCTGAAAAGGGAAAGAAAATGACTTGGGTTAGAGCCCCTGGCTGCTGTGAGCCGAAGGCGCTCCGATGCCTCAGTTAGTTCTCGAAAAAAGACTAAGCAGGAGGCGAGAGAAGGGAATGAGACGATGTGGTGAGTATTGCGAGTTGCGTACCTCCCTAGGGCTGATCACCCCGTGTATGTATGTCTCTCGACCTTCCTCGTTCATCCTCTCTGTCCGTGGGGGTAGGTGGGGTGAGGTCCCATTGATCCTTACCCTAACATGCAGCTGTAGGTGAAAAGGGAACATCCCATCCTAACTTTCCATGCCTTCAGTCAGTTGATGTTAAGGGCTGATAAAGCTAACTTCTTATCCCCATAAATGAGCAATCATATCGTCATAAATGAATGCTCCTATCTGTCAGGGTGCGCCGTACTTCCCGGAGGAAGGTGACGGCCCACTCTGCCTTCAACGTTTTGCTCCGAGACCAAGAGTGGCTTAGCCTCGCTGGGCACATTGTGCTGAGCTGGCACTTAAGCCGAGCTGCTGAGCCGCCCTGCCGTGCTGGCACTCCTGACTGAGCTGCCGAGCTGCTGGGCTGTGATTAGAGGCCGAGGTGGACAGCAAGTACTATTATGTTCCTTGCTCAATCTCATCATTACGGTGTTTTACCCACACAATCGCCCCCTAGCTTTTGACTTCCGAGAGTCCTCCGGCTTGAGGAGGTCGGAAGCTTGGTGACTGTCTAGCCAGTACCGCTACCGAGCTCAAGTGAGGGTCATCGACGTGTGGGAAGGGGTTACCGAGACAGAGGAGCTTCAGATCAGAAGGGTCCCTCCTGAGCCTGATGGCCGTCGCTAACATACGGTCCCTTTCAAGATGTCTCTTCGCCTGTCCAGGACATTTAATAGCCTTCAGATATCGCGCTGATATTGGCACGTGTCGCCCCTTTTGGTTGCCACGCAATCACTTTGAGAAAACGTTAGGGCTGCGAGATGGGACTTTAGGGCTGACTGAGGGGACACCTCTTAAAGGCTCTTCTAGAAAGCTGAAACGGCATCTCTGGCCTTTGTAAATCAAGGCGTCTCCTTCGTCTACATCTTCTTCCGCCTTTTTTCAAATTTCTGCTGCACTCTGCAAGAGAACTTCTTCAACATCTGCGAACTTCCGGCGACCTTGTCTGTGCAGTCCTCCTTCGTAGGGCTTCTTTCTGCTTCACTCTTGTCTTTTCTTTTGGGTAGACTTTCATCTAGGTTGAGAATGGGGATCTATAGACATCTGTTAGGAGACCTGGGTTCCATAGCCTACTTTAGGGATGCGTACAAGATCCCCGCCAATGTGGAGGTCAGACCAGATAGCCCCGATGATGGCCTCGCCTACCGCGATGGCTGGATGCCGTTCTGGCTGGTCTCCGTTGTGGAGGGAGGGGTCCGCTTCCCCCTCCACCCACTGGTTAGGGACTGCCTCCGGGAGTGGAGGTTGTGCCCATGCCAACTACTTCCCAACGGCTACAAAATTTTAATGGGAGTAGTGCGGCTGAACGAGATCCTGGGGATCGGCCTTGGTGTCCCGGACATCGAGGACACGTATGACCTCTACAAATCCGCAAAAGGGGACACCTATTACCTCCGGCTAAGGGTCCGCCGGATTGGGTTTGTGACCGCGCTGGAGGATTCCAACAAATATGCAGGCGAAGACCGAGTACTTGTCAGAGGAGGATGGGAGTTCGGTGAAGCGGAGCCTAGCACCACGGTCCGGATTCCTCGAAAAATAGGAACTCCACCAAGTAAAGACCGAAGTCTTTTCGGTTTGCAGTTTTTTCTTTCTACGCCTAACTTCTAACACAATTTTCTTGTCTGCAGATTTTCGCGAAAAGAGGGAGCTCACCAGGAAAAACCGCTGGAGGGTGAACACTGCGTGGCATGAGAAGGCAAGAAACTACCGCGGTCACAACTGCCGTGCTGCGTGGTCCCTCCTAGAGAAGGGTGTCGGGAATAGACTCCGTGCTGCACGGGGAAGGCGTCAGTGACTGTCGCGATACCTACTGGACGTTTGATTGAGTCTGGACACCGCGCTTCAGCACTTCCAGTCGCAGAGCCTGACAAGACCTCGGGAGCCAAGCCCCGGCCTTCGCGAAGGAAGAGGCTAGTAGCTTCCAGTTCGTCTGAGAGCTCGGCATCTTCCAGCTCGGAGGAACAGGAAGAGGAGGGAGAGATGCTACGCCAGCGCGGACAACGCTTCGCTGTAGAAGACCTGTCTATGGCGGCCTTCGGGGACATCGGGGGCGAGGCCCGGGATCCCCCTCAAGCAGCAGCTGCAACGCCTCCGGCTGCTGCGGGCGGAACTCCTATTGCCCCGGTTGCCGAGACGGTCTGCGCAGCCGCAACCAAGGCCACTCAGTCTGACACGGTCTAGGTCGCCTTGGCTTTGCCTCCAGCGACTATCATCGTAGACGACTCACCCCCCGACCGTGTTGCAAGGGCTGGAGGTCGGGCTCGCTCCACTGAGGTCACTGAGGGGGGTCGACCCAAGAAAAGAGCAAGGGTTAAGGCCTCGCTTAGCCCCTCGTCGCCTCCTCCTACTGGCGGAACGATCTCGCCCCCTCCTCTGGCTCTGTGGAGGCCGGCCATTGAGGAAGTACTGGGGAGGCAGCTGGCCGAAACAAACTGTGTGACCGATCCCCAAGTGGTCGCCGCGCTGGGACGCGCCTGCGCCCTTCCTCAAGACATGGCGAGGTGGGCTGAGATGGACAACGAGTCGCTTCTGCTCTCTTCAATGCACTCGCTGGTATCAGTAAGTGTAGTATTTCCCCAGAGCTTTTAGTTCAGTATTCTTTTATTGACGTCTAGTTTTCTTTTTGCAGCTACTGCAGAAATGCCAGATGGGCATAGAGAGGCTGGGCGCAGCCAAGGCTAGGGAGTCGGAATGGGTGGCCGAGAGGGAGGAGCTGCAGGCGTCCTTAGCGGCTAAGGAGGCGATGCTGGTAGAAGAGGTGGGCAGAAATGCTGGCCTTGTCTTTGACCTCGAAGAGTCCCAGGTCCTGGTCGAGCGCCTCAGGGAAGAGTTGAAGGAAGAGGGGACCCAGAACCTCCATCTTGCCTCTGAGCTTGACGAACTCCGGACCGAAGTGGGGCTGCTGGAAGAGGACCTGCGGGATGTCAAGGGGACAAACAAGAGGCTCCTCTCCCAGCAAAACCTGGCACAAGGCTCCCTGGAGATGGCGTTGAGGGGGAAAGCAGCCGAGATCGAGTCTGCTCTGGCGAAACAAGAAGCCGGGCTCAAGGAGGAGTTCCTGGCTGAGCATAACTCCATCATGGGGGAGGAGGTTGGCAAATTGACGGTTGACTACAAGGCTCAGCTGCCAGGGATCCGGGACTGAGCCTGGGAGCTCGGATGGAAAGCAGCCTTGAAGAAGGCTGAGGTCCCTGAGGATAGCCCTCTCCTCAGGAATCCCCAAAAGTTCTCTCGCTCGGACTCGGAACTTGGAGCCTTGTCTCGGGCTTCCCCTTGCCTTCCCACGCAAGCCTGCCCGGAGGCGAGCGCCACCCCCGAGGCGCCTTTAGAGGCCCCTCCAGCTGCCAACGCCAACCTTGAAGACTCCCCTGCGCCCGCGGTCATCCAAGCCATTCCTGAAGCCGCCGCTCCTAAGGCTAGCGTTTCCGAAGCGAGCACGGTCATTTCTGAAGCCACCTCAACCGTGCCCGAGGCCAGCGCGGTCGCGGCCGAGGCTACTCTAGAGATCGACTGCAACGTGGAAGCTGTAGTCCTTTGAGCCCCCAATTGTATTTCTCCTTTTTGTATTCCTTTTATCCTTGTAATCCGAATTCTATCAATGAAAAAGCGATTTTCTTTGAACCCCCCAGCTTTCGTTTTTCTTCTTTGATGATGCGCAAATGACGTGTGCCTTTTTATATTTCATTTGCTAAGTGGTTGGTCTGAATAACCGAATTCTTCACAAGTCTTTAAAAGGTTAAAATTGGATGTTTGCCCTTGACCGAGATTTAGTCTATGAACCGTAGTCCCGATCAGCATCCATAACCCTTGAGAGTGGGAGTTGACAACTCGGTGTTCTTGAGCGCTGCAGTCAGTATTCTTGGACGTTTTTGGCTTTACCACCTCATCTGGTGCTGGAACCGAGCTAGGACGGCTGGCACTCTAACTGAGCTACCGAGCCGGGGGTGGTGCTGTCACCAGACCCTGGGCTGCTCATGGTTGTGCCGCCAAAGCTGGTGCAGGCACCGAGCTGAGGACGGTTGGCACTCTGAACAGAGCTGCCGAGCCACGGGATGGTGCTGTCATTGGACCCTGAGGTGCTCATGGCTGTGCCGCCAAAGCTGGTGCAGGCACCGAGCGGAGGACAGTTGGCACTCTGAACAGAGCTGCCGAGCCGCGGGGTGGTGCTGTCACCGGACCCTGAGATAGCTGGCATTGCGGCTGAGCTGCATAAGTTGGAAACAAATTTTGAAAAAGATCTGCTCAAGAATGTTCCCTTTTATTGCTGTTCGAACCCTTTTACATGTTTTCAAAAATAGAAATTTTTTAGATGCATTGTGTTCCATGGTCGCGTCAGCTCATTGCCTTCCATGTCCTCGAGTCTGTACGCGGCCCTTCCCGCCGTTGATAGCACTTTATAGGGCCCCTGCCGGTTGGGTGCTAATTTCCCTTCATTAGGATTTCGGTCGCAAGGAAGCGTTTTCTTCAGGACTAGTTCCCGCACCGCGAATCTTTTTGTTTTGACATTCTGGTTGTATCTCGTGGCCAACTGCTGCTGATAGGTAGCCAGGCGGATAGCTGCTGTCTCTCTTCGTTCTTCCGCGAAATCTAGCTCTCAAGCCACGGTCAAGTCGTTCAGCCCTTGGTCATAGAGTTCCGACGTCAAGGTCGGGAGGCCGACCTCAAGGGGAATGACTGCTTCCATGCCGTAGGCAAGGGAGAATGGTGTAGCCGAGGTGGAGCGCCTTTGAGTTGTCCTATAAGCCCATAGAACACTAGGAAGCTCTTTTGCTCACCTTCCCTTGGCTCGGTCGAGTCTCTTCTTTAGTCCGTCAAGGATCACTTTGTTTGAGATCTCGGCCTGGCCATTGCTTTGTGGGTACGCCGGGGTGGAGTAGACGTTTCGGATGCCGTACTCCTGGCAGAAGCTTTTGAAGAAGTTGGAATCGAACTGGTACCCATTGTCGGAGATGAGAGTTCGAGGGAATCCAAATCTCGTGATGATGTTCTTTCATACAAAGTTCTTCGTGTCTTCGCGAAAGGCCACGGGCTGGATAGAGGGCTTAGGTCCTGCGCTGGCTGGTGAAAGAGTGTGAGAACTTTTGGCACTTTTCGCATTTCCTGGCATAGACTTAAGCGTCCTTCTGCATGTACGGCCACCAGTACCCTTGGCTGATTGCTCGGTAGGCGAGCGACCGACCTCTGATGTGGCTGCCGCAGATCCTCTCATGAATTTCGTAAAGGAAGTTGTCGGTTCTACTTGGGTGGACGCACTGGAGGTAGGGTCCGGTGAACGACTTCCTGTAGAGCTTGCCATCTAAAGAGAGCCAAAACCGGGCTGCTTTCAGCCTAATCTTCTGTGCCTCCAACCTGTCTTCGGGCAGCAGGTCGTCCTTCAAATAGACGATGACCGGGTCCATCCAGCTCGGACTAAGATCCACGTACATGAGTTGCCGAGGTCGCTGTAGTTCGATGCTGGGCTCGCGCAACGTCTCTACTTCGACAGTTCTTCTATTACCGGCCTCGACCGCTGAGGCGAGGCTGGCAAGGGCGTCGGCGTGGGAATTGGACTCTCTGCCGACCTATCGGATCTCGGTCCTTTCGAACTGGGAGAGGAGTTCCTTCGTGTGAGCTAAGTAGGCCGCCATTCTGTCGTCCTGAGCCTGGTAGTCTCCGCTGAGCTGGTTCGTCACCAATTGGGAATCGCTGAAAACCACAATATGTCGAGCTTCCAAGATTTTGGTATTGTTCAGTCCGGCAATGAGTGCTTCGTACTCAGCCTCATTATTAGATGCTTTGAAGCCGAATGTTAGAGCTTGCTCGATGACAAGGCCCTCCGGGGACTGGAGGACTATGCCAGCGCCAGCCCTATTGGACGTTGAGGATCCGTCAACAAAGACTTTCCAGAACTGTTCATGCTCCGTCTCGGTTACTGCCTTTGTATCCTTATGGCCCCCTAGTTCGGTGTCGAGCAGGGTCGGTGCCGAACTTTGAGAAGTGAATTCGACAATGAAGTCTGTTAAAACTTGGGCTTTGATGGCCGTTCTGGGCTTATACTTGATATCGTATTGCCCTAGTTCGACAGCCCATTTGGAGATTCGACAGGAGAAGTTTGCCTTTCGGAAGAGAGCCTTCAGTGGGTGCTTGGTCACGACCACGATAGTGAAAGTTTGGAAGTAATGGGAGAGCTTTCGCGAGGCGCTGACGAGCGCCAAGGCAAGCTTCTCGAGCTGTAAATACCGGGTCTCGTCGTCGAGCAAGATCTTGCTAGTGTAATAGATAAGCCTCTGCTGGCCATCTTCTTCTCTGATGAGCACCAAGCTCACTGCGTGGTCCGAGACTGCGAGGTACAGATACAGTGCTTCGCCATGGATTGGGGTCGACAGTAGCGGAGGTGAAGAGAGGTAGCACTTGAGCTGTTGAAGGGCCTGATCGCAGTCTGGCGTCCATTGGAATTTTAAGCCTTTGTGTAGGAGTTGGAAGAAATGCCTGCACTTGTCAGAAGCTCAGCTGATGAAACGATTGAGCGCGGCAGCCATGCCGGTCAACCTCTGAACTTGTTTAGCTGTGGTCGGGCTCTGGAGCTCCTGGATTGCCGTGATCTGGGTAGGGTTTGCCTCAATCCCCCTTCTCGTGACCAGGCTCCCTAAGAACTTTCCGGAGCCGACACCGAAGGCGCATTTAGACGCATTTAGCTTTAACTGGAACTGGCGGAGGATGCCGAAAACCTGGCGGAGGTTGGCCAAATGGTCCTGCGATTCTCTGGACTTGATGACCATATCGTCAATGTAGACCTCAACAGTCTTCCCGAGCTGCGCTTGAAACATCTTCATCACTAGCCGCTGGTATGTCGCCCCTACGTTCTTCAGCCCAAAGGGCATTACCTTATAACAATAGGTGCTCCGGGGTGTGATGAAGGCTGTCTTCTTTTGGTCAGGTACGAACAGAGGTATCTGGTGGTATCCTCGATAAGGGTCGATGAAACTCATACGGTCGTGTCCGGCAGTGACGTCAATGAGTTGGTCGATCTTTGGGAGGGGAAAACTGTCCTTGGGACAGGCTGCATTGAGGTCAGTGAAGTCGACACAGACCCTCCACTTCCCCGTCTTCTTCTTGACCACTACTGTGTTGGCTAGCCACTACGGATAGTGGATCTCTTTTATCGCTTGCGCTTCGAGCAACTTTTCGACCTCTTCTGTTACGGCCTCAGTTTGTGGGACCCCGGTTTGGCGTGCTTCTGGATTACGGGCTTGTGGTTAGGGTCCACATTCAACTTGTGGCACATGACTGCTGGGTCGATGCCGGGCATCTCGTAAGGTGTCCACGCAAAGACCTCTTTATTCTCGAGGAGGAGGTCTAGCAGCTGTGTCTTCTCGGTCTCGGGGAGCTGGCTTCCGACTAGGAAAAATCTGTTCGGGTCGGCAGGGTCGATCCTGACCTTAGTGAGGTCCTCGATGCTTTTCTGCGCCGGAGCCCTGCCAACATCCCCGAGCTCGCCTTCCCTGTCCAGCTCGGCCATATGGACCTGGGATGACTCGGCTTCTCCGGGCAGCACGACCATCAAGCATTGTCTGGCCATGTGCTGGTCACCTCTTATAGTGATCACGTCGGTCCGACCGGACGAGTTCTCTAGGGAGAACTTGAGCTTCTGATGACGGGTGGAGGGCACAGCCTCCATGCCATGCAGCCACGTCCTTCCCATTATGACATTGTACGGGGAGGGGACATCCACGACCAGGAAGTCAACCTGCCTGGAGGCCCCTCCTACTTGGACTCTGAGGGAGATCTTCCCCTTCGGGTACACTGGTTTTGAGCTGAAGCCGACGAGAGGAGTTCGGGTAGTTTGGAGGTCCTCGTCCTTAAGTTTCAGCTTCTGAAAGCAATCGTAGTACAGGATCTCGGACGAGCTGCCTGGATCGACAAGGACTCTCTGAACCAAGAAGTTCTGCAGCTTCAAGGTGAGCACTAGAGGGTTGTTATGTAGGAGTTCTATGTCCTCTAGATCCCTATCGGAGAACGATATTCTGGGCCTCGCTGTCTTGGCCTGCTTTGCAGCTGGTCCCAGCGCCGCAGTCAACACCTGCTTCTGATGGGAGGCTCTTCTGGCCTCGGCACGGGCCTGGGTGCCCCCCTTCGCTAGGGGAGCGAGGTGGATGACATTGATGATGCCTTCCGGCTCACTATCCTGTCCGCCATTATGCCGACGCGGAGGTCGGCTGCTGTCCCGTCCTTCCTCCTTGATGTAGTCCCTCAGGTGCCCCTATTTCACAAGGTTCTCGAGGTGGGACTTGAAGCTTTTGCACTCATCAATCTTGTGCCCATTTTGTTTGTGATAAGCGCAGAACTTGCCCTGGTCCAGGGAAGAGGGGTCACCTCTCATGGGCTGCGGCCATTTGAAGAAGGGCTATGCCTCTATTTTGCGGAGGAGCTTATAAATGGGCTCCTTGAAAATCGTGTTTACCGCTTTGAAGGTGGCGGCATCGTTCCCGATCCTCCTGCTGCTCCCCGAGGCTGCGACCGAAGTGGAGGGGTTCCGTCGACGATCTGAGGATCGGGCCCTGTGGCGATCCGGGGACGGGTCTCTACGGCGGTCCTCCGTCCTGGAGGACCTGTTGTCTCTGTCTCCTTTGGGTGGTCGGTTATTCTAGGAGAGGCCGAAGTTCTCCCGCCCGCGGACCTCGTCCTCCTCTGCCCAGATGAACCGGTTTGCTCGGGTCATGAGCTCCTTCATGGTGGCTACGGGGTACATGACCAGTTGTGCCCGGAGCTGGATGCCCGGGCGTAGGGCCAGCTGAAAGGATTTCACCGCCATCTCCTCAGAGGTACACTCGATCTGGCTGTAAACAGTCCAGAAGCGACGGGCGAACTGGGTGACGTTCTCATCCTCTCGCATCCGGAGGGCCATCAGGTCAGCATCGGTCTTAGGGATGACGCGGTGGGCCTGGAACTTCTCCAGGAAGGACGTCCGAAGCTATCGCCAACTGGAGATGGATCCTCCTGGGAGCGAGCAGAACCATCGTAAGGGGAGATCTCCCAAACTGGAGGAAAAAACTCAATAGTTCAGGAAATCGTTTTCCCCCCAGACCGACATCCTCTGGACGTAGTGTCGGAGGTGAGCCGCAGGGTCCAAGGTTCCATCATACAGGGTGAACCTCGGGACGTTGAACTTCTTGGGGAGGGAGTACTTTCTGATCTCCCTGGAGAAAGGAGATGCGCCTGTGTCTTCAGCTTCAAAGGCGCTGCACTGGTCTCGAGCGATACCAGCAATCTCCATATTCTGGCGAACAGTCTGCTTGACCTGCCGGTCGATCCACTACTTGAGCTCCTCCTCGTCTTCTGGTATCCTCCGCTGCTTCTTTGGCTCTACATGCTCGTGGCTGCAGCTGGAGTCCTCTTCTCTGTGGATCCGATCACGCCTTTTATCATCAAGGACGTGCCTCAGGTCCCACCCGTGGCCCGGAGGAGCCTGGCTGTGCCTGGGTGGAGGACCCGAGGCATGGCTACGCCCGTGAAGTGGGCTCCGAGCCCTTCTCTTCTCCTGGAGCTGCTGTTTGAGACGTAGGATGAGTTCGTCCTACTCCTGAATGAGGCGGTTTTGAGCTCTGACCTCATCCAGGCTAGGGTCTTCACCTTCATCAGGGTCGACCTAATGGTGGGACTGAGGTCCCCCTCTTGCTGACTTTTCACGCAGCTTGGTGACTGACTTGTCACCTCGCCTGGCGTGCTCATTGCTGCGGTGGGGCTGCTCTGGAGGCATAACATTGTGCAGGGAAGGCATCGTCAATCCCCTAGACTGTGATACCGACTGGACTATAGGGGACCTTCCTCCTGATCTTCTCTGTTGAGGGGGTGGGCCTTGTACCAGCACAGGCTGCGTGGTAAGTCCCTTGCCCTTGGAGGGTCCTTCACCATTTCTGGTTTTTAGAGGCATGGTATTGGAAGGCTTTTCGTTTAGTGATTTCCCACAGACGACGCCAAACTGTAGGCGGTGAAAACACAACACCCACTTAGATTGAGATGAACTTTGTAGATCAGGGAATACCGAACGCCAAGGACCTGAAAATGGAAGGAAAACGGCTTGGGTTAGAGCCCCTGACTGCTGTGAGCTGAAGGCGCTCCGATGCCTCAGTTAGTTCTCGAAAAAAGACTAAGCAGGAGGAGGCAGGAGAGGGGAATGAGACAATGTAGTGAGTATTGCGAGTTGCGTACCTCCCTAGGGCTGATCACCTCGTGTATGTATGTCTCTCGACCTTCTTCGTTCATCCTCTCTGTCCGTAGGGGTAGGTGGGGTGAGGTCTCATCGATCCTTACCCTGACATGCAGCGGTAGGTGAAAAGGGAACATCCAATCCTACCTTTCCATGCCTTCAGTCAATTGATGTTAAGGGCTTATAAAGCTAACTTCTTATCGTCATAAATGAGCAATCCTATCGTCATAAATGAATGCTCCTATTTGTCAGGGCGCGCCATACTTCCCGGAGGAAGGTGACGGCCCACTCTGCCTTCAGCGTTTTGCTCCGAGACCAAGAGTGGCTTGGCTGCGCTGGGCACATTGTGCTGAGTTGGCACTCAAGCCGAGCTGTTGAGCCGCCTTGCCGTGCTGGCACTCCTGACCGAGCTGCCGAGCTGCTGGGCTCTGATTAGAGGCCAAGGTGGACAGCAAGTACTACTGTGTTCCTCGCTTAATCTCGTCATTACGGTGTTTTACCCACACAGTCCTGATGTTTATAAACTTTATATGTTTTTATTTTGAAACTTGAAAAAATAATGGAATGAAATCCATACTTGCTTCGATATCTCTACAGGTCTGAAGAATGCGTTTACTGGACAAGCTCTGTTGATTAAACTGATAATGAGGCAACTATACAATCCTCACAGCGGACTTTGCTCCTTGGGCATTAAGGGCAAAAATTTTAATTAGCCATAAATTTCACACCCTGGATCCGGTTTAATTACTAATCGGGTTTGGGGGCGTGACAGCTTGCAAGAAGGTTTGTGGAACATTAAAAACAAAAGCTCTGGCAATCATGGAATGTGAAAAGTGTGTGGAATGTAAGAAAAACATACAGAAAAGAGAGAGAAACTAGCAGAGAACTTGGCTCTTTTCATGCTTAAAATTTACATACAGAACTTGACACTTTTCGCACTTTAAAAAACCATATAGAAAAGATGCATAAAAACTTGACACTTAAAAAAACTTTTGAAACCTGTAGTTGCAGAGAAACTTAAAGATCATGAGTTGAGTTTGAAGACGCAGAACTGAAACCTCTACAGTAGACTAGTAAAGAAGAAAACATTTGTAGTCAGAAGGATTCTTTAGAGATTAAGATTTGCTAATAATGAAAACTGCTAATTATCAAAAAAGTAGGAAACTGGAACATCAAGATTGCATACCTTTCTTGATTTCTTTTTCGCTAAGACCAAGGAAAGTCATTAAGATTTGAAATGGAAAAGCTCCACATATTTCTCAAGTCAGTAAGAGTTAAGTTAAACGGGTCAACCGGGTTTGGCGGGCCAACCCTAACCCTACCCGTTTCTATACGGGTCAGAAAATCCTGACCCATGGCCGACCTGTATATGTGGCCTGGGTTTGGCGGGCTAGAACTGGGTCGGGTCATCAGGTTGGGCCACATTTTGCTAGCTCTATTTTATATCCCACCATTGTTAAACATATTATTTCTTAGTGAAACCTCACTCTCAATATCATATTTTTGTCTAATAAATGAGCAAACTAACAAGCAAAATGTAGTTTTCGAAGATAATAGCAGTGAGAAGGTGAGTTGTTGTGTTGTTTATTTTGATTTCCACCATTTTTTGAAGCTTGTAAAGCCTTTTTTAATTTCTGTTGCCGCGAAAACGTTTGAACTTTAAGTGCAGAACAAACGGCCAATGTTTGGCTTCTTTTAGCTAAATATATCAATTTTGTTCAGCCACATAGGGTTGAACAAAAGCAAATTTGCCCATTTAAGTAACCATCTCAAATAAAATTTGTTCTGACAAGCCCATATCTATGATGAAACTTAAATATACATCTAGAGACTAACAAGAAATGGAGAAAATGTAGCAAACACTATTTGATTGAAAGGGGGCAAAAGAGAATGGTAATGATAGAAGGATGGATGGCTGGAAAAATAGATAGAGGAGAACGAGAGACGAAGAAGATGATGAGCATTGGGTACACTCAACCCATGACAGATAGAGAGGAAGAAGAAGAAGAAGAAGAAGAAAAGGAGGATGGTTTTTCTCCAAATGTTTATTCGAGTTGCTGGAAAGGCTCCAAACGATGGTGTTGAGCTGTGTAGAGAGAAAGGGGATATGGCTACTTTGGGTATGATTTGAGTGTGTAGAAAAAAAATTTTAAAATTAAAATTCTTTTAAGCTGAGTGTAGAGAAAAATTTGTATAAAAGGTTGAAAACATATATTGTATTTAGATGCCCTCAAAAAAAAATTAAAATCTCCACACTCCGAGGGCAGATAGATGTACAGGGAAACCGACTAAGGGAGTATTTAAAAAGGGAGAAAAAAATTTGAGTTCGTCAAACTCGTCAGAGGCGGGAAAGATATAAATTTCAACGGTGTTTGGACGAAAATATCCGAACTGACACAAATGACGTCTCCTTTATCCCCCACAAGTACAACATCCCGACATCTCTCACCTAATACCCTCACATCACATCGACTCCCCATCTCCCTTCGCAGCCTCTCACTCCTCTCTGTTGTCGACCATCAACACCGCCGGTAATTACCAGGCTTTTTATTCTTCTTTCTGCCCCTCTCTCTATCCTCTGTCTTATAGTCGGCGGACCCACATTATAACTAGCCCCAGGTGGAATCCAGAATTCCCCTAAAACTTGTAATGGCCCTGTCCCATTCCCCACTTGCTTCAAAACCACCGCCCCAACCCTAAAACCTTCGTTCTTTGTTGTTGAAAAGGATCCCCATACCCTGGGGCCCCTTTCTTTTCCCACCTTCGAAGATTGCAAAACTCTCAAAAGCTTTTGCCTCCTTGGTTACGTTCGATCGTCTTTCAGGTTAAGTCCCTCTCCCTCTCATTGTGTCTCTCTTTATCTTCCCCTCTCTACTTCTCTGTCGCCTTGCTTGCAAACATCTTTCTCTCTTTATTTATTTATTTATTTATTTTTACTTTGACTCTTGAGAGTTAGATTTATTTTGAATGATGACTATGGGCAGTTTCTTCAACTTCTAGGGTTTATTTCTTGTGTAGTTTGAAGATTCTTGTGAGAATAAACTACTCTTATTACTCCATTTTTCTGCAATGGAATCTACTTTTCACACTAGTGAGTTTTGAGTTTCTGGTCTATATGATTTTTTGGATTTATTTTATTTCTTGTATAGTTAGAGAATTCTGGTTGAAGATGAATTACTCTTGTTTTTCGTTGTTCTGAAAATTGGAATCTAATCCCTACTGATGGATTTTTGAGCTTTTGGGTATATATGGATTTTTTTTTTTATTTGTTGGATTTTCTAGTTAGTGTTTTGAATGTGCCCCCAAATTGTGGTGGATTAAGCTCTGTTTGAACCTAAGTAGTTGGTGCCAAAATTGCAAGATTGCATGAGTGGGGTTCTTGATTATTGAGGGAGAATTGCTGGAATTCATGGTTTTGCTAGTGACCATTATTGGCCAGTTTGATCCATTGTGTTTTAACCATCCATTTAGTTGGCCACATGTTTCTGGATATTTTCATTTGCAATAGGCCATGTTCCTTGTACCTGACAGCTCACCAGTGATAGATGTAGCACACCAAAACATGGACCAATCATTGTGATTGTTCATCATCACCACCACCAAGGGGCACATAAATGCACCGAAATGTTTCCCTTTTACCACATCATTTTGCATTTCTTGACCTTGGGACCATATAATGCCTCCATGAAATAAGCATTTCAATAATTTAATTCAAGTACATTAACCTTTGCTTTTGTTGGACAAAGACAATAGTTTCTCTCCTTTTACCTAAGTAGAATACAATGAATTGCAAGAGGGTTTATTTATTTATTTATAAATCTTGTAAAGGAAAGTAGATAGCGACAGATATTTTTGAAAACTCCTATAAATATAATATTTGTCACTTTGCATAGAACACAACAAAATTATACAATTGAGCTTTAACTACTTATCTTTTGCTCTTGTTCTTTTTTTTTTTTTTTTGGACCATAATATGATGTTTACGATTGTGCTAACAATGTCCATTTATAAATAAAGGTGCTCTCATATGAATTTGTATGATAGAGAAACCCTTAGGAGTTCAAGGAAAGAAAAAACATGTACTAATTTTCACACAATAATGATTATTACTTCTTTGGAGTTTCCTAAAGTTTCTTTTTTATTATTGTAGTAGGGTTGCTAATTGATGTTCTAATTTCTTGAGGAATTGGGATTTGGGTGTTTAGTTAAGAAGCTTATTTATGAATTGAGTGTTAGTAGTAGGATTCCTTAGAAAAAGAAATTTTTTTATATTAAAAATCATGTTCTTAACCGATGTTAAGAAAATCGCCCGCCCCACCCAAACGAAAATCCTGGGTTCGCCACACTCACTCTATGTGCTGTTTTATTGTAGCGTTTGTGAGAAATAAAGGAGAAGAATTGTTTTGGGGTTTTCTTCTGTTTTTCTTTCATCAATGCATGATAGCATTTACTAGGGATACATCTCTCTTGTTGGTTTTTTTATAAAACGTGGTTGGGGCAACCTGAAACCATACTAGTCAAAACCACAATCAATATGGTCCCATTGCCATCCCAAGTCCCAACCACTCATAGATTCTTTCACAAGAAATTGGTGATGCTCCTCGATGGGTTCACTTGTAGGATTCTAAACAGTTTATGTTAGCTTCTCTTTTGCCAAATTTCACTTGTTTGCAGTCATTTACATATGTAAGTGATTCACATGTGTTACTGTTATGCATCAGCGTGTTTGTTTACAATCGTTTAAGCATCACATGTGAAAATTGCATTTGAAAATGGTGTATAAACGAACTCTCATTTTTTTCACCTAAATTTACACACCTTGGAAGACGGTAAAAAGGAATTACACCACTTTTAATCATGCAACAAAACCACATATACAATGTGGCCATTGGGTCTTACACACACACACTCACTCTCAATCACTCTCAAATCTCTCTGTTTCTCTTCCCGCTCTCCGATCTCTCCCCTCCTCTCCTCCTCCTCCTCCTCCTCCTTTTTATATCTCTATAGCATTCCGCAAAACTTGACTGCCTTTTGTTCTCTGTAAATGTTATATATATTTTGTGAAGAGTGATTAATCTGTAACTCTACATTGTGAATTTTTTTAGGGTAAAGCCATCCACCCCATTCACACCATACAGTTGGAGTAACGCTAATTGAACTGTGCTCTTTTATTCTCATTATTTTGATCCTTAATTTGCATTTAGCCATCATTTTTTCATCTTTTGCTCTGTTACTTGGAATGTTTCACAACTTGTAAATTACAATTGTTTCTCAATTAAGGAGAACCCATCGTAGGTGCCCATATCTATGGACTTGTGGACCAGGGGGTGGGTACTCAAGAACATAACTTATCTGGCCATTGGCAAGTGGGCAGTAAAGGAATATTAAAAAAGTAGGTAGTAAAGGAGGAGATACAGGTTGGGAAGAAGAGTCAGGTAGCGGAGAGTCCGTGATATATATTCAAAGTTGGCCCCACATGTTGGGAAATGCCAATGCCCAGCTCAAAACACTCACTGTGCACTTGCTAAGGATGGGGACTATATAATTTCTTGGCATGTTTCCTCTACTAATACTCACTAAAAAAATGTTTTCCTTTTATCTTTATAATGTCCAATTCGGGGATTGGGCTTGATTGTTTGTATGGACTTGAAATACATTGAGATTCATGGAATGGGCTTGTTCGTTTGTATGGAATTGAAGTACATTGAAACTCATGGAATGGGGCTGTTTGTTTGTATGGAATTGAAATATATTGTCCAATTCATGGAATGGGCTTGTTTGTTTGTGTGTAATTGACATGCATTGAAATCATGGAATGGGCTTGTTTGTTTCCATGGAAGTGAAATAAATTGCATGCATGGAATGGGTTTGTTTGTTTGTCAATTGAATTAAGTTGAATTCGAGGGTCTCTATTTTCAGCATAATAAAGCTGATAATTGAGGGCTCTTATTTGGTTGTTCTATTATGCTTTGGAACCAGGCTTTAGTTTGTTTATTTTCAGCACAATAAATAGGAATTTATTGTATATTTTTATTATTGATAGCAATATCTAGCCGCTTTGGTCTGTTCGTTTTATGTTTTTAAGATAACTCTGGTTTGTCCTATTTCAAGTGTTATCTTTAAGATAACTTTGGCCTGTTCTATTTTTAGCGCAATGCAGAGGAATTTATTGTATATTTTTATTCTTGATTGCAATAGCTAACTGCTTTGGTCTGTTCGTACTATGTTTTTATTCAAATGGACCTGTTTGTTAACGTGGAGCATATGTTGATGAAAAACATCCTTTAAGCTTATTGGCATAGAAAGACAATTGCAAGTGTATTGTATCTTTTAGATAGTTGAGTATTCTTTTCATTGCATGTCAATGTTTAATGCTAGGATAATTTTGATATCTACTAACTAGGCTGATGTAGGCCCTAGGGTTAGGGCTTGCGTGGGTGCCCAAGCACGTGTCCAAAGACACCTCAAATCGTCGTCGCAGAGACTTCAACACGAGGACGCACCTCTCCAAGGGAAAACCCACGAATCTATTCAAAATCAAAGTCTAAGATTTCCATCTCTACAATGTTTTATAAATAAGAAAAGTAAACTTAGGTCCTAAGCAAACCTAAACCAATAATGGAAACTGCCCTAATTACAATTAGAAATATGCTAACCAATAATTAAGAAAAATAAAAGGAAATAAAAAAAATCTATATCTGGGCGGGACCACTTGTGGCCCGTTCATAGGCCTAAGGGAAAACTAATATCCGACCTTATACACAACATGACGTGCATAAAATTGATTACCTACTGCCTGGGCATCAAAACCTACCAAATTTCTTTGGGGGAAGCTCCAACGACCCCACAATGGTGGTACAATTGGATTTTCCCCGCTTCGTTTTATTGAAGGGTTTGATGATTGCATTCATCTCTCACCCCATCCATTAAAAACTCTTTTAGCAACTTTACCTTACGTTTCTGCCCCTAACCATTGTCCACAACCACCCATTTTCTCATATAGAGCACATCTCCTATGACTTCTTTGCATAGAATGGTTGTCATTGTCAAAGAACCTATCCCATTTGCAAATATCCAAAATGGGGCATTGGATTTGGTGTGAAAGTGCTCATTTCCTTTTCTTTGCTATTAACATTACTTGCCAACACATGATGATATATTTATGTACATATACTTTACCTTCATCTTCCATAGATAGAGTAGATTTTGGCCATTGACTGTTAAGTCAACTTTGTATTTAGAAGTTTTATTAATTTCTTATGCAGATGGAGTCACTGTACACCAAGCTTTATGATAAATATAAACAACTAAAGGTATGCCTACTTTCAACCTAATCTCTTTTTTTTTTTTTTTTGAAAATTGTGCAGTTTTTTTTTTATGTTTAGCAGGAAATTACCAATTTGGGTTCTAATGTTGTAAGTTTGATGTGTTTAGGCAAGGAAAGACTCTGAAATGGACCAGATCAGTCGTGAGCAGGAAGAGAAATTTTTGAATTATGTATCCGGTACAATTTTTTCTAATCTAACATGGACTCTTGTACCTTCATTCCATTTATAGCATGATGAACTTGACTATGCTTAAATATTATCAAAGGAATTAAACCATAATTGCATGACTATTCAGGTGGATTATTCTATACAAATTTTTATACTTTTTTAACATTTTTGGTCAAGGAAAATTTTATTATATTATGCGACAACAGTAATTATGTTAGTAGCTCAAGGTTCCAGAACTGGATTTGTATGTAAGAAAAGCCACAAGCAGAAATGGGCCTTGAAAGAAGCTTCCATTTGAAGTAGATGATGTCATACAACAAAGAATTGTAAAAGTTTAGTTTCTAATAGCTTGACAGTCCATGGAAGCTCGTATCATTGAATTTGCGCAGAAAAGATGTGAGGGTTTTGGGTCTTCAGAGTTTAGATTCTGTGGATTCTGGAGTTCAGATGAAGACTGTTCATTGGTGGCTGGATTGGGCCAATGAAGGGTCTCATCTTGCTTCTATTATCACTAAGATTCACACACATGAACAACTTCATTTCTTTGCTGTTTCTGATTTTCCCAATTTCGTTCGTAGCCTCTTCATAAAACAATTTCTGAAGAGGAATTATAGAGTATTGAGTCTCAGCAAGATAACGTGGCCCATATGGGCCCTCCAAACTGTTGATCTGATGGGCACTACTGTTTATGGGGGGAATGAACTATCACAATATCTGTGGGCTATACGTAGCTGTTTAAGAGGAGAATGCAGCAAAGAGGAGAATCTGAGTGAAATTGTTAGGTCTTGGGTTCTAGATATGGCATCAACAAAGAGGATAATGCAAGAATGCCCATGAGAAAAGATAATAACAAATGATTGTAATCTTCCAATAGTGATATTTTTGGAGAATCCCTCTTCATGCAGGCCCGTCCACTTAATAGCCAAGGTTCATGAGCCAACATGTATAGGAATAGGCATGCCAGCAAAAATGCATTCTCTGAGACTTAGAGCGCCAAAATTACTATCTTAAAAATACTGTCCTCACTTGGAGTTGGAGAAGGTATATTCATGTTATGTTTTTCCATCTGTAGCAGCTTCCTTAATTATTAGTGCATTTTAAAGTCTACTAAGAGTGTACCTTTACAGGAATGATAAACAAGTGCTGTTGTTTATTGAAAGCTTTTATAATTTTGCAATTCAATGGTTTTTTCTTTAAATGTTTCTTGCAGCTGCAGAGGAGAATATAGAACACTTGAAAAATGTCAATAGCGGGCTACAAGAAAAGATAGATGAGTTGACAAATCAGATCATTTTAGATAGGCATGCATTTTCCAAGTGATAACTATTACTTCAAATGCATTTAAGGATATCTTGTGTTTGTAAAGCAATATTCATCGTCTGATTGCAGGTCTTCCGAGAACTCCCAGTATTCCATGTACCAAAACCTTTTTATTGAAGAAAAGCAAAAAAGTGAGGAGAACTTTCCTTTTTCTGAGGAATAACTACCTTATTGATATTTGTTTGTCTTCATCCATGTATTCTAACATACTTATACTGAAAGATGACCATGTCTCAAAATCATCAGCAGGTGACCTTGCAAATTTCTCATTTCTTTTTTGTGTGATTGGTATTGGATGTTCTTATATGCAGATATGTACGCATTTGTTAGTGAATTATATATACTTCAGGATCAATGAGAATGGTTGTAGGTAACTTCATTACATGAATCTTAGCTGCATGATTTTTGTTTTAAATCGCAAACATCTTTCTAATACTTACTAAGTAATTTTTTTACTAGTAAATGGTCTTTTTCGAAGGGATAATTTTCAATTGAAATTAGGAGGAATATAGATTTATTTATTTTTATTATTTTCCATTAGAACAGTTCTTTAACTTGTTATTGTTGAGATAATCTGTAATTTTCTGATAATTATGAATTAATTTGTAATAGTGAGAATAAGTTTGTCTTAGATTTGGATTAGATTAAACTTGAGTTATTTTAGGTTATTGTTATGATGTTATAGGGTTTCATATTATGAAGCAATTGGGTTTCTTGGTTAGAGTTTGTCTTAGAGATCCAGACTCACACGCCCTCACCCCTTTCAGGTGTGCATTGATGTTACTTACCAGCTGAGCTACATCTAGGACAAACTTTTATTTAATCTTGTAGTGTAGTAAGTGCTGTTATTTTATTTATTTTTATTTGAAAAGAGCCTGTATCGTGTTGGAGGGTGGTCATTTTGCAACCATGAGGTTGTGGATTCGAGTCATGTCATAGTTGTCAAAATCTTACAATTTGTATCCCGAATCCTAGGGAAAAAAGACTTGTAGCTATATGATGAATCCTATTTATAGGTGAATCCGAGAAGGTTATATAATGATTAATGAAATCCCTTAAGAATTTTTGTGATTTTGAAAGGTTTTAGAGATAATAAGGATCATGCATGCGACAAGAGCATTCGACGATATGTATGGGATTTTGTCTAGCAATTATGTTAAAGCTTTTTTTGGTATTTTCTTCATGAACACTTTCTTAACTTAGAAACATCCGAACTATGTAAAGTTGGTGATTTAGATATATTTTGTATTTTTTAATTAAAGAGAACAAAAGGAACATTGCAATTTTTTTCTAACATTGCAATTTGTTGTTTTTCTTAGTAACATTGATATCTAGAACATATTTAACTAATTCATGCATAACATTTGTGATATATTAATATATGTCGTGTTCTTCATATGTTGTACTCTCATTTGTAATTATGCTTATGCTACTATGATAGAAAATGGATAAGTACCTTTTTTGAAAATTTTAATTATTTTTTCATAGTTATAAGAAAATTAAAAAACCTACTATTTGCAATTTGATTAACGATACAATTCAATTCATCCCCTTATACGATTTGGATTTTTAGAACCATTTGTTAGCATGCAAAAAAGGAAAAAAAAGAACATTTTGATGTGTGTTGATAATTTATAATTTGACAAAAAAATATATAAAAAGGTGAGGGACATTTTTTTCTTTTAATATCATCTTGTAATTTGCTTAATAGAACTTAATCAACCCATTCGTTGATTGATTCTTTTTGCCTCCGTAATCTCTCTCTCTCTCTCTCCCACCCACACACACAAACATTATTAGAGCTTTCTGGGACTTCCTCCCCAGTCTCTGTTCACCTTGGCTGCTCAACTTGAGATCTCTTCCTTTGTTCGTTCCCTTTTCTCCTTTTGTCCCTCCACTCACCTTTTCCTTCACTCCTTTCCTTAATTTTCTCATTTCCTTTCAGTTCTGTCATCTGTGCCCACCAAACCTTGTGCATAGCAGGACTGGTCTTGTTTACCCATAGGGGCTAAAATCAGTCCCTACCAGTCCTGGGCATGTGGATAATGCAGTGGATGAAGAAACTGCTTTTTTACCAGTGCAAACTCAGTATTGGTGATGTCTTCACTGCTAAGTACATTTTTCCCCTTTATTTGTTTAAATTGGTTCTGATCTTGTACATGCTGGCTAACATTTGGAAAAAAAAAAAATCTTGTACATGCGGGCACACTTTCTCATTTTAAACTGTTATGCAGTTAACATCCCCTTATATAACTAATTTAGATGGATTTTTTTCTCGAATGAAGTCACGAGTCGAACGATATTGCTAATTTAGATGGATTTTTCTTTATCGAATGAATCCATGAGTCAAATAATATATGTAAACATTAGGCATCCACATATCTATGGCTTGCCTGTTGTGTATATTGTACAGATTTCTCACCTTTTATTGGCTTCTCTTTGAACTGGCAGCAAAAGAACTTTTGGAAGAAGTTGAAAGGCTTCGCAATCTGCTTTCTGAGAGAGTTCAATGCAATAATAGCAATGAAAACTATGCTGACAGGCAGTTCAAATCTCCTTCTAGATGTCAAGTTAATCTACCAGATTTATCAAAAGGCTCAGCTCATAGGATGACTCGTAGGATGACACTGAAGCCATCATCTGGGGATCAAACCGAAGAAGCTGGGGTTAATCCAAATGCAAGCAGTCAAGAGGTGCATATCGTGGATAGAGATCCAGAAGGGGTCCTGATCGAAGGCACACCATCCAATGGTGCTCCTGAGAAACTTCGGCTGGTATGTTCACGGAACTTTGGCGGTTAATGAAACAGGGTTACTAGTGACAGAGAAACTAGGGTCTTGTTATGCAAAGAATTTGTAATTTGATGTGCTCTGAATTCCGTGCATTTGGTAATCTAGATCATTGATGTGATGGGCTCCACCATGGATAGAAAAAGCCCAAAAGATTTCTCAGATTTGGAGATTATAACTCTTCCATAATCACCTTCAAATTATGAAAAATGCTGCTTCATTTTATCGAAACAAATTGCCATATCTGATACATGTATCTGTATCGAATGTGCGAAGACACAAAACGACACTTCTAATAAGAAAATAAAAACAATATAAAGAATTGTCACACTTCATTTTGTCACTATATTTTATTAGCATTTAAGGTAGCGTTTGGTTCGCTGTAATGAAGGTCGGAATGGAATGGTCATTCCATCGAAATGATTATTACAGCGTTTGGTTTGCAAAAAAGTGGCGGAATCACCATTACCTCCGGAATCACCATTCCCTTATGTAGAGGAATGGTCATTCCACTGGGGAGGCAGAGGAATGGCCATTCCATTCCTTCCTAAGTTTTCATTGAGACCAAAATACCCCTCCACCATGCCTGCTTGCAGAAGATTGCAGCACCCTGGGTTCATTTTGAAGAGCGCAGAGAAGAGATCGGTTCTGATCTCTGGTGGGCCATCGCAGATTGCAGATCGGTTCGTTTTGAAGAGCGCAGAGAAGTCTCTTCTGCTCTGCACCACCGATCTCTCCATCATCTCTTCCAATCAAAGCAGATCAAATCAAAGAAGAGGAGAAGAGAAATACATGCGTTACGAAAGAAGAGAACGTACAAAAACATCTACCAATTGGAAGGGTTTCCATATCACAAAGAGAAATTCCCCAGTTTCGAATGGTCTGTTACCATTTGTTGTCTATTTGGACTAGATTTCTTCATCTAATCAATCATGAGGAAAGAACAAGACAGAAAAAAAAAAAAAAGGGATCTAAACGACAGGGAATCTGGAAAGAGAAACATCACATAAACAAAAACAGAACTTTCAGATTCTCAAAGTCAAATCAATCCATAAAAAACACATACAGAAAGAAAAAAAACACAATCTTTTTCTCCAACCAAAGCAAAATTCACTAAAAAAAATCCAACCAGACCAAAAAGAGAAAGCAAGATCTCAGATTTCTTGGATCATATCAGAAATCCTCATCCATGACAGAAATCCTACAGAAGAAAAGAAAGCACAAAAGCTTACAAACAACTCAATCAAACCAAAATGAGGAATCTAGCCATTTCGCAACTCTCCGATGCGGCAAAACCTTCAAAAAATCGAAATCCTGAGCTGAATTTGAGAGAAATTGCAGAAAACGGAAAGAACCTTCATATTTCTATTTCTCCATCTCTCTGCTATTAGAAGCTTCATATACGAAAGAAGAGGAGCAGAGAAATCGAAGAAAAAATGGAAGAAGTGTACGGATATTTCATGGGATTCATGAAAAAACTGGCTCTGATGGAGGCGTTCATTGACATATTGCTTTGTGCAGTCCCGATTTGGTTGCCCGTCATGATCAGATTGGTGATCGGATGGTCCTAGCATCCCTGCCCGGCCTCGGCGCCCACCGCCTCTGGCTTGCCTTCACTGCCTTCTCTCTCTGCTAGAGGAGGGTATTTTGGTTAATTTTGTGTAAATTTTATTCTATTACGGGCATCATTCTAGCGTACCAAACGCTGAAACAGAAATAAGAATTTCATTACTAGATTGATTCTTCAGTAAAACCAAATATTGGAATGGAAATGACTATTCCTACCTCATTCAATTCCAGGCCCATTCCACTCTCCATTCCATTCCTGCCTAAAGCCATTCCAGCAAACCAAACGCTACCTAATATGCATAGAAAATAAGTGCCTATTTGGAAATCCTGATATGTTTGAAATAAAGCTAAAACAATTAAAGTCTGTTTGAAAGAGCTGTTTTAATTAACATTTCTACTAATAGACTGTTTGGTATGTCTAATTCAATTAAAAAAAAAAAAGCAAACTTGTTATGTAGTAGAAGTTATGTGGGCAAACTTGTCTAGTAGAAGTAGTATAGGAATTTGTGATGTAGTGAAAGTAGGACATGCGAACTTTTCATAGAGTAAAATTATATGGGAAAACTTGTCAAAAAGTAAAATAAAATAAATGTTGATTGCTTTAGACATTGATTGTCTGTTTGGGGAAGTTACCGTTTTGTTATTTCTTGAAAGAAAGGCAAAATGTCTTAAACTTAAAGCTGATTGGATCAGATATGCACATTTAATTTTCATAGACAGTCTAAAGCACGCAAGCATCTGTTGGAATCAGTTTTAAGCCAAATAGACTCAAAAGTAGACTTGCCAAATGGCACATAATTTAATGAACTTATCATCATCGTTGAGGCCTTACTGCAACCATTCTGAATCAGCTCTGTAAATTCTGCTTTGCCACGCATCTCTGTTTAGGGCTAACTTGTGTCACTTTGCAATCTAACATTTCACACCCCTCTAGTTCATTCCAAGAAATTGCTGCAAGTTAAATTCACAAATTTTTTAAGCATTTCAATTTATCTCTCTCTCTCTCTCTCTCTCTTTTTTGGGGGGGGGGGGCGGCTGGGGGCGTTGGTTTGATTATTATTTTGATGTATTTGCAAAATTGTGTTGGTGTATTGGGCTTCTTGGAGTTGCTGACCTAGCACATTTATCTAGTGCCAACACTCATATATATATATATGTATCTGTGTTACAATGGCTTTTTTAAGAATCGAATTGGTCCAGAAAATGAATGGGCCATTTACAGTTGGTAGGATCTTCTACCTTGGGAACCATTTGTGCATCATCCACAGTGGCCTCTCAGAGCAAAAATCAGGAATATGAATCTCAAGCATATAGAATCTAGGTATGGTGATATATGTTTATCCCCTTGCTGGTTCTCATGTGGCCTGCCTTGCTTTCATCAAAGTTATTCAATCAACTTAGATTCAAATGCTTAACCTTGGCAAATGTCAAGCCATTCTGCTCTAGGAGAGTGAGGGGCACTAAACCATGGACCCAGATGAGTTAATAATTTTTTAGAAGAAGATCCATCTCATTCTATTACTTTTTACTTCTCCCTTTAACTTTTAATGCTGGTATGTAAATTTTCAGCCCTACAGCTGTGGAGCAGACATGGAAACTTCAGGTACGGCTCAAAACATATCAGATTGATGCTATTTCCATCTATAGCTATCCTTGTCAAATGTTTAATGCGGTGGCTCTCTTAATTCTTCTAGGCAATTGTGGAAGTGGCATTTGTCATACTAATTGCATCTTTCAAACTCTTGTGGAGTGTTTGGTTGGCATGAAGTTTTCTATAGTTAATCACACAGAAGAGCTGTGTCTTTCTATCCTTCACCAATCAAGTGGTAACTTTCAATCCTATTTCTGCGGAGTTTAGGAACTATGAATCCTTATTGCTTAATTCGTTAAGTAGTTGTGGTGAAAAGTAGTTTTATGTGGTAAATCCGCATGTTATTTACCTGAACCTCACCTGGTACTTGTGATCTGATTTGTTTTCTAATAAGAAATTTGGGCGCAGTGGAAGGTGCTTATGATTGCAACCTGAAGGTTGTGGGTTCTAGTCATGTTACCATACAAATGTTAGCAAGACTGATGCATTAGGTAAACACTGATCCCATTTGACAGTGAACCCAACGATGCCCGATCTTTAATCAAATAGAAAATCCACACACAAGGAGAAAGCCAGAAAGGTAGAGAATCGCTTACCATTGATTATGAAAATCCACCATACAAGTATTCAATACAATGGGAGATGCTCAGCCAAGGGTTAAGAAATAAGTAAAATTGCAAACATGCAACTTTAAGCAATTTCAGAAAAATAATATCGACTCAATCGTTCGTTCCATACAATGGATATGTATAAATATTATTGCTAACAATAGAAGCCCTAAACCTACGATTAAATCAGAATCATTAATCATAATCTAATGATAATAGGAATCATATTAAAGAATATCCTAATTACATTCAAACATGGAAAGAAATTCAAAAAAAAAAAAAAAGATTGGAATTTGAGTTGGAGCAATTTGTTTACCGAAATTCCCTGGGCATGTGGACCCCACTTGCTGTCTTGTAGATGTCAACCATTTACACCATGTTAATCAAAGAGAGATTTCTTTCTTAAAGAGTTCAATTTCCCGCCATGAAAGGAAATGATTTCTCTCAAAGAATGAATGACCACTCGTTGTACCAGCTTTCCCCTTTTGGCTGTCATGCTTCTTTGTGTTGATACTTTCCTAATTGATAGTCATACCCCTTTCCTCTTTAAGTAGCAGTCTTGATTACCTTTAAAATAGGAAGGAAGAGATTTCAAATAATCAACAAGAGAGAAAATAGGATCTGCAGATACTTTTGGAAGTTTCTATTTTAAAGGACTGTGGGCCCATCCGCTGGTCCACTTTACCTATTTTGAAACTGTTTTAACTCCATAATAAAAATAACACTTTAAATCTGAATAGGAGCCATCTGAACCATCTATTTTATGATTTGATTCAATCCATTTGTTTGGGCCATTTGAATGACTGATCCAAGTTCTCTTGGATTGATCCAATTTCTCTAAAAATGATAATATTTGATCTAAGATTTGATTCCCTAAAATTTGACCATCCGCTCCTGCATCAAAGACCCATTATTTGTGCTTGATGTAAAGCCTGTAAGGGGCTTGATCAATTTCTTCAACCTCTTTATTCCAATTACTCTTGTTGTTGACCGAAGACATCGCACATCCTTGGTTTTATACCACCCTGCTAATGGCACGATCCACCGACTCTAGATGAGCCACTAGAGGAGTCACCGTGCTGAAATTGTCCTCTCTAACAGCTGCCTCACACTGTATATTTCTTATTTCCTCTTGCTCGTGATACATTCTGAAGCCTTTTCTTTTCTTGGAGCACCGATCTCTGGTTCCTCATCACCATATTGGATGAACTTTCCTATTTGTTCCCGAACACATGTTTTCGGCATGCTCTCTACTTTGCTCTTGTTTGTTTTGTTATTGGACAATTTTCTTCTATGTTCTGGCATCCAAGAGTGCTGCATTTTCTTCTTTATGGCCACGGGCACATTAAGACATTTAGCAACTTGGTATGCCTTATGAGCCAAATGTTGTTTCAACCGTATGAGTTCATATTTTATACCTTACTGCAGTAATGACACTTCCTGTGTTCCCTGCCATCAATGTTCTGGCTATGAGCTCAAGAGGAATGTATATTATATACCATCTTATCCACAAAACATAAAAACATAATTTGAATAATTTTGCCCATTTTTAGTATATGCAGTATGCACACA
Organism: Persea americana; assembly: GCA_029852735.1. NCBI lineage: Eukaryota > Viridiplantae > Streptophyta > Magnoliopsida > Laurales > Lauraceae > Persea > Persea americana. The sequence continues at coordinate 26,003,664 of CM056811.1, forward strand.
TATCAAACTATCCCCATTAATTTTTGAAGATTATTAACATGTTATAAAAATGAACTAAATTTAAAAACAAATTAAAAAAAACCAGACATGGTGTATTTGAAAAGTGTTATGGTTTACACGTGAGATAGGAGTATAAAAATTATATTTCATTAATGATTAAAATTTTTTTTTTCCTAATATAATGTTACTATAAATTTGCAAATAAATATGATAACTTATATTTGTGGCCTAACAATATGGATTTGGTCATTTATAAGGTCTACGTGGAAGATAAGGAAATAAAGTATTATTTCTTAAGTTATTTTATAAATAGAATAATATTCTATTTAAATTTAATTTTATCTAAAATAAATAAGATAAAAAGAAGGATAAAACCAAACCATGTGGATCTAGAAATTCAGATGGTTTAAATCTACATCCATGGAAGAAAGTCATTAGATTTCACAAAAGCCCCCAAAATTTTTTTTATGAAAAGTCAAGCCCCAATTTACTACAAAAAAAAAAAAAAAAAAAAGTGCAAAATGTAATAAGTCTTGATTCAAAATTGCTAGATATAAAGCAAATTGACAATGTAGAGTTGAATCTAAGTCTCACTCTTAACACATGCATGGATGCATTAGAGGCATTTTTTCATGAATCATAAATTTTGGGTTAAATAAATGGAAAGTTTTAAAAATTACAAAATCTTGAGATTTAGTTTGGAATCCCCAAATCTTTCATTTATCAACCAAAAATTGAAAAAAATACTAATTCATTTTAACCAATTCCATGGCGCCAAAAGAAAAAAAGAAAAGAAAAAAGAATGCATTGCACATACCTTCATAAATTTACTCAAGCCAACATCCATGCATGACTTTGGATGTCATTGAAAAACACTGTCACAGTATTGCCTTGTGATTTGGTCAAAGGAGGGCATAATTCTATCAGCGTTTTCGGTGATATTAGCTGGTAACATCCATGATAGTGGCCGATACTAGTATGGTATATATAAACAAAATGGTTAGTGTCAAAGTACCATATTGGTAGTGACTGATGCTTGACTCATAAAATATGAAGGGCGTTGGATTCAATGCTTGCCCCAATTGATCTATGAGGGTATGTATAGCTGTTTTCATCCTCATTGATTACAATCCATTGGATTTTCTCTTCCGCAACAACGTGATCGAGGGAGTAGAATAGATTTCAGAGGGAGAAATTCCAGTTTGTGGAACCAAATGGCTGACTATATCAAAATGGTTGCAAAAGAGGTGCTTAGAGAGTCAAAATGGAACAGATACTTTGATAAATAAATCCAGTAGGGTGTATAGGTTTAAGAAGTTGTTCAAGAAAAAAAATGTTACAAAGTTTCGCAAAATTATGAAATGTATAAGAAGGGAAAGAAAGAAGTTAAGAAGTAGTAAGTGATGCGGTGTCCAAAGCATATGAGGACCTATATAAGAAGTTGAGGGAAAGAGAATTTTCAAGCTTGCAAAAATGAGAGATAGGAAAAGTAGGTACTTAGATAATTTAGATGTATAAGAAGCAATGATCAAAAGGGTTTAATGAGGGAAGGTGATTTTAAGAAAAAATGGAGAGAATATTTTAACAAACTTTTAAATGAAGATTCTATAGGGGGCTTATTTGTTAGTAGGACATCTTTTACCATAGAATTAGGGTAGTAGAATGAAAAAAACCATTGATAAGACTGAAAACAAGAAAGGCTATGGGGCCAGATGTCATTCCAATAGAGCATTGAAAATGCTTAGATGAAATTGGATGAGTTTGGTTAGGTAGGCTTTAGTAAGATATTTAAGGACAACTAAAATGCTGAATGGATGGAGCAAACTGTTGTATTACCTATATACAAGAACAAAGGGCGTATACAAAGTTGCACCAATTATTGTTGGATTAAATTTACAAGTCAAAATATGAAATTATAGGAGAGTAATGTAACAAAGACTTAGATAATAGACCAAGATATCTGAAAATCAATTTATTTTCATGCTAGGGAGGTCAATTATGGAAGCTATCTTATCACTTAGGTAGTTGATGAAAAATACCAAGAGAAATGGAAAAACTTTCTTATAGTTCTTCATAAATAGACAATTGTGGTTCCAGTGACCATAAGTTTTATATCAAGGGTGAGCTTTAAATTCTTATGTCTTTACACTTTTATGGACGAGTTAACTGCTCATTTGAAAGGAGGTATTGTGGCATATGCTATTTGTAGATGACGTAGTGTTGCTAGATGAATTGAGAGATGGGGTGATTACTAAATTTGAAAGATGGCAGGAGGCTTTTAGAATCCAAGAGTTTTGAAATAAGTTGGATAAAGGTAGAATATATGAATTGTAATTTCAGTAGGGTGTCCAAAAAGTTGAAACTCCTAATGACAATTGAAGAGCAAGAGATACCACAAAGAGATTTATTCCAGTACCTTGACTCAATAATTAGTTAGGATGGAGGATTGAGGAAGATGTTGAATAGGATAAGAGTGGCACGCTTGATGCGAAGACTTCCTTTTGGAGTGCTTTGTGATCGATGCATGTTAACAAGATTGAAGGAATATTTTTATTGGAAAATAATTGGACCAGCTATGACCAATGGAGCAGAATGTTAGCAAATCAAGATGCAGTACATGCAAAGAATGAGTGTAGTGGAGATGAGCTGTTAAGATGGATGTGTGGTAAAATTAGGAAAGTTGGAATTAGATATGAGCGCTTTTTGGAGCATTTTGGTGTAGCATCAATAGATGATAAATTAAGAGAGACTTGTTTGAGATGGTTTGGACATGTTTGACGTAGGCCAACAATATCGCTACTAAGTAAACGTTTTTCTTTGTAGGTTGATGCCCACCAAGGAAAGGGTTAGGCCAAAGACGACATGGATGGAAGTAGTAAGGATAGATCTAAAGAAGTGCAGCCTATCTAAGGATTTGGCATATGATTGATGGGAATGGAGAAACGATATTCATGTAATGACTCCCACATAGTTGGGAAATGGCTTTGATGATGATGATGATGCTACACCTAAGGTATTTTGTAATAATATGCATGATATTCTACAAGACTACCCTACACATTTAATACTTCGCTTCCAAATGATTATGAGGTATCAACTAACAACAATTTTTGTGTAAAGAATTGATGCCAATCACGAGTTAAGAGTAGGGGTTTTGGTATTTCTTCCTGTAAGACCTCATTGTGATAATATTATTGTTATTCATATTTATACTCTCTTTCATATTGCCATAACCCTATTATGTTTGGTGATTTCTCCAAGCTAGGGATGGCGAGGGATCGGGTTAAGACATGATATGTCCTGATCTCTCCCTATTAGGGGTGGGTTTCATACTAGGTTTGCCAACTTTGGGTGGGTATGGGTTATTTAGATTTTTGACCCAAATTGGGTTTGCGTTCTAATTTAGGCCCTAGGGTTAAGGCGTGTGTGGAGTGCAGAAGGACGTGCAAAGACAAATGATGCAGGATAGACCTCAAAGGGATGGAAGATGGTGTTTGTGGGGGAGGGATAAAGCATAATCACGCCAATCGATTGAGATCGTTCGTCTCTGATACCAAACTGATGCAGGCCCTAGGGTTAGGGCTTGCATGGAGTGTAGAAGCACATGTCCATGGACACCTCAAGACGTCTCCACATAGACTTTAACATGAGGACACACCTCAATGGGAAAATTCAATTCAGTTAATCAACTATGGGAATCTCTTCTCTATAATGCCATATCAATAATAAAAACTTAACGTAGGGCCTAAGAAAACCTAATTAAACTAGGAAACTAAGTAAACTAGAACCCTATCCTAATTAGGACTCATTAAAAAAAAAAGTAAATAATGACAATTAATTAAATAAAATAGGAAAATCCCTAAATTATCTTCTGCCCTACACGTGATCTTTGAGGTCTTTCTTGCATCACGTTCTGGCTCCCCTCCCCCTGAGCTGATATTCAGCATAGTTGGTAGTTGATACCTGCAATAGTAGTTGTGGGCTGCAGGTTTCAACCCGTGTGCGAGAGATGCACGTTATAATTATTTATTTATTTATCTTTTTATTAAAGATTCAGCGACATCAGCCCAACTAGACCCACACTTTTCAAAAAATCATAACCCCGTTGCGAGTTGGGTCAGGGTAGGTGTGAGTCAGGGCAGGCTTGGGTTTAGGCGAACCCATTGTCATCTCTGCTTGAAGCATGACTACGGGTGACAACTCCTGTGTCTCTGAAGTGACCACTCCTAGGACCTCTCTTATAACTTAACAGTTAGAGAGACTCAATTGCTGATTGGGAGGGTACAGATCTATGATGCCCAGATACGGCACGAACACAGCAGGACGCAGATTTTATATGTAAAAAATAAAATATCAGATACGATACGGCACAATACATTGTCCATTTTGAAGTATCCGTGTGTCAGGTCTAGATTACATCAGATATAGATATTGATCGTCTGATTTTATGCTCCAAATGATCTGAATGATGATGTAGGTTTGGGGTGGACAAATTCTAACTGATTGCAAAATGAGTGCATCTAGTTCCGTCTTAGGATTGATTTTTTTTTTTTTTAATATGATTTCACAAGTAATTTCTTTCCAGTTTTTGTTGGTATTGACAAGTATAGAGTTGTATAAAAATCTAATTCACATGCGTTGGTTCCAGGTTACACTTTCAGCTTAACTTGGGTGAAAAATGCAGCTGGACAGGACGAGCTACTGTATCATGTTTTATCATTGGGGACATTTGAAAGAGTGGCTCCAGAATGGATGAGAGAGGATCTGATGTTTAGCATGAGCATGTGTCCTATTTTCTTTCTGAGGATTAATGAAATTACTAGGCTGCACAGTTGACTGACTCAGGCGCTTATCAAGTGCTATTCGTGAGGTGTACTATTGCCTTTTGCCATGTGTCATAATCCTTTCTTGTGTTTTGCTATTGTTCAAGTGAAAAAAAGAAAAAGAAAAAAAGGAGGGTCTGAGTAATATGAAGCTCAGTGATCTGTTATGAAATCCCAATCAGTTTGGTTCTCTGTGATTTTAAATTTTGTATGACCTTAATGTATCGATATCTCCTTGTCCTATGTTTCTTAAATTGATTGGTTGTACATGTTGATCATGAACCGTGTTATAAGAGTTTTTTTCTCCTGCTCTGGTAAATACACACCCACATGTGCACATGCTCACCCAAGTCCCTCAGCATCAGTGCTACAACAAAGGAGATCGATCCTTGGTTGTTTCAGTGGAAGAGAGGTGCTTCTCCGCTGAGCGGATTGGCCAACTGTGTCGAGAGTAAGAACTTGGAAATGCCATGTAGCCTAGGCAAGATGGGCGTTTGCTATAAACTGGTTCACTGTGACTTGGAAGCGGGCAACAATTTTCATCCGATGACCCAAATTCCTTTGGGGCCCATTTGTTTCATGAATTGAATTCATATGAATTCTAACTTTGAATTTCTTTAAGTGGTAAAACATGATGAGTCAAGTGTAAATGTCAACAAGGTGACCATCAACCAACCCTCCCTTTAGTGGATATTGCATTAAGTAGGGGTGTTACGATTCATTTAATTGTGTTTTGGGAAAACTATTAACCGAATAGTATTTTATGGTTTTCAGTTTTTAAAAACAGTAATCGTATCCTAAAAAATGGTAAAAAAATTGAACTGCATCTAACCGTATTAGACGGTTCGGTTATGGTTAATTGTCACTTAAAATACATATACTTTTTTTGTTAGAATGCAAAATACATGTTCAAAAGTCAAAACCAAATACCTTAGATAACAAATTACATAATTTCAAAATATTGAAGTAGCATTAAAATGTTCACATAGACAAATGGAAGAATAATGTGTTTGGGTGTAACTATTCGGTTAACTGTGTGTTTTGAAAAAATTGTTAACTAAATTGTATTTCACGGTTTGGGCCGGTTAATAACCGTGAATTGAGATTGAAAAGTGAAATCGAATCGTGAAGCACTATTTTTTTATTTTAATAATTAAAACCATGAAATACAGTTATCAACTGTTGGTTAGACAGTTTTTTGGTATTTTTTTACACTCCTAGACTCAAGGGACATAGGAAATGGATAGACATGACCTTAGTGATTCAAAATGTGTTATACAGAAAGGCACTTAATTTTCTGCACAACCTTGAAAAGGTTAATTTTCTACACAACCTAGGAAAGGTTCCTATATCGTGTGTTTACTAAAAGATCTCTTGGCTAATAATCAAAGCATATGGAAGGTAATTAGACCCTCTATTTTTTTTATTGTTTTTGACTGATTTACCCTATAAAAAGCTCAAATGACTAGCCATTGAGTTAAAAGATGAAAAGATAATTTTGTTCCTTAAAACTTTGAGGAGCTGAAACAAGGCTATTAGGATAGTTTTAATGGCCCAATATTAAATATTTTTGTAATCCACATCCAAGCCTTTCCATCTCATCCTTAGTCATCATGCATCTAAGTGGGCCCCTCTATAAGTCATTTGAGTTAAGTGAAATTTGTTAAGTTTAAATAAAGGGTATTTTTGGCATTTATCGATAAAAACTAGTAGTCAAATGCTAAACAAGATTAGGGGCCTTTTTGAGGTTGTTTGAAAATACAAAAAGCGAAGGTGTTATCTACATTTCTATCTTATATTCCTCACATCTTTAATAATTATTCATTATAGCTCATTTGATCATGAATTCCTATATATTCTATGCAAACAAATGAGCCCAAAGGGCATGTTTCTTTTGCTGAAATTATTGACAAAAACTTCAACATTCTGGGAACTTAGGAATTCTTGTCACAAATGTTCTGTCTCATGAAAGGAATTCTCAGCGTTTACAAATTCCAATATTTTAAACAGCTGAATACCCAACGTTCAGAAACCCAGCTGTCTCACGAGCATTTGAGAAATCTTGCAGGATTGAAATTCTGGAAACATTATATATGGTGGAACTCCAGCACTCAAAATGGTCATCTTCGATCTTGGTTTCCAAGTTTCAACAATAAAAGAGAAAGTGTAAATGATTCATTGTAATTACTTATTTAAGGGAGATGGTAACCCTTCACCAATAATCCATAGACAAAAGCATTCGCAATAAGTTCTTGAAGTCTTTTGACTGTCATAGCAAAAATCCGTGATAAGATTCAGGCCGACATCCCATTTGGGACTAGCGACAACGCCCCTCATTCTAAGAAGGCATCCAAAATATCATTGGAAAAATTAGTTATCACAATTAAGTTGTCTTGAAAATCCTTAAGAAAAAAATGTAGAGAGCTTCTAAAATAACGAGCACCTCTTCATTGGAGCCTCTGATACCCGCATATTTAGAGAGCCTAAAAAAAAAAGAAGAAGATAAAACTTCCCTTCAACATGGCCTATTCTTGCTGATCCTAGCTTGCCACTAGTTGCTTCCTTCACATTAAATCTCAAGAAACTAATTGAGGGAGTGAACCATGAATACAATATTCTTTCTTCACTTTGATCGCAATCCATGCAAGCCTCCCAATCATGAGTAATATTGTTAAAAGTTATATCCTCAAATTCCTATCTTACCAAAAGTCATCTTGCTATTCTTGAAACCACATCAAATAAAGTGCCTTTGGAGATGTCATACTTATAAAAATTCGACCATTCCTTTCTTTCGAAATTGGCCGAAAGAGTGGCAATCCAGAACTCCACCGAGTTTTTAAAGTTTCAATAGAATCACCACCAAGGCAATACGCACTTCTAGAAGAGGCATCTCCAAGGACAGAAAGAAAGAAAGAAAAGATCACAATGAAACATCTCCAAAGAAAGAAAAGAAAGAGAAAAAAAAATCTCAATGCAAGAGTAAGTGATCGGTTCGCGTCCCCTCCTTACAATACAAAGTACACATATCAATATACTAGTATTTAATGTTCTTTTATCAACACTAGTGTAAGGTGTAACTTGTAATGTTAGTAAATGTGGCATATTAGTGGGACCCACTAACCCCCAATTAAATACAAGGGATGATTAGCTATCTACTCAATTTAAATCAATTTTGATTTGCTAAATTGTGGACTCAAACTTGCACACTCTCGCTCACATACGCATGCCCTTACCAGTTGAGGTTCAATGTAAGGACCAATATAGGTTTTGAGTTGTTTGATTTAAGGTAATGATTATTGGTCACTAATTGATCTTTATTCAACAAAAGTCATGGGTCAGTAGTTGTGAAAGTAAGATAGATGATACCGACTTTGGTAGATAGCTAATTAACACCTTCCCTGTTCTATTATATGAGTCTAGTGGGCTCCAAAGATTGCCTTGTGTTTCCTAATAACAAAGGCATACCTAGCGTCTCTTGTTTTAAAGGCCATGTTAGTATGCTTTACTGCACCAACTGGAGCCAACTAGAGATAAGAAACCAACTTGCCGTCAAGAAAGCATCAGCTTCGTTGGTACAAACGCATATTGATAAATTTGAACCATTTGAGACCAGGAAGGGACAGGGATAGAAAGGGTCTGAGATAGAGATTTGGACCGATGGTACACGTACTCTTACCTATAATCTATCCATTCCAACACAAATCACCCCATGCATTGTACCACTCCATTTTGAAACATTCTGACCGGAACCACTATTGGATTTTATGATAATAAGTTTGTACAATTTATAGCGATTTGACTTTGAGGACTTTAAGGCTAAGATTGTTTTCATCAGCTTGATACTTTATTTTTATCTGATCTGTGCCAAGACTGTAGCACTACCGTGCGTTCTTTTGCTTTCATGCATCCAGGTGGGAAAAAGAAACAAGTGCTGTGGAGCGCTTGCAAATGTGCTAGGCAGGCGCAGGCCTACTTCATACATGTTACTCAAAACATTCCTCCTGCAAAATGCAAGTAGTTTCTTTAATTGATATGATGTGATTTGCTTTTCAAAAGCTATTATGCTAGTGCTAGGCTATTTGTTTGCTCTCATTTATATACGTAAACGATGAACATGCAGTATGCCCATTTAAAGATGGGGGTGTCAAAATGGCTAGCCCATTTACACACCAAAAATTTCACGCCTATTTAGGTGTGAAGTTGATCCATACACACCAAAAAAGAACTAATATAGTTAGATTTCACGTGATAGCATGTATGTAGGGCCCATCTGTTGCCTTTATATCTGTGAGCCCCCTACATATAATCCAAACCATTCAATTTATTGATTAAACTAATAAACCTAAAATCTTGAGTCTGATTATCCTAAATCTTAATAGACCATGAATATCTTGTAAAAAAAGTCCCAATCTAGAATTTAATTTTTTTGCACTTATGTGGCCCCAAATTCTTGATTTGAACTGCTCTTCTTTATATATGGCTAAAAATGACCAATAGGTAAAATTTGTTATCTTAATTCTCCATAGGTAAAATTTGAAACAGTTAGATATAATAACTTACACTTGTGAAAATGGTGATTTTGACAAACATGATAATAGATTTACATGTGTAACACTTGTATATATAACATTTCCGTATGTAAATGTTACATACGTAAATCTCATTTTCCTTTCACATGTGTAAAAGGCAAAATTTCCCCTAAGAATCATCCACGCTGTCCTATATGAACCTTGTACACCTAAAGTTGTGTTTATCATGGAAGAGGTGAGATGGGAAAATCTCAAATGTACGTAGATATATGCAAAATATCCACCCCACTAGATATTCTTAATCCATTGTTCCATGATCCTTGAGTTTAGTGGCTTTAAAAGACATCATTTTTTCTGTTTTTCCCAAAAAATCTCAATCTAATGGTAGCAGTTGGAGTAGTGTCAAATTTGTCCTTCAAGAAATTCATGGGGTATAGTGTGCGTGAGTGGGATAATTTCGTATAGGTTCACTAAATGCCCTAGAAAGCAGTAGTCCACCCACAAGAACCATGTTGTTCACATGGTTCTCATTTGCGGTCCTCCTCATTTCTTCACCTAGGTGGCCCATTTATGATCGACTAACCCCCTACACATTACCATCCCATGCGCTCCCACAACCCTAACATTTGACACTCATCCAACTATTAATTATTGTTAAATAACAACAACAACAATACTAAACGATACCTTCTAAAGCCTCAAACTTAAGGGCCTTAGACCAAGGTGATAGGATGATCTAATGCTGTTTATATTTTGCATAGTTCGAGATCGCATTGACATCTTTCCAATCCTCACCTCCCCCATGATTGGCATCACCTCGGATAGGAGGGTCATTGATGAATTCACATTAATCAATGTACGTGTGTATAGAATATATGAGGCGTGCTACGAAATGTCCATTCCATTTGTGCAATAAAAGGAGAGGAGTTACAATGATGGAGTTCTTATCGTTTTAAAAAAATGAATGAGTTTCAGGGGGTGTCTGTGTCATGAGAGGATTCCGTGTAGAGTGTCTTAATTCTTTATGTGGTCCAATCATTCGTTATTTGGCGAGTCATATTTTTCTTTCGAAGAAGGAAGAAATGAATGATTCTTCTTAATGAAGAGAATATCAAATTTCTATGGGACATGTAGGAATGCAGCATTCCTCTCTTTCGTGGGAATAGGAATTTGCAGAGCATGAAATCCTCTTGTTGAATAAACAGGTCCTTTAAGAAATGAAGATGATTTTAAGGAAAGAAAGCTAAATAACTAGCTTTTTTTATATTTAGAAAGCAAAGTTCATTTTCACATGAGTTATGTAAATGGTCTACACGTGAGTCATTTTCATTTGCAAATAAGCTACATGTGAAACACAATCCATTGTTTGTTATTTTTACACCTCTCAACATGTGAATATGAGTCGATCCATATTTCACAAAACCTTCGCCATTTCTTACAATTTCTTACATATATCTTAAAATATATAATGAATAAAAGCATGATACTTGACCCCTAGCAAAAAATGGCATTGTAAAGAGTTTGGACAGTTCGGATCGTGAAAAAGAGGCTAGCATAATTAAGAATCATTGATATTTAGTTTTGGACTCTTTTGTAAATATCTGAAAACTGTGATGAATTAAGACTTGGAATTTTGCCCCATGGCGGTTTTGGTAAATCTAAAGAGGATCACCGGTTCAAATCGTGAATTTCAATCCAACATGAATAAAAAAAATGTAAAAAAGGGACTAGTGTGTTGAATTAGTATAACAAACCCAACGGTTCAATGTTTTTTCACAATCTTCTTGAGCTTCATGTAGAAGTGTTTCGCAAAATTTTGTCCCATAGCTGTTTTGGACATATTGAAGAGTATTAACGATTTGGATCATGAAAATAGGACCTACAAAAGTGAATAAATGGATATCTCATGATTTTGAGTTTTTCATAAATATCTCATAATATGAGCTAATCCATAGGTTGAATTTTTTTCACCAAACCATTTTTTCCCATATAAACATTATTACTGGCTCATATAATAGGGGCCACTATAAATCAGAAAATAAAAAGAACCCGGCAATGAGTGTTTCGCACAATTCTTTTTTAGTGTGGTGGATTCGGTTTCACATCTCAACAGGAGTGAAAATCTCAGCCACTTATTGCACATCACTTGCACATCCTTTTCACACTTGATGTGTAAATTACACAAACAAACATGATGCATGTGAAACGGTTTCACATAAGGGCCTTTTACATATGTAAAATGGTGGAAACAAACGACCAAGCTTTTTCTTTTAAGTTGAGACTTTCCTGATCTCAAAGTACTTCTACGACTATAGGTGGGGCGGTACAAAAGTCTGATGTTGAGCCTAAGTCCCACTAAAGTGAAAATTTGGCTGATGTTATTTCACATGAAAATTGTGACTTTGATCAATGTGGATCTATACTGGGCCCATTGATGGAGTTATAAACTGTTTTCTTGTCAATGTTAAAAATTCATTAGTAGGATACCTCCTATAAAATTAAAATTGCAAAGATTTCATTGGTAGGCTTGGGCTTGATTGACTTGCAACTTGGCTTATTCACAATAGAACATAACTTTAAATAATTTGGATTTTTGTAGGTTTGCACCACACAGTTTGGGTTTTTATAGTTAAGCCCACTAATGGCTATATATAACATTTCTTTTGTGGCAACACCAAAACTCTATTGATGGGGGCACTCTTATAGAACTCAAATTGCTAGAAATCACGTTTAGACTTGTGTAATACCACTCGTTTAGACTTGTGTAATACCACTAAGTTGATCATTTGTATAGCATGCGACTAACTCCTTTCATTTTTGTATTTCTATTACCAGTTTTTATTAGGGACCAATACAATTGTGGGGCTATGTTTGATTGATGTAAAATTTGACTTGAAGCTAATTCACTATGGAACTGTAATTTTAATCCAACGGCTAGTACGATTAGATGAGTGCCAAATTTGGACTTATGCTAATTCACGGGGACAGTGTGTGTGAAGGAGTAAACCCTTCATGACGAGCCTTGTAAGGGCGGGATAAAATCACTTGGCCAAACTCTAATCAAGTTACCCTTGCCTACACACACTAACCTGCCCTCCCCCAAACCCAACCCAACATGAATTGACATAAGCCCAAATTTGACGTCTTTCATCCAACCATTTGTAGACATTGGATTGAAATTTGTCTTTCAAAACCATTGAAGCTGAAGGCTTCTTATCAATGGGTTAGAATGAGGTGATATTTTGCACACACATAGGTCGTATGCAGATCTTTCGATCCCCACCTTCCACAAAACTCATGGCCCTAAGTAGGCTTTCAATAGGTGCACATAGAGAGGTAGCATGCCTGAGTACAACATATACTAGTGAGGGTTTCTATGTGCCTACAAAGGGGAGTCCACACAAATATCTCTTAAAGGGGATCCACACCAAAGCATTATATACATATATACTCCATTGTGGGGCACTCCTTGGGCTACGTCAATAATGGGGGAGGTAGGGTATCAAAAAACCTGGATGCGATCTACATGCGTGCGAAATTCCAACTCCTTTATATTATCCAAACATCTTGATCCATGACCCTCAAGTTTAATGCGTTTAAAAGACATCATTTTTAAAGGATTTTAATCATCGACAAGTAATAGTTGGATGAGTGTAAAAATTGGGTTGGGTTTCATTTTTATAAGCTAGAAGTCCTGCTCACACAAGAACAAACAATCATACCTAGAAAGGAAAACTAAAAATCCAAAGCAATCCAAATTAAAACAACTCTTATAAAATCAAAATTAAGAAAGGAATATCGACCCAACCCCTTTGGAGATATGCTCCAGCCAGTTATGACTCTAGTATAAGATTGAAAGGTTTGAATGAGACCCAGAGGTACAAAATATCAACCCCACTAGATCATACTATCCCTATGATCTATGACCTCTGGTTTAATAATTTTAGAGGGCATCGTTTTTTCTAATCCAACAAGGAGTAACAATTGGTTGAGTGCAGAATTTTAGAATTGTGCGAATTCAGCAAGGTCACATGTCTTGGTAAAGGAGGTTATTAGGATGGCACCACTTTGAGGATTATAGATCTCTACGAATCCATTGTGAGCGCTGCCTTATTGGGTCCATTGAGGCCATGCCAATCATGAGGTCGGTAGGGATAGAAAGATCTAACGAGACCTAGGGGTACATAAAATATTAGCTCCATTAGATCATTCTAAAATATTAATCCCATTAGATCATCCTATCTCTTTGATTGATGGCCCTCGTTTTTAATGGCTTTAGAAGGCTTCATTTTATTTGATTTTAAAATAACAACAAGTAACAATTGGATAAGCGTCAAATTTCGGCTTGTACCAACTCATGGAGAGTGGTGAGTCCAGAGGGTTTGATTGATCATAGGAGGTCCCATGTGTTAAAAAAAGGAGGTTGTTTAGAGATGGTGCCCATACAAGCATGTGCTAACTTAAGAATTTCTCATCTTACAACTGTAGGATTATGTTTTATGAAAAAAAAACAACTAAAAAACTGGAAAACATTTTAAGTCCCATAAATCAATGGTTGTGGGGTATAGTTGGATGTATGCCAACATGGGGAGAGAATGTGATGGAAGATTTCATTGTAGATATGATTTAGTGGGATAAAACATCTCAATCATAGTTGTTAAGAGAGGTGTCTCTCTGGTTCTTATGAGAGGGGCACTGCTTTTTTTTTTTTTTAACTTTAAGGACACACATATCCAACAACCTTTACACGATCATCAACCTTGAATGTCATTCACTATAAGTTGACACCTCTTTGGATTATATTCACTATTGGATTGAATTTCTTAAATATTGTAAATGAAGAAGCGTTAAACATTGGGACCATTAAATCAATGATTTTAATGATCCAGTTGTGATATTTTTTTCTCTTAGCCCAAAGTCTAATCCATAATGAGACCTTTCCATCACCCTAATTGGCATGCATCCTAGTGGTCTCCAACTGGGGCTTACATTTTCACTTCATAGAAATAGAAATGGGAGACGTACCTCTTAGGTGAGATTTCTTATACCCTAAAGTGTACTCTTGGAGAAAAAAGGCCAGCTCTCTCTCTCTCTCTCCCCTTGATCCAGGTCAACAGGTAGAGTTTCATAATCTCAATTGTTTTAAGGACCATCTGACCTCTTGTAGATATTCGTTGTCCTACCTCACATGCCATCCACTATATCTTATACATTTGCTCAACCAATATATATGTGAAAGCACTGGATAAAAAATCAAACTATCTACCAATTCGACCATTGTGTTTTTCTACATGGACCTCACTTGCTCCATGCAGCTCATGCATCTATCTAGGTAAGAGCTACTTGACACATGTCCTATTTATCAATCCTTATTGGATCTAGTAAATTTAACATATCCACCCAACCAACCATAAATATGAAGCCCATTAAATAAATATCAAATTATCCATCAACATCACTACCATAATGTTATATCTTGATCTCAATTGCTCCAACTCATGCACCTATCAAGGTAAGAACTATTGGCTATACACTTTAACACCAACTAATATACCCCCAATCTAAGTGGGACTTGCTCAACAAGAGACCATACCCATCTTATATTTTCTACATTAGCCCATACTAGATTAGATATTGACCAATAACATATTGAATGGAACTACTAGATCAAGGATGCAAGCATCCACCCATGTACCCATTGACCCATTAGATGAATATCCTGCACATCTTACCTTTACCTAAACAAGATCCACTATAAGCAATACATTTACCTGTCTCACCCTCTATTTACATATATATATATAAGACCCATCGCATCCAAATCATCCACCCTTCTGTAGGGCCCACTATTCATAAATCTTTTCAATAGTTTTTATAGGCAGATAAGTTCATTGGATCGAATGAGAATCATTTAAGAGATTCATGTGTCATTTAGGAGGTTCCACTGTCATACATTATTTACATGATCACATAATGGACATGTTATTTAGGTGGGACTGCCTTAATATATAGACTAGCACAATAACCCGTGCTAAGTACAAGCTTGTTTGCCTATTAAATTTGTAGCAACATATATAAAGGTCAATTAAAAAAATTCAGATAACGTCGATCATTTTCAAACACTTACTAACAATGATTTAGTATAGATAGAGCATAAAATTTTAAATTGAAAATAAAAGAAAAGAAGATTAAGATAGTGCCTTTTTTATTAATCCAAGAGTCTAGAATAGAAATGAAGAGAAGTAAGGTGAAAAGAAAACAAGAATATACAGAGAAAGGGTACAAGAGACTGGGGATGGAAATGAAGCTATTGAGAAGAGTAAAAAGTGGGAAGACTTAGAGTGGTTTTATGTTAGAAGTGGGAGAAGAACATGAGCAAGTTATAGTGAGTAGTTATAACTAACTGTTAAAATTAGAAGTTGCGATCAATTTTAGCTTGAAAACCCACAGCTTTAATATAGTATAATTTGATTGTCAGTGAAGGAATATTTTCTTAATTCAGGAATTTTTTTCATAAGTACACTGTATATAGTTTATAAGTAAACATATAATTAAATATAATTAAAAAGGATTAAATCTATATAAATATTTAATTAAATATACAAGCATTTTGAGTTGGAAGAATCTCAAATAATGGGGTTTTGGATTTATAGTCACACATACCATTGAATATGCTCATCACCCAACTAACCATCAAAATTCTCCCTAAGCAGTATTTCATAATACAAATGCATTGTGTAAAAAGGCTAAAATGCTCAGATTATTGTGATATCCTAAATCTTTTTTGCAATATCGCAATATACAAAAAATCACTTCACAAAATTTTGCAAACTTTACTTATATACAAGGCCCACCTTATATTTTATCATTTGATATCGGCCAATGCTTGATCCAAAAGGAGTTTGTTAGAACTTCAAACACTCAGGAAATAGATGATAAATGTGGCTAAGGTTAGTTGGAACTTACCACATGTAGGAACATAGGTATAACCTGTTTATGATAATTAGATGATACATATGACCCACTTATGATTGGTATCACTATAAAAAGACTAAAATCAAGAAATCATACCCAGTGGTACTTGAGTGGATGATGAATACACCCCACTTATGGTTATTTTCACTTTAAAAAGGAAAAAAAAAGGACGTAAAGAAAAACCATGATTCAAAATTCAAGGTTGCCAATCTATTTGGACAAATCATTAGCTAATATCATATAATTAATCGTAAGGTTGACAAAGTTTTGCAAAGTAATTTTGCGATATTGCAAAGTTTTGTAATAAGCAATAATTTGGGCATTTTAGTCTGTTTACATAGTGTACTTGCAGTATAGAGACTGCTAGGGAAAACTTTGGTCTTTAGTTATGTGACGGGCTTATTTGACTTTAGGGGTGACCGTACGATCAAAGCTATCAAACTAATTTACAAATGTTTATGCATAGATTGTTGAAGCACTATATTTGAATTTTTTAATTAAGAGTTTTTTTTACAAAAGGACCCCTATGTCTTATGAAAACCTCAAATAAGCATCCTCTACTTATAAAAGTATCCCTCTACTGACTGTCAACTTCAACGAAAAGTGACAAGAAACTTGTTGTTTCTTGCTCTCATTTTTCTTTTTTATTACCATTTTACCCTCTGCATTTATTGGAAAACTCAAATGACACATTTAACCCTATTAGCTTAAGAATTATTTTATACTCTTATCATGAGTCATGCCTCCTTATCTTACCCTGTTGAATAGGGACATCTGTGATTTGGCCCACAATTGTACGTTTCTAGTTTTGCAACTATTAGAATTAGTGGTGTTTCACACATTGAACTAAGATTGGCTATCATGGTTTTCTAACCATTCATATTTCTTCGTTAGGTAGAATTAGTGATCATGGTTTCCTACTCATTCAAGCGATGACCCATTAAACATGTTGATCATCTAATCAATGTACTCTTTCATGAAATTATTGCACATAAATAGCTATTTATAATTAGCTAGTGTTGATCTAGCTGTGTAGTCCAATTGTGAGTCATATAGGTGTGTTTTGATTCAATGGTATACCTTGATGTGAGGTACAGTGTAGTTTATTAGGTGCGCCTAGTGTGCATCTTGAACACCAAGGGTGGGGCCCACCTAATGGTCCATCCAAATGGACCACACACACACCCCCTGGATTTCACATGGGGCCCACCTTTTCACCCATCTAATGTCCTATACACCATTGGATCGACTGCACACTCATTCGAATAAATTGTACACCGTTAAACTTGTGGGGCCAGATGGAGATGATATAGGTCAGGGATGTGACTGATTTTTTGCAAAGATGGAGAGCTAGGGGAGATCTTTCAATTCCCCTCGTCCCCAATCCTAAAACATACTAATTATGCCCAACTTACTATCACCATAAAGAGCATCCCCTAAGCACCTTTCCAAAACAACTCCATCATAAAAAATCTCTTTCTATGGCACTTAAAAAGAAGAAATACTAATTTATGCTTTTGTGGGGTCCACTGGAGTTGTCCTATGATCAAACAAAATGCAGTCTTAATATTATCTATTGCCCCTAGTTACAGACGTATGAACTTTTATATATTATGAATTCTGAAGCCTCATAATTCATACTAAAAAGTACATGAGCAGTTTTTCTTTTTTCTTTGGTGTATTAGATATGCATTAAAAGTATAAAAAAAAGTGAGATTAGCTATATAATATATTATGAATGATTAAATAATAAGGTGAAATGCACTATTTAGTAAAGAAAAAAAAAACTCAAAGATAACTTCCTAACTTTGCCAAGTCACAAAAGAGTTTTATATGAAAAATACAAAGGGGCATTTTGTATATGTATATAACAAAAGAAAATGACGATTGACATCTCATATTACTATGAGAGAATTATAGCAACAAAAAGCCCCTATTGTGCATTGATTCAAAGAACAAAAATAATTCCACCTATGAGGAAAATAAATAATAAAAAAAATCAACTAATGCATCTTGCTTCTTATCCGCCTTTTGCATATTTTGTTTCATATTTTAGACTTGAATTTGTGGTTTAGAGGATGGACTGGAGTGACGATGTTCATATTCATAGAAAAAGATGGTTATGGGTTTAGAGGGGTCTAGAGGGCCTTTTTCAAAAGAAAAGAAAGAACATGGGGTTATAGGTGTCATTTCAACAAAATAGGAATGTAAAGGGTAAAGTGGTCAAGGAACAAAATAGTGAGAGAAAGGAATGAAACGTTGCGCTTTTAATGTTGACCATCGGTGGAGGGATAATAAATGTAAAAGGAAAAGGTATAGGGGTGTCTTTGAGGTATTCTTAAAACATAGGGGGCTTTTTGTAAAAACCTCTTTAATTAATTATGTTATAAAATGAATTTTTATTTTTATTGTCATTTACTCAATTTGTGATTGTTACTAATACTTAACTTGGATATTAGTTTTAAAATATTATCCAAGTTAAGTATTAGTAACAATCACAAATTGAGTAAATGACAATAAAAATAAAAATTCATTTTATAACATAATTTGTGCATTACACATGCTTTATGCTAGTTACCCATTACATAATAGTGGGATTATGAAAAATGCCCTTTTTTGAAACACCCCTTTTCCCAAAACCCCTCTCCTTTTTTTATGAATGGAGCCCTCCTTATGTCAATCCAGTGCTTTCACATATGCTACATGATGCAAAGCTTATGGTAGTAAAGACTGTAGCCCACATGTAGGATTCAACGAATAGGGTCTAATGATGGGACATCCAAAGACGGAAAATTCCTTTTTCATTAGGGTTTTTGTTTCTTTAAAGGCATGTTTGTGTAACTAGTTTTTCATTAAAAAATCGAGGATTGTGGAAATGGTTTTCCGTGCAATTCATGTTAGCTTCAGCTACTCTTCCTCACAAAGAAGTACGAAAATGGGCTAAAATTTTCATGATTTCTAAAAAGTCAAATTCCTATTTGGGAGGGGGACGGGGACGAGGTCGGGAATTTTGTTCCCACAACATGTAAACAAACATGCCCTAATTAGTTGTTGATAGGAGTGTTTGGTTAGTTTACAAAGTCTTGTTAATAATTTATAATCTTTGTATTTGTTCTCCTTTATATATGAACAACATACCATTACAACCAATTTTAGGGGTTAATAAAAAACTTTTCATGAATTGAGTTTTCTTGTTAAGGTTCATTCCTCTTTGGGAGTCTCTTGAGACATCTTTTTTGTATTTCAGTACCCATCAAAAGCTTCCATCCAAACGCTAATTATAACAAAACATTATAGTTAACTTGCCTTTGTTGTTTAAACAATCTTGTATCTTTTTTCTTGCTTAACGTATAGGGAAGATCTTAAAGTAGCCCTTATGTTTTCTAAACTCTTTATTTAAAAAGAAAAAAGAAATATGATTCTTAAGGTATCTAACTTTTCCATGAACATTTCAATTAGGTTATTCGTGCAAATTTCATTAGTTTCCAACAGTCTCCTACCCTTATTTCTAAATAGCAACAATGCCCCTTAATAAAGGATGACCCTCTCCCCCTTTTCAAAACCCCTCCTTGTTCCCACCAATTCCCTTTTCCCCTTCCCTTTTCTCTTCTCTTCTCTTCCACTCCTCTTCTTTTTCACTAGTGAAGTCACACTGAGTACCGGTAATCCCACTGCGAGCTTAGGTGAACCCATAGGAAGAATCTTCTTTCCCCACTTTTTTTCTCTCCTTCCCTCCCTCTTATTTCTCCCCCTTCCATTTTCTCCTCCCACTTACCCATGACAGGCCATCAAGTGGCCGCATGGCTCACTCTGGTAATGTATGTTTTCAGTTTCATGCTTATTATTGGGAAAAAAAACCCTCAAAACCATCATTGTACGCGTGGCTTAGTTTACTGTGATTTCTTTATTATCACAGCAACCATGTGGTTCAATTAGTTTGGCTTTGTTTTTATCAAGTGATAGTTTTCTATTGTTGGAACACCATTTAAGGTGGTCCACATGACCACATATTATTCTCTCCCTCTCTCCATATGAAAGGACATATGCATGAATGAGTTTTTGCTTTTTGTATTTTTCCTTCTTCCTCATTCACTGCCATTAAAGAAATGATAATGGCTAGTGTCTCTTGATGGAATGAATGCTATTAGAAAAGCCTATAAAAGAAAACACCATAAGGAACTCTCTACACTTGAAATCCTTGTAAGCAACCATCACAGAAACTTGCAGAAAGGGAAGTAGCAGGGAGTTATAAACCCCATCTTTCAGCTAAGAAGCCATGGATCCTAGAGGTATTATTTAATTTCATCTTAAGATATTGTAATGTTCATTATTCAGATTAGATTCAAGTTATACCTTGATCCTAAGGAGGTATGTGTAAGTCTAATACTTGGTATCAGAGACAGGTTTTGCTTTTGGGTTTAATCTGAATAAACTCTCGTTGGTTTCATTTGGGTTCTTCCTCTTGAGTATTTGGGTATATCTCTCTATTCTGATTTTGATTAAAATACCCAATCATAGCTTCATATACCTGTGCAGAGCACAAATCTTCTTCTCCGCAATTATTTTTCCATTTTTTTTTTTTGGTACTTTTGGGTTCTTTGTAAGATTTTGAGCCAATTTGAATTTTGTGCAATAAAATATATTATTTGCCATGAAACAAGTATGCCTAAAAAATAAAGAAAAGGGCCACCCTTATATTATGTTCGTGCACAGAGACGTGTAGAGCATGTTCTAAACCCAGCCGGTCCAAGAAAATGACAGAAGAAAGAAAGAAAAAGGTCAGAAGTGTTGTTGAAGTCACGTGCACAGGGCTGATGCTTTGGCAATGTGCACAAACCTATTCTTACTAGGTTGTATTGAGCCTTTCCATTGGGTTTATTATTCTGACCCATTTCAAGTTAATTAGACAAATCCAAATGAATGAGATTTTACTGTTGATAACATGAACATCGATAACATGTTACTTTTTCAATGAACAAGAGGTACAACTACAACCGAATGAACGAGATGTTACTTATGATAACATGAACATCGGTACTCAAGTGAAACTACAACCCATCAACATTGAAACACTCCCTGGACAAACAATTGAAGGTGATCAAATTCCAAATATTACAAAACCAAATGTAAGTGAAATGAACATAGAAGAATTGAATCGTTCATTTTTTCCTTTGGAATCTTTTTTGGTCTTAAAGACCCAATTACATCCAACAGTCTTGGACCCCTTAGGAAGTTCAATAAGATCCCAAACTTCATTTTCAGCCATGGATTTTAATTCATCTGTCATAGATTCAATCCATTTATCAAAATTGTCACTGTTGATCGCTTCTTTGAACGTTCTATGGTCTTCATTTATTCCAATATTTGCCTCTTTTAAATATAGAACATAATCATTTGTAATAGCTGGAATTCTCACTCAAGTTGACCTTCTCAATTCTTCTATATTCATTTCACTTACATTTAGTTGTGTAATATTTGAAATCTGATCGCATTCAACAGTTTGTCCGTGGAATGTTTCAATGTTGATGGGTTATTTTTTCACTTGAGTATCGATGTTCATGTTATCAAGAGTAACATCTCATTCATTCAATTGTAGTTGTACCTCTTGAATCCCAACATCAAGTGGGACAACTATCCCACTTCTATCAAGTAATATTACATCCCTGACTTCTTTATGATGGCGTATTCCCTCAAGTATATGGTTGTCTCAAGTAATATAGGCTACGGAAGTCCGAATATCGTTATAAGGAAAATAACAATGATCTATGAAAATAAGTATAAACTCAAATATAGCTAACAAATACAAATGGAAATAACAAAAACAAATGGAGACAGGAAACAAGATAATAACAAGGAAAAGCTAGATAACAAAGAGATGTTAGTAAAAATAGAAAAAACTCAAGTTAGAACAAACCAAGAACAAGGTAAGTAACAAGTTAGTAACAAAATTAATGACAAAAGAAAAATAACAAGGTTAATACAAGAACAACGAGAAATGTTAGATAGCTCAAATGAATAAGTGCGTGAAAATAATAAGTGAAAGATAGAAAATGAGTGGATGGAGATAAAGAAATGTGCTAAAATAGTGTAAAATCAAAGGTGGAATTGATGGTGTAAATAAAAAAATGGAGTGTGAGAACTAAAATAAGTGAATAAGTGTGTGGGAATGTGAATAGAATCAAGCTAAAGTAAGTAAAATAATAAACAAGCAATACTAATGGATGATTGAGTCATTTAGAATCCACTAAGTGACACTAATCCAACACTAATGCTTTTCTCTTTTCCCAAACAAATACTCAAATCTAATTACAAATCAATGCTTAGATTTGGAAAATATAACTTTAAAGCTCTAAGATAGAAATTAACAATCTAATAGCTAAGATTTTATTCCATTCATAAAAGAAAAGATTCCTAATGACTATCTATCAAAAGTAAGCATAAACCATCAAAAGATATTAACTCATAAGCATGATTTATCAAACCTAAGCATAGATCGTAAAAAGAATGCTAATATAGAAACTAAGCATGAAAGGTTGCACAATGCAATGATGAAAAATCTACTCTAACATATTAAGCACATAAATAAGGGAATTAAAATAAAGAGCATAAGCAAAAGGAATATGATCAACTTAGCTTCACCTAGAAGATCCAATCAAAGAGATTAGCCACCCATTGGAGAAGATAAAGCTTTCAATTCCATTCCAAATATTTAATTTTTACAAGGCTTCCCTCACTTTCTCTCTACAATTGCTCTCAATTACATGAATAGTTTAAATAAAGAGGAGGAGGCTCTTCTTGGTTGTGTATCTAATGCCTAGAGCTCCCTTCCTTATATAGAAACATCTACCTTACCCTCTTTTGGTTTCTTTCCAATGTGGGACTTTACAAGAATGAAAATATGAACAGATGTATGTGATTCCTGTGTTAGAAAACAGTCTCTTGATATACGATTTTGACCCCCGAAAGGTCCGAATTGGGAAAAATATTGGGAAATATGAGTTGTAGATCTTTGAATAAGCTTTCCAATGCTTCTAAGATCACCTTAATCGGACACCTGAGTAAAAAGATATGGTTAAAATACCAACCCAAGTCTATCATGTTCCTTATTATTATTGGCCTTACTTTGTCATTTCTTCATCCAATTGCCTTCCAAACTTTTATCCTTACTCTCTTTAATTCTTGAATCTCAACTTTAATCTTCAATTAACACCTACAAAGAGAAATTAATATAATTGAAAGTATGGAAGCCATTGGAACTCATATAAATGCATACAAATGACCATCTATAATGGAAAGATATGAGAAAAGATTATGAGGAGGAACTTTATGATTTTTATGCTAAGAATAGTGTTTTGAGTTGTTTTATTTTTGAAAACTAATAAAATAATACTATAAAAGTGTATCTTTTGTGAACTCATCACTTCATAATTGATTTTCCTTGTGTCACAACTCCCACTGTTTTGGTGATTCTCTAAAAAACTGGTATTATTGGATTCCACAATCCTAGTGGTATGATTAGGACAGTAAAACCAATACACTTTAGACCTTTCCAGATAACCGATAAGATATCCACTTACTATTCTAGGTTCTAATTTCCTTTCTTGTGGGTTAAACACGTTCACTTCAGATGGACGTCCCTTGATTCAAAAATGGTTTAGGCTGAGTTTTCTGTGTTGGAAAATTCCATCATGTGGGGCCACACATGTAAATATTAAATGTGTTATGCTATTTTTGGTTAAGCCTAAATTAAAGTGATCTAATTAAGACTTAAAGTTCTGAGGCTTAAGGGTATAATTGTCATGGGATTAATGTGTAGATACCAGAATGTTATAATTAATTTGATGAGGGGCCAAATTAGAAATAGCAAACTTATGATAATCTTATTATTATATATTAGGGTTATGGTCCCCAATTCATATGGTGAGTTCCTATTCTCTCTGACCCATCATCAGAAAGAATCAAGAGGGTTTCTCTGGATAGCTATATTGGATTGGAAGCTCAACAACCTGTGAACAATATCATTCTATGGATCAAGGTATGTTTCCGCTTTACATCTCTCAATGATTTGACATGGAGGATCTTAGTTGATTAAAGTTTTTCAGATCTAGATTATTGTTTTTCTCTACATTATGCCAATCCATAACTAAAAAGGAGTTTTAAGAACTTTTTTACTAGGCACACGGTTCAAAATGTACATTGACATCTTTAGAGTTTCACCCCACATAGATTCAGGTAATGTGGTGTTACTAACCATACTCCTAACCATATCCATCAACGTCTTATTTCTTCTCTTAGTAACACCATTATGTTGAGGCGTTCCAGGCATTGTGTATTAGGCAACAATGCCTTCTTGTTCAATGAATCTTACAAAGGGACCTAGGTTACGACCTGATTCAATGTATCTTCCATAATATTCCCCACCCATATCCGTCCTCACAACTTTAATTCATTTATCTAATTGCTTTTCTACTTCAGCTTTGAATATTTTGAAAACATTCAAGGCTTTAGATTTTTCTTTATTTAGATAAACGTAACTATAACGTGAGTAGTCGTCAATGAAGGTGATGAAATATGCTTCACCCATAAAACAAGGTATATGCATTTTTCGAGAAGCTCAGAACTCCTTGTGGCAGTTTTCTCGATTATCTTAACTTGTTTACCTTTAATACAATCAAAGTAAACACCAAAATCAATGAAGTCAAGGTTTGATAATAACCCATCCTTCACCAATCTCACCATTCTCTCTTACGAGATGTGTCTCAATCTTTTATGCTAAAGGTTAGAAGAGTTCTCATTTATGACTCCTCTTTTCATGCATATGTTCATCCCATAATTAATGTGCTGGGTATAAGGTGATTGTACATACGTTGAATCTAACCTTAATCTATACAATCCATCATATAAAAATCTATTCCCAACTAAAATAACATGTTTATAAATTTTCAGCAAGCCATGTTCAAAATTAAATACAAAATCATCATGATCCAATTTTGAAATAGAAATTAAATTCCTACATATAGCTAAGACAGAGAAAGTATCATGGAGATCCAGTGAGAATCCAGTATCCAACACAAGTTGGTAGGTGCCTATGGCCTCAACTCTCAATTCCTGTTGGTTCCCCATCATGATGGTTCGTTGACCATCACTTGGACTTTGTTTTGAAAGTAATCCCTGCACACAACCATGAAAGAAATGATAATAGCTGATGTCCCTTGATGGAAGGGATGCTTTTGGAAAAGCCTATAAAAAATAGAACACTTTGGGCAACTCTCTACACTTGAAATCCTTGTAAACAACCATAACTGAAACTTACAGAAAGGGGAGTAGCACATAGTTGTAAACCCCATCTTTCAACTAAGAAGCCATGGATCATGAAGATATTATTTAATTTCATTTTAAGATATTTTATTGTTCATTATTCAGATTAGATCCAAGTTATACCTTGATCGGTATGGGTAAGTCTAACTAACATCTATTACATTCACTCGTGTCAATTCACATTTAGTTGGGATGATTATGAGTCCAATGACCATGAATCGTTTACATGTGTTCCATGTTTCTCATGCTTTGGTCTGTGATGGGATCAATGTATGCAGAAGAACGGATTCATCTTTACCACAGCACGAGCCCCATGCACATATCCCACTTTGCACACCACCACATACATGAACCTTCATGGGTGGGAAATACGATACAGACATCTCCATGGATGAGGGTTAGCATGCACGTGCCTCCTTGGTGGCCTTGTAGATACCACCCACCACGTGCATTTCTAGATAGATGGTGGCCTGAGGATAAGTTCCAAGCTCCAACCTCCTGGAGTATTCTCACAAATGATTCCCGGCTATTTCAAAAATTGATTTACAGATTAATTGGTGCATAGTGGCTGGACTCATCTGACTGGATTGTCCAATTTCCCTGCACAACTTGGCTAAGGCTTAATACTCTTTCATCTTTGCTACAATCTTACGCTCTGGTGGTCTGGCCCCTAGTCGACTTCAAATTCTTGACTGTTTATGTACATTACTTCTGCTTCGGTTTACAGCAGAGAACAACCAGTGTTTGCTTAACCCTTCTGTAGTGACCCCTCAGAAATGGACCCACAAAAAACACCCGTTTTGCTTTAACAAAAAGATGGGCACAAAGGCTCCATTAATCCATCAATGCCCACTTTCCATTTTGATATTTTCTTTTTGTTGAATAACATGCAAAAGAAAAGCGAAGAGGGAGATATAGGAGTGGGAGGGAAGAAGAGAGAGAAGAAAAGGGAATAGAGTCCTCCTGTGGGGTCACCAAGGCTCGCCACTTGTGAAGGAGATGATTGTGAAGGAGAAGAGGAGAAGAAGAGGTAATGAGAAAAAGGGAATGGGCAGGCTATAGGTGGAGTTTTGAAAGGGAAGACGAATTTTCTTTATTAAGGGGCTTTTTTGACCATTAGGAAAAAAACAGGGGTAGGAGGCTACTGGGAAATGAAGTTCACCAGAAGGATCTGATTGAAATGTTGATGGAAAAGTTAGATACTTTTTTGAAAAACTTAAATTTCTTCTATCCTTTTTGAAAGCTTAAGGACAACTTCTAGCTCAACAACTTTGGATTGGAGGCGTCTTCCATCGTTTGATCTTCAATATTATAATCAGATTTTGGGTCTTGAGAGGGATTCTCTCTCGATGGATTGCCTTCATTACCTCTGCCAACTATCCATATAAACCACCATCAAATCCACCCTTTAAGTAACAAAAACAAGTTTGTTGGATAGCACTTACCATTTCATACTGAAGACCAACACGCCCTATATCACCAAGAATATAGTAGCACCTAAAAAAATTCCCATTCAAATCCAACGCCGAAGGCAATGGATTTGAGAATTTGAAGCATCCACCTGCAAGAAAGTTATGGAAGCATGCAAATCAAAAGCTAATTATCATGTCAAAAAAGATAAATTGGCTTTGCAACACCATATAAAGCCTTAATAGTAACCTCCCAAATTCCACTCAGTTATCAAATAATAGCAACATGTATGGGCCATCAACTATACGAGTGCCAAAACACTCTGAGTGCATCTATAAGGTCTCAAACAACAGCTCTAGCATCATCTAAGCCACTCACTCATCCCTTATAATAACTAATTGAGATGTCTTGATCATCTCTTATTACCAAAAGAAAGGAAAACCCCACAAAAAACCTCTGAAGCCAAAGTTTATAATGCTGCCCTGTCAAAAAGCAGGCCAAAATATTGTCCCAATGTCGCAAATTAATGCCTGTTGAAAAGTAATTGAATAAACCATCAAATTGAAAACTCAATATGCCTACATTAAAAAAAGGTAATTAAAGCACCACATATTATGTGATTTAAGCCATCAATTGACCCATGAGAATGTGACCTATATTTTAAACGCCTCATACTGTACCAGTTTGCACAATCTATGTGGAGCATGGACACTTTTAGTTCTATGCTTACATTAAATACCAACTCCTCACAATCTTTCTTAAGAGATGATAATCCTAATAGACATTTCAGAATTCTATGAAGGACTAGAAAATTTTCTGTTACTTTGTCAAAAGTAGCTTTTTCCCCATGATTTTGTTATGGAACCTCCCTTAAAAGCATAGAAACCAAAACTATTATAAGCTACGGTTTTGGAGATGTCAGTTGTCTCAGGTTGAACTTTGACAACTCTTTATACCTTTCTGCTACTCCCACCATGCATACTGTCTGCAATATATCACACAAAACAAGGTAATCAGGACAGGAAGTAGAAGTAAAACTAAATCTAAATGTTGATATATGGTCTGTGCATTTTTGTAACTAAGGTGAATAAAGCATAGTGTGGACCCAAGGGTTGACCATAGTCAGCCAAGATGGGTCAAGTAGAAAAGAAAATCTGACAGATTGACCAAACAATACTGTGGGTTGATTTTTAAATATGGACATTTCTATTAACTGACACAAGGAAATTTGTAGAAGTCCAACAACATCCTTCTTCGAAAAATCAACGTAAGTTTTAAATAAATTGAATTTTCAAATTTTGAGCTATATATTCAAGTATGTTTTATTTTCTACCTTTAAACTAATTGAACGCTTATTTACAATTATTATTTGTTGTGACGAATATGTAAAGATAAAATTGCCCTTAAGTCATCCCAGCTGGCTAAACCAAACAAGTCAAGCCCAAGTCGCAAGTCAACCAAGACTCGCCAAATCAAGTTCAAACTGACCCAGCAGCCAGATGTGACCAGGTCACCCACTGGGTTTGAAGCTTACGGAACAAAATAAGTTAGAGACCAGCAGATCCACGCATAGAAGCCACAACAGGCTCGTTTTTCCACGCAAAACAACTGTGGTAATCATAATTATTTACATTGTTTTAATTTGAAGGGATGAAAATGTCCTTTTAAGTCAACCCAGCCAATTTGGCTTAAACTAAACAAGCAAAGCCTGAGTCACGAGTCGCAAGCCAACCAAGACTCGTCCAAACTGAGTTCAAACAGGCCCAGCCACCCAGATGTGGCCAGGTCAAGTAGACTAGGCATTATCCTAATCATCCCACTGTGTCGAAATGGTATGTAATGAAACATGTTAGAGAGCAGTAGGTTCCTGCATAGAAGCTACAACATGCTCGTTTGATTATAATAACTATAGGTTTATCGCAAAACAAAGAAAAAATAATTTTCCATAATTATAGATCACCTATGTGAACTTCAGTGCCAAGAGGATTACTCTCAATCATGAAATGCCAAAATTTTCCATCCTAATTAGCTCAAAACACACACATGCACACACATCTGCATGCACCCGCATGCCCGCATCCCTGCATGTGCGTGCACACATACACAGTCCCCTGTGCATAGTGTGCAGGGGGCTTTCCATGTGCACCTCTTTGTGGGGCCCACTTGGGGATGGGGCTGGGGAATCCAAAGATTTGGTTGGGACCTGCCCATGTACAAAATTTGGGGCCCACCTGATCACCTAACCCCTTTATCAACAGCCCACAAGTTTCAGCTCTAAAAGACAATGGACCATCGATCCAACTGTGCAGTTTATTTGGATGGGAGTAAAAAAAAATTGTATCTGTGTAATTCAAGGGGGGTCCAGTGTGTGTAGTCCATTCAGATGGGTGATTAGGGTGGGCCCCACTATAGGGTGGGCACCAAAACACCATGCACACTGTGTGCACTGGATAATTATACACGTGCGCACACACCCCTTTCCTAGAAGAATGCTTTACTCCTTTATACTGGTTTATCTAATTTTGAAAGTTCAACAAAATCTAGATATAGAATTAGACTTATTTATTTACTTCTACTTCTTTTACCAATATGTCAGCAAAGAAGTGGCTAGAAAGGACTTATAATTATATATATCTAAAATTTTGTTCAATGCATTGAAGTAGGCCCCCACAACACAAAAAAAAAAAAAAAAAAAAAAAAAAAAAAAAAAAAGGAAAAAGAAAAAAGTTTCCCCTCCTCGTAATAGAGGCATCATTTGCCATGCAGCTATTTACAATCATCCAGCATAGATATTGTTGATAGAAGTCTAGTTTTGTTGGTCTGAGTCTAGTGCTTTTCACATTATGGCATGCAAATAAGCAGAAACTTTTTGGAACTGCTCTACTGTCTTAAAGTTCAAACAGTTGTTTTTTCCATTAAGCCAATTGATTCAATATTTTGTGTCATGCGAGTTCGAGTCATGTTGCCAATAAAAAGGAGTGACTTCATGTGCACAGTTCATTAGTTGCTAAGTAAGGAAAGTTTAAGTGGAAAATGAGTGAATGGACCATCTATCCTGAAACTTTGCAGTAAATCACATTCATGGCATTTTTCTTACCACAATGAATACATTTTTTTTTCTAAATCAAAGAATATCCAATGAATTTTATTAGAGAACATGCCGTATTTATAGTAGAGCAGCAATTACCTTGGCCACTTGAACTATAATTGTTTTATCTGGGTTATTAAGATCCACTTTATGTGGCTCAGGGACAGTCTTGGCAACCAAATTTACAATCTTCATCCTGTCAATACCAGTGTTTGCGCGTGCTTCATATAAAACTGCAAACTGTAAATACAAGGTGCAACTTAGAAAAGGTTAGAGGAATTCCAGTATCTAAAATCAAGGTGCTCAACTTATTAAAAGCAAAAAAATCATAATAAAATTTACCAATAAAAAGTTATAACAAAATTCATCAGGATTAGGGACGATTTGTTAGATGGCAGAAAACCCATAAAAAGAAGTTTATGGGAAAATGCTGGAAAATTAGAACCTTGTTTTAGAGTTCTCTTCCAAGAAACCGGCAGATACTAGAATTTTACATCCATGGATTTTTTTTTTTTTTTCATTTATGGAAGTCAAATTTTTTTCTGTATCTTCTGCTCTCATTCTATTCCTGAAACTATTCTGATTGGTCACAAGAGTAATGTGTCCCTAAGATCCTAGTTATTACGATTCAAATCCTATTATTTGATATTGTTACCATAGAGAGGCATTGACAATTATTACCAAATTGATTAAATTCTTGGTGAAAAATTAATAAATGCTTGTATCCTATTGGTTGTATACTAGCCTTCAATCAAGTCCAAGATATATAGAAAGAATATCAAAATGACATTCCTTATTACAATGAACTACTTATAGAAGGAGTTAAAATAGGAAGCATTGCTAGCAAATCTTCTATCACTTGGACATTCACTTGGATGTGGACATGGGAACCAGTTGCTTGCCAGTTGATCCTATCTAATTGTACCTTAGAAACTCTCCATCTCTTTAATTGTCCTTAGAAATTTCTTGTATTATGATTCTTTCATGATCAAGCAACATGTTTTTAGGAAGTCGCCAATAAAGTAGAAGTTCTAATTTATTTAGAAGTCTTTAATTAAGAGATCTAGTTTGATTTGGATTAATTTCAGTAAACATTTAGGAGGTTCGGTTTCCTTCTATTAAAGAAGATGTAGTTTCCTTTTAGACATCCAAACTTCATTCTATATATTTGTAATCTTTCCTTTGGGAGTGACATCATTTGATGATTTAATAAAATGCTTGTTTTGCTTCTTGTTTGGAGTGCCTCTCAGTTAGAGAGTGCGTCAACCCTGGAGCTAGGTCCATCCAATTGAATCCTTCGTGGATTTGGTCAAATCCCATTGTGAAATTGGTCTCTTTTCAGTTTGCGGATCCAGGGCTGCATCTGCATCCCATTCGGGCTGGGTCTTGGATGCTTTCGACATGGTTTGGGTCATTGATGCAGTCACGAGTTCAAGAAAAACCTGGCTGCTACCCTATGTTTGCAAAGGTACTGCTGCAACTAAAGTTTTATTTACCTTGAAAAAGATGCCAAAGAAGACAAACAATAGGAACAAGACCAGCAAGCTTGATCACTCTTAAAGGGAATAATCTACTGATCCTCCACATCAAGATTTGCAGCCAGATCTTCACCAGGTTGATCTTCAGTATCTTCATATTCAAACTGTTCTTTGAATTTCAGTTGAAACTTCCTTTGAAATTCCAGAATATCAGCCTTGATGTCAGATCTGCTATCTGGATCAGTTTCGTGCTCCTCTTCTTGCATCAGGACCCCTCTTTGGCATCTTCTCATCTCCAGTTCATCATCTGTGATCAGGATCTTCAATATTTTTTTTATCAAGATGGATTTTCAACTGAAGGTTCTCATGCTTTGTCTCTACGAAGGGCTAGGTTGATTACATCAGATAAGTTCTGTTTTGATTTCTGATAATTTTTAGACCGGTATAAAAATTATGTTATTTCAGTTAAACTAATTGACAAAATTATATGGCATGGTCCTATCTCCAACACTTTGTAGGAGGCAAAGTACTTCGGGAATTTCTTGATGGAACAACTTTGAAACCCAATGATGGTGATAAATCTGTACCCACTTGGTCTAAAAATAATTCTAAAGTGGTTAACTGGATTCTTAATTCGATTGAACCCAACAGTAGCCTTTCCCGGCAAGCCTTTAAGAAGACCTCAACTATGTGGAATCACTTGAAGAATCCCAACATTATTGCACATTGTTCTTTTAATTTTTTTACATTTCTAAACACAAAAAATGTCAGAAAGGAAAGTAAATATTGATATTTTCATTAAATCAAAAGTGTTTTAAGAAGAAATAGGACAGCAGTATCCATATCTGTAAACTAGATTCCCATTAGTGTAGTTGTATCCCTGATCCCTGAATTTGCGTCTGTACCCCTATTCATATCTAGGCATCATAGTCGGTGGGTGGTTAAATGACCTGCCCAGTCAGCACCAGGAGGTGGAGGGTATCGGCAGAGAAAAATAATCTACACTCAGAAGTGCCAAGTAAATAATGAATGATTTGTTTCACTGTGACTAGATGAACGTGTCTTGGTTTAGTCATAAGTTGACTCACCAGCATAGGAGATGTCAGGTCAAGTAATGATCAAGTACACTACTCCAGTTTACTTGATTTGGAAACCTGCTAACCAGTCCCCTAAAAATCACAGGGTTGGAGAGAATTTCACCATCTCTTTGATACTTGGCATTAACTTCTAAAGGAGCATCAACAAGAGTAGAATTTTCCAAGCGGACTATGGCAATCAAATCCTTAGTGTATATATGCTGTGATAAAAATACCTTGTCCTGATGTATGAACTTCAAGTCCTAGAAAATTTATAAGATTTCCCAGATCCTTCATATGAAACGAAGCAAGAACCATGTATTGCATTTGTCGTATCCTATCCAAATTAAGCCCTGTAAATGATGTCATCCACATAGACAAGAAGAACTGTTAACTCAGAGGAAGTTCTTCAAAGGAACATGGATGGATCATTTTGGCTTGGTATGAAGTTAGACTGACGAAGGGCTTGTCGAAACTAGTCAAACGAAGCCCATGGTGCTTGTTTTAGTCCACAGAGATTTCTGTAACTGACAAAGACTCTGCTCTGAAGTACTGGTGATACTGGTGAAAGCTTCACATATACCTCTTCCTTAAGATCCCCGTGTAAAAAACATTTTTCGTATCCATTTTGGAAGAGAAGCCAAGTTTGAGAGGCTACAACTGCAAGGATAATCCGCATTGTTGTCATGTTAGCAATAGGAGCAAAGGTTTCTCATAATTTATGCCATGCTCTTGCCGATTACCAAGGGCAAGTAATCAGGCTTTTTAGAGACCTAAAGAACTATATGATTTGAGTTTAACTGAGTAAAAACCCATTTGCAGCCACTGGGTTCAGTGCCATTAGGATAACAAACAATATTCTGAGTAAGATTTTTTTAAGAGGATCAAGTTCTTCCTGCATTCCCTGTTGCCAGCAATTTTGTTTCACAGCCTGCGAATAGGAGTTAGGAATGGAGAAAGAGGACAAGATAGCAAGCAATGACACATTAGTAAACCCATAATGATCAGGTGGCGAGTAGACCTTCGAAGTGGGAGAGTATCAAGACTTGAATCAAGTGGCAAAGGCAGTTCAGTGATAGTCCTCTTCTGCAGTTGCTGACGGCCTCTTCAGATATAAACTATTGGGAATATAATGCAAATGGTCCCACTTTGGTATGCAAGGGTACCATAGAGGAATAGAAATAGAAGTCCATTTAAAATTAGGGCTTAAAAGTACTTTAGGATTACATGTCCAAGTGTATTACAATTCTTACTTATTATAAAGAGTTAGGGTCGCAACATAAGTCCACCGTTCATCTCTACAATTCTTTTCCATCTCTCATCCTCTCCCATCTTCTTCTAAGTTCTCAATAAGTTCTCTCATAATTCTCTATCTACTTTATCGAAATTAATAATTTAAATAATCTCTGGTATAAATCTTGTAATCTAGAGTCAGAGAAATATTACAGATAAGAATTTGAAGATTACGGCAGAGAAACACGATGGAGTTGAAATAATCGGTCTTTAACAAAAATTACATTCCAACAAGTACAAATGCAAGTGGCATCATAACCAGAACAAGAAAATGAGATAATACAATTGTCGTCAACTAATTGTGCAACAGAAAGCAAATTAGAAGACAAATGCAATGTATAAAATACATGATTTAAGGTAATAAATGAGGATATCACCAATAGCCTCAAGAGGAAGATGTTCTCCATCAGCAGTGTGAATTTTTAAATGTCCATTCTATAATTGGAGAGGTTTGAGTTTTACCTGCGAGACCAAGAGCAAAATAGGGTGACCGAATCATTTGCTGAACTACCTCGAGTGTGAGAATATTGGATGCTCTGGAAGCAGATGTGGCATCAGGGCAGAGGAAGATGACTAATTTATTGCTGCATGATAGGCATGACTAGTTTAATTCTATGGCCTTCTTCGACAATCAGCAATCAGATGACCCGCCTTTTTACAATTGTTGCAGGACTTCATGCATTGATTTGCCACATGCCCATGCTCCTTGCAACTATAGTAGTGAACTTTGCTCAAGTCTTTAGACTTGACTTAGCTAGCGTAGGCAACATCAAAGGAATTGGAAGTGATACATTTCTGTTCACTTGTTGCATTGCTTTTCTCTGAAACCACTAAGGCATGTATCAAATGACGGGGAAGGATATGACTCATTAAACTTGAGCGAACTGACTCTAGTCTCAATGAGGTTTCATGAGAAACTAATCCCTCTGGCTGACCTCATGGACATTTTAGACTTTAGAGAGTGGATACTGGATCATCAGGAACAGTAGCGTATATCAGTTCCGTGACTTCAGTCCATAGGTTGATGAACCCAAAATACTAGTCTTGGATAGACTTATTCCCTTGAGAGTACTCTGAAATTTCATATTCTACTTGAAACCTTCTTGTTGAATTTTCTTAATTAAAAACCACTTTCATATAGTTCCACATGTCTTTTACAATATTAAAGGGTTGCAGATTAAGATCAATCTGTAGATTGACTGAGCCTAAGATCCAACTGATGATCCTAGCATCATTGGTCTACCATAGAGCCAATTTTGTGGTAGCAATGGGTTTTGATGTGGTTCCATCAATATGACCTTAAATTCTTTCCCTCTTAAGAACACGTGAAATTGAAATTCCTAAGAGAAATAGTTCTTTCCATTAAACCGAATAGGCAACATATCTGATTTCTCACCCATTAGACAATTAGACGGTCAACTATGCAGTCTTCGTAGAATTTGATGCAGAAATTCAGAAATCACCAAAAAATAAGGGTTGGGTGACCCTAATTTATGAATAAGAATGGCCTATCGACACATCCTAAAGTAAGCCGAAATCAGGTTCGTGAATCTGTCTTTACTAATTAAAATCACTTGATTTTGGAATTAGATGAAAAAGATATATGGTCTTGAAGAAAACTAATACCCACAAACTGCCAAAACTGAAGAACTGGATTAGAGCATACCAACTGATGTCCAAAAACCCCAGGAAAAAAAATCCAATAATATGGGGCGACCCTGATATAAAAACTGTAGCTTGATTTGAATCTCCAAGTGGGCCCCACAGAAAATCTGCTTCGATACTCCAATATAGTCCAGCAACGTTCAGATGGATCTCCAATCTGATCTATATTCTTCAAGATCTATCCTATCTGAGGAGCAAGGATAGATGACTTTATAACAATCCAAAGGTCACCTTGATCAACAATGATCATTCATGGGCCACACAGAACGAAAAAACACTTGCAATGGTGCCGTCAATCACAAACAAATCAGTAAAAACTAAAAAAAAAAAGAGGTGACTTTCAGATCTCTGAGATGAAAAGATGGAGCCACCACTCCCTGATTGAAATCACAAGACTTTTTTTTTAAACTCCCTGGTTGCAGAGATGCTATGATACCATGACAACGTTTCTTGAATTCAAAGGAAACCTAAAATAACAAGATTATTGGAGAAGAATTGATTGTCGATCCCTTTAGGAGGACTCCTCATTATATAATTAATGAATGGTATCTTTGGAAAGTTCTAGTGAAAGAATCCCCTTCAATTGGGGTGAACACAATCATAATCCAATGATTTAGGCAACTAAATTATGCTACAGATATTATAAAAAGTGTCTATCGTGAGTATATATTACAGTGGTCCACATGGGTCCATGTGGTGGTGGGGACAAATTAGCTCTAATATAATATAAAACAAACCATTAAAGAAAGGAATGAATTAATCCACTTTAGGGTTGGGAATCTCACATCATTTAGTTTTGCGTCATGGTACCAAATCAAGAATATGCCTACGCATAAAATCTTCTCTCCCCTTCTTTCTTCTTTTCCCCTTTCCCATCTTTGTTTCCTCCATTTTCTTTTCTTCCTCTACTCCTCTTTCTTCCTTTCTCTTCCCATCCTGCAGTTATTTCATTTCTTCACTCACGACAACAGTAATCATGTACAAGTAAAACTTGACTGTAGCAAGCCTAGGGATGTAAGTAAATAGTTATCTAGCTATCCAGCTATCCAAAGTCTATATTCAAGAAAAAGTGGGCACGTAACCTGTTTTGGATCCATGAGATTCAGAATCGGATCTGGATGTTTCGGATCCGAATTTGGATCCTTGTGGGTTTCAAGTTAAGTATCTATAACTGTTGTAAACGTGAAACAAAAAATCGAACCTCATAGGCCAACTGCTCTTGTAAACCAGGCCACAAGGCACACTTCGCTTGCTCTCAATCCATTCCACTGCAGGTGCAAAGCCCCCGCATTCTGCACCGAATGGGCTGCACCTATGCTTCCTAAACTTGTCAACATACCCCAGCTAGCATGCCATTGTCCATGTGCTCCACTAGAATGGCCCTTGCTAGTGCGTCACCATGAACTCAACAACTCATTTGCACTCACATTTCCGTCTTCCTGCATGCATGACCACCTCCGACATCCAGCGAAAAGTGTATGGGCCATGTAGAGATATTTTCTAGAGATAGCTTCCAGAAGCCACAAAGGAAGCCTTAATCCTGAAGGTGATTGACAATAGAAGGAAAAGGCAAAGCCTCAGAGACAAGGGACCCACTCAAAGCCCTAATCCCAAAGATGATCAGCTCTAAAAAGAAAGTGAAGCCTAAAGAGAGAAGGATCCAATCGGAATCTCTCTCTTTCTAAAACCCCCTTCATGACCTTCTCCTTGGGCTACTACCTAGACTTGCTTCCCTGAAGCCCGTCTTCCCCTAGACAATGCTCGAGGAAGAGGACTACTTCCGTGCACCTCTTTCATCTTCTTTTGCATAATTATTGTTTGTATTAGCTGTTAAAGGAGCCACGATGGCTGCTAAGCTGTCAGAGAGCTTAATGTATACCCAAAATCACCTGATAATTAATAATAAAAAATCTTTAATCCCGTTGCTATTCCTTTCTACTGTGGTTGCATTGCATGAATTGATTTCTTGGGACACCCACACATCATCCCTCTTACACTCACCTAATCCTATTTCTACTGAGAACAACCACAGATACTGCCACACCTAGTAGGACCCAAGCACAACATGACTTCCATGGCTTCCTTGTCATCATCACTTTCCTCTTCCAATTTGTCAGTTGTGAAAGTCAAGTCGCCTTCAATGAGAACAAGCATTGAAATTACAATACTATTTAAGCCATTAGTGAGAAAACAGACAACAAATTGGAAAATAAGTTAGGAAGATGTCAAACTAATAACATTGGAAGGAATGATAGAATCTTACATGTTACCTCTTCCACCAATACTGGTAAAGGTTCCATCCCCCAATTTAACATTCTCAACACCTAAGAGTATACCTGACATATACTCCATGACCCAAGAACCCAATGCAGATAACATACAGAGAACAAGGACACATGATTGGGCTGGCACAACAGGTGTTGAAAGTCCCTTTAAAACAGACCCCCTTTGAATAAGTAGCTCAGAATCGCTCTAGAAATATGAACTGAATTGCATAAGGAAACAATGGGAGTGGTTACCCCTAATACTACTACTGTAGCCTCTTCCAACACATCAACAGTGTGATTATGGTGAACAAAATATGTATAAATCCAGTCTCTTTCCTCTACCAAAATCACCTCCTCTAGCTTGACACTCGTTCTTTCTGTCCGAACTCAGTTCCCATATCCTCTACCTTGACCCCTAAATGCTTGAACTACAACTAGAGCTTACTTCTCAAAAGGGACACCAGGCATTATAGCCATTCATTTCTCATCACAAAATAATAATGTATAACTCTGTTAAGAGAGGAAGAAATCGCATTTCCCAAAATTTAAGCCTGTATAGGATCAAGCTCCTGATTCAACCAAGCTGGGAGATAAAAAAAGCTTGATAGACCTCCACACTGTTTTATATTCCTTAAACAACTTCTTGCTAATGAAATCCAGCACTCTTAATATGTAACTATTCTTGCCACCATGTTCTCAACTTCATCAAACGCTCTGCTACAAACTCAGTCTCCTTGCCTATGATTCCCAACGTCATATTATTGATGAGATTCATATTATTTTATACGAATATAACTCGAGAAGAGTATCCCAAATATCATACAACCCCTCATCCAGTTCAGTAGAGTTAACCATCAATCACATTAGTTGACATTCCCACTATGCATGTTTGGGTCATCTAATTTCAGCTCCTCTACTACCCACCGATTTAAACTAGCATAAAGTTGCTACCAAGATACATCTGAATAGCCTGCGATCACTGAATGTAATTGGTGGAATTCGGCGGTACAGTCATGATCTTGATGTTAGAGTTCTCATTAGCAAAACAAAATTTACCTTTACAATCGACATTATCATGTGACACGATTTCTGATAACATTGTATCCACCATTATAATAAATTATCAAGAACAAGTTATCAAAAAATAAAAATAAAAAATTATCAAGAACAACAACCAAGTCATAAATAAAAAAAACTTATAGGAACCAACAGGCTAACTGACTAATTGATGTTTGTCCTCAATTAAAATTCAAGAAAACAACCTCCAGATCAATTTGTGCCCTCCACCATGAGAAGTGGAAATTTCAACCCTCAACCAACTGCATACTACAAAGCCAGGAAAATACATGTGGCCTTCAACATGGTACAACAACAAATCAACACATCCCACAGAATTCCTTCACAGGAAACCCCCAAGTAACACCATTAGCCAAAATTTCATCCAGATGTTCAGCACTGTTTTTGACATTGATGAACTTGAAGAGAGCAAACTGCAGGCCTTCACAGAGTAGACAGACTGCACCTTACAAAAAGTCTGCTGTAACGGCAGCGTGCAGTCCTATATTACATTGGACTGTGCTGCAAACAAATCCCTGGCTGGACATGACAATCAGAAAGAAAAGAAGAGGAAAAATATAAAAGGGAAGGGGAGAGGAGAGGAAGGATAGATGAAGAATATGAATGGAGATGAAGAATGGGAGAAGAAGAGGACTTGAACTTGAGGGGACGTGTGGTGCACTCTGATACCAAGTTAATTATGTGCATATAATCTGGAGAAAGCCTATGATTAGCTAACCCTAAATGGGGTTAGCCTTTTATATTAATTAAATTGACTTCAAATGATTAAAAAACCTTCAAAAGAAAATTATACACAATCCCACTCTTATGGTGCAAAGAAAATATGGTCCAACTTTAATTAATATGGGCTTTCGAAAAGCATCAATGGTTTGCCTGTTCAAAAAATAGTTGGTTTCAATGTCATACTCTCAAAGAAAAATCTATCAACCACTTTCGATACATCTAGACAAATAACTGGAGTTTGCTCCTAAGGGCCTGTTTGGATAAATAAGTGGAGTAAAATAAAGTGGATTTCACATGTGGAGTGGAGTGGAGTGGAGAGAAGTAGGTTGAAGTTAAAGTAGAGTACTTCATTCCATTTGGATGCTTATTTTGAAGTTAAGATTTGGAGTAGAATCCACTTTTACTCAAGGAAATGGAAGTATTCCGAGTTGAAGTGAAATGGAGTACATGTGTCTCGCAACATTACTTCATCTATTAGGCCGGACTCATCCAAATGGGGCAGAGTAGAAATTTTAGACTGTTAGGGCCCATTTAACTTCACTCTACTCTATTTTTTGCCTATCCAAACAGGCCCTAAAGAAAAGAGAATGCCTCATACATTTAATTTTAATAATGAATCAAGTAAAGTAAATTAAAATCAAATAATAACATAGAAAAAAATAATATTTATAGTGACCTAACCTTTTGTGGTGTTTGAGTTTCAGTTGGAAAATACTGAGCAATAAGAGGTTTTATTGCTTTTGAAATTTCCTCTTCTGATGCATAGCATGTCAGTTCAACTGGCAACATTCTCAAGATGAACCTAAATATATTGCATTTAAACAAGTCGGACGAGGATCAGAAATAAGGAGAGAGGATTTTGCAAGTAGTTTAGACGAGAAGATAGCAAAATGGAAAACCTTGACATGTGCTTCCGTGTAGTAGCAGCCGACACCATCACGTGCTGCACAATTTCAAAAGGTCCTGGGTTGCCAGATCTTTTATGCATTTGAATGAAGATTACACCATTACAGCCAGAATCAAGGCTAACAAAATGCCGCTTTTCACCAAAAAAAAAAAAAAGAGCCATCAGTTCATGAAAATGTCAAGATATCAGTGTACTGGTACAGATATTAAAGACTCGACCGAAAGGAGATAAAAAACATTGCTATAAAAAATCTTATTATGTACAATTTGAATCAGGATTACCCACTTTGTATACCCTCACGATCCACAATACCGGTCGCCGTGATCCAGATTGGGGGTCAGTTCTCTTTGGGCCACAATATCAAATAAGATACATGATTTAGGTTCAGCATTCAAATTTGTCAGTCGGCTAAAATCTTGATTCTCTTGGATTTGACCCAAGTTTTCACAAACCCATTATCATTATTGGAAATAGATTCGGACTGAAACAAGAGACCATCATACAAATTCGAATCTCACTTTGTAAGTCCTATTTGAATCTGACATTTCGAATAAAATCTTATTGAATGCATTTAAATATCATGTTTGGATCCCCCTTCGTACGAATCTAACATTTTTTTCTTGGTCAATCTTATGGTTGCTATTTTAACCCTACAATAATAGCAACGGCCCATCCTTTCTGGATTTCCTAAAAAGCCGCAGATAGGATTTTGCCCAGCATCTCTCCATGCCAAGAAAGATTGATGCAGAACAGACCCCTGACCCATGGATCGACCAAGTCCGTTGGGCCTAGCCCATTCAGTTTATTTGCTTTATCTTTTAAAGAAAATACTTTAACATATAGTGACTGAATAATTTATATAAATCTTTATAAAATGATAACACAATATGCAAAAACCATTTAGGTAAATAAAATGGCCCCACACATCTAAAAAATTAGAGTTTTAATATAAATTGATTTGGTCACCCAAGTGTTGCACAAAGGGAAGTCTAAATACCACTCCAAAGTCATACCAAGTGAGGAGTATTAACATTTTTATTGGTCTAATCCCTCAAGAAGCCATCCTAGATGACTTATTGTGGAAAACCCAGTGGCTGACATTCATGCATCTTTCATTCTCCACTAAATATTTTGGAGCCCCATTTAGCAAAATATAAAAATAAGCATATACACGTAAAATAAAAATATATATATTATATTATTTAATTCATTCTGTTAAAAGAATATTATAACATACAAGGACAATATTTAGCAATACTAATAAAATTTAAACATGATATAATATTCTTTGCCACAGTAACTTGTACAATATTTAGTACCCTCTAGGTAGCATGAACCTATGACTAAGGCTAGGCAAGTAGGTTCCCCTTGATTGCCAAGGTGATGGTTAACTGTTGTCTCATGAGCACATGGGAATGTGAGTTGCATGTATGCAATTGGATTGCTCTAAATATGCACACCATTCAATGAGAATGAAAATATGTCTAGTTGTTTTTGGGTGTTGTAGGCATTACACAGAAACCACCTGTGCGTATTCACCTTTTCATACCTAGTTATGTGCAAATAGTTCATCAATAGAGGACCTTTTGTTGTAAACAGAATATGCTGACACTTGGAAGGAGTAGGAAGAAAAAGAAAAACAAGAAAAAAGATTAAAAAAAAAAAAAAGGAGGCCCTTGATTTCTCTGACGATGAAGAAGAGAAAACAAAAAGAAAAAGGAAAAAGAAAAGAGAAAGAGGACAAGGAGGAGAAGAAATTGGCAGCAACGCAGGGGACGGCTCCGGATCCAGCAACTAGAGCGACGGCAAAAGCATTACTCATAGAGATGAAAGGGAGAGAGGGTTTTTCAATCTGATACAAGGATCAGGGTTTGGGGTTT
Organism: Persea americana; assembly: GCA_029852735.1. Taxonomy (NCBI): domain Eukaryota; kingdom Viridiplantae; phylum Streptophyta; class Magnoliopsida; order Laurales; family Lauraceae; genus Persea; species Persea americana. The sequence goes on from CM056811.1 coordinate 26,046,173, forward strand.
TTTTTTAATATATATAAGGCTCCTTCTTTATTTTTTTGAGAAAAAAAATCTCAAACACATTTCAGAATTTGTTGAGCTTGCCATTTCACCAAATCTTTCAGAATGATTTTTTCTGATGTATTTGTTCCTGTGATTGTCAACTACGCTCTTAAGCCATGAATGCATAACATCACATGGAAACCCAAATATTACTTCGAAATATGAAACTAAATTCCATGGTTTGAAAATCCATAGTTACGTATGTAGAATCTTCAATCAACTGCCTTTTCCTATACTACAACATTATTATGGAACTAGAAGGAGAATGAGAGGGTAGAAGCTGATGTAAGCATTCTGAAGGATAGAATCAAGTTCACTGTAGCCTCATGGGTGATGACTAACAGTGCTTTCAAAGGCTACTCTATAGACCAAATTATTAAAAATTGGAAGGAAGTGGATGCATTATGTTAGGGATTTCTTGTCCTCTTCTTCTCTGTTTCTGTGGTCCTGTCTGTTGTCTAGTGCTTGTTTGTTTCTGTTTTTGCCTTTTTGTTTCTGTTTTTGCTGCTATGCTCTTTCCGTGTATCTGTCTAGCTTCTCAGTATAATTCTCTTGCACTGCATGCTTGTTCTGTTTGTTTTTAATGAAATTTGCCATTAAAAAAAAGGAGAATGAGAGGAAAAGGGGAAAAAAACTAAAAGAGATAGAGATGAATGATAATGACAGAGAAAGAATGAAAGAGGCATAGCGCTGGTATTTGGATGTTGCAGAATTAGAGCAACAGCAGTCCACTGCAAATTTCTAGACAGAATCTAAGAAGGTCATAGGTAAAGAGACGGCTGGAGCTGTTTTATGGTAAAAAGAGGGATGGATAAGGAAAGAGAAGAGGTTGGTTCCCACCATTGTTCTGCTTTCCACCTAACCTATATATCCAACTTCCGCAAAAGTTAAACTTCAGCTCTCAGACACAAAGTTTGTAGATGTTGGCTTCTTTAAAAATGGATCTTCTCCTTTTGCTTTTTTGAAAAAGTTATTTTAAGTATCAGTAACCAAAAATTATTTTTGGGCTTTTTTAAAATTCAAAAGCCAGAAATAAGCATTTAACCAGCCAAACCAAACACACCCTAAATAACCTTTTAAAAGTAAAAACGGTAAAAGAAAGAATGAAAAAAAAAAAGGAAAAAGAAAAATAGTAAAAGATTATTAATAGTAACTTGTTGGTTGTAGCTTTTCTTGCAAAACCAAATCACTTGAATCATAAGATTCGATGAAACGAGTATTGAATTATAAGATCTATACCTGAATCCTATACATCTGTAAATGGGATTCACTACATAGATACAAATCATTTTCCCTAGGGCCAGTTTAGCAACTCCACTAATAGAGTCAAGTGAAGTAAAGTTGATTTTGAAGAAAGAATAAAATATAAGTGGGTCATGATGGTATTTTGTTTTTAGTAGTTAGTTACCGAATCTTTTTGACTTTTCGTATGGGAAAGTGAAGTTTTTTTGTATTTTAGTGGATATAGGTGGTTGCTTTTTTACTTTTTTTGAAAAAGATGGAGGGAGTTTTGAATTAAAGTGCTTTTGATGTGACATCTTGTCTGAAAAATGGAGGCTTTACTTGACTTTTACTATGTTAGAAAGTACCAAACTAGCCCTTAGGATTCAGGATACGAATCTGATGCAGGCTAGACAATAGGTCGACCAACCCATTGAGCCTAGTCCATAGGCTCAACGGGGCATCTAGTTATTTAGGAATCTCAATAAGTCATTTAAATTTATTAGGATTAATATTAATTAGTTTCCTATTTTGTTGAGGCCTTATTCAGTTATTAGAAAGTATTGTTGCTTAGGGATCAAGCCTACTCCTCTATATAAAGATGATAAGACCATATTTTATTTAGAATGCCTATTTCAATTAATAAAAGAATTCTAAGTTTTCTCTTCAGTTATCGTGTTTCTCCTCATTATGAGTGTGCCTTAGGGCTGGAATCCATCATTGGATTGGATCAATCCCTCAGGGAGATTAATCTATTGTTTCAATCGCGGATCCGGGGCTGTGCCAGAATCGTAGGATTTTAGTAACAATGTTGGAGGGTATGGGATTCATCTTGAATGGCCCAGAGTATCTCTATGTAGGCCCCACAATGGAGGTCCAGGCATGTCCATAGGGGATCCAAACTCTTCCAAAAAATTAAAAGGAAGCGTTTCCGTCTTTTTGCTTGCCATAAAGATGTGCTTAAATCATTGTCACGATACTACTCTTCGCCAAATGCCCACCAAACAGCGAATTGTAAAAAAGATCAACCATTGAGTGTATGGCCTATCATAACTTTACTACCTGCTCAATTTACCAAATAGCCGTTTAAGGGGAATTAGACGTCATGGAGCCCTACATCTTGGTCAATCATCATCCCCATATTCCAAGCTTTAACCCAATCTTGTTGCATTTGAGAACCCATTGCTTGCTAAAGAGACTCACCTGAATCGTTTCTTTGACAATTCTCAGCAGCCTCCACATAGCCAAAACCCCTAAATGACTATTGCACACAAACAACCAATCCACAAATTATGCTGATCCTGATTACGTTTGAAAAGGGCAAAATTTATCCCTTGAGAATACTTACCCCATACCATCCTTTGACTAGATGAGAAAGGACAGAGAGAACTAGCCTCTTCCTTGGAAACGAGCTTGCCCTCATATGAAGTTGGCGAGAGAACCCATCCCTACTTGTGCAATATCCACATTACAGGAAGTAAAAGAAATTGGACTCGCCCTAGACTTACTATGAAATGGACCCGCTCCAAACGTAATACGCATCAAAAGATCGCACCCACCTTCCTAACTCGGCTCCTTAGGGTTCCTGTGCCTGCGCCCAGATCTCGTCTAGTTTTACAAACTTTGGCCCGCTTAGCCTGGCTTCAGAAGACAAATTTGGGCTCCCTGCCATAAAAAAACTAGGAGCTGAACAAGTCCAACCCAAAACCGACAACTCCGCAATTTGCAACACATGCCACAAGCTCTTGTCCTTACCCTTATCACCATCACCGGGAGACAATGTTCACTGCCACAAGACAGGGAGTCGATTCGACTATTCTCATCATTTGCAACCGTCACTTAGCTATGACATCCTAGCTCAGAAATTCCTGCTTCGCTAGAAGGTAGGAGCCACTAAGAATCATCCAAGCATTGCATTATAGCAATTTCTGAAATTCCACATTCTAGGAACCTCAGCTACACCATCATGGGATCCATCAAATCGATGTTTAGATTACGCAACAACAAGTCACCTGTATGGTATAGGTGGTTTCCAAAAATTTTACTTCCGCAGTGGCTTAAACGGCAGAACTAAATACTTTCACCTCATACAAAGGGAATATCGATTGTGTTCCCATGCTGGTGCGGCTAGTTTGGTTGTTTGGTATTGTTGCACATCAAAGAGGTGTCAAATTTTTATTTTTGTTCCTTTCGTTTTAAGTATTATATTAGATAATCATGAATCCTAGATATGGGCTTGAATGTTAGGGGGCTAAGTCAGACATATCTCCAACTTATCTCAGATAGGTGAGTGGAATGTCTATGCCATGGATGTTGACTTCAACGGCCTGTTTGTTTAGCAAAAGTAATAAAGATGAATTAAAAGTAGGCACATGATTTGATGTTCAATATTATCGTCTTGAGCCCATAGTTTTTACTGCAACCCAAGAATCAGATAGCAACTCTTTTATATATTAGAAGGCACCCAGTTTCTCCACAAAAAATTGATGAAAGAGACATTAGTAATAACAAGTAGCAAATGTTCAATGAATATCTCCATCAATGTTCTTGTGTTCTAAATGCATATAGAAGAGACATACTTGCTATTAGATGATTTCAGCAATTACCCTTTTCTGTATTAAGCTCACCTTGTTCCTATCGCCCAGCTCTTGAAGTTCGGCTTCAATTTGCTTATCAATAGACTTCTCCTCAGTCCTCTTGGAGTCTGCATTTCCACATTCCAATTTGTTATTATCTAGATCCTGCTTGTCTGGTGAGGAGTTCTCAACTTCATTAGAAACTGAATTTTCACATTCTGATGTGCCAGTTTCAACACGCCGCTTCTTCGACGGTGTGTCTCCTGTTTCCTCTTCTTTATTTTCATGGTCCACACCCTCTGTATGAGGATCACAATCACCATCACTGTCAGAAGAATCAGAATCTGCAAACTTAATTATTTTGTTCAATGGTTTGCTTGGAGCTGTCGCATGCTTTACACCTGAATCTTTGCCATGCAATAGCTCTTCAAAAAACTGCACAGCAATAAACGAGGAACTTAGATAGGACTCTCAAAATACCTTGTATCAGCGATTTGGATGCCTTTAGTCCAAGAATACACACAAGCATATGATGGCACATACAAAGTTAAATTGTTGACAAATAAGACCTTGTAATATAAAATTACAGGATAATCCATGAAACTGGTTTATAACACTATCCCTCAAACTAATGCATATGTATTTACTATGGCTAACATGGACAAAAGGCAGGATAATTGCTTCTTGGCAATAGCTTCTATGTGAAAATTTGTCAATTGATCGTCAGGTGGATGTGTGCAAGCTGAACCTCTTTTGCAAACTCACACTGATTTTTTCCTTCTTCTTCTTCTTCTTTTTAGAACTGGAAGAGATCAATCATCAATCAACCCTGAACATAATTGTAATACTAAGATGCTAACACCACTCAACTAGTATTGATGAGCATCTTTATGTCTCAATCATCAGTGACTCGTGCCAACAATGCCAGGAATGGATTTAGATATTTCATAGACCAAGACTATGACATCAAAAAAAAAAATTTCTAGCTAGTTTCCCCTTTGTACCATTGTCACTAATTTTTTTAGAAGAAGAGGAATGGGATTTCTAATCACGGACCCAGTTGTTCAACAAATGAATGAAGAGCCCTTAATTAACCATATACAAAATAAAAATAATAATATTAACAACAGTTGGATTCAATATTGTTAGCCGCCTTATTTAAATCCATGAAACGAACGGCCAGTAAATAATATGAGCAAATTCAACTTTTACTGTCGATTTAAAGCCCTTGGACAGGATGCTTAATACCATCCATCAAACTTAATTTTCATTAAAAAGATTTTTTATCACAATTCCTCTCTCATATAGTGAGGCCATAGGGACCCATAAAAATTACTTTGTTCGTCAAGACTCAAGCCTATCAATTGTGGCAATTCGTCCTCTCCGCAACCTTGTCTAAGCTGATGATTGTGAATAATATGAAACTCAAACCTTAAAAAGTCTTGGTCTAACACTCAACCTGGGATATCAATAATTCACAAAAGCACAGAGCATGTGCTTGAAACAAGAAAGACACGCTTTCAAGAAACTCACTACAAACCTGTACAATAGGATATTTCTACACATTAAGGCTTTATATTTCAGGTCCAATCAGCGGGACACAGCCTAAAAGATCACACGGAATTTTAAAAAACTATTATCAGAGCTCGCAAAACCTGATCGATCTAAAGGCATAAAAAAGAAAGTAATTTGAACCCACAAAGCAAACATGTAGGCGGGAAAAATAAAAAAAAAGTTACTATCTTTAACCCATAAGTATCAAACCCAAATAGAATAGCACACAGAAAGATTGGAATTTTAAGCTCAAAACAAAAACCCACATACATACACAAACGAAAGTACAAACCGAAAGGGGGCAAAAAAAAAAAAAAAAAAGAGCATACATTATCAAGCAAATTAATGGCTTCACGAGATGCCTGGCTTTCGCGTCCGCCATCGCAAGTGATGAAAAATCCTTGAACTCCAGGCCTCAATGGGTAGGAGCCTTTCCGGACCGGTTTCTGAAGTTGCACAGACACAGAAAGCAAATATCAACGGAAAAGAAAGAAACCCATTTGATTGATTGCAGGTTTAATCAATTTGGTTACCATCTTTTTTACGATGTGTCTTGTGTTTCTTGCACAATCTTTGTTTTGGGTATCTTTGAATAGAAATGGGAAAGCAAGAAAAGACATGAAAAAGCAATGCAGTATAATGAAAACTGACATTCTGGGGAAGATATCGCTTCTTCCTTTTCATGTTTTTGTCGTTGATGCCGCCGTTGGACTTGGATGTGTTTACCGAAGCCATGGCTTTGGTTCCTTCGGATGCTTCAGAGCAGAGGAGGAGTTGTAAAGTTTTTAGTTGTGGCTTGTAACTAGGGTGAGTGGGAAAGAAAGATGTGGAAAGGGGAGAGGGTGCAATGGGAATTACATGTTGTTACTTCGTGTGCTGACTGCAGAGTGAGTGGGGTCCACTTGGGGTTGGGGACTCCTGTGTAATATTATTCTTTTATGTTTTTTTCCAATTTTTCAATTTTATCTATTTGCTGGCATGGAGTAGTAGTGCAAAAGACTACCATGTAGGGCTGTCATTGGACCCTCCTGTGAGGGCAATGCCTTCAAGGAACAGAGGCCCCTAAAATATGGGCTTTTGATTTTTCTTAAAAGGCTCAAGGGGCAGGTATGGACAAAATTTATAGGTTTTCCAATTTGAGGGCTGGACTTAAATATTATTAGGCCCGGCCCGGCCCGGTCCACTTGTTTTTCTTACTTTTATATGTGGTTTTATTTAAGTATATATGTGGGTTTTTTTGGGTAAGATTCCCTTGTGAATTTTGTGTGTAATTAAGCAATGCATGTTCGTAGGTGGTTTTTTTTTTTTTTTTAATTTTTTGCACAATGGCTTTTCTAGATAGAGTTTATTATTTTTTCTCCTTTTTCTTTTTTTTTTTTTTTTTTTTGGCATATGTGAATTCATTTACTGTTAAGAAATATTTGTGAAATTGAGCATACATGTGGGTTTTTTTAGCATAATCCTTATATGGTTCTTATGTGAGTTGTTATTTGCATGGGGAGAGGGGTCACTTCTACTTAGTTATTGGGTCTAATATTTCGCTCAGATTTAGATTCAACTCTAGTGGCCTACCTCTTGGATGGATAGGCTACAGCCCAAAAAACAAAGTGGTAAAAAATTCCAATTGCAGGTTGTAAAATAAATTATGAAACGATTTTTTTTATATCCAACCCATTTGTTTGTTCGGTATTCAAATAACAAGAATTCAATGCGATGTATTATCTCATAGGCCTAAAATTGATGAGTTAAGAGATAAAATTCACTAATACCATAAAATATTTTTCTCTTGGATGGTAAATGATTGCCTAACCATCACCCTAAATCAGATTGTAATAAAGTGGATTTTGGTCTACAACTAAGTTGCTTGTTGCATTTCCCAAGATTGGATAAAGAAGGGTTAAAGTCACATTTACACTTGGTGCCTAGTGGCACTATAAAAATAAGAATCAAAATTGATTTTCTTCTCTTGAAGGCTGGCGCGAGGATCGAGTAGGAGCTAGGTAGTAGGAAGTTTCCTATTTTTCTGAGCCTTAATGGGCACAATTTTATTATGGTGTAGTTTAGCAAGTCTACGTTTTTTGTCTATTTGATCCTTTTTTTCTTTGTCTATTTGACTTAAAACTAATTCAAGTAAGACTTTTTTTTTTTCAAAGTTCACTTAAATGTCTCATTCAAATAACTTAAAAACATGGTTGTTATATTTACTAGTAAAATAAGATAACGTATTGAAGTCCGGGATCCGAACCCTAGATGGGGGGTGAAAAGGGTGGTGAGCTTAGTTCTAAGACCAATTTTAATTATTTTTTCCAAATATGCTCAATTAGTGTTTATGGGATTTAAGGTGAGGAAATAGAGATGATAAACATCTACCAAAGATAAGCATACATCAAGAAATAATCATTCACCTTAACACACCATGTATAGTGGTTCGACCAAGTTGCCTCTATCTACTCCTGGCTTGTGTTCCTGTAACCCACCGGTATTCCACTAAAACAAAGGAGGTTTATGATTCACCTCAAACCTAGCAACCACTTATGCTTTTCCAAGGCTTAGCAATAACCTCTACATATCCTTTTCAAGGGTGATTAATAACCTTTACACCATTAAGATTTCTCTCACAAAGTGCCTAAGAATGCACTAAAAGAGATACATTTGAGTACAAGATGATGCCTCTAAGTTAGGCTGATTTGAAAGTGATAACAAATCAATACATATACATAACAATGATTTCTACGTGTGTAAAAAAATTTCAGAAAACCATCTAACCAACAGAATTAAACCTAACCAACGGTTAATAAACACGTTTCATGATTCAGTTACAGTTCCGGTTATTAAAATCAGAAAATCATGCTTCATGATTCAGTTACAATTTTCAGTCTCAACTCATGGTTATTGACCGAACTAAACTGTGAAATAGGGCTCGGTTAACCCTTTTTCTAAAACACACGGTTAACCGAACTGTTACAATAATAATAATAAAAAGCTAAACGGCTTAGATCTTTTGTAGTATCATTTTAGACTTTTTGTTGTGTTTATTTTCGTAAAAAATGATAATGTTGTTTTGTTTGGTATATGAAAAATGATAGCATCGTGTTGCATGCAAAGTCAAAGGGCAAAAATAGATTTTTTAAAGTGACAATTAACCATAACCAAACCCTCTAATACGATTCACCGCAGTTCGGTTTTTAACAATTTTTTAGGGTACGATTACGGTTACGGTTTTTAAAAACTAAAAATTGTAAAATACAATTCGGTTAACGGTTTTTCCAAAATAAACGTTTAACCGAACCATTACACCCCTAATGATTTCAAAGGTTGCTGCTTAATGCGTATGCATGATCCTTCTAACTCTTTTCAAAGATGATAGCTCACAAGGGATGAAAGTAAGATAATAATCATAAATGTGAGATAGAGGTATGAGATGTACATCTTTGAATCAAGAAAAAAAAACTTGTTTTTGAAAAATGAAGGTCTAAATCTAACAAGTTAGATCAAGGTTTAAAAACAAAACATGTGATGAACAAGATAAACGTTGAAATCATAATGATAAGCACGTTTAAATTGAAATTCATGTTATGTTGTCAACACATAGTTATTTCAAACATTCATAAACATCATGCCATTAGATAAAAACAAAGACTAGGAATAAGCATGAAGAGTTTTAGAGAAAGGGGCAAACTAACATTTGATGAATCAAAGGTTGAAAATCAAGCTTTAGTTTTCCCTTCTCCACTAGTCTTCCTTAGCTCTTCTCCTTCCTTTGCCCACCAAAAAACCTCTCAAGCCCTTGAAACTAGCTTTCAATCTAGATATAAAAAAAAAAAATCAAAGTTATTGTAGCAAAGTATTGTAGCAACGGTATTGTAGCAACGACACTGAAGCAAAACACAGCAAAAAAAAAATTTAAAATATTTTCCAAAAAAAGCAACTCCAAAGAGATTCACACCTTAAAATTAACACGATGATAACAATGATTTTTAAATCATGATCCTAAGATGCCTAAAATGGTATGTAAATGATATTATGCAAATGCATGAAGAGTCATGATTTAAAGTCATAAAACCATGCATGAAGGTTTTCAAGATTCCAATTTCAAAACCATGAGAGATCAAGCTTGTAAAAACATCAATGCATCCAATCAAATTGAAACTAATAAAAGCCCTAATAAAGTAAATGTCAAATAATAAACAAAGGTAATGATTAGATAAATGTGAAGAATGGTATTTTATAAATAAAGATGCATTTGTTTTCATGAGGATAATTAAGGTAAAGTGAGATGAGAAGTCAACAAGTTGTAAAGCAATTGCTTTAATAGTCTTTTTTGAGGTAAAGTTTCTTGAAGCTTGGTAAAGTAAAAGTGAACCTTTTTGGCGGTTGAAACTTTACTTTAACAATCGAATATGATAAAGGTAAATTTATGGCGATTGAGATTATTTACCACATATTTTACTTTACCGCATGTGAAACAAAAAGCTTGCATTCATATATATGTTGTCCCATTTCTAATAAATAAACAAAATTTCAAGTAGATGTGAATGCCTAAAGCAAAAAAAATGGTTGATATCATTGCATCATATTGTTTTTTCAAATTATTTTAAAAGATCAACCCCATCTCCTCTTGTCTATTTTTTTTTCTTTAATAACTTAATTTAAACAAACAAGCCTCTATGGCCAGTTTGAAAACTAACTGTAAAACAGGTTGTGGAATATAATTATTAAAGAGGGGAGGGGTGAAGGATTTAAGGTGGATATGTAGATGGGAACCTCACTTTCCTTGGATTTACTTACGAGTTTGATGGTAGGGCATTACCATTTCACCTTAATTCATTTTCCATACGTAAGGGGAGATTATTTGATGGATATATTTGCCATTTCAGGAATGCAATCCTTAGAATTCCTAGGAATTAATTTCCCTACAAATAAATAGGCCTAGTTTTGAACATTGTTTTGGGTTAAAGATCAATTTAGCCAAGAGCTTGATAGTGGGTGAGATGTTTTGGTTATTTTATATATAAATTATTTATTTTATTATTAGCATGTAATTGATTGTATTTTAGTTAAATACGTGATTAGTCTAAGTGGGGACCACATTAGGCTTAGGTTTGGCGAGTTGTGCTTGTTGGATAGGCGACTTGACCCATAGTTAGCTCGGACCTAGTTAAATGATATAGTTCTTCTTAAACCAAAACTCTACTTCTTTTCTAACCCAAACTCTTATCTATTTAAAACCCAAACTCTATCTCTTTAGAATTTAAGTCAGACTCCAGCTCCTATTCTCATTCTATATATACAGCACCACGTATTCTTCTCTCTCTCTTCCGGCTTTCTTTAGCTTTGGCAACTTGCAACTTTGAATCAAGCCATCGGGTTTTCGATCATAGACGACCATCTTTTTCCTCGCGAAACCCTCTTCGCCGGGATAGCACTTTGGGCTTTGGCAATAGGAATTCTAGTTCGTCTCCTTCAACCGCGAACCTAAGGCAAGTAGCTAACAATAATTTGTAGATTTAATACTCGTATTCCTCCTTGATTTTCGTGTTGGGGCATATGGAAACCCCTTTAAAGCCCTTTCATGTGATGATGATGTTATGCTAATCTATTTTTATAGTGAGGTCAGAGATTGGGGGATGGTTCAATTGAACTTTTCATGAATGTGTTACTGTAGCAATATTCTGATTTGCATGTTGACCATAGCCCACCCATAATTGGTTTTCAAAACCCCTTTTTAATCATCCAAGATTTTGTAAATTGTGTGTTAATGTAGATTGGTTGGCTGTAATTGGATTCACTGTGAACCCTTTGGGAACTAGTGAAGACCAGACCTGAAACAAGTTCCAAGATTCTGATTTGCATGTTGACCATAGCCCACCCATAATTGGTTTTCAAAACCCCTTTTTAATCATCTAAGATTTTGTAAATTGTGTGTTAATGTAGATTGGTTGGCTGTAATTGGATTCACTGTGAGCCCTTTGGGAACTAGTGAAGACCAGACTTGAAACAAAGTTCCAAGACACAACTGTTTGGAATTGTTTTTGCGTGTTTCTGACCATGGGACCCAGGTGGGCCACCCGATGACCGATCTGATCAGTGGATCTGGAGGAGGACCCACGGGCAATAGATGGCGGACCCGTACGAGGTGGGCCTTGGTTGGCCTACCATCTAGCACCTTGATCATATGGAGGCGTGTTTAAGGAGCAAAAACCAGTCTGGGTGACAGGCAGTTGTGGGACCCACTGGACGACTTAATCATGGATCAGATCCGATCCTTTGGCCGTACATGGCTGGGCGATAATGGTTATGAGGGTAATCTGACTTTTTGCCTAGTGGGGGCCCACTATCTGAGAGTCTCTTTGACAATAGGCGTGGAGCCTTTAGTTTCTACAACTGGGTTTCTGCGTGTGTTTTAGACATGTACATGAATTAAAAAAAGTAAAAGAGGTTGTTGACTTGGACACGTTTTTGAATAAGGGAGTCCACATGCTACAAGCTTGAACTTTCTATTAGAATATTTACCCTGCTCCATTAGTTTTTGAGAATTAGAAAAAGGGCCCTGGTTGTTTTATAAACTGAAATTAGACCTTTTGACTTATTTTGGATGTGGAAAATGTTTTGGATGGGGTCCTTAAGTTTTCTAAAATTATAAACTAAGATTATTATTTATCATTATCATTTGCAAATTAATTTTTAATGGTGTCCTTAATCCTTGATTGGATCATTGGACCTGAGTAAATATCGTCTGGGCACACGGTATCTTACCAACGTGGGGTTTAGTGCCTGCTATGACCTCGGAGAAATCCCAGTGGATTCTAGCTCAACCTATCTCTATTGGAAAGCCCTTAAGTGGTGGGTCTATACACCATTGAATGTGAAGGGATGCATTGATCTTTTATCTATTAAAGATTCTTGTGGTTATTGAGTACGAAACCAAATGTTTGACCTTAGGATTGGCTTGTGGTTAATCTTTGACCTTTGGGTTTGCATACATGATTGAGATTGATGTTGGTTTGTTAGTTGCATACCCTATATTGATTGGATATGGGCTGTGATGTGGCTTGGCGATTGATTGAGATATTATGGAGGTTTATTCTATTGATTTGTTGGTATTCGATTGTGGATTGTTGCTAGCCCTTTACTCCGACTTAGGTTTCTATGTCAGAACATTATTGGTTACTAGGTCTATTCTACTATGATATGTATATATATGTACATCGATTGGGTCATATTAGAACGACTGCAGTTGTAATCAGACAGCTGATCACCGATGTATTCGGACACTTATATCCGTAATTGATTGTTTGACTAATATTCCGTATTATCGATCGATTTATGACCGCCGACATGATTTAGATAGTTAGGGTTGACCACCCAAAGCAGTGGCATTGCTTCTGTGTGACTATTATATTGCTCTATTGTGTAGATTGGATTTAGGTTATATGTTTATTCCGTCATTGTCACAGTATTATTCTCTTATGATCATTACATGTCATTACTCACATTGATCTTGTATTTTATTTATAAATTATGGTTGCGTACTTACTGTTTACTTTGTTTATTGGTGCATAGGTACCGATCACTACCTTACCGAGGAGACGGAGGAGGGTTAAACTTGTCAAGCATTTGAGCCAGTTGTTAGACCCGAGTGGAGTGCCAGAGGTGGCTATGGAGCCGTCTGAGTCTGCGCATGAAATATCGACATCTTAGACTCCTTAGTTGATTTAATTCTAAAGTATATTTTAGTTAGTTGATTTTAGAATTAGTTAGCAAACCCTAAACCTTGAACATTTAGTTGGTTATGTGTTGGTTTGGTTTTGGATATTGATACCAATTGATTTAACACTTCCGCAAAGAATTTATTATGACTCACTATGGTTCGAAATTTTGTGGGTCCATATTTGGGAGCTTGTGTTGCATTAAACACAAGAAAATGTATGTTTATTCTATTTTTCACGTTATCCCCTGGTTGTATTTTGAGGGACATGACAGTGGGGTTTGGATGTCTAAAAGTAAAAATTCAGTATTTAGCTTTGGTGATTCACTGTAAGGTGGGGAAGTTACCAATGTAGTATTTGGGTTTGCCAATTAAGGCTAGGTTGAGATCAAAGAAAGTTTAGGATCTAGTGGTGGAAAATCTTAAACAAAAGCTTTCTGCTTGGAAAAGGACTTATCTATCCTTTGATGGTAGAATTTTTTTAATAAAGGCTACGCTCTCTAATCTCCCAGTCTGCTACATGTCTCTCTTTTGGATATTGGTGGGAGTTAGGGAGAGGTTGGATTGTATATGCATGGATTTTCTACGGGAAGGCGAGTGATAAAAGGAAGTTACGTCTCCTAAACTTGACTAAGTCATTACACCTAATGGTTAGGGTGGTTTACGTTTGGGGGACTTGAAAATTAAGAATTGGTTGTTACTAGCTAGATGGTGGTGGAAATTTGAGGAGAAAAATAAGCCTTGTGGAGGAACATTACTAGTGAAAAACATGGTGAGGATGATCGAGGTTGGGCTCCTGGTAGTTTCCCTAGGCATTAGGTGTCAGGTTTATGGGGGTAATGTTCTAAAAATTGGAGATGTATCTTCTTAGGGAGGGAAGGTGTTCTAGTAAGGGCTCAGAGAGAACACACAGCACACCATTATTACAGTAGAATATTTCTCTCGTCTACTATTTGTTTTTCACTACTGTTGCTGCAAGCAAGTCTGAAATAGGTCCGGTGAGTTTGAGTTCTTCATCCATTCGAGTGCGCGAGTGGTCGAGATATCTAATTAGGAAGTCGTAGTATCCTGGGGTAAATGTTCACATGTCCACTGCCCAATTGTGGGGGCAAAATCTATCTAAATAAAGCATCCTCTATTAAGTGCTTTGGATGCCAGTTGTTTGGGTTCTGTCTTTCCTTTCTCTAATTTTACCACTAGATTAATTAATTTATTGCTAATTTTTGGAGATCTGTTTCCAACAGTTTAGACATATTTCTATTTTGCGGCATAAATTATTGATAAATGAAAATGACTATTACTGGGGAGAGTCTTAAAATATTCTATTTTGAGTGCCAATATTTTAAGATGTGGCAACTGGAAATGAAATTGGACGATTTTGATTGTAGAAACGAGATCCTCAATCATCTTCAGAATTTGTTATATAGTGTATTTGTGAAATACAAAGCTGTAAATGAATTATGAAAAGTACTAAAAAGGGAGTATGCTACTGAAGATGTAAGAACCAAAAAATGTGCAATAGAAAAACTTCTAGACTTCCAAATGGAAGAAAGATAATCAATGATATCACAAGTTAAAAGACCTTTAAAAATACTCCATAAAGTCCAAACCGAGGGAATGGGGACATACCCGAATAATTTGTAGTTGGCAATACTATTCACAAAACCCTACTCCGTGAAAGGACTTTGGGATCTCCTTTAAACATAAAAAGAAGTAGATGAAAAATAGAGGATTTGATAATCCTCCTCTAGATACAAGAACAACATTAGAACATGATTCCTAGAGCAAGGAATCTGAACATCTGGGTGAGGCCAATCTAAATGAGATAAAGGGAAACCAGAAAAGACCCAAACCCAATGCATATCAACTAAAGATCAATAAGAAGAAAAACCAAGACTACGATCTAAAACCCTACAAAGACATAAATAAGAAAAGAGATGCTGAATGCTTTGTTTGCGTGAAAATAACTATTATGCAAAAGAATGCCACAAAAGAAATGGAAAAAAAAAAAAAAGTTAAGGAGCAAGCTAATCTTACTTAGAAAAACTTTGTGGGGGTGGTGACAAAGGTAAACCTTGTTCACAGTGGTAGAGATTGGTAGGTTGATATTGGGTGCTTACATCTGTAGAGACAAAAGTGCATTCGTCTCCTATGTGCGGGTAGGAGATAACCAAGAACGATATATGGAAAACTCCTCTACAGCCAAAGAGGTCGGTCAAGGGAAAGTGGTTTTGCACCTCTCTCATGAAAAGTTACTAACTTCGACAAAAGTTCTACATGTGCCCGATGTGGGAAAGAATTTGGTTTTAGTTTGATTCTAATAAATAATGGTTTTAAATTAGTGTTTGAATACCAAAAATTATATAAAATGTTATATCTCGTAAGTCCTTTTCAAGATGAATTAAACTCTGTGGGAAATAAAGCTTCTACATCTGTTTATATTATTATCTCGTATGAGGTGTGGCATGCTGGACAAGTTCATGTGAATTTTTAATCTATAAAAATATGATGGGTTTGGAATTAATTCTAATATTAGAATTAATTCCTAAGACTTGTGAAGTTTGTGTTCAGTCCAGAAATGCAAGAAAACCTTTCAAAAGTCTTGTAAGATGTTGTGAACTTTTAGGACTAACTCATAGCGATATTTGCGAACTAAATGGTATTTTAATCGAAGCTAGTAAGCTATACTTTATTACTTTTATAGATGATTAGTCAAGATTTTCATATATCTACTTGCTTAGAAATAAATCTAAGGCCCTTTTGAGATTTAGTCTTTATGGATTGGAAGTAAAAAACCAACTGGGTAAGAAAATTAAGTTCCTTAAACTTGATTGAGGAGGAGAATAATTTTCCGACGAATTTGTGGATACCTGAAAAAACTTTGGTATAATTCATGAAGTGACAGCCCCTACTCCCCACAACCAAATGGCGTAGCCAAGAGGAAGAATAGAACCTTGGTTGAAATGGTGAACTCGATGTTAAATAGTTCTGGCATACCCAAGAACTTGTGGGGGAAGCTTTTTTTTTTTTTGCAACTTGTCATATTCTGTATAGGATACCGGCCTTTAAGAAGATAGATGTAACACCATATGAGTTATGGAAGGGTAGGGCCCCTATCTTAGAATACATTAAAGTGTGGGGGTGCCTAGCCGAAGATGTTGTGCCCTATCCTAAATGAGCTAAACTTGGACCTAAAACACAGGAGAGTGTGTTTATAGGATAAATAGAACACGGCAAGGCCTATAGGTTCCTAGTAATTGTTAAGACTTAATTATCGAGTCTAAAGATGCTATATTCTTTTTCAGTCTGTTTATTCATAAAAACAAAGAACACCTAGAACTGTTGACATTTTAATGATGTGAAAGCAACAATAACTCATAACCTTGAACCTGACAATTTTGAACCCTGTAGAAGTAAAAAGACCTAGGAAAAAATATTCCTTTGGTCATGACTTTTATACCTATATTTTGAAGAATGACCTTAAGACTTATAGTGAGGCCATGCAAGCTCCAAATGATAACTTTTGGAAAGAAGCCCTTAATAGTGAGATAGGATCTATACTTGCAAATCATACCTAAGAACTTGTTGGTCTTCCTCTGGAGACTAAACCATTGGGTTGTAAATGGATATTCTAAAGAAGCTAAGGATCGATGGGTCTATTGAAAAGTTAAAGGCTAGACTGGTTGTAAAAGAGTTCAAACAAAGGGAAGGAGTTGACTTCTTTGAGACCTATGCCCCAGTAACAAGGATTACTATCATTAAAGTGTTGATAACCCTAGCTTCTATCCATAATATGGTCATCCACCAGATAGATGTAACAAGCTGCATTTTTAAATGGAGATTCAGATGGAGAGATCTATATAGAATAACCAGAATGGTTTATTGCACGAGGCAATAATACAAAATTTATAAACTGGTTAAATCTCCCTATGGCTTAAAATTGGCTCATGAGCAGTGGCATGAGAAATTTTAACAGGTGTTGATGTTATAGGGTTTTAGAATAAATTAATCAAATAAATGTGTTAAAAGTTCTTGGATTATAATTTTCTTGTATATAGATGATATGCTTATTTTTTTTAACTGATTTAAAATCAATTGAAAACACAAAGATGTTCCTTTGCTCAAAGTTTGAAAAGAATGACATGGGTGAGGCAGATGTGATTCTTGGAATCAAAATCCAGACACTACGAATGGATTGTTTTATCACAATCGCACTATATTGAGAAAATGCTTCCGAGGTTTAATATGCTTGAGCGCAATGGTGTATCCACCCCTTTCGATCCTAGTGTCAATTTGTGTAAAAACAAAGAAACAAGTGTATCTCAATTAGATTGTTCTAGAACTATTGGATGCTTAATGTGTACCATAAACTGCACTTGACCCGACATTGCCCATGCAGTAAGCAAATTGAGCGGGTATACAACTAATCCCAGTTATGAGCATGGGACGGTCGTAATTCGGCTATTCAAATACCTAAAAAGACCTTTGATTATGACATGCAATATGAGAAATATCTCGTGGTACAAGAAGGGTACTGCAATGCTAGCTGGATATTGGATTTTGAGGGATCTAAGTCCACAAGGGGCTATGTATTTACATGTGCTAATACAATTATCTCATGGAAAGAAAAACAAAAACTATAGTGTATATTCTGATCTACAATGGATTCAGATATTATTGTTATGACATTAGTTGGTGAGAAAGCATAATGACTAAAGAACTTGTTGATGGATATACCTACATGGGGTAAATTAGTTCCAGCCATCCCACTCCACAATATTCTAAGTTTGCAATTGATAAGGTATGTAACAAAACTTACAATGGTAAATCCAAACTTATTCGTTTGAGGCATAATCTGTTGAGACAATTACTCAAGTAACGATAAGATCAATGGAGGATCTAACTAATCCACTAACCAAAAGATTTGCTAGAGAGCGGGTTTCCTTAACATCAAGGGGAATAAGAACTACGCTCGAAAAAGACAAGTCACCAATAACGGACTCTCAACCTGTTTGACTGGAGATCCCATGGGATGGGCTCAATGGAAAGAACGAAGTTATCATCGGGCAACACTGTGAGAACCCTTCAAACGCCACATGTGTAAAACCCATTCCTATGATGTGAAGTATTCATTTCTTGTATAATAGTTGGTATTAAATCTATATCTTTTATATGTGGGCTGTTGTATAGGAACATCCCATTCCTATGATGTAAAGTATTCATTTCATGTATAATAGTTGGATTAGGATATTTTATAGAGTACTTATGAAAACAGAGATAGCACAAGGCCATTAATATGCACGGTTATTTAGAAACCAAAGTAACCCTGAGGCTGTGTAATAAGTATGACTTACCGGATAAACTCTTAGTTCAAAATCATCATTCACCTTAGAGTTTTGGTATTTTCAGATTTATTACACTAAGTGAAGGTTCAAGAACTAGTTCACCACCATCTATACACATCCTCATCAGAGTTTCTTTTCTGTCATATACTTTAAAGTGTAGGGGATTGTTTGGTAGTTTCATGCTTTAAAGCATAGGAAAGTTCTCTCTTTTGTGTATGTTTATATTTGGACTTGGATAAGCTAGCTCTGGCCCATTAACCCATTACTCTTGTCTAGTCCGACTCATTTTTGTTTGTAGCTGTTATGGCAGACGTGTAACTGCTCTCACAACATGTATCCTATTTTTTATGACACATTACTACCATGCGCAATGGCGTGTTTATGTGTTAGCCTTTGGGGCTTTACTTCCACAAAAGTAGTAATGATTTCCCTCCACCATGGGTTCTATCACGCATCTGCTTTGATGAATTATGCTACCCTTGCAGAAGTGTCTACGTTACCACTAGGTGGCGATAACATGCTTTTGTTTTCGTTTGGCCTCCTCTTTATATAGAGGTTCTGCAGAAAGGCTCAAAGAGAACACACAGAATACCACTATCATAGTAGAATATCTCCCTTTTCCACTCTCTGTATTTTACTATTACTGTTGCAAGCGAGCCTGAAGTAGTGGTCGGCTAGGTTTAAGTTATTTATCCATTTGAGTGCACGAGTGGTGAAGATGTCTGATCAAGAAGCTGTCATATTTTGTGGAAGATGTCCACGAGTCCATTGCATAATTGTGGGGGCGAAACCTATCTAAAAAAGTGCCCTCTGTGATGTGCTTTGGCTGCCCATTATTTTGGTTTCTTCTTTTTTTTTTTTCTCTAATTGTATTATTAGATTAATTCGTTTATTGACAATTCCTGCAAGTCTATTTCCAATTGATTCCACTTTCTTTTCAATGAGATCAAGTTTTTGCCGTTTCGACTTCCGTTGAATTCAAACACATTCATAGGACAACAAATGGCTTAGTAGACTTTTTGGCCAAGAATCGGGTGGACATATCTTTTCCTTTTGCTGCTTTCAGTGTAGCCATCTCCTGGCAGCTTTTGTGTTTTCCTTTTCGGTATAAAGCTTTTATACCTCTGTTTCTCCCAATTGGTTTGATTGCCTCTCTCTTTATATATATTAAAGCAATAGGGAGGAAGGATGTAGAGGGTGCCACGGTAGCAGCACAATAACTCTCTTTTCAAAAAAAAAAAAATATATGCACAAAAAAATACAGTGATTTAATGTGCCATGTCACTTTTCTAATCTTCCTCTCCTAAGGTCTCTTATTTAAACTGTTACCTCCCTTGAAATCTCTCTCAAACAACTCCTAAAATCTCTGATACAAATAACCATCTCTCTCATATCAATTCTCTACAAATCACAAAAATAACCAATCTCTACAAATCCCCCACACATTTCCTGTTATGCAAATTTCTTTCACTTAACTCCAACACCACTCTTTAAAACCTCTCAAATTTTCTTTACAAATATGGAAATAACCAATATCTTCTTAGCTTATTGATTTTCATCTTTCATGATGTGGGCCATGTTTAAATGGACAATATTTTAAAAGATCATGTGATACGATGCATGTGTACGGCCGTTTATCAGTGGGCTCCCTATAGAAATTTGTAAAGAGTTATGTGAAAATCATTACTAAATGTGGTAGCATGAATGGATCCCTTTGATATTACTTCAGGTGAACCATGATTTAAATAATCAATAGTCCAAAAAAGAAGTACCTGATACCATGAGCCTAGAGGGCCATCTATTTGAGAGCCCGCCTATAGAAATCACATGCTACCATAAAGTTGTTGCAAAATGCAATTAAAGTTTAATCTTATAAATATAACACAAAAGAATCCTCTTAAGGGGACAGTTATTCAGATTTTATGACCCATGAATATCAGCCTCTTTCACTTGTGTGTAAGCCAACTCGAGTTTTAAGAACTCAATAAATCTAACCCATGCACCATCTGAGTGGGACCTACTGAATAGATACTTTATTAATCTATATATGATTTGATAGAATAAAAAGTATAGCCATCTTAAGTTATTAACATCTGAATTCTTTGAAATGGACTTCATATTTTAACACCCTTAAAACTATTTTCGGTGGAATACTTGTTTAACGGTGTTTTTTTTTTTTTTTTATATTATTATTATTTTTTCAGTGGAATTATAACATTGGACCCAACCTAGACCCTATTATAGATCCTAAGCATTGGACATGGATCCAGGCTACCTACCGTCCAATCTAAATTCCAAATAGGGCATTGCATGAGCTAGACCAGCAAGGGTCCTCCTACCTCAGCTGGCCGACCATGGTCTGAATTTGGATCTTGTTTTCAGCCTTTCAAATGAGCTTGGGCCCACTATCTTCACACAATCGATAAACAGGCCAGCATGGGCAAGTGCATTTGTTACTAAAGGCCCACTAATAGGCTTTTATCTAATAATTTTCATTCATCTTGAAAATGGATTAGGGGTGGCCTAAATTTCAGGCCCACAGATTGATACAACTTGCAAACTAGAATATCAGATTTAGTAACTAAACGCGCCGGTTAGGGCACGCTTCACCCAGCTCAAGTTCAACCCAATAGATGCTGAAAGAAAGATGAATTCCCTTTTTTTCTTTTTTTACAGATGGAGAAACTCCACAACAATAAATTTATCATCATCAATTATTTAAAGAACATTTTTTTTACATTTACAGAAGATATAATTGTTACAATAACCTTGATTGATCAACAGCATAAGATGAATGAGCAGCAGCTATAAGAGCAGCACCAATGCCCGGCCCATCTTCCAATACCCTGAGAACAACATGCCTTGCCACATCTTCCCCTAGAATTTCAGCCACTGCTTCATTTAAGTACTCCCTGAACATCAAGTAACATGAATATAGGGCCCCTTCAATGGCCACAACTGTTCTCCTTGGTTTACCTGACAACTCGCTCTTTGTTCTTCCACTGGCAATGCCACCACTCCCATCTCTGCCAATTTTCTTCAGGATCCCCACAATACCAGCGGCAGCAAGCCTTCCCGCTCGGCGAGTTACCACATCACATACTCTTACAACGAGCCTACGTACCTTGAGTGGGACATCAGATATCTGAAAGAATCACCAAACAATGCTCGAGATTAAAAAAGCGTGCTCATGGCCCACATGCCATGATGGAGAAATTACACCCTCATCCAGACCATTGATCTGATGACCCCAACATGGATGGTGTGCGCCCAAAATCCGGATGGGTTGGATGATCATAGACACCATAGGCATACAAATAGCTTGTGAAAATAATGGCACATAGAAATTAAACAAAGGATAGCTCGGGTCTAGAAGACAGTTGGACCCTGCTACCAACAATGGAGCTCATTAGATCAATTTCTGGATCATGGAACCACTGGAAAAATGGCATGTGGGCAAAGATAACCATACACATCATAATGCATGAAAATATTCCTATAACTCTTCATGAAATGAGAATGGGTACAAAATCTGGACAGCCGTCAGGAATTTTAATTGTTTTGAAACTCAGGAATTTTAATTGTTTTGAAACTCATGGCACAACTCACACACCCACTCACACACACTATCCAAGTAACACAGCCATCAAGACTTTTACCCCTAATGTCTCTTTAAGGATCTTCGCTACTTCTCTTAGGTCAGAAGTATCATCCTCATGCATGGCAGCCATCAACGGTGTGCTGGATCATCACCGAAAGGAAAATTCATTAGAGGGAACTTTCAGCCGAACATTCAGTTTATTACTAGTACAATCATCTAAACCATTCAGAAGTAGTACAATGACTTTATGATGCAGAAGTTTCAAACAAATAAAAAGGAAAATTAAGAACAATATGATGATAGAAATATACCCCCATTCTTCCTCTCCAAATTTCACAGCCGAAAGCATTATATGATGCTTGGAACCTATGACTATTGTTTCTCTCTATTGGAAACAGATAGTGGTTGCATCCTTCAGAACACCTGATTAATCCATACAGTGACCTTCATACAGCAACCTTAAATCATCTTCAAACCCTACTTGGCCCACTGTGACTTCAAAGGTCTGACCGAGCCTCGTCTACGAAATGGCCAGGTTCGCCAATGTTACAATCAAAAGAATGGTTGAACTTGGGAAAAGTCAAACGACAGCCAGTTGTCCTTTGGAACGAGGACTGAATATGTCGCAAAACAGTCGCTCTACCAACTAGGACGAGCCAGCCTTCAAAACTATTGAACCACTGACTAATCTGCCTTTTAAGACAGTCAAATGGGTCCTGCAACTTTAGTATGTGATTCCTCTTCCACAATGACTAAAGGGACAAATAGACCTCAGATGCTTCCAAAAGGGTCAAATGGCTCATATGAACCTACCAACCGGAGTGAAGACGAAAAACGTGTAGGAGGAAAGAGGAGGAAAGAGGAAACAAGGTTAGTAGAAGAAGAGAAGGGGAGAAGCAAAGGGAAGAAGAGATGTAAGACAAGGGAAAATGAAACATGAGTGCGTAAATATCAAACGAAGGCTCTCTTCGTTCTGATACCATGCCACAACAGTAAGAAGAAGGGAGTGCGTTTGACAAAAGCGAATAACCTTATCTTTTAGCTTCTTCATCCTTTAGAAAGAACCTTCAAAAGATTGACAACAATTCCCCATAAAAGATGATAAATATCAAGGATCTGGACCGTAAACAAGAAAAAGATATGTACTCCACATGCACATATGAAACTACGCTTTAATAACTAATAGAAGTTCAAACATGAAAGTTAGGAATACCCAAACTCTGAATTAACACCAATGATTGCAACAAATCATTTGAGCAATAAAGATTTAATATTTGGCCGAGTTTATCCTCAAGATATTGTTTTCTTCTTAATGACACAGCACGGGAGGGAAGAATAACCAACGGACTATTATCCAAGCCAAAAGGCTTAGTGATAGGGATCCATGGGATCCAAATCGTCTTGGTCTCACACCAAAGACACGCAACCAAGAGAAAACAACTCAAGGGAGAA
Source organism: Persea americana (assembly GCA_029852735.1). Classification (NCBI taxonomy): domain Eukaryota; kingdom Viridiplantae; phylum Streptophyta; class Magnoliopsida; order Laurales; family Lauraceae; genus Persea; species Persea americana. The sequence continues at coordinate 26,069,669 of CM056811.1, forward strand.
ATTTTATTATCAATCAACTTCTGAATATGAGGGATTACAATCCTTTACATAGACTCTAGCTCTAATATATTCTTGGAAACTATTCCAATCAAAATCAGATTCTAAATCCGAATATAAACCTCCTAATAAAATTAAATCTATATTCCTAAATTTTAGCTACTGATTATTGAAGGAAAACAGGAAAGTCTCGAAAGTTTGCACAATCTTGAGCCTTTAATTTTTTTTAAATACATTGTGGAATCCGTAACATCAGATCGCAATCTTCAGTTTTCCATCATCGATAACCAAAGATAAAGGCAATGTGTGGCACTTGTCTTCTTTTGAAATCACTTGACCAATATAATTATCTTCTAATGACTTACAGGACATTGTGTGAACTGTTATTTTGAGAATATAGAGCATAGAACACACACACACAATATATATATATATATATATAGAGAGAGAGAGATACAAAAATCATGTGTCCCCTTAGGATTCCATCACTTCTCATTATATAAGCCCTATTAACAGAATCCTAATACAAATCAAATCCCAAATTATAGCTACCTAATTGTACATGAGTTATGACTAGACTAATTGTAGTTTAACTAAAATAGTATAGCTAATAAAAATACAAATACAAGTATTAGGCATTTTGACATCCATTTGGAGGCAGCAATGGCAAGAAGTAACCGAACTGTAGTCATTTTTGCCACAGGTGCAAACGTTTCCTCGCAGTCAATCCCATATTCTTGCCTGTTTCCGAGTGCCACAAGTCTAGCTTTGTGTCTATCCAAGGAGCCATCAGATTTAAGTTTGATTGAGTAGATCCATTTGCAATCGATGGGTTTAACTGTGGAAGGACAATCCACAATGTCCCATGTGTGATTTTGATCCAATGCATCCAGTTCTTCCTTCATGGCCTGTTTCCAACTCTCATGTTAGATTGCCTGCAAATAAGAACTTGGGAGATAGATAGAAGAAAGTGCGGTCATCAAGGAAGTGTGTGAATCCATACCGCTCAGGTGGTCTAGAAGCTTTGGAGGAGCGACGCAGGATATTAAGAGTTGTGGAACCAGTTGCCGACAGAGGATCAAAAGGACGGGCATCTACAGTGGTAAGTTTTTCCCAACAATGATAAACAAAGTCAGGATGAAACCTAGTAACGTTTCTTTTATCTAAAAAACCCGGTAAGAGAGTGGGAGAAGAGGGATGACAACAATCCAAGTTAGTTTGAAAAAAATACTGGTTTTCAAAGAAAATAACATTACGAGAAACCCTGATGCGGCAACCAATGGGGTCGTAGCACACAACCTTTTTGATTGGTGACATAACCCAAAAAAGCACACCGGCGAGATTGTGCGGTTAATTTTGTTCGTTCTGTGGGACGTAAATGAATGGAACAAACACATCCAAAGGTATGTAGATCAAACACAGGATGATGATCAAGCAGTTTAAAATGCGGTGTTAATTGAGCAATGGTAGGGGATGGGAGACGGTTTATTAAATGTACTGCAGTGGTGAGAGATTTTGCCCAAAAACGAGGAGGAACTGATGATTCAATCAGCAGTGTTCGAGTAACATCAAGGAGATGCCTATTTTTTCGTTTGACTCTATTTTGTTGACGAGTATACGAACAAGTATGTTGAGAAATGATTCCTTCTTTAGTCTTTAGAAAAGAATGAAAATTATTGGAAATACCCCCCCACCAATTCCAGGAATCTGAGCGCAAAGTTTTAATGCATTTTGAAAATTGGGTCTCAACATACCTAAGAAAAAACTGAAATGCTCTAAGAACATCAGACTTGGAATGCAATAGATAAACCGAAGTAAATCTGCTGTAGTCATCAATGAACGTAACAAAGTACTTGAAATGACCATGGGAAAGGTGAGGGGCAATGCCTTAAACATTGCTGCGAATTAAGTCAAAACATTCAATGCTCCGTGTTGTGGAGTGAGGAAAAGGTAAAGTAATACTTTTTCCTAATTTACAAGCATCACATTCAAAAGAAGCAGAATCAAAAGGTTTATTTAATAATCCAGATTTAAATAAAATAGACATCGTAGATGCATTCGGATGACTAAGTCTATTATGCCACAACCGAGAATTGTTTTGAAGAAAAAAAACCCAAAACTAGTGTAAAATTTTTTTTTGACTAAATGTAAAAACTGGAAGGGAAAACAGCCTGCCACGCTTAGGCCCCCTCGCGATCAGTTCCCCTTACTCCTGGTCCTGCACAACACAACCAGAAGAAGAAAAGGAAACATTGTAATTATTCTCAACAAGTAGACCCACAGAAATCAAATTTGTAGCAAGATGAGGAGACACTAAGACATTGGTTAATGGTAATGGGCCAGAGGTATCACCAACAGAGGTGATGGTCTCCATTTGCAGTTTGAACAGTAAGAGTACCAGTGTAAGGAACAACATTTCGCAATTTGGTGGGTGAAGAGGTCATATGGTTACTCGCTCCAGAATCTAAGTACCATGTATAAGATAGAGACGAATCAATACCTGAGATGTTCGTAGATGCCAAGGCATTGATAATCATTTGATTTATGCAGTGAGAGGAGGTGGGGATGCAGAGTGTGATGAGGAACCAGGCTGTGAAGAAGAATCATACTGGAGGGAACCACTTTAGTCCGAGGGTGCATATTGTTAAGAGTTCGTTGTGTAAGCACTAGGAGCGGAATGTACTGTGTAAGTACTAGGGGCTGACGGCGTATAGTTACGAGAAGTAGAATTGCGACCCTTATTCCGACATTCTTTAATAACGTGACCAATGGCTTTACACTACCTGTAGATCCTTGCTTTGCATTGGTTTGCATAATGACCATATTTTTTACAGTTATAGTACTGAGCTTTACTGATGTCCCTGGGAGGTGGTCTGGTTGTAGTAGCATAGGCAAGTGGAGCCTCAGCAGATCTCAGCTAATCCACAGAAGTTTTGGTAAGCAGACGTTCCTCCCTCAGAAGTTCCTGAAGACAATCATCTAAGCTGGGAAGAGGTGCTCGGCTCATTAAGTTTGATCGAACAGTCTCAAACTCCAGACGAAGTTTCATGAAAAGGGAAGTAATTCTGGTAGAAGAGCTTCAGACACAGTTGCAAATTTGATCTCATCAGAGTCAGACCACATTTGTCGAAACTCATTGTAATATTCTTGTATAGACAGGACGCCTTGAGAAAATTGGGAGATGTCGAGCTCCAAGTGAAATTGGCGAGCAACATTACCTTGTTGATAAATCTTTTTAAGATAATCCCACATCTCACGGGCAAATTTGCAAGGTTTTAGATTGAGAATAAAAGGGGGTTCAACAGATCTAAGTAACCAAGTTTGATTTTAGCATCCTTAGTTTTCCAAGCTGAGATCTTCTTGTCATCATCCTCCGGTTTAGGTTCGGAACCATCCATGTAGCCCCAGAGTTCTTTTCCTTTTAAGTAGATTTGAAACTGGAAGGCCCACAATGTGTAATTTTTTCCATCAAAACGAACTAGGGCAATTTCAGATTTCTCCATGACGACCAGACTAGAAAGAATTCCAAACTAGAGTAATAATGGCAAGGAAGGAAGCATTGCAACAGTAGCAGCAATGCAAGGAGCAGAACCCAGAATGGAAATATCACAGCAGCAGTGCGATAGTAATCCTCACAGAAGTAGCAGCAGTACAGCAGTAACCAGCAGATTAGATGAAGAAAGAAACAGTAACCAGAAGCAGAAACGGCCACACAGCAATGCAGCAGCCAACACAGCAGCAATTAAACAGCATAAAGAATGCCTGGAAATAGTGCACAGAAAACTGTAGGCAAAACGTCCCTGTCGGCAGAGTGTAGATCAGCACGTGGGCCCCAACTGGTGATCTTTAGACAGATCAGAGAGTGGGGATGAAGGAAGAGTAGTTTTATGCAACTACTGGAAGTGGTCCCAGTTAGAACAAATCCAGATCCAGGATTTTGGACGGCCAAGATGAAAACAAGTGGCAAAGATTGAATTTCCACAAAAATTGGTAGAAGACCTACATCTGATGATCAGTAAATAAGGAAAAAATCTTCATAAACACAGAAAACTCCAGGCGGCCAAGAGGGGCAGATCCCGCTGATGTGGTGATGATGATCACAGGTGGTCCATGCTTGATCTGAGAGGATCAGGCTGAAGGAGATGATCGGAGAATGGTTTCCAGGGCTTGGAAGATGACTAGGAGATGATCACAGATGATCAACTTGGCTATGATACCATGTTATTTTGAGAATATAGAGCATAGAACATGTAGAGAGAGAGAGAGAGAGAGAGAGAGATATGCAGAGATCGTGTGTCCCCTTAGGGTTCCATCACTACTCATTATATAAGCCCTATTAATAGAATCCTAATACAAATCAAATCCTAAATTATAGCTACCTAATTGTACATGAGTTATGACTAGACTAATTGTAGTTTAACTAAAATACAATAGCTAATCAAATTACAAATACATGCGCAGATGGGCTTGATTGACATGAACAACCGTAAAATCTAATTGGATGTTTAGGCTTTTTGTTCATTAGATCCATGTCTTCAATTTCTGTTAGTCCTTTGTCTTCATTTGCATCTTGCTTCTATAAATCAGCAGTGTCCATAGAAAGAATTTCAGTTTCTTTGTCTTCAAGTTCATTTGAAGCATAGATCCATTTCTGAAGTTCTGGAATCTATTTCACTAAAATTTTAAAATTTTTCATGAGATTTTCCCGATCTTGCTTCTCAACATCACCCTTGATTTCTGTTTCTTCCTTTTATTACTCCTTAGTTCATCAGTTGAAGGTGACGACATGGACGAAGATGGTGTTGGAACGAGTCTAATCCATTTTTCTTTCCATTGGAAGGACTATGTCCTCGTCTCTTTATCATCATGTGCCTTCTGATAAAAAAGCCATGGCAGTCCCAAACAAATATGAGTGATATTCATAGGGATAACATCACACTAAATTTTGTCCTCATAACCACCAATCTTGAAAGATACCAAACATGTGTGAGTCAAAGGAATGACATAACCATTAGACCATGTGACTTTGTAGTGTTTAGGTAGCTTCTCAATTGGCAAATGAAGCTTGTCAATAGCCTCTTGTGAAACAAAATTTATTGCACTACCATTGTCAATAACCAAACTAGCTAACTTGTCTTCGCACTTAACTTGCGTTCGGAATATCAAGGTTTTTTTCCACTCTTTTTCCTTCTCCTTGGTGGTGAAAAGTCAGCAAATGACAAGTGTGGGATTATCCACTCTACCAAAATGTGTCTCCACAATATGGGCTCTTGTTCTTTGCTGAAACTCTCCTTCATGAGACTTAACTTGTCGTTAGCAAGACCGTTTATGCATGTGTTCAACATCGATAGCTTTGCCATATGCTTCTCGAATGGTATTGCAATGATTCATATTCTCTAAAATGTTTGGCTTCAAACCTCTAATATCTATGATATCTAGATACTTGTACAAGCCCAACGTATCCATATCGTATTGGTAGGACACTTGTATTGGCACCTATACTACACCGATACTTCTAGGGAATAAGTTTAAAATATCCTACTTGTAAAGTTCATTATTTCATATAGTTCCTTTTACATTTTTACTTCTCACCATAAAAAAATGCTAAAAATAGAAGAAAACGATGATAATTTCATTGATTCAAAAGTGTTCTAAAGCCACGAGATGAGCAGCGAGGATGATGGTGGCAGGAAGGAGATGAGCTCGGCAGGGGTGAATTTTTATCAGTTGTTATAGGTACACGCAATACTCTATTTTTTTATTTATTTTTTCTCTTTTTCCTCTTTAACTCACTAGAATTGGGGTTTCAGATGGGGAGTTGCGGTTTGGATGAAGGTAGGTTTGATAGGTTTCTGTGATGGGCTTGGGGAATTGAAGGGATGGGCCTTGTCGGATTTCGAGGGTTGAGTTTGGAAAGGAGTTATGCTGGTGGGGTTTTGTGGAGGGAAATCTAGAAATTGGGTTTGGTCAAGTGGGATTTGGGGAAACTGGGTTTCTAGGTGTTTCGATTTGGGGTGGTGGTAGGGTTTTAGGGTTACAATTGGATTCTCATGAGGTTCCGGTTTGGGGAATTTTTTTGACTGGGGAATTTTGGGTTTTTTTTTTTTGGAAATAGTAATTTCGGTAAAGGGATTTGGTTGAGTGATTGGGATTGTGGGCTCAATTAGGTTTATGGCTTTAGGGAATTTTGGTTTGGGAATTGGAAAATTGGGGAAATTTATGGTTTTGGGTTTTGGATTATGGAAAGATTGGGGATTTGGCTGTCGATTAGGTTTTGGGTTGCAGTTGGTTAGGTTCGGCTAGGATGGGGTTCGGTGGGTTTTAGGTTTCTAAATTGGAATGGGGTTGTAATGGTGATGGATTAGGTTTTGGCAGGGTTAGGGTTGGATTTGATGGATTAAGAATTTGTATGGTAAGGCTTGAATCGGGAAATTGGGGTTTTATGCAGGGTATTGTGATGGGAGGTTAATAGGTTCAGGTAATGGGGGATTTCGGTTGGATTTGAAGAGGATGGATGGATGGATGGTCAGATGATGATAATGGTGATGATGGTCGGTGGTGATGAATGATAAAATCAAGGAACCCAATGTTCAAAAGAGGGATGGGTGCACAGGTTTACCTCGATCGGCGATCAGAATGGTGATCTGTGAGATGGATCTTTGCTCTAATACCAACTGATGCAGCATGGGTAGGGAAAAATAGCAAACGAACAATTCTCCATGCCAAAAGGCTCAGGGATAGGGATCCATGGGATCCAAATCGTCTTGGTCTCACACCAAAGACACACAACCAAGAGAAAACAACTCAAGGGAGAAATTTTATTATCAATCAACTTCTGAATAAGAGGGATTACAATCCTTTACATAGACTAACTCTAATCTATTCTTGGAAACAATTCCAAACCAAATCAAATTCTAGATTCCTAGTATAAACTTCCTAATAAAATCAAATTTATATTCCTAAATTTTAGCCACTCATTATTTAAATAAATGGAAAAAGAAGAAAGACTCCAAAGCTTGCACAATTTTGAGCTTTTAATTTCTTTTATGGGCTTTAGTGGGCTTGAGCCTCTTGCTGAAACTCTTGTGCTTGTAGGTTGGGCCCAATGGGCTGGCTGACCTAATGTTTGGCTTGCATCACTTAAATCTCTAACAAATCTGTCTTGTTAGATTATATGCAAGCGAATACATTTTCAATTTAAGTAGAATGACTCCAAAGCTTGCACAATTTTGAGCTTTTAATTTCTTTTACGGGCTTCAGTGGGCTTAAGCCTCTTGCTGAAACTCTTGTGCTTGTGGGTTGGGCCCAATGGGCTGGCCAACCTAATGTTTCGCTTGCATCACTTAAATCTCTAACAAATGTGTCCTGTTAGATTATATGTAAGCAAGTCCATTTTCAATTTAAGTATCTTCAACCAAGCCTGCAATTATCTTTGGCTTTTAATTTCTTTTATGGGCTTCAGTGGGCTTGAGCCTCTTGCTGAAACTCTTGTGCTTGTGGGTTGGGCCCAATGGGCTGGCTGACCTAATGTTTTGCTTGCATCACTTAAATCTCTAACAAATCTGTCTTGTTAGATTATAATTTATATGTAAGCAAGTCCATTTTCAATTTAAGTATCTTCAACCAAGCCTGCAAATATCTTTGGCTTTCGTAAGGGCTCATAAGAGTCCCTACACACAAATAAGCAATGCCCAGCCATAGGCAGGGCCTTCTTTCTTTCCTTTCTCTCTTTCTTTCTTTCTTTTTTAAAGTGGTTTTCAATAAAAGTATTATAAAAGGAAACAAGGGAATTCTATGTGCTTCCTTTGGAAGCCCAACCGATCTTGTTTTAGTTACGAGAGGTTTACAATTAAAGTATTATAAAAGGAAACAAGGGAATTCTAGGTGCTTCCTTTGGAAGCCCAACCGATCTTTTTTGAGTTACAAGAGGTGGCAGTTACAAGAGAGAGAATACAATCCTAATCATAAAGATTATACCAAATCCTTCCTATTAACAAACCTTATCTAATTTGTTACAATAGATTCTATGTTCAATTCTTGATGCATTAGCCCACAGTACAGGCCTGCTAGAGTTATTCTGAGTCCAAGGCCCATTTGCTTAACTTGTTTGGCCCACGTCTGTTTTCTCCTTATCCTTGTCTCTACAACCCCGACCCCGCCCCCCCCAGAATTTTTTATTTTTTTAATTTTTTGGAGGTAGAGTGGAATGAAGCATCAATTTGTTTGTGAAAAAAGCATGACGTGATTTTTTTCATAGCTTTAGTGTAGAAGTCGGCCCATTGATGTTCAAAAAAGATGTTTAGTGGAGAAATATCCTCCGAAATGAAATGTGTCTAATGATGTGGCAAACTGGCAATCAACTTGTGTGTTTGGTTGTTTCATGATATATAGAATCAGACACTACTTGAATGGCACTAGTACTATCATCATAAAGAGTTTTAGCACTACATTGAGGAACTCCCAATTCTGCAAGGAGCCATCTTCAGCCAAACAATCTCACTGGGGAGGAAGGAGAGTAAAACAATCCTCAATTTAGAGTTCTTTTGAGAAATCAAAGAATTCAATATACAACAACCAAATGAGGTTGATAGGGTGCGGGTGCATAACAAATTGACTCACAACTTAAGCTGCATGGGAAATGTTAGGACTTGTCATGGTTAACTGAGTCTACCCATGAGTTGTGAAAGAGGGTAGGATTCTCTAGCAGTCCACCATAATCTTTTCGGTATTTGTCATTTATTTCCCAGCAAATGGAAGATGGAATGAATGTAGACAAATTCTATGGGAGATTTTGCTGAATCCTGGATGGATACAAGCGAGGATCAACTCCACATATGGGAATTGACCGAATCCCTCTTGGGACTCAAACCCACACAAGTACTCTTCCATGGAAAAGAATAACTCACAACCATAGCCATAAGCAAACCAATAAGAATTGTTTTACTGAATAATGGAAATTGTCTTTCCCAATGGAGGGATTGCACATTTATAGGAAGGGTTGGACATCCCCTTTCCTAGTAGGATCAACTTTCCCAAACCAAAAGGAAATTACATCTATAAACTTCCTTAACAATCCAGCTCAAATAAACTCCTAATTTAAATACTTATAAATAAATCAAAACTCCTTCATAAAGACTCCTAATTAGCTTAAATTTTCATAATAAATTGACTGGTCCTGTTCAGCTTGTGGGTTGGGCACATTGGGCTAGGTCAACCCATGGGTCATGGGTCTGGCATGCATTAGTTCTCCCCGTCTTGGAGAGAACTCGACCTTGAGTTCCATAAATGTCCTCTTGGGTCGAAAATTCAGCATACAAACTTCTGATGCTCTTGTTGTCTTCATACTCTTCACATAGCTTAGAAGCTTGACTTTATCTCTTCCTCCATGTAGAAGTACATTGAAGGTGTTGCTTCTTCTGATGTTTGCATTTAGCTTGGCTATATGATCTGACCATTAGAAGCTTCAATTGTTGTCCTATCAATAGATCACAATCTTCGAATATCCATCATTGATCCCCAAAGATGACGTTAATGTGGGGGGCTTCAATGACTAGTTCTTCTTTTGATGCTTTCTGAACAATGTAGTTGTCTACCGATGATCCACCTTTTGGAAGTAATGTTTAATCCGCCGAATGATTAGATTTGTTGTTCATTAGATCCATCATCCATGTCTTCAATGTCTGTTTCTCCTTCTTTCTTTGCCTCTTGCTTCTTTCGATCAGCACTATCCATAGAAAAAAACTTAGTCTCTTCGTCCGAAAAAGAATACTAGTGACATTCATATGATCATAACATCAGATTGATATGAGAGCAAAAGATTCCTACTTGATTGTGGTAATTGGCAACCATCTCTGTTCTTTCTCTTTTCGATCTCATATCTATTAAATACAAAGCCCTTTCTGCAAGTTCCCAGCACAACCATCCACTTCCAGAAGCCAAAATGTCCACATTCAAACCCATCCCAACCGAACTCCATTCCCACACAATTTGAGCCCTCTAAACCCTAATTCATGATACGAGCCTTAAGCCCATCTCCACCAAACCTTCCCAGCCAAACCAACCCCAAACTCCACCTCGATGATAAAAACCTGAGAGAGAGAGAGAGAGAGAGAGAGAGAGAGAGAGAGAGAGAAGAAGGCATAACGAGAAAGGGGCCAACCTGTAGCATAGTCAAGCCACGATCTCTTCGATCGATGCCTGCTACTAACTTCCATTGTCGCCTTCATCATCGTGATCCTCGTAGCCTTCATCATCATCACTGACATCGTGTTAGCAGTCCTCCAACTCCATTTGTCTCTCTGTCAACGAAAGGAAAAGTAGAAAAGGGTTTTAAATCCCTTTACGACACTAGTCCCGAGAACCCACCACGTGCAAAAGCAATAGATTTCTCTAGGCTTCCAGTTGGGCCCAACTTGAATATCATCGTAACAGGTCAGGCCAAGTTAATTCCTTTTTCAGCATTTCTTTCATAAGTGTATTAAAAAAATCTCTTTTGGATTTTGTTTTTGCCAAGAATGTCTACCCGAAGTGGTCAAAAGTATCGGGGAAAATTTACTGACTAGCAACGAGATGTTGTGATAACTAAACTATTTGAGCGAGTACATTTGTTGGAAACTGGACTATTTGAGTGGGTACATGCATTGAAAACAGGGTTTAAAAATTTGCGAAGACCTGCTATTGAAGCATCTTCTAATGATATTCCTACTTCAAGAAGCGGAGAGGTCTTGTGTTCGACACCTACCTCCGTTTGTCACCTCCCATAGTTTTACCCAGTGCATGTGGATAGGAGGGTTTCCATGTGCCCTTAGAGATTAGTTCTCGGCTGTCAAGAATCAAGCGTCCCTCCAGTTCAGGGCCAAAGGCTCTTGGGCTGGGCGGGAGATACCTTGGGTTATAAAAAAAAAAAAAGATATTCCATAGATTTTAGTTCGACAAGATGATACAGCCCATCATGAATCTATTCACGGCTTAACCCAACATCTCTTCACTAGACGAAATACTGAAGACATCCCTGTTATTACCAAAAGTGATGATATTACCAAACAGATCAAAATTGATGTGGCTGCTTTTTCTGGATGTCAAAATCCAAAGACTTTTATTGATTGGCTCAATTCTCATGATGATTATTTTAATTGGTATCATATGGATGATGCACAATAGATGGCCTTTGTCAAGGTCAAGTTCAAGGGTCCAGTGAGAGCTTGGTGGCACAGCATTGGTCACAACAATCTTTTCATGGAAAGCCCGGCTATCACCAAGTGGGACGACATGCAAGAGAAGCTAGAATGCAAGTACCTGCCACCTAACTATCCAAATAGCCTCTAGCAAGAGTTGGCACCTTATCGTTAGATGAGTACACAGAAAAATTCAATGAGTATGTTGTCCAATGCAAAATAAAGGAAGTTGTGCATAGAATAGTCAACCAGTATTGAACAGGGTTGCACCAAGAAATTCAACATAAGGTTGTAATGCATGATTTCCGAAACAGTTAATAAGATCTATGACAAGGCAAGATGTGCAAAACTAGAGTTGCGATCACAAATTATATGACGTTTCGGCACCCAAGCTAGGCTGCAATTCGTAGAGGTCCTAATTTGCAATTCAATCACGCCCCGCTACCATGCATAGTTTTCAAAATCGGAATCGTATCGCATGTCGTTTATACCCATGAATTGAATCGAATCACGAATCGTAGGATTTTTTATTTTTCTAATAAAAATGAAAAAAAAATTAAAAATAAAAAAGTAATTGTTCATAACTATCCATTTTCCCATTTATAGCAGTATAAATACAATAGCAAGTCTCTCATACAATCATATCAAGAACATGTGTAAATGGTTAAATAAGGAGAACTTTACCAAAAAATAAAAAAACACATTAGATGGACAGTAGACCAAAAAGGTTACTTTACTTTCCCTCACATGAAACAGGCGTTCCCGCCAGAAATTCTATTTTTTTACCTACTTTTTTGAGTGTCGATATCGACCCTCCCCTAAACAGTTTGCGCAAAACCGAACTGAACTGTAACTGATGCAGTCTTGCTGCTTCCAAACTGATCAAATCGATCCTCTCCTCTAGGTCCAATGGCCTCTGCTCTTCTTTGTTCAACTCCGGCCAAGTCCTCTTCGATTCCTACAAGCCAATCTTGCAAGGATGCAGCGCCTGTTGCCTTCCTATTCTCCGGTGGGGCGGACCTCTCCTCCGGCTGCGAAAGCCGAGTCACACCCAGCAGCGTTCAACCAACACCACTTCTTCTCCGGCGACAATGGATTGGGTCACTTGTTCAAGTGATGGCTACAACACCCTGCTTCTTCAACTCCATATAGCAAAAGAGGAAAGCAGCAGTGCTGCTCTTTTTCTTCTCCTCTGGTAAACGGGACGAATCGAAGGGATCTGAGTCCCTTGTATCCTCTGATCTTCCTGCGACAGAAACCCAAGATGTCTTCCTCGGCAACAGTCGGCCTCATTGAAGATTGGTGGAGGATTTCAATATTCCGGACTTGCGTGAGATGCAAATGTAAGATACGTAATCTGATTATTGATGGTGGAAGTGTTGTGAACATTGGTGCGCAAGAAGTGATTGACAAGTTACAATTGCCCACCAATAAGCAACCCAAGCCTTGCAAGGTTGCATGGGTGGATGACCATGCGATTCCTATGACTCGCCAATGCTTGGTCCCTTTTAAAATCAACATTTATGAAGATGAAATATGGTGTGGCATAATTACAATGAACACCACATACTTCCTGGTCGGCCATGGCTCTTTGATCGAGGGGTATATACTGATAAAAAGAAGCATATGCATTCTTTTATGCGGAAAGGATACCTAGTTGACCTTCTCCCATTGTAGCCAGAAGTATCTTTCTCAACAGCTCCTACTACTCCCAACATCCAAGTCCTCACAATGGACAAATTTGAGGAAGAAAGTAAAGAATAGGTTGTGATGTTTACCTTAGTCACTAAACAAGTGCAAGAGCCTTCCAAGGATTGTATTCCTATTGAGGTCAAAACCCTACTCCATGACTTCTTTGACTTAACTCCGATGAATTTCCAGAAGAGTTGCCACCACTGCGAGGTATATAGCATGCTATAGACCTAGTTCCCGGAGCATCATTGTTGAATCTATTTGCTTATCGGATGAGTCCAAGTGAGCATGACATACTGAAGCGTCAAGTTGATGATTTATTAAAGTGGGGGTACATCAAGGAGAGCCTTGGCCCTTGTGCTATTCCAGCCCTCCATACGCCAAAGAAGGATGGATGCTGCTGGTGTACGTGCGTAGACAGTCACGCCATATCGTTTTCCAAATCCTCGGTCGGACGAAATGTTAAATATGATGGATGAAGCCACTACCTCTTCAAAACTTGATCATCGCAACTGCTACCACCAAATCCATATCCAACAAGTACATGAATGGAAGACAACATTTTAAAAACAAAAGATGGTCTCTATGAGTGGTTAGCCATTCGGTCTCTCCAATACTCCAAGCACCTGTATGTGTGTGATGAACTAGCTATTATGTCCATTTCTCAGCGTTTCATAATAAATTTTATCAGCTTTATGGCTCATTGGCAGTATGAAACAAGGAGAATCTAAATGGACTAGTACCGCAACCCTCACGTTTGGGCGGATCAAGCTTAAAATAATAGAAGCTCTAGTTCCACAACTGTCAAACTTCAACGAGGTCTTTGAAGTTACTTGTGATGCATCCAAGGTTGGAATAGGAGTGCTTAGCCCAGATGGTCATCCCATAGCCTTCTATAATAAACAGCTCAATGAATCCAAGAAGAAATATTCTACCTATGATTTAGAGCAATATGTTGTTGTGCAGATCTTTTGTTATTGGTGACATTATCTAGTCGAGAAGGAGTTTGTCTTGTTCTCTGATCATGAAGCCCTTAAGCATTTACAGTCCCAACAAAAACTAAGTGCGCACCGTGCCAAGTGGAGCACCTACCTTCTGGAATTCACTCATCATTCAACACAAGGCCAGCAAAGAAAGCCAAGTGGCAAGCATTTATTGACTCCCACGCCTATTTTTGTTCCAGGATTATAAGAGATTCAACATGAATATCCTGAAGATAAAGATTTTGGTCACATCTACACTAATCTCCATAACGGAGAACAAGCTCAACATCCACACTAAGTATTCATGATGGCTTGTTTCAACTTCAAGGCACAAAACTCCGTCTACCAGCTACCTTCATCTATGAACATATTATTTGGGAATCACATGCTAGCGGATGTAGCGGACACAGATGTCCAGAAAAGTAGATCTAGTTGTACTTCTCACAAATTTCTCAAAATCCAAGATGTATTGAAACATGGAATTTGACCCCCTACTTGTTCTTAGCCTTCCAAAGGAGATGAATGGTTCATATCGTGAATTAGGGCCCATGGGATTGGAAAAAATGCTGTAACTTGATGGGCCCCATGGGATGTGAAAATCAGGTCCAATTCTCAATAGCATGTGCCTCTGGCTTGTGATGCATAAATTTTTACCATATGTTGAGATGCGTAGATTTTGGGTTCATTTTCACACCATTTTCACACCTCATTTATGCATGTTATGTGTAAATGAGTGCAAACAAATATGATTGATGCTTAACCATTACGCATGTTCTTCATTTACATATGTAAATGAGTGCAAACAAACGGCCCCTTAATGATAGTGTTATTTAATTTTCCGTGAAGTTCAATGTTATAACTTGTAAGTTGTAACATGTTTGTAAGTCATAACTTACATGATACTTGAGTAATTAACTACTTATTAATAAGTTCAGTATTGCTAATTTATTATTTTTTTAGTAGTTTTAACAACTTATTACTAATTTTAGTATCAGTAATTTATGATTTTTTAGTACTTTTAACATATACATGTAAATCTATCATTAAATTTGAATAATCTTTGAACAGTTTATGACAAGACAGCAATATATGATGTTATGGCCTACGGATCATTTGTTTGCAATCATTTACGTATGTAAATGATTCACATGCGTAATGGGTCCGCATCGTTATGTTTGTTTGCATTAATTTACGCATGAGATACATAAATGAGATGTGAAAATAGTATGTAAATAAGACCATTTTTGCATGAAATTTTACACACTTGGATAGGTGGTAAACTAGTTTTCACATGGTACTCTAGCGAGGCGGGTAGTGTAGCTTTGATGCTAAATATGTCAAGAGTTCGAACCCCACGACCAACATTTCTTTTTATTTTTGCGGGTCCCAATCCCAACCATTCATCTTCTTTATATGGCTAAAAACAGCCATGATGTAAAATTTCTCAATTCATCAGGGCGTAAAATTTCTTATGTTAACTCTTCACGGATTTTGAGAAATTAGTGAAAAGCATCCGAAAAATCATGTGTAAAAATCTAACTTTCTGCACTTATGTGGGCCCCAAATTCATGATCCGAACCATTCATCTTCTTTATATTGCTAGAAATGTCTAGGAGGTAAAATTTCTTTTCTTAACTCAGCATGGATTTTGAGAAATTAATGAAAGTTTCCAAAAAATCTATGTAACAATCAACACCGTTGGATAGTCATTTGCACATGTGAAAATGGTGATTTTAAAAAACATGGTAATGTGTTTCACCTGTGTAACACTTGATATGTAAATGTTACATATGTAAATCCCATTTTTCTATCACATGCGTAAAAGACAGACGACCCCTAAGGGGATCTAATTTTTTGGATATTTTTTTCAAAAATTCATTGGGGTTGGAAAAAAATCAGGCAACCACAAAACATGATGTGACACGCTGCATTGTTTTGTTTTTCAGGTTGACCGTCACTTTGAACCATTATCCAAATTACACTTAATCTCCCTCCTCTAAATCATACTGAATCCCTTTTTCTTAGGTTACAGTCAACAGTTATTGAGTGGAACATATGGCTACATTTTAAAGCAGTCTCTCAACATGAAAAAGATTTCATTTCTAAAATTGTGTGCCTCTTCACAATATGAGATGCAAAGTATTCCGAATATCTTATCATGTAACCGACCTCAAGATAAAGGCCATACGTAGGCTGGGCATGACCTCTCCGAAAAGGTCCGACTCTTCTGCCATCCGAAGAATCACCCTTCTTACAATGTCACCAAGATACATTCCTGAAATCATCTTCTCAAATCCCTGAAGCAGCAATGACAAGGTCATCATATCTAACGCTCCATCCATGGAAGGTTCACAAATAAAATACGAAAAATAAATGATGAAGCGGTGACACAACCATAATGAAAGATACAGGTAAGCAAAATCTGCACCATGGGGCCGCTTTTGGTAAAATTAAATGGGAAGACAGAAACAAGCCCTCTTGAGGGTCTGCTCACCATCGTTTCATGACCCTTGATTGTGGAGGTGGGAGCAACTCCATTGGTGTTTCTATCCAATAGTTCGTTTCTGATACATTTTATGGTTATGACCGGTATATTGCTCTTATCCTTTGCCATTATTTCATATGTATTAGGGCTGTACTTCTCTTACTCATTGGATAACAATTTACCAGTAACCATTTTTTTTTTTTTTTTAATATGTCTGGACTGAACTGATTGAAGTGATAATCACTTCTCCTGCACATAGTGATCTCTCCCATCCTGTCGAGAGTCCAGAAACGATACCCACAATTCAGATTTGCTCGCCCATATCACAAAAGGCAGCGTATCATGTACTTTTTCACCATCAAACAATATAAATAAAGGAAAAATGCTTAGAAACATGTCTTGCCTGATCATTAGGATTAGGGCTCTCAGCATCTAGATCAGCATCGTAGGGAGTTCTAGGGAGATGAGATGACCAAAAATTTCCCCATTCCATGTTGACAACCTAATCCATCGATTAAGATTATGGTTAACGTATGGAAGAAACAGGCATCCAACGAATGCAAGCATTGAGAGAGAGAGAGAGAGAGAGAGAGAGAGAGAGAGAGAGAGAGAGAGAGAGAGAGAGAGAGAGAGAGAGAGAGAGATACCATGCCTCCAGAATTTGTTAGAAGGCCTTGACACTTAATAATTGCATCTGTGCGTTCCACATAGCAGGCATTTGTGCCTGTTCCAATGATAACTGCAGCCACGGTGTCCTCATCATGATAATGTCCAAGAGCTAATGTTCCCACAGTATCATTGACCTGGTTGCATAGACCAGGTAATTGAGCACACTTCGATAGTTTTTATCATGAATATCTCTCAATTTTCTCAGTGATGTTTTTATTTACAATGATAGTAAACATCTGAAAAGCTACATCCACATATAAAGATTACCACTGGATCAAGAAGTGTACTACCAATATGGTTTTGAGTTATTTGTCAGGATGCAATTAGGAACTTAATAATAAACTGGGTGCTTCTTACACTTGCATTTTACTTTCTGGTACTCTCATATTGGATGAAGAAAATGTTGGAAAATATACAAATGTAATTCTGTATGGTGCTTCTGATTCCTAGTCAAAATTGCTAGAGATCATGACGAAATGACAACAGGAATATTTACGACTTTCACATTAGAGTCAAACCCCAAGCCACCATGCTACTGCAATCAAAACTTGATTTCAACTATTTGCATGATTATTTGATATAAATAGCTGTCTAATAATAAACAAGCAGATGGTGCTTCACTGTACTCTTTGCCTTACGAATGGTGATTTATTTGATGGTGTCTCATTGCACACAGTGAATACATGGAACAGAGTGTTTATGGGGAAAGAAAGATTAACCTACAAGTGTCCTCATTGTATTGTTATATACCAGCCCAAGCACCACCAAATTAGGTGCATGTGCAGACCACCAGAATAGTGCTAGGATTACTTCATGTAATGTAGCCTAACCATAGAATATCCCGCACATCTCTAATAGATTATTCTCCCTATCAATAATTTTTACTGAACCAAATATGCTATTTGATACAAAGCCAATAAGCCATTACAACAAGGCCCATGGCCCACTTGGGACCCAAGGAAGTTAAAGATAGATTTCTAATTTTGCCTACTTTCCTAGTTTGGTTAGAATTCTAAGATTATAGGGTTTTCTTTCTTATTTATATGGGCATTTTAGAACGTTAAGGCAGTTCAAACTTCAAAGTTCTAGAAAAATTCCTTTGTGGATTATCTTTTCTGGCGTTCATCCTCTTTGTGCATCTCTTTTGAGACATTGTTGATGTGCCTCAGCACTTTGATCCAAGCCCATCCCTAGGGTTTGCATCAGTATCAGAGCAGGTTCAGTTGATCTCTAATATCTAGATCTAGGAGTCTACTTCAGTTGTACCAAGAGTGCCAACTGATAGCACATCTGACGTTTGCGATCCAGAGTGATTGATTGAAGGGTGGCATTGTTAGAAGTCTGGTTAGATTGGTGTTTGAAGGATGCCTAAGGGCTAGTTTGGCACTTTACTAACATAGTAAGGGTCAAGTAAAGCCTCCATTTTTCATACAAGATGTTGTTAATGTTGGCCCAAGCTTGCAGGCCCATTAGGCCCATTCTTTGTATCATAGGCCCAGTCTTTGTAACTTGGTCAAAGATCTGTACATATTTAGTTGCTAATCTTTAGGATCTTGATTTGATTAGTTATTACTAATTGCTGTAATTAGGGGATTCAGCCCCTATATATATGAAATACAATCGTCCCTCTAGGGGAGGTCATTCAGCATAATTTTCTATATTCCTTTCTCACGTTGTCATGGTATCAGAGCTTGTCAACTACTAGCCAGTATTTCTTCTTCAAGATCCAATGATCTTTGGATCCTCCTGGTCATCTTCCAAGATCTGGAAGCCTTTCAGAAAGTGCTTTCTTCAACGTGATCGTCTGTGATCATCCCTGATCAACTCAGAATAGCCGTGGCCCACCAGTGATGATCATCACCATATCTGCGGAATCAGCCCATCTTGGTCGTTTGGCTCTCTACTTATTTATGAAGGATTTTTCATGATTTATGGATCATCAGAGGTAGGTCTTCTACTATTTTTTGTGGATATTTGGTTTTGTCCACTTGTTTCCATCTCATCCGTCCAATATTTTGGGTTTAGATCTGTTCTGGCTGAGACCACTACCAAAAGTTGCGAAAATAGCTTACCCTTTCATCCCTCCTCTGTGATCTGATCTTTGATCATCTGGTTGGGCCCACGTGGGCTTTTTTCTCCCACTGACGTCAAAGACGTTTTGTGCACTGTTGATTTTTTTGTGCACCGTTTGCTCTCTGTAACTGTTTTCTGCTGCTGGATTGCTGCTGGATAATTTCTCTTGATATCTTGCTGCCTATTAGCTTCATATATCTGCTGTTACACTATTCCAATCATCAGATTTGTCCACTGTTCACTTGGGACGATTTGGGATTTTTTATGCTTGTTGCTGGGTTACTGTATTGACTTGGGCTATTCTGTGCACTGCTGTTTCTGTTAATTTGCTGTTAATTGTGTTACTGCATCTACTTGATCAAATCTGCTGGTTCCTTTCCACTGCTGCTGTGAAAATTTGGCCGGCTGTTCTTCTGTCTACTGTTGAGTGCACTGTTCATTCTGTACCTCTTCTGACTTGTTGATTACATATGGAGAAATCTGATCTCTAATATCTAGATCTAGGAGTCTACTTCAGTTGTACCAAGAGTGCCAACTGATAGCACATCTGACGTTTGCGATCCAGAGTGATTGATTGAAGGGTGGCATTGTTAGAAGTCTGGTTAGATTGGTGTTTGAAGGATGCCTAAGGGCTAGTTTGGCACTTTACTAACATAGTAAGGGTCAAGTAAATCCTCCATTTTTCATACAAGATGTCACTTCAAAAGCACTTTAATTCAAAAACCCCTCCATCTTTTTCAAAAAAGTAAAAAAGCAACCACCTTTATCCTACTAAAATACAAAAAAAAAAACCTCCACTTTCCCATACAAAAGGTCAAAAAGATTTCATAACAAACAACTAAATATAAAATACCATCATAACTCACTTATATTTTATTCTTTCTTCAAAATCAACTTTACTTCACTGACTCTATTAGTAGAGTTGCCAAACTGGCCCTAAAGGTTTTTTTTTTTTTCCTTTGTTAGGAAACTACGGTAGCAGCTTAGCATATTCTCAATGCAAGGAGACTGGTCTTGTGTGAAAGTACAAGTGCATGCAGTCATGATGACTCTAGGATTTCTATATTGATGAATTCCATGTTATCTTAAGTGATGCCTCAGTCGATCATGATAGAGTAGGTGGTATCCTTCATGATTTAACAAAATCAAATCTATTCCATAGAGAAATTAAACTCTAGTCATAGAAGGAGATGCATTTCAGTCCACAGTATCACCCCTCAGATTTTTCTTCATTGTGTTGGTAACCAATTGGGTATTATCTACAAATATGACAACAAATTAACTAGTCCATCAAACAAAAGCCACATGAAACAAAATTAAAGGAGCTGATTAATAGATTCCAATATTTCTATCTAGAAAGATATATCTTTATTGATCAAAGGAGATAGGCATGTTTTCAACCGTGAGCATGCTTGTCCCAGTATATCTATCAAGAAAGATAGATCTTTCTAGATCAAAGGAAATAGGCATGTGTTTGATCACAACAATGCTTGTCTACATACTCGCAGTGTGCAATGAAGTGACTTGTTCTTAAACATAAACCAAGCAAACCGTATTGCATATCAAAGAATGCTTCCATGGCTATGTATTTACATAGAAATTGAAAAACAGAAGTCCAGCCACTCTGTTCATACCAATGCAGCCACCCGTATATCCAGCCCTTTCTTGGTCAATGCTTGTTGTAAACACTCTGCTACATCTCTTCTGACCTGAAGCACAGAGTATAACATCAGCTAGTTGCCACAAAATATCCTCCTAAACTGGATAATGAATAATATATGGCTACAATCAAGTCCAAATGTCTAAACATGAAAAGCTACCCATTTTTAACATACAAATACATATATTAAGGAATAAAAACTGAAAGAAACTTCTGAAGTTACCTAGAAGTGTGTGTTCATAAATTCTTCCAAAAATCTTTCAAATTTTCACTATGAAATCATAAGCGCAGGGCATCCTACACCAGCACCCCTTTTGATGGTCAGGCTTCAGCCAATTCATTAGCAATAGCATAAGTAGTAACTACCCAAAAGAGGTCATCCATAAAATAGTTCAATCAAAATAATAAATTAGAATGCTGGGCACCTAACTAGTGAATGGCACAGACTCAATACCATTTATATAAACTTGACGTCCAGATTCCCAAAAGGACTCCAATCAATAGAATATCGCAGTTAGGTTGTTGACGGTTTATATTCGAATCCAAATTTTGTATTAAAAGGACTACCTACCCTTTCAACAGCCTTATAACCAGAAAATAAAATTTCAGAGTTGCATTTATTTTCTGAAATCCTAATTACAGAATCAAAAAGCAAACAGCTCCTAAGACCCATGTCACATAAGCGAAATTGTGGATGCATAATCCGCAGTCCATCGGGCTAGATGATACATGCATCTGTGGAGATTCCTTTCCGCAAGAATGAAGTAAATTGGTAAAATAGAGAACAAAATATCAATATAATGAAAGATAAAAGGATGTCAGAAGGAATCACTAGTAGTAAATATCCTAGAAGCTTTGCTAAGAACTTCTTCATCCAATATTCAGAACTCCACATACTTGAAATGAGAAAACCTCCATATGTCCCTAAAACCTAAATCAAATTCAACCGTTAATTAAGTGTAACTCTAGCCCTAAAACAAATGCCTTTGTTAAAAGATGGGGCATCAAGAGAATCCGTAAGAGCCAATATTGAAGATTAGGGATCACCATGGTGTTTTATTTGGGAACATTTTCAAGCCAGTTCATGTTGCTTCCTCCAATGCCGCAAAGGAGATGGATACCCTTGTGGGATACAGATAGCTTGTGCAACTGGATATCGCAGATTTAATCGTGGAAGGAGCAATCTGAAGAAGCAGTCCTCTATTCTGGTTCAGGTTTGATGCAGTAAATATCTGTATTATGCAGACCAGTTTTTAATAGTTGTTTGAAATAGTTTATACGGTGAAATCAAGAAGAAACAGTCCTATATTGCTAGATTGTGCAAACATCCCGGGGTTTCTTAAATTTAGTTATTGGATAAGTATTTATCCTCGGTTGTGATTGAGCGGTGCTGTGTTATCTTCTAGAGGGACTGTTTCCATTACGATGAGTCAATCAATGAAATTTAGGGTTTCCAATGGAGTACCAAAAAAAAGGGTGATTTAGTGGTTCCTAGTCATAAGGGAACAAAAACCTTAATACTAAAATTAGGGTTGATTTGTTTAGTAGAAAGATCTATCAATGGCGGTCTTATTCCACTTAGTTGGCTATTGAAGGGGCTAGAAGAACTAGATAAATAGATGGACCATAGCTGAAGGACCTAAGAATGATCCAAAGTATTTGGATAATAAGTATTTATCCTTGGTTGTGACTTCTGATTGAGAGGTGTTGCCAGCTGTGTTATCCTCTAGAGGGACTGTTTTCATCACAAGTCAATCAATGAAATCTAGGATTTCTAATGGAGTGAAAAATAGGGTGATATAGTGGTACCTCATCAAAAGGGAACATAAACCCTAATGATAGAATTAGGGTTGATTTGTTTAGTGAAAAGAATGATCAAGAGTGGTCTTATTCCGCTCAGTTGGCTATTGGAGAAGCTAGAAGACACGGATATATAGATGGACCATACCTGAACCACCTAAGAATGATCCAAGGTATTTGGATAGGAAGTTAGAAAATGTGTTGTTGATTATAAATTGGATCCTTTAACTCATGTAAAACATACTTGCAGCAAGTTAACACTGCTCTACGAAAACAAAAGAGTAATGAGGATCAATTTTTGAGTTTTATGCATATAAAAGAAATCATGCAAGTATATACCAATTCAAGCAAGGAGATATGACCTTAGGAAACTATTGTGCTGAATGTTAATATTAAAAAAAAAAAAAAAAAAAACCTATTGTA
Source organism: Persea americana (assembly GCA_029852735.1). Lineage (NCBI taxonomy): Eukaryota > Viridiplantae > Streptophyta > Magnoliopsida > Laurales > Lauraceae > Persea > Persea americana. The sequence continues at coordinate 26,092,625 of CM056811.1, forward strand.
TTGGACTTGGAGGAATGTGGAGAGAGGCAGGTTCGTAAAAGCCCGTGCTTGCTGGAGAAGAAAAAGATATAGAAGGTCAATGTATATAGAACGTCTAGGTTTAAGTTGGAATGAGTCATGCAGGCACAAGTTTAAGTTAATTCATGCATGAACATCATTTGAATGTTGTATATAGAATTTTGAAATATCCCAGGATATCCTCTGGCAAGGAATATTGAACTCAAGTCATAGATATCTAACTGTGGAGGCATACAATGACGCAGATTGGACAGGTTCGAAGTCAAATAGGAGGCCAATGACAAACTATTACACCATGGTGGGTGGTACACTTGTGTCTTAGAAGATCAAGTTCTGAAGCTCAATATCTGACATTCAGAACATATGCCAAAAACAAGAGAGAGAGAGAGTCTGTGAATTGCTTCCATTCGATGATCAGTCATCTTGGATCCCTTATCTTTAAATAGACTTTACAATGCCTAAGATTAGGCTACAAATCAGGGAATTAAAGCTAATTAGATCAATTAGATCTCTAAAACAGGAAAGACAATATTGTATACACGGTTTTGCCTTGCTGTACATGTTATGACTAAGTCTCCTCTCTACACGTGGGCTGGGCTTTATTATCATACAAGTGGGCTGGGCCCCTGGGCTTATTATGATACAATATTACACTTTAGCACCCCCCCTCAAATTGATGCGGAGAATCAACCAGCAACAATTTGCGAACCAGGAATTCATGGCGCGGCCGTGGAAGGCCCTTGGTGAAAATATCAGCAAGCTGGAACTCTGAGGAAATATGGGGAAGAGAAATGACTTTGCGATCATACTCGTCCCGAATGAAGTGACAGTCCACTTCAATATGCTTTGTCCGCTCATGAAACACAGGATTTTCAGTAATTCGAATGGCACTTGTGTTGTCGGCATGAAGAGGAGTCGGTGTAGTCTGGGAGAATCCAAGCTCTGAGAGCAACCCGCGTAGCCATAGGATCTCAGAACAAGCAGAAGACATGGCTCTGTATTCGGATTCCGTAGAAGATTTGGAGACTTTATCCTGCTTTTTACATTTCCAGGATATCAAGGCGTCTCCCAAGTAAACACACCATCCTGTGGTAGAGCGACGTGTGTCTGGACAGCCGGCCCAATCCGCATCAGAATAAGCAGTGAGTGTAAGTGGGGTGCCAACTGGAAAAAATAGGCCGCGGGTCGAGGTACCAATGATATATCGAATAATTCGTTTGACTGCCGCCAAATGATGATGCCGTGGGGCAGTCATAAACTGACTAACCAGATTAACGGCATAAGAGAGATCTGGTCGAGTAATTGTGAGATAGACAAGGCTACCAACCAAACGACGATAGTATGTAGGATCAGGAAGGAGATCGCCGTCTTGTTGACGAAGCTTGACATTTACTTCCAACGGTGTGTCCACTGGGCTAGAATCATTGAGATTGGCGAGATCCACTAGATCAGTAGCATATTTGTGCTGATGAAGAAACAAGCCTTTCTTGGATTGATGAACTTCTAAACCCAAAAAATAATTCAAAGGTCCCAAATCCTTCATATGAAACTTATCTTGCAGAGAAGCCTGTATCTGTCGAATCATATCACTGTGAGGGCCAGTAATAATGATATCATCGACATACACAAGAAGAATTGTGGATCCTCTGGATGACGGAAGTGTGAACATCGAAGGATCATATGGGCTCTGTATAAAAGAAAGCTGAAGGAGAGTGGTCCGGAACTTGTCGAACCAGGCTCGGGGTGCCTGTTTGAGGCCATATAAGGAGCGTCGTAACCGAGCAACATCAGTCTTGGAAGAAGAAGGAATTCCATGAGGGAGACGCATGTATACTTCCTCTTTAAGATCCCCATGAAGAAAAGCATTCTTCACATCCATCTGATATAGGGGCCAGGATTGAGATGCAGCTATTGCAAGAACTGTACGCACAGTTGTCATTTTGGCCACTGGAGCAAAAGTCTCCGCATAGTCGATACCGTACTCTTGCCTGTTTCCAAGTGCAACAAGGCGAGCTTTGTAACGATCCAATGATCCATCAGACTTTAATTTCACCGAATATACCCACTTGCATCCAATTGGTTTGACAGATGAAGGACAGGGAACAATGTCCCATGTATGATTTTCTTGAAGAGCACTGAGTTCTTCCTGCATAGCCTGTATCCAACAATCATGCTGCACTGCCTGAGAGTACGAGTTAGGGATAGAAATAGAAGACAAAGTGGTTAATAATGAGGCATGAGTAAAGCCATAGCGATCAGGTGGCTTTATGTGGCGAATGGATCGGCGAAGAGCAACAGGGGCCGGAGGTGGATTAGGTGCAGGAGCAGGAGCAGGAGGCGCCGGAGGTGGATCAGGTGCAGGATCAGGAGCAGTTAGGGTCGGCGTAGCGAGAGACCCAGAGCCAGGATCACCTGTAACATTCCGTCGTTTATACACAAAATCCGGCTTAAAACGAGTAGCAGGTGGAGGCTTTGTATCTACAAATGATGGTAAAAAGGAGAACGAGACAGAGTCATGTGAATCACCATGCCGGGAAAAGAAATATTGATTCTCAAAAAACACGACATTGCGAGACACTCTAATTCTGTTGGCATTAGAATCATAACATAGATAGCCTTTTTGATTAAGAGCATAACCCAGAAAGGCACAGATGGAGGATTGAGCTGTTAATTTAGTGCGCTCAGTGGGAGGAAGAAGAACAAAACAAACACACCCAAAAGGACGAAGATGATTATAGAGTGGATGCTTTTGAAAAAGTCTGAAAAACGGTGTCTGGTTGTCTAATCTAGATGAAGGTAGCCGGTTTATGACATGCACAGCGGTTGAGAGGGCTTCGGGCCAAAACCTAGGTGGAACAGATGATGCTAACAAAAGTGAACGAGCAATATCCAAGAGATGTCGGTTTTTTCGCTCAGACACACCATTTTGTTGGGGAGTGTAAGGACAAGATCGTTGAGAGATGATGCCTTTGGATTGTAAAAATGCTTGAAATTCCTTAGAAACATACTCCCCCCCTGAATCAGACCGAAGAATTTTAATGGTAGTGGAAAATTGATTCTCAACATAAGACAAAAAAACTTTAAAAACCGAGAAAACATCAGACTTAGCATGCAAGAAATAAATCCAAGTAAAACGACTATAATCATCAATGAATGTAACAAAGTATTTATAATGAGAATGAGAGATAACAGGTGCAATACCCCACACATCACTATGAACAATATCAAAGCAGTTCATTGCTAAAGAATCATGAAGAGGAAAAGGAAGGGTTTTTCCTTTCCCCATTTTGCAGCTATCACAACTAAAAGAAACATCCTTAAAGGAAACTTTATTATCATTAATTAAACCAGAATTTAATAAAAACATCAAAGTTTTGGAATTAGGATGTCCTAAACGATTATGCCACAACTGACATTTATTTTGACTAAAATGGGAAAACAAAGCCGACTCCGAAGGGAGTTTTCCGTTTGATGAGATCTGGAGGGGAAACAGACGACCCAGTTTAGGGCCCTTCGCTAGCACCTTCCCCGATGCTTGATCCTGCACAACACAACCAGAGCGAGAAAACAAGATGGAGCAATTACTATCAACAAGTTGACCAACGGATAATAAATTTGTGGTTAGGCGAGGGGAAAGAAAAACATTATGCAAGGGTAAGGAATGAGGAACCTTTCCAATAGCAGAAATGGGAATACTGCCACCATCAGCAGTATTGATGCAGAGGTCTCCATCATACTCCCTAATATGAGTCATATGCGCAGGAGAGTGTGTCATGTGATTGGAGGCCCCTGAATCAATATACCAGGTGGATTCTGAAGATTTTGGATTACCTGATAGGCCAAGGGCAGAGAAAGCATTTATGATCATTTGCTGGACCATTTCAGGAGTGAGGGTAGAAGAAGAAGAGGCAGCAGGTGGTGCAGGCATGATTGTTGAAGAAGCATCAGGAAGATGTGCAGAGTAGGCGCTCTGTTGCTGTGGTGGTGCAGGCATGACTGGTGAAGAAGCGTCAGGAATATGTGCAGAGTAGGCTCTCTGTTGCGGTGCCCGATTCGCCCGATTCTGAGGCCGCGTTCGGCATTCCGGAAGAACATGACCTTTGGTTTTGCAGTAGGAACAAAACTTCTGGTCGCACTGAGTGGAAACATGTCCGAGTTTGTGGCAGCAAAAACATTTTACCCTGCTCATGTCCCGGGTTTGAGACTTACCCCTGGCAACATAAGCAACATCGATAGGAGCAGCCTGAGGAGTATGCTGTGTAAGAGCCGTCTGAGTCACCAAGCGCTGTTCCTCTCTAAGGAGTTCGCCCAAACATGATTCGAGTGAAGGGGAGGGAACCCTGCTCAGTAAGTTGGACCGGACATTTTCAAATTGTGGCCGTAACTTCATCAGAAATTGATCCCGCTGACTCGTCTGATGGATCTCTTGAATAGAGGCTAAAGAGACAGCAGGAAGGTCAGCATAAATAAGCTCAGCATAATCAGTCCACAGACTGGTAAACTGAGAATAGTAATCCTGTATCGACAAGGTCCCTTGAACGAACTGCGAGATTTCATGTTCTAAATGAAACCTGCGAGCAGAATTTTCTTGCAAATATATCTTTTTTAGATAAAGCCACATTTCTTTGGCAGTCTTGTATGGACGAAGGTTCAGGAGAAACTGTGCATCGACGGACCCCAATATCCAGGTCATGATCTGACAATCTTTAACCTCCCATTGAGGTAGGAGCTTGGTATCAGTAGGTTTGGGATCGGAATCATCAATATGTCCCCAGAGTGCTTTACCCTTAAGGTAAATTTGAAATTGAAACGCCCAAGTAGTGTAGTTTTTACCATTAAATTTGATCAAAGTAATATCTCCTTTCTCCATAACTAGAAATGCAGAGATATATAGCAATCCGACTACCAGTAGAAGAAAACAACTTGAAGACAGAGGAACAGTCACCAGAGAGTGCAAAAAGAACCAAAGTATCCAACTAGTGTAGCACCAAACAATAACAGAAGAGCAAATGAACTGATATGATTGTACTAAAAAAAACAGTAGTAGTGGGGAAAACACACAGCAAAAAATGGCCCCAAAATAAGCCAGACGACCTTGATATCCAGAGCAGACAAGAGTCGTGGGCCCCACAACGTGATCCAATCACAGATCAGAGAACCTTAGCCTGGAGGAGATCAAAACTGTGTTCTCTAGTCCAAGTTTGATCGGATTTGGAGAAATATCCACAAAGATGGACGGCTGAGATGAAAACTTTTGGAGAGAAAAACGTCAAAAATGCCAGAGGAAGAAGTGGGTGAACAGTACCTGATCCGATGAAGAAAAAATCCAGAAAAATCTTCAAAAATCCTTTGAAGAATAGTCGATCATCATCATATAGTTTGCTGACCATAAGTGGTTTGATCAGAGGTGGGCCACCTTGATCAGAGATATCCTACGCAGAGAGAAGAGAAGACCGAAGCTTTAGAAGTCTCTCAGAATGAAGGAAGAAGAAGATCTCCTAGAACCAAGCTCTGATACCATGACATTCAGAACATATGCCAAAAACAAGAGAGAGAGAGAGTCTGTGAATTGCTTCCATTCGATGATCAGTCATCTTGGATCCCTTATCTTTAAATAGACTTTACAATGCCTAAGATTAGGCTACAAATCAGGGAATTAAAGCTAATTAGATCAATTAGATCTCTAAAACAGGAAAGACAATATTGTATACACGGTTTTGCCTTGCTGTACATGTTATGACTAAGTCTCCTCTCTACACGTGGGCTGGGCTTTATTATCATACAAGTGGGCTGGGCCCCTGGGCTTATTATGATACAATATTACACTTTAGCAATATCAAGCAATGGCACATGGGCTTATGACTTGTTGTAGTGAAAATTTTACCCTAAGAGTTGAGTTTTACACATAAGAACCAATGGTGTTACATTGTCATAATACATCCGCACAAAGCATATTGAAGTAATCCAGTGTACCATGAGAGAACAAAGCATATTGAAGTTGATAGTCATTTCATCCAAGAGAAGGTTAACACCCAAGAAATCAAGCTAAATATACACAAAGAAAGGCAGTTGACAGATTTTCTTACTAAAGCCATGACTCAGAAACAACTCTCTGATTCTTTGTCCAAGCCAGGCGTAGCAAGCATATATGCACTAGTTTGAGGAGTGTTGTGAGAGAGTTATTCAAAAATACCCACAAAAAAAAAAGGCCCAAAGAGACTTTCTAATGGTCACCTTCCCAACAAAGACGGTTTGCCTACAAAGACTAATGGGATAACTTAATGAACACCAAAATGTTTGATGAACTAGCTCCAAGTCCTTCTTGTTAAGACTAATAGTTAGGATCTATTTGTAACCAATGGGTTAATTAGGTTTTGGTGTGTAAATACTTCCAAAGTTAATGGGATTTTGTAAATACTGAAAATACGGTACTCTAAATATTGGGAGATGTAACATGTGATAATGAGAGGTTGAATGAATAAAGAAAATCTTCTTCCCAGTCTCCTTCTTCTCTTAGTAATAAGGTTTAATGGTTTATTAAAAAAAAACATGGAATCAGATCCCTGGTTTAGGTCTTTCTATTTTTTTTTTATTGCATCAGAGAAGCATATTTGGAATCAAGAGTGCCTTTCAACTTGACTCTGATTACTTGACAGAACATAATCTCGAAGAATTCTTCTCCTTTCGTCCTTGTTTGGTTCAGTGTTGCAGAAACAAGACGGAGAGATTCAAGCCTGGGGAAGAAGCCTTCTGTGTAGATCTGCTGATCTTCTAATGAGTGTTTGCACCAGAGACGAAGACAAGTGTTCCTACCAGAGACGAAGCCTTCCTGGAGACGTATTCCTCTTCTTCCTCTGTTGACAATTGTCTGCAACTAGAGACGAAGTCCTCCCAGAGTCGAAGACTTTTGTTCTTTTGTTCGAAGCCCTGTAGCCATCAAACAAGTTCTTTTGTTTATATCAGATTCAAGGGTCGAAGCCCAAAGCCCACTTCATGTGCCCATCCAGAAGTGAGCCCACCTTGTTGCATTCAGCCCGCTCTTCTTATTTTCAGAAGCCCATCAGTTGACTGGTAGTGGTTGATTGCTCTTCAGGTAATGCTAAACACTAGTATCGGATTTGTTGGGTTAGGATCATATGGAATCCAAGAAAGATTAAGATAATTCCACTGGTTTTTCTTCTTCTAATGGTTCCTTGCCCCAAGTAGGAACCCTAAATCCCAATTCTAGAATTACAGGAGAACTCATTAAAGGAAAAAACTGTAATGCACTGGTCATGTTCAGAAGAATTGCCCCTTGGAGAGACTCGGAGGTTGAACCATAACTGAAGTACCCAAGGATCACCCTAAATATGCAGATTGTAAGGCAGAAAATATGCTAATTATGAGTTAGATTTACAACTCTTTGGAAGGAAACATTTGTCAGAGTTTCCAATTTTGTAAGAATGCTAAAGGATTTTGGGATTCAATTAAAGATTCATATGCTCAAAAACAAAACCATACTAGGATCTACCAGTTGACAAGCGATCTAGCCACTTCGATATCCTAGGAAACTAGTATGCTCAAATTGAAGGATTGTGGACAGAACTTGTTTTTAGCCAAGATCCCCTTCCATCTATTGGGACTATTTTGACCACACACACACACACAGAGTTCTTGAGTCCGGCCCCTGGTCAAGTCTAGAGACAATTCGATCCATCAAAGTTGGAGCTGGAGACCATACTTAGATGCATCTTGAGTACAAGTCCAAGTAAAACAAAAGCTTAAATTGATCTTGATCTAGGTGCCACAATCCAGACCCAAGCCCACCTCATTTAAAACCTTAATATTCATGGAACCATGCCATTTTGATGTAATGCTCAACTTTAATACACAAATATGTAAAATATATATTTTTTAAACATACAAAACCCAACACAAAAGCCCATAACTATTTAAATTCAGAGACAACACCAAATATATAATAGTATTTAAGAGGAAGTACCATGGTGTATGTTGTTTACAGATGATAAAGTGCAAGCGAATGAATTGTGAGATGGTGTGAATGCGAAACTTGAGAGATGACAGGAGGCTTTGAAAATTCAAGGGCTATAAAATAAGTTGAACAAAGACAGAGTATATGAATTGCAACTTCGAAGGGGATGTGTAGAAAGAAATAACTCTTTTGAGAATTGAAGCTGAAGAGATACGACAAAAGGAGTCATTTTGATACCTTGGCTCAATAATTAGTAAGGATATGGAGATTAAGGAGGCTGTCGAACATAGGACAAGAATTGGATGGTTAAAGTAGAGACCTCCTTCTGGGTGATTTGTGAGGCGCATGCCAACAAGATTGAAGGAAAATTTTTACAAGACATTGATTAGACCAGCTATGAACTATGGAGCAGAATGTTAGCCAATTCGGAAACAACACGTCCAAAAAACGAGTGTAGTAGAGATGAGAATGTTGAGATAGATGTTTGGTAAAACATCTAATTGCTTTTAATTAATAAAATTTACCTTTCAAAAAATAATGTTCGGTAAAACTGAGACAGATAGAATCAGATATGACACATCGAGAGCATTCAAATGCAGAATAAATAGATTATAAATGACCATTCAAAAAAATTAATAGATGATAAATTGAGAGACTTGTTCGAGATTGTTTGGACATGTCCAACACAAACTAACAACAGCAACAACAAGACTAAGTTTGTAAGATCCCAGCCTTTTCCTAGTCTATTTATGCTAATTTTGTGTGTTTGTGTGATTTTGAAGGTAATTAGATGCCTAATTGTGAGTGTCAGTGGCAATTTTGGGCTTAGTTTAGTAGTTTAGGGGTTATTTGTAATTTTGAGACTGCAGGGGGTATTGTGCAATTTTAGGAAGTGTAGGGAGTAGGGCCCTCGGTTGTAGTTTGGTAGGTTCTAGGGTCCTTGGGAGAAAATATGCTTTCCTTGAGTTTTTCCAAAAATACTTTTGAAGCCCCTTAATCGCACAACACTTAAGTGAGGGCATTTTCATCATTTAACCTTTAATTGCAACTCAACTAACCTAGCCCATTCAGTACCCAATGACATTTCCATTTCCTTTACCCTCCCATTTCTCTCTCTTCTATCTTTCTCTCTCCATCTCTTCAAGCTTCTAGGGCAGGAAACCCAAAACCTAGGTGGAATTGCTCAAAGACAAGGATTCCAGCCCTCTTTTCTCAAATCTCATCATATCTCTTGATAGATCTCTATCTTCTCTCTCTAACAAGGTGAGTTTCAAACCCTAATTCCACCTCTAGCCTTCTCTAATGCATGTTTCTCCCTTGGAATTCCAGCCCTAATGCATGTTTCTCCCTTGGAATTGAGTGTAGGAGCATTTGATCTTGGAGAAGTAGGGTTTTGGTGAGATTTTGGGATTTTCTTGGATAAAGGGATTGGTTTGAAGAGATTTCCATAGCTTGGACCCAAGGTAAGTGCAATATATATGAATCATAGCATGCATGTGTATTCTTCATTAATTCCTACATGAATTGCATTGAATTCTAATGATTGTTGCAGAAATTCCCATGTTCTAAGCTCTTTTTCATGAATTGATACCCTATGGCATGTTGAAAACTCATTCGATGATGAATGGCACTAGTTTTAGGTAATTTGATGCTAAATTATGGTGGAACATATGGGGAACAATGTATCTCAATTGTTTGGATTGATTTGGAAGAGAATTGGAATGGTTTGGAAAGAATTCGGATTATTAGCTGTAACTTCTGGGAAGTTACGACTTACCATGGATCACCTACGGCGTAAGATCCTAGAGGTCACTATGAATGTCCCCTGGTTGCTTACCCAGAACTGTGTAAATTCCAGGTACAAGTACTATGGTCACCTTACGGTTAACCGTGGTGAACCCACGACTAGCCGCAGGCTAACCGTAGTACAACATAATAACCTCACGGTTACAGTTACAGAACTGTGCATTTTTCAAGGTTTGTTCAGCGATTACCTCACGGCTAACTGTAGGACTGACCATGGCTAACCCTAAAGCAACCGTAATACACTTAAGGCTAGCCATAACAGAGCTATGGCTTACCGCAACCCTGGGTTCCACATACTACATAAATATTATCTTTTGACCTTTGGACCTGGTTTAACCTATCTAATGGCTTGTAAATGGAGGCCCTATGATGTGTGGATGGTTGAGCTTAACATCCACCCATCAACTATTCAAAGTAGGGTATGGGAGGCAAGTTAGACCAAAGGGGTGGTTAATGCAAGCTATGATGCCCAGTTATGGATATGGATATGGACACTGATATGGGGATCGGAGATACGACTTCTCACTTTTGAAAATCTAGGACACAAATACGGATGCGTGTGTCCTATTTATTTATTTTTCTTAGATCACTTTTGAATCAATGAAATTATCATTGTTTTTGTCCCTTTCTAGCATTTCTTATGGTGAAAAGTAAAAATATTAACAGACTTAAATGAAATAAAGGACTTTATAGTAGGATATGTTAGACTTTTTCCCTAGAAGTATCAGTGCAGTATCAGGTACTAATATAAGTGTTGTATCAGTCCAATACGGATACGTTGGGCTTGTACAAGTATCCGGGTAGCATAGAATGCAGGACCTTTGGATGACATCTAGCATTAGAGCACCAAGAACCAATTATTGGACATCCGAAACCCAATTTGACCACTGTGTTGGATGGCTTAGTACTCATACCTAAAGGGTGAACTTTTAGCTAGGTTTGGCCTGATTACTTTTATGCATTCATTGATTGATATTGATGAGTTGATCTATACATTGTCTCGTTATTGTTGACCTCTTTACTCATAGTCTATAATGTTGTACTTGATACCCTAATTGTAATTAAATGATGATGATGGACCTAGGGTTACCTACATATGGATTGTGTATATGGATGGAGGTTATGGATTACCTGTGTCTTGGGCTAGGTTGGCTAATCAACAGCTTTGAAGAGAAGGAACTATCTCTTGGACTAGATTGTTTATTGATGATTATCTTGGAATGAACTTGGCTACTTGGAATATCTTGAGATAATTCTTGATGGGTAGAATGGATACTTTGAAGTTATGATGCATAGATATGGATACGGACACTAATACGGGGATAAGGGATATGACTCCTCACTTTTGAAAATTTAGGACACGGATATGGATACGGGTGTCCAAATTTTTTTTTCTTTAGATCACTTTTGAGTTCATGAAATTATCATTGTTTTCGTCCCTTTTTGACATTTGTTATGGTGAGAAGAAAGAAAATTAAAAGAACAACGAGAAATAAAGGATTTGGTAAGTAGGATATGCTAAACGTGTTCCTCAAAAGTATTGGTGTAGTACAGGTACCAATACAAGAGTCCTATCGGTCCAATACATATACGTTGGGCTTTTGTTCAAGTATCCGGGTATCATAGCTTTGAAGTAGTTCCTTCAGCTTGATTGGGATTCATGCTCACGCAAGAGTGACCTAACCAGACGCTATTCTTGTGATTCCTTGAGTCAAGGCACCACTTGGCTGAGTAGGTCCTGTCATGGGCTGATCGCCTGTGGCAACAACTAATTTTCTTGCCATCTATAGATTGGGACTTGAGGTGGAAGTACGCCACTAGGTACCTCTTGACGCTTGGTACCACTCTTGGCTGGCTTTTTCCATGCAAATCTTGTTCTTGGCCAGGCTTGTTATCGTTGCATCCCCACCACAACTACGGAGTATGGGAGGGCAGCGACATAATTTCCCATGGTACAGCTTATGTGAATGTGCCTTCTTGCTAGATGGATGGACCTTATAGGCTTCCTAGTTCCGTTTATGTTGATTCACAATGATATTACTATTCTTGCATTATTGCCTAGTCTATCATTGTTACTCTATTGATCATGTTCATTGTCTTTATTCAGCACAGACAATTTAGTATTGGTGAGTCAACTTCAATTTGAAGGTGACCGAGTCCCACTTCAATTGAGTTTAAAATCCATCCTCAAATAGATCAGATAATGCTTTGATGATGATGACGAGGATGATTTTAATTTTTATAATTATATTCAACTTTTTTAGGTTTATGAAACTTAAGTAATGAAATGAGTGGCTCAAACCTATGACAATCTGCAACCTTCAATTTAAACTGACACTAATACCGAGTTGCAAGACCAGTAATAAATGTACTGCATGCATTTGGATTCCATTTGCCTAAGTTTCAGCCAAAAGAATAAATAAAATTAGTCAACTTCGAGTACCTAAAATAAAAGTTGATAATTTAGACACTACAATATTAGTTAGCAACCTACATGACATGTAGAGGTTTGATAAATGCCTAAATACTAACAAAGAGTGCAAAACATAAAAATAAACTTTTTCTTGTAGTCTAATTAACCCTTTTTAGGACTTAAGAATTTTATCTACTAACCAATACAAATAGTGAATAACCAATAATCTTCATTTTCGAGTCGGCAGATACACTTTCTGATATCACTATTTTGAACAACGTATCAAACACAACTTAACTACAAATTTAATCAATTGCTAATTTAAATAAATAAAAAAGTCCGCTTACCATGTCTGCAATTGCAAATCCTTTTGTCCATTTGAAGAGAATGCCCGAAGAAACTGATAGTTGTCTAACAGGAAAAGGGAATGTAAATCCTAGCTCCTTCTTATTTGATGGAAGCTCAAATTCATCGCCTTCTCTTTCAAGAAAACGCTCTAATGCTGATGCAATGAAATCAAAGAGACCCTACATGCAGGGGAAAACAGATCAAACCTCCTTTGTTCCATAATTATGATTTTAAATGGCAGTGTGAGAAGATGCCAAAATGATAATTAAAAAGAAAGCAAATACAATCAGTACACACTGCACAAGCATACAATGATGGTTACATACTAAAATATTCAAAATTTTAAAAAGAAAAAAGGAGAAGAAGAAGAATTATAGAACATTACTTATGAACCAAGTCAGCAAGATAATAAATTAACATAGTATTAACATAGTTACATGTAGAATCTTAAGTACCTCACTTGTACTGGTCATTAGATGTTGGGGAATTGGCTGTTGTTCCGCATGGGGTTCCATAATTGTTGACCTTTCACCCCTAAGTTGAATCCGTAGGACTCTGAAGTTACTACCTCCTAAATCAAGCGCATAATATGTCCCGCTTTCGCTCCTGAAAACATGTAAGATATACCATAAGTTAACACACAGCATTAATACCATCACAAAGGCACCAATCGGTGTTGCCAACAAACCAAGTTGACCATAGAGCTTTCTAAAAGCATTTGAGGACTCGAAAATCAAGTCGAAGGCGTGTCTTGTGTTTGAGGCCCACGCCTCACTATATGAGGCTGAAATGAAGCACGTGTTTTAGTCGCACTCCATATCAGGGGCATATGCTCCACAAAAACATCTTAATAAAAAAGAGCAGGGAAGTTTGTAATTTTCAGAACTTAAAAACTTTAAATTTTATTTCCCTTTTACTTTAAGAATGTTGTAACTAGGGAAACTTAAGTAAGCCCTCGTTAACTACTATAGCTTTGAATTTATAGTATATTCTAAATTTTATATAATTATTAATTTACTAGCAGGAAAACCAAAAAAGAGCGTGCTCATGAAGCTTATGCATCATGCTTTGGGCAATTGGAATGTCTAGCTTCATGCCCCAACTTTATAACATTGGTCAACAAACCATGTGAGCCCAAACAATTGAAAGTACTTATTGATGCTACAAAATGATGACATTTACAGGGAATGAAGTAAAATCACAATCATAACTCAAGACGGGGAGAAAAAAAAAAGAGTAAAGAATCTTACCATCGTCCTTTTGTTTTTCTTCACTGTGCATTAAAGATGGAAAAGGACTGAATCAACTGACTAAATATAACGTACAGCTATGCAGGAGGAAAAGGCAATACTGATCACATACATCTCTCAAAATTTGAAAGTACTCTCTTATAATTAAAACAATTTGAAAAGAATTAGGGCCCAAAAATTGCAAGTAGCCTCAATATTCTAGTAGACCTTGTTCTTTTTATTTTTAAAGATGAGTAAAATATGCAATTAAAGAAACCATAGCAATCAGAGCTTTGATATAAAAAAAGAAAAGAACAAAAAGTAGGCTTCAATTCACCTATATTGACTAAAATAGCGGAGATCTTGTCCAATATTGGTAATGATTTACTCTACCAATTTTCAATTGTATCCTTTTTCTTAAATATGGCAATGACCCTTCCTAACCTCATCTAACCACCCACAAAGAAAATGTAAAATATATTTGACGATCATAACTTGAGTCAGATTTTTAGATAAGGATCATTCTAGTCGAATTCAAAACCAAATTGTCTAACCAAGTCTTGATTGTAGAAAAATTGCCAGACACAGAGAGATAACTGTGCAGTTTTTTCTACAAGAACAAAGGAGATTCAGAACTGTGCAAACTGCCAAGACTTGAAGAGCCATAGAATGAGAAAATAATAAAGCAACACCTATGGTAGGAATCAAATACTCTTTTTTTTTTATAACCTAGGGTATCTCCGCCCTACCTAGCCCAGGAGCCATTGGTCTTGAACCTGAGGGACACTCGATTCTAGACAGCCAAGAACTAATCCCTTGAGGCACATCCAAACCCTCCTATCTACATGCACCAGGTAAAACTATGGGAGGTGGCCAACAAAGGTAGGTGTCGAACACAAGACCTCTCCGCTTCCTAAGGCACAAAGTCATTGGCCAACTGAGCTACAAATACTTCAAAGAACCAATTTGCATTTATGCTAGGAAGGTCAACTATGAAGCTATTTTCTTATTCAGACAACTCATGGAAAGTTTCGATAAGAGGAAAATTTTACTTGTAGTCTATTGAAAATTTTTTTTTTTTTGAAAGTCGTGACTGAATTCATTGCTCGAAAAAACTGTACAATATAAGAGAAATATATTGAACTCAAAAGGCCCCAAACAAACCTAGGGTGAGCAACCAAAACAAAAAAGTATGGAGCTAAGCCCCAAAAAAGTGGGCTCCAGCCCCAAAAACCAAACTAAATAGAAATATGCAACTTTGTTTTAAGAACTCCCTCTTTGGCGAGTCTATCTGCTTCATTATTGGCCGAGTGCTTGATATGGTGGAAAGAGGTGTTGAAATCCCCCGAAAGCTGGATAACCTCCTCAATGATATCCGCAAGGTAACAAGGGGGGTTTGTAGATTGGGACGCCCACTGAATTGCGCAAAAAGAGTCCCCTTTGACAGGTAACCGATGAGGATGAAGATTAGTTGCTTCTTGAAGGCCTATTTTGAGAGCTAACAATTTAGCTTTGTTCTCATTACGAATAACACCCCCCACACCCGCTAGTCTATATCGAGTTTGAGAAGGGCTTCCAATTAGGCTTTGAGATAAGTTCATTTGGGCAAGCATTAAAGAAAAATGACATCCCAGCAGGACATATCAAAATTATACAAGATATGAAAGAAGGGATAATAACAAGCATGAGAATTGTGTGGCATGACAATTGAGTTCCCAATAGGATTAGGATTACACCAAGGGTCTTTGAGCCCTTATTTGTTCGCCTAGGTTATAGGCAATATAGCAATAAATATTCAATCTGATGTTGTTTACAAATTCCTTGGTAGTCCTTACGTAGACATGAAAGCAAGTAATGATAAGCTTGAGCTTTGGCTAAGTGGAGTTGAGCTAGTGAAGTGCTATGTGATTGTTGAGTAACTCTAACGCAGATTGGTGTAAGGATCTGGCCAATTGTAGGCAGTAGGACCTTCAAACCAAGCTTAGTGGAATCATTTCTAAGGTTTTGTTCAAAGAGGAGAAATTTTGAATATTAGTGAATACTTCTTTTGAAAATTACATAGAATGTCCTTAAAATAGGCCTTTTGGACATCCAACGAAAGAAATACCTATTTTACACAAGGATTTCCTTTCCTTAAAATAAAAATTTTCATTGAACCGTGACCCTATTAAAATAGAATAACTAGACTCAGAGAAAAACTAAACCAAGGAAGATACTTGAGGAAATAAGAAACTAACAAAAATATTGAAGGACATGACTTATTGCTCAATGGAAGGATTAGGCCTCCTGCTTTACATAGATGGGTCTGTTCAGCCAGCCATGAGCTCTGGCTTGGGCCCAATGGACTTAAGTCTGGCCAATGGATCTTGGCCTTGATCTATTTCAATCTGTGGTTGCCCTCTCTTGGGCTACATCAACCTCTTAGGCCTCAGAGTCAGTTTTATAAAACCACAATAAGACTTATTCTGTCATATGGAGTTGAGTGTTGGACAACGGAAAAAGGAGAAGAAGAAGAAGATAAAAAAACATATAGCCCAGATGTGAATGCCAAGATGGAAGTGTGGAGTAACAAGAAAGTACAGTAAGAATGTGCAAAAAAAAAAGATTAAAAAAATAAAGAAAGTAAGGGTAGGTAGATAAAGTCAAGACATGTCTTTAAGATAATTTTGGGCATATATACAAACTAGGATGGTTTACCTAAATCAAGAAACATCTTTCAGATGGTATACCTAAATCAGGTCACAAAACATGATGGAAGGTTTGAAGGAAATAGGAGGGAGGATCAATTAAGACCTTTGATAAAACAGTGAAAAAAGACAGGTTAGAAAGTGGGAGTTAGGATGGACATGGACTCAAATAGGGTTAGCATAGGAAGAGGATGTGACAATGATATCGATCTTGTATGGACACAGCACTCTCTTCACACTCATCTGCACAAGCTACATGCATCGCTCTGTGCGTGCATGCGGGGGTGGGGGGCTACACTCTTGTACACCAATATTAGAAAGAAAGACAAGAGTTATAAATTATAATTATTGTGTTCCATTACTCGAGTTTTAGGCATTAAGCTGACTCTTGATTAATGGGATCTAAATGGTTATAAGAAATAATTTGACACGTTCCATCAGTCCAAGGGCTTTTGGTGTATTGGTTAGGTATATAACATTTGGTATCAGAGCCAACCTCCACAATTCTCGGGTTCGAGTCACGGAAAGGGCTACCTGAAGTAGAGTGAGAGCCATCTAAAAAAATATAAAAAAGGGCTACCTACCGCCTGAGTGAAAGCCGTTGTGGAAAGGCCTACATGGAGCAGAGTACGAGCCATCTAACAGGGGAAAAGGGCTACCTGCCGCCAAAGTGAGAGCCGTCGAGGACGTCGGCTAAGAAAGCGTGGTGGGTATGTTACAGTCCTAAATGGTTCTAAGACTTAATTTGACGTGTTCCATTAGTCCAAGGGCTTTTGTCGTATTGGTTAGGTACATAACAGTCTAGGATAATGATGATTGTCCAACAAACTAAAAATGGCTACTCGTATGCTAGGAAATATTCTAATATTTTAAAAGATTCTTCAGATCCATTTGGTTTAAGAATTATATGAACGGAATGCAATTTTCCTACATGATGATAATTGGGGTAGTTTGCTAACGTGGATTTTTCCATCTCTCCAGTTAGTGGGTGGGGGGGCTACACTCTTGTACACCAATATTAGAAAGACAGGAGCTATAAATTATAATTATTGTGCTCCATTACTCGAGTTTTAGGCATTAAGCTAACTCTTGATTAATGGGATCTAAATGGTTATAAGAAATAATTTGAAGCGTTCCATCAGTCCAAGGGCTTTTGGCGTATTGATTAGGTACATAACATTTGGTATCAAAACCAACCTCCACAAGTCTCGGGTTCGAGTCACGGAAAGGGCTACCTGAAGTAGAGTGAGAGCCAACTAAAAAAATATAAAAAAGGGCTACCTACAGCCAGAGTGAAAGCCGCCGCAGAAAGGCCTACCTGGAGCAGAGTGTGGGCCATCCTAAGAGGGGAAAAGGGCTACCTGCCGCCAGAGTGAGAGCCGTCGAGGATGTCGGTTGCGGAAGTGTGGTGGGTATGTTACAGTCCTAAATGGTTATAAGACTTAATTTGACACGTTCCATCAGTACAAGGGCTTTTGTCGTATTGGTTAGGTACATACGGTCTAGGATAATGATGATGATTCAACAAACTAAAAATGGCTACTCGTACGCTAGGAAAATATTCTAATATTTTAAAAGATTCTTCAGATCCATTTGGTTTAAGAATTATATGAACGGAATGCAATTTTCCTACATGATGATAATTGGGGTTGTTTGCTAACGTGGATTTTTCCATCTCACCAATTTGTGCTTGGTTAATGGGATGACATTCTCAGGAATTTGTAGGTTTCGAAATGTGCATTTTTACTTACCATTTGCCTCACTTCCAAAATCAGTTCAATGACGATATGGTATCATAATGAAATGCATTCCACAAGAAATCGCCAATTTTCCACATGGGATTATTCCATTCCTACTTTTTTTTTTTTTTTTGAAATGGTATAGCTCCTTTCTTTTTTCCATTCCTACTAATTACTAAACTAAACAGATCCGTCATTTACCATTTACAGAAAAATCTCTTCAAGACATGTTTATATTGATTAGTTATATGGTCCACAACCTGAGGTTTTTCACACGAACATGGACCCTTGAATTTTCGCATGTAGGGTTGCATGTCAGATAGACACTGTCCAGATAATTGCATTGGTTAAAAGATCCTACACATCTAATATCTGCGATAGACGGATAACCATGTAAGGTGATGCATGCCAGATATCTCGCCTATCTGAAAACTCTAGCCCTAATGGCAATCAAAGAGGAACACCAGCAATGATCCATATTTAATGCAAAAAGTCAAATAGATCTTCCAACCTGAGTAAATTTTTGAAACTTCATATATTTAGGGATAGGCCCTTGAGGTCAATAGCCTAAACCACCAAAGCATGGCCCTACATGTGTTAAGTCTAGGTTTTGGGCAATTGTGAACACACAAGCTACCATGCAACTATTCATACATATTCTCAAGGGTAAACCTAAATCTACTACTAACCATCCATGCAATCTCATTCTAGCAAAAGTAAATAAATAAAGTAACAAACAGCCACAGAATACCTTAAGCACTTATTTTCTAAAGGTAGCATTGTAGCAATAAACCCCAAAACAATTAATTTCGCCAATATTTAGACAGTAATTACTAAGCCCAATTTGTGGCCCAAACAAACAAAACCTTAGAAATAAGTACCCCCAAAAAAATTAATATTTATAGAAGACTTGAGAAATGAGTCACAAAAAAAGACAAGAAAACACAAATTTCTGCCTCTTTCAATAGCCACTTTCAAATCTTACTATTTCCTTCAAATCACAGAATGTGAGTACTGCTAACTAACAAAGAAAACGAGGGTCTATATTTCTCTTTTCATTTTCTTCTAGTTCCCTGGCATTGTGTTGAATCATCTTTTTTTCTGTCCAATACCAAGAAAATTAGAAACCACATTGTGTAGGAAACTACTTGTAAGCTTTTTCTCCACCAGTTGCCTTAATTTGAAGCACAAAAGGAAGAAAAACAGTGCCATACTGAACTTTGAATTGGATTTTGTAATCAAGCCACAGAGTAAGAAAGCAATGATCTGTTCAGACTTCAGAGATAATACTCAAATCATTTGCATTTGAGGAGTCACCCAAACGCACACTTAGTTAGACCCCATTACAATGTCTGGAGCTTCAGTAAGACTTGCAAATGAAATAAAACTTGCACTCAACAAGAATTGCAGTTAAAAGTAATCAAAATGTCAGCAAATAAATCACTAATAGATGACACAATGTATAATAAATCCCTTCCCGAGCTAAAAAGCTATATCTTTCCACTCAGGCTGAAATCATAAAATATTTAAAACACGAAGACAAATAAGCTGAAACTAATCCATAACTCCACCAACCTCAGAAGGAAAAAATAGAAAATTCTCCTAACAGGGACTTTATAAGAAATGGTTGCAGGTACTTACTAGAGAATTCACTAGAAAGTTACAACAGAGGAAGGAAATCCCCCACAAACGAATAAGGTCAATGTACCTCCTGTGCCAGTATATCGAACACAGCATTTACCAACAGCGCAAATGTATACTGATATTTTGAACATATCTCTAACTCATTGGCTTGACATATGAGAATCTACATAGGTACTCTTCCATCAAGGGTGCCTGTGTAATGATATTAGTCGTGTCCATTTCAATAACAGCATCAAATGATATCAAACTCTTACATGTCCCCTAAACAATCCCAACCTTTTTCAGAAATATTCCCCAAACAATTCCCTCTTACTTGCCCCATTAGAGAGGGTTTCTAATTGAGTTGCCTTGATTCAATGTTAAGATGTTCATCTGCTACAGGAATATATCCAATGCTGCTACTGTTCCCTACTACTTTCTCAATCAAGTAGCTAAAATACTAATAGCAATAACTAATCCTTCCCAAAAAAAAATAATGATAAGAAATAAAATATAGAAATAAAAAATCCTTGAAATTTAAAAACTATTTTATTTCCCAGTTACAAAGCACATTTAATGGGAAAACTAAAGGAAAGGGAAATCCATGCATCTTACACATAACAAACAACCAAAATGATCATCTATCTATCAGTAGAACACTGTTTCAGTGGCAAACAAGCACAATATGACAACTAAGGGCACTGTTTTATCAGCATTAACAATAAGAGCATGAAAATCTCTACCGCATTTTGTTACTATGATTGTTTCATTTTCAGAGGAAAATGAAAACTTAAGACTTCAATACTTCATTTTCTGGGGTCTCCGTTACCAGTATTCAGCGCAGCAAAACATTTTCTGGGTGAGATGTGTTTCAACCTCTCATGTAAGACTACAAAAATGGGGCTGTGCATCTACAGTCCCAACTGCTTCCTGCAGAAATTGCGTCAAATTCTCTCACCTTTTCAGAAATTCGCTTTCCCTTAATAATCATTTTCATATCAATGCAAATATATATATATATATATAATGCAAGAACATACCCTAAAAGTAACAAAGAGGAGAACCAACATTACCAAAATACTACAAAAATACAGGACAAATGAATAGTAAAATAATAACTATAAAAAGATCCAGCATAGAAACAAAAGCACTTGGATACCCAAATCACAGTTTCACTAAAAGGCAAGCAAAAAAATTCAAATTTTTAGGAAACCTAAAAAAAGGGCGTTTGGATGTCCCATAAAGCAATAGAGATAGGAAGAAAGTGGGGAACCCATTTTTGCAAATTTCTTTCTTGGTGAAACAATTCTGCATAAAAGGTACTTACTTCCCCACTACAAATCACAAGCAGTGAAGAACCCATCTTAGAACAGCTCACAACTAGAGCACAAAGGCATCACCATAGATTTATATAAGGAAAAGAAGTACAAACCCAGAAATGTTTTCTAATAACAGAATAACCCATATGCACAAAAACAACGAAAAACACCCCGAACCAGTAAATCCCAACATACCCATTTGGGAGATTGTCTATGAATGTGAGGAGCATCTTGAGCTTGCTCCCACCTTCTGATGCTAACCCAGCATGCATTTCCACCGCCATCGCATCGACGACCTGCCTCAACCGACCGATCGACGTCGAGCACCCCTCTTCGAATTCCTTCAAAACACCCACCACCTTGTTCCACTTGCGGCGGCTCTTCACCCGCCGACTCACCAGAATAGCCGCGATCGCGCAAGACGCCAGAGCGGAACTCACCGCCAACCCGAGAGCCACCTTCCCCATCTCTCTCTGTGTCTCTCCGTCCTCTTTCCCGATCACGCCATCAAAGGGAAGGAGGGAGTCTGAACCGGCGAGTTGGGTGGGGTCGAAAGGAGCTTGCAGAGAACATGCGAGCGTAAGAAAGAGAAAAGCAAGTGCAGAAAAAGGGAAGCTTGGTAGGTAAAAGCAAGTGCCGATGAAGTGTTTGATGAAATGCCAATGGGAGCGAATGGCGAAGAGGAAGAGAGATTCTGGAGGAGTTTGTGTTGCTGCTGCTGCTTCTTCCGAGTAGTGTGTTGTGTTGGAAAGCGACTGAGGATTCTTAAAGACGGATTTGCCCCTTGAAAGCGGTGGGAATGACGGATGAGTCACGCGATTTCTGCCGTCTTTGTACGAGCCGTTAAAACGAAAGGTTAGCTTTGTGTCGGGCGGGTCGTCGGCTCTCGTCAAAGCAGTGAAAAATTGAAAATTAAAAACGTGCTGCAGTGCTGTCACGAGGTGATCTGGGCCCACCTTTTAAGAGGATTTTTCAAAAATTAAAAGTAATGTGTTGGGTTCACGTCGGACCTAAGATGGAGCCCGATCATGTCCTGTTTAAGTCACGAGTCAAAAAGTTAGATATGAATCTAAACTCGCTTACTTATATTATAAAGACCTAAATTTAATTATTAATGAGTCGGAGCATCCAGAGAATTGGAAAGTCATTTACGTCCCCAGCTTCATAGTTCACACTATGGGTCATGTGAGTAGCGCCCACTAGGTCATTTCAATGTTTAATATGCTATTCACGGTCAATCCCATTATATTTAGCACCGATTTCTTTACTGGAATTTAAAGAATTTCCATCCAAAAAACTTTTAAGTTCTCGGATGCCCTCTAATTATGTTTAAGCATCTATAAAGTTCACCAAAAATCAAAGGGGCTATTCAAAGTGCAAATGCATGGAGATAAAATGTCATTTCATGTCTTTAAACTCCTCCTAAAATACCAGATTTTTAATAAGAATTCCAGTAGTTAGTAAAGGGATGCCCAAATTTTATTGATCTCATAGTAAAATTGGACATCTAATTTCATTATCACTTTTAAAGATCTGGAATAGGCTCCTATAACCCAGAGTTGATTCTCCATTTTGTAGTCAGTGACATCATGTCTGACGAACCAATGTGCATTGGGTCGTAACATGCATTAATGGCCAATTTGGATGAGAAGAAAAAGAGGACAATATGAGTAGACACAACTATTTAAAGACCAATTAGAACCAAAGATTCTGAAGAGGATGAAGAGAAAAGATGATTGTGCAGGTAGAAAAGGAGGTGGACAATTTTCTCCTCAATGGAACAACACCCATACAGTCATGTCAACTTAAAGTCTAGAGTTGAGAAGTGGCAAACAACTCAGCAGCAAAGAGTTCCATAATCGATGTCATAGTTGCCACCTGGCGCCAGGACTACATGCTAGAAAAAAATATATATACAATAAGTCCATAGTTCCATAATTAAAACTCTGTAAATTATAAATAAAGATAATAAGTCTTAGTATTATATAACATTTTTGCAAAAAGGGATTTTATTCGAGGTTTGAAAAAGAGAACAGGTTCAAAACTGCTTGTTATTATGTGATAGGAGAATGGTCTACATGTGTAAAATGATTCACATATGTAAATGAGTCACCTATGAAACACATTTCATTGTTTGTCATTTTCACACATTTTCACATGCGAATCTAAGAAAATCCAATGATTCATTGCCTTTCATTATTTTTAAAAACATTTTAAGAATCCACGATCAATTAAGTGATAAGATTCAACCAACTAGGTGCGTTTAGCATTCCAAAGGCCCACCAAAAAAAAAAAAAACAAAAGGTAGATTTAATGGTTTGGACTTTTTGGATAATTTCTTACATCCACAATTAATCGGCAGATGAGATTTGAACCCATAACCTCTTTGGCCCTTATGACAAGAATGAATGGTTCTGGTCTTGTTTTAAAAGCCCATAGGTTTCAAAATTTTGAAAAACCCATACTGCCGTTACAACTCATGAAATACACTTTAGCAACAATTTATGCATCCAATGGTTCTATGTTTTTCATAGATTTATAAAGATCCATGACTAGTCAAGACTTGAAATCTTACATCATAAGCCTTCTGAAGAGGATTAACGGTGTGCAAAAATGCAGATCTAATAGCATGGAGTTTTTCATAATTTTTTCATAATCCATGATGACCCAATGGCTGAATTCTTACATTAACCAATTTTTTGAGCTTCTAAACATTCTCAACTGTTTAGATCGTGAAGTAGGAACCACCATAAGTTAGGAAATGAAAAAACTTGATGACTTGTAGTTTAACATAGAAGTTACTATAGTGCAACCTTTTTATGTGTAGGTGTGGTTCCATTTCACACCTACGTGTGTGGTAAAATGCCAGCCCTCCTTTTCACATCCTTTTCACACCTTCTCTCATGTCATTTTCACATAAGTAAGAAAATTATGCAAAAAAATATGATTGATGTTTAACGATTGCACATCAACTCCATTTACATACGTAAGTAGGAGAAAACAAATGAATTATCATGATTGATGCTTAGGGATCGTTTCTTTATTGGAATTCCTGACAGGAGCTTGTAGCCAAATAACAGGAGCCGGAATAGTTACTATGTTAGGATCGACTGCTAACTGCACCAAATACACATGGATTTTGGATTAAGGATATATCAAATATACAATTACTCTCATCAAGTGCGTATAGCCACATCATAAAAGTTGATGAAAGCGAAGGTCATGATGCAATTAATTATCCAACCAAATCAATAGGTGAAATGGCCAATTGGGTTGGCTTTTTCATAGACTCTAATAAGTAGCACAACAATTATTTGCTAGGGGAAATGGTGCTAGCCCCAATGTGTCTGCTTAGCTATAGACTTGCAACTTTGTGTAATCCAATTATTCACGGGTATACTGTTAGATCTAGGGCTATGTCTCCTATTCATAGAGACATTTGATCACATCGACATATTCTCTCATCCAACTAAGAATGGGGCTCCTCAAACATTGAGTCTGGATCTTATCCAAATTCTAAGGAACAAAGGGGGTTATGAGTGCGTCACATAGCTGCATGATGGCGTCACTCAAAAGTCGTCATATGTGTCATTTTGGAAAGCCAATCATGGACATTTTTGTGGTTAACATGGGCTAAATTCCAAGTGGACTCAACACTTTATTTCTAAGCCAACACTTTAACAATGGCTAAGCTTGAAATAAAAAAGACTAATTAAAGGTTTAAGAGGATGCAAAAGGCTTAGCAGGCACCTAAAAAGGATGAACATGTGTGGAACATGGGCTGTTTAAGAGACCAGCATGGTCCAGGCTCTAAGTGGGCTCACCCTCTTAGTTTTGGGATAACATCTTGGCAGGTTAATTTGGAATAGCTGGGACCAAGAGTGAAATTCGGAGGACTTACAAGGATTATCAACTGTCCCAGGCAGTGTAGGAGAAGATTTCAGCAGTTATGGAGGATAAATGGTTCTTACCAGGATGAAACCTGGCCGAGATTTACAAGGCCCATTAACCCATAAAGCTTGGTTAACCTAAACAAGTCATGTAGCCACTCATTGGAAAGCTTCTGGAGTTATATAACATGATGTTGGGACTCCCTGCGGGCCACACATTAATTTTTAAGCCCAGCAATGACTTATATGTTCAAGCAATATAATGAAAATTGAAGTGAAGGGTCCATTGAAGCACACATAGATAATTTGACAGCTTGATAAAAAGCTCTTGAAATGTAGAAGATGTAGGGCCTCACACCCATCAAAGTCATGAGCTTGAACTGTAGGCACATTAGCTCAAGATTCTTTAGATATTTAATTGAGGGTCCAAATGAAGTCCAAATTAGTCACGTGGCCACTTGCTAAAAAGATATTGAGAAAAGGAATTCAATGGTGGGCCTCATTAACGGCCACATGCCACTTATACAAGTCCCATGGATTAATAAACCCTAAAAAGGTTAAGCAAGGCACAAAGCTTAATAAGCCCTAATCACTTGAATTCACATTAAAAAGGCCCAAGTGGATTCCAAAATAACAATAAAGTGGTAGAAGAAGAACCTACCTTTACACGAGTGCGCACGACCGCACGCGTGACCGTGACATGGGACAAGCAGTTTGATAGTAAACAGTGGCGGACCTAAGTGTAATGACGCGGGTACAACCGCACTCGAGGGATTCGAGAAAGTTCTTAAATAATATATTAAATTATTTTATTTTGTTATTTCTTGATCATTGCCTGCACCACCAAAATGAAAATTCCGGGTCCACCATTGATTGTAAGGACCGTGATTCTCGAACCCTTGAAATTTTATATAACTCCTACCGATTTTTCTTTATTGGTTTTGAGCGTCTTCGAGAACCCACCCCCCAACCCCCCGTCACATGAAGACCCTACTTCTTCCCCCACACACTGAGTAAGTCAAACTTTTACTTATGCCGGACAAGTGGCTTTTGAGAGAGAGTGTAAATTCGAAACCTCAAGAAACCCATTTTTTTTCTTTGGATAGATAAGACTAGTGGCACATATGATAATGGGAATTTTCAAAAATTCATTTTTTCATGGGATAGAGTTCGTCCCACCCTTTCATTTTTGGCTTTATAGCTTATGAATAGCACTGGGTTTAATCCGAACACGTAGAATTTGGATTCTTGTTAGTGAGACAGCCTGGGAAGTCAGATTCAAAGACACTCTACGCTTAGCCGTCCAAAATACTAGTACTAAGTATGAACTATGAAGTGCTCTCTCTCTCTCTCTCTCTCAAAACACTCACAAATTCAGGCACAATGACAAGAATTACATCACCTTGAAATGGATTTTCACCTGAAATTCAACATGGGACATTGATTACTGGTGATGGTTTTGGAATTCACCCACTCATGATCTGTCATGTATTTTTCCAAGGTCTTGGGGTGATTGCCCTCAAAACCCAGTACATGGTCCCCCACCAATGAATGGTGATTATTACACATGAAGGGACACAGCTGTCATTCACATGAAATGAAGGATGGAATCAGTAAATCCAGATAAAAGAACGTGTGATAAAAAAGAGGAAGGAAGCCAGCAACATACAGCTAACAGAGAGCTAAATATAACGCCAGCGGCCAGCTGCGTATCCGCCGCCGTACGCGCCAGCTGTACTCCGCTATTTCCGGCCGTGGCCGTGCGATCGATATATTCCGTAGCATCGCTGGTTTTTAATTGAATTTGAAACTCGCGATTGGAATTTCGCACCGCCTGGAGTCTGCTCCTTCTTTCCATTTTCTGGCGTATCCAATGCGTGACAGCTGGCAAAACATTGTTGCTCAATTGAAATGGGATTATTACATCTTCACTCAGTCTAATAAAAAAAATTAATGAAAAAAAAAGAGAGATTGAAATTGATAATAACAGCTACTTACCTAAGTGGTAAAGAACGTCAATTATTAGTTAATTGTCCGGAATTTGAATATCAAATACGTTATCTCTTTCTACTTTTGAGGTTAAAATTAGTAAGAGGGCTTTTTTGTGATCTAAAATTTTGAGATCTTTGTAAGTGCGTAGACCATCTAAGAGGTTTTTTTCTCATGAAATCCTCAATTTTTAATTATGTTACTTAAATGTATTTGTTAGGAAATCATGTAAATAGAGAATTGTCAAATTTAATTATAGATACTTAAGGATAAGGAATCATGGTACTATTTATCTCCTTCCCATTTTTTTTTTTATTTGAATAAGCCAAGAATTCAAATCTTTTCAACCGATCACATAAAGGGGGTGAGATAAAATGAAAGGGTTAAGATGGAAAAGCAGTTATACAAAGGTGAGTTGTTGCATGAAGAGATAAAAGTGGATTGGTGAGACACAAATAGATAAGATTATAACGGACAGTTAAAATTAAAATCAAAATCCTAAACTTTAATATATAATAATATATAGGTGTTCAAATTTCAAAATTGGATCCAATCGGAAAAATGGTTTCATGATAAAATAACATTTGTTTGTAAGGGGGCAAAGCTGTCATGAGTGTGTGATGCGTGTGATGCATGAGAAAAGTCCCACTTCCAAGCAGACTTGAAAATATTGATCGTTGCACCAAACCTGTCCAATGTTTAGGCCATTTGTAACATCGAGGTAGGACTCGGGTGAGTCGGCCAACTCAGAACGACTCGTCGATGGCTGAGTCCAAGCCGACGACTCCAACTTGGCCGATTTTTAAATCCTAATATGAAGGAATTCCATTTGTTTTACTTTTCCAAAAAATTAACTTGGCCTTGAAAAGAATGTTTCTAATTATTAATGATTCCTAATTTTGCTCATGAAAGAGGTATATTAAAATATGCTAAAAGAATGATTTCATGATGAGAAGGGAATCAAAAGATTAAAAAACTATAAATAAATTTTTAGGATCTAAACTTCTTGAGCTTTTTGTATATACCCCCCTAAGGTTTGTGGGATTTGTAAATAGGCCCATAAGGTTTTAGTATTTGTAAATACTAAATAGGTCTTTGCCTTTTCTTTTTAACACCTTTCATATCTTTAAAATTAATATTTTTAACAAGAATGGACAGTCACCGTGAGATTTGTGTTGGGTTTTTATATAAATGACAACTTTGTTATTACATCTATTATTTTATCTTAAGTCCCAATGGTATCTCTCAATAACTCTCTTATGCACATGACCACGGTGGACCCAAGTACAAGGACTTGGGGACTGAACCCCCCCCCCCCCCCCCCCCCTACCCATATATGAGAAAAGCTTAAAATTCCCTCCTCCCCCTGCAAATTCCAAAAATGAATATGTTTTTTTACATTTGCCCCATTCCCTCAATATTTATTTTACATAGAGCAAAACACCACCACCCTCGCAAATTCTAAAAATTAATATTTTTTTTACATTTACCCGTTCCCCTAATATTTCTTTTACACCCTCTACATATGAAAAAGCATAATAATGCATTTTGAAACTTTCATCAATCCAATGGTGGGTCATGTATAGATTTGAAAAATCATAACCGGTTATAAGTACATGTGTTGATTGTTGTCATGATCAATTTAGATTTAATGAAATAAGTCCTGTATTGATAAGAAAATGAATCTATATAGGGTTATGCTCTCCCACTAAATGCAATTGTTAATATTACATGCTTTATAAAGAAGCTTAAGCCCAGGTTGTTAAAATTATACATATAAGGATAAAAATAGATGGAGAAGTGTCATTTCTCTCTAAAAACTTATGGTGGTTGGAAGACTACTGATTTTAGCGACACAGAAGGTAATAAAATGAAAATGCAGGGGCCTATTTGCAAATCCTAAAACCCCAGGGCTCTATTTACAAATCATACAAACTTTAGAGGGTATATACAAAACGCTCAACTTTTCTTTTAAAACTTCAGTGGAACTATTGGGACACCCGTCAGATCATGCATATGAGAAGGAGAGATGCAGTTCATCATAGCCGTTTATTGAGAAATTGTTAGATCATGGACATAGGTAGCATTTAAATTAAAATGTGTTGTTCAGATCTATCCTGGTTACACTACGTCCTATTACAGTAGGCAAAAGATTATGGGGCCTGCGAGCAACCGGATATAGGAAAGATAGGTGGCAGTTGGAGGAGGTTTTCATGAGGATGGATGTGAGGTGAGCCACACATTATCATTAAATCATAAAATTCTAGTCCATTGATCCTAGAAGAGCCAAAAGTTTACCAGATTTTATAAGAAATTAGATTAATTCAATAAAATTTTGATACGAGCCAATTCAAAGTGGGTAGGTATTTGTGCTAAGTGAGTCATTAATGAAAGAATTGTTCATAAAAAGAAGGCATTCAGACTTTTACCACTAGTTCATCTCTACAATTTTTCAAAATAGGCACCACAAGTTTTTCTTAGTGCATTGACCCTATGAAATAAGAAGAAAACTTTGAGACATAACCATGAACGCGGAAAAAGAAAAGAAAAGGAATCAATTACATTAAACATTATAACTCTCCAAACTTCTATTTAATGGTTTTGGACTATATATATATAGCAGAAAATATTTTAATGAACTCAATTTTTTAGATGGTTAAATCTGAAAGTTCCCTTATATCAACTACGCCTCGTGGGCCCATTGAACTTCATATCGCAAGAAGAGTTGAAAGTATTACACATGGCATGTAGGTAGGGTCCATTGGTTCAACCGTATAGAAGGGTTAAACCATTGATTTCATGGACTATTGAACTATTTATTCAAAGATAGTGGTTTTAAACCGTTCAAACTTTGCATATTTACCCTCCACTTTCATTTCCTTAAATCAAGAGGCTAACATTACGTAGCGGTTTATTTCTTTAAATAGGCTATTGAACCATACATCCTCATCATGAATCATGAATTCAGACTTTGTTACGGCAGCGACTAGAGTCTAGTTCACAATATTAGGAGCTGGTCATCAAGTACAAGAGATCCATTCATCAAGGCAAGGGTCTAGTTGACATTTATAGGTATCACTTGTAAGAAAATGAGTTGGATAGTTAGCAAAGAGCACAACTTCTAGTTTGAAGGTTTATTCAACCTTAGTTTTAACAATTACCAAGGACCACAAACGCCTTTTGTTATTTAGCAGGGCTTGTAGGTACCAAAATCCTGTTATTGGTCCTATTCTAAGTCCCACATAAGTTGAGTATCTTTGAGGATTGGTACTTTACAAAACATTGGCCCTTGTATTCAATTCCATGGGAGTCATTTGACTTTGACGCATTGGATATGAAAATGGGATGTGTGCATGAAGATTTTACTATATGCAATATTTACGTTGGGAATGTTCACCTATGAGTATACTGCATATAACTAATATGCAGTTTTGCTCGTGGGGCCGTCCACTTTTATGCAAGTTGACTAAATGAGAGGAGGGCGGATTGAAAAGTCTCATCATGGACAAGAGGGATCCAAAAAATCAGCCTCACAAGATTAACCTAGCTTGATTTAACAAGCTTAGAGTTTAATGGCATCTTAATCGTAGATTTTCATGAAATTCTATCCAATTGTGAGTGAGGATATAGTAAGTATAAACCTGAACCTGAAACCAGATCATGAAATGAAAAGACCATCAAAGGGGTTGCACTGATCATGGCCCCGGTGTCGAATTCCACTTGGAGTTGCTCGTAGGAGACCATTTTCCATATATTTTTATACATGTGAAACATTACCATGATAAATAATATGGCGCCAAAAGAGAGAGCAAGAAGAGACAGTTTAGTGGGACTAGGACCCAAAACTTTCCTACAGAGGAACTGGGGGTGTGTGAGTACTGACTTAGGGATGTCAAACGGGCCAGGCTGCCCATGCCCTAAACGTTAGTCAGTAGTCTGTAGCCCGGCCCATTATAGCCTAGGTTGTGCTAGGCCTGCCTGGATATTTGGCATGTGGGCATGGCACTCTTGTTACATGTTTTAGATAGATGTGTGTGTAAAATTCATACATCATCTCCATATCTGGGTTCATCATCCATGGGCAGTGAATTCTGTTGTTTGGTGTTCTAAAAATAGTTGATTGTGAGAGTTAGTCTTTTTTTTTTTTTTTTTTGCTACGTTGTGCTATTCATCAAGAGTGATACCATCCATCAAAGTTGTTCAAAGCTTCAAGAAGTATTCGGCAGGGGATCCCCATCCTTGTTCCTATTTACAATTGTGGTAGAAGCCTTGAGTCTATTTTTGGTGAAAGCGAAAGAGGTGGGGTTGATTGGAGGCTTTGAGATGGGCCCGAGTGGCGAGGTTATCACGAATCTTCACTTCGCGAACGATACCATTCTTCTCATTTCTTCAAGGAGGGATGAAATTATGGCTCTTAAGATAATCCTTCGTTGCTTCCAATTGGTATGAGGTTTGAAGATTAATATCTCCAAGAGTATGTTGGTGGGAATAGGGTGCTCAAAGGAGACCACTCGATGTTTTACTAATATTATTAATTGTAGGTCAGGGAGGCTTCCCATCATTTATCTTGGGTTGCCTATTAGAGCTAACCCAAGATCTAAATCTTTATGGGATCCGGTGATTGAAAATTTTAAGAGAAAATTGGCATCATGGAAGAAGCTTTATATGTCTTTGGAAGGGAGAATAACCCTTATTATAGCATGAATGTCCAATCTTCCCATTTACTACGTATCTCTCTTCAAAATGCCAAATGTGGTGATTGAGAGGTTGGACCGCATTCGGAGGGCCATGGTGAGAAGAAGAAATTGCACTAAATGAAGTGGAGTGAGGTGATTAAGCCTAAATCCATGGTGAGAAGAAGAAATTGCACTAAATGAAGTGGAGTGAGGTGATTAAGCCTAAATCCAAGGGAGGCCTTGGTCTTGGTAGTTTGGAGAATTAAAATTGGGCTTTTGTTGGCTAAATGGCGATCTAGGTTTGGGGAGGAAAAGAGGCTCTTTGGCGAAGGTTGATTGTCAGTAAATATGTTGAGGAGAAATGGGGGTGGTGGCCTAAGCCTGATCCTAGTTATTGTAGATCAGTTGTTTGGAGGGCTATTGTTTCAATTGGGGATGATTCTAATGTCAGAGAGGAAACTTTGTAAAGGGAGGTGAGTTTTCTGGTGGGGGATGGTCAAGCAGTTAGGTTATGGTTGGATGATTGGGTAGGGATAGGACCCTTCTGTGGCTTGTTTCCTATGCTTTTTAGATTAACGGTCAATAAAGAATCTTCCGTAAGTGATTGCTTTGAGGTGGGGAATGAGTGCATAGTGTGGGGGGTGTCTTTTAGGAGGACTCTGTGGCCATTGGAAAGGGTTCAGTATGCGGAGTTGTTGAGTATTCTTGCTAACACCTTTTTTTTCTGCAGGGATTCTAAGGACTCTCGGATTTGGAAGCCTTCCACTTCTGGGGAGTTCTCCGCAAAAGCTTTCTATCTGGCATTGGAGGGAACTCATTCACATAGGGCCACTTCTTCCCTTGTGTGGTTGGGTTTGGCTCCTTCTTAGGTCGAGGCCTTTTGTTGGTTGGCAGTTGCAGGAAAAGTCTCTACAACTGATAATCTAAGAAGGAGAGGATTGACGTCTAATAATATATAAAATACATGTATGATGTAGGGTAAGGAGGAGGAGTCCGTAGATCATCTTTTTTTTCAATGTGAGGTGGCCTACAGAGTTTGAAGCAGCTTTGTTGGTAGGTGTAGTTTTGCATGGTGCTGCCCAAAGAGTATTATGGATGTGGAAGAGTATTGGTTGAGTGGGTGCTTTGTGGGATATGGCCAAATCTTATGGAGCATGATACCATTTGCTATCTTATGGTCAATTTGGAAGGAAATGAATGATAGCATCTTTAGGGGTTCTTCGTCATCAACAGTAGATTTGATATCCAAAATCACCTGAAGGATTGCAAAGTGAGCTTTGGTTGGAAATGATTTCTCTAACTATACCTTTAACGATATTATTTCTAGTTGGGGAGCTTGCATGGGGTGTGACCCTTTCAAGGAGAGGAGAATAGTCCTTTGGTATTCCCCTCCTTTTGGGGTCCTTGAGTTTAATGTGGATGGTGCTTCGAGGGGAAAGCCAGGTCTGGCTGGAATTGGAGGGGTGCTTCGCAATTGTAAGGGGAAGGTGTTAATTATGTTTTCCAAGTATGTGGATGTGTGTGATCCTGATGAAGCGGATGTGCTAGCCATTTTTGAAGGTCTTCGTTTGTTTTTAAGTAGATATGGTGATACGCTTATTATGGAAAGTGATTCCTCTAATGCGATTGCATGGGTGTCTAAGTGAAAAACTAATTCTTTGAAGTTTCATTTCTACTTGAATGAAATTAGATAGTTATCAGTTGGAATCAATGTTTCCTTCCATCATGAGGTTAGATCAGTTAGCTCCATTGCAATGTGTTAGCCAAGCAAGGGATTGATAGGTTGCTTCTTTGGGTGGGTGTGATTATGTAAGTAGAGTGGGAGGTGGTGCATTTCTCCTGCATATCCCCTTCCTCTTTTTTCTTTGGTTTTTTGTACTCTGTAGCTTTTTTTCTTTGAATGAAATCTTTTGTTACCGTTCAAGAAAAAAAAAATGCAAATAATTTGAAAGTGGGATTTAGAAGTATTTTTTTTTCACATGTTACTCAAACTTTATTAGGATCTAAAACATGAAACTACATATTTGTAGCTTAGCATTTAAATGAGAATATTGAATGGTTCATATCATGGCTTTGAACCCATGAAAGGCAGAAAAGTTAGATCTATAGGATTAACCTTTTTTTGTCCACATATTTCTAAAAAAATTATTAAGATTTATGATTTGATACTAAAAATCCATTGGTTCATTAGTTCAATAAAAAACTTGAACAGTTTGAATTACATATTTGGGGCCTCATTTGCAACAAAAAGAAAAAGAAAAAGAGAGAAGGTAATTGATGGGCTTTTGATCCCATGACCCATTCTAGTAGGTAGCGAACAGGTGGGAGGTGTATGATGTGGGTGTATAATGGTTTTACACTTTGGAGGAGGGCGGAAATTTTGATGTGAAAATGACCCCATTTACACACAATTTTCACACCATCTAAAATATGAAACTTCATATTTTTTTCCTGTTTTCTTTTTCATTTTCTTTTCTTTCTTTTTTTCACATTGTTTCACACTACGGAGAGGGGTGAAAGTTTGGATGAGAAAATGGCCCCATTTATCCACAATTTTCACACCAAAATTTAAGCTTGTGATGCGTAAATGAGTGCAAACGAATGTATTCTTGTGTAAATGTAAACGAGCACAAACAAACCCTAATTTTGGGAAAGAAAGAAAAGCCCAGGAATGAACTATAGATCTATTGGGCCAAATTTGAAGTTCAGTGGATGGGTTGCTTTTTGACTTTTATGGTGAGCAATGAAAGTTCCAAAGGACTCATCAGCAACGCTGTTCTGGGCCGAGGAAACTGGGCTTAAAACGCCACCGCACCGCCCCCCCACCCCCTCTTAATATCAAATATCAGAAACTACTGCAAACAAGGATTTAAGAAACAACAACCGTGAAGACAAAACTTCTTACAAAAATTTGAGGTTAAATGATGTAAGATCAAGGGGTTAATAGATTCAACCAACGGCGACAATGCAAGGAGGTATAAATAGAGAATGATGAGGTTGTGCTAAAACAAATGATGGAAGAAAGTAAATGTGATGAACCTAGATTATAATTTGAATACAAGTAATGTGGTGATATAATGACGCTGCTGGTAAGCAGCAAGTAAGCTATAATGAAAATAGCAAATGGTACTAGGCTATAGTACTAGTGAGGCAAAAGTAGAGTGGAACCCAAAATGAAAAACAAAATTGAATTATGATGAAACTATAATGAAGATGATGCTAAATTAGAGGAACCAAAGAGAATGGAAGAAGAGGGATGAGCTCACAAGGTATTTGCACCAAGTTCTGGCAAGGTCCTCAATTACTCCAGAGAGTTTCACAAGCTATCCAAGATTTTTAACAGAAATTCTACTCTGTTTTTTTTTTTAAAATTGATTGATGCCCTTGACTAGGGAATCTTGGGGGTTTAAATGGTTTAAATCGGGCTCAAGGGGAAAGATCCGCACCATTCAGATGAGGGGAAAGTGAGCCAACAATTTGAAGTCAAAATTCAGTTGGTCAATTAGCAGGAAACTTACTGAATGTTGTCCAGCTGGCGGCATTTCTGCTTCTTTGAGGGAAAAGCTGCCTGAATTTAAGCGGCATCACAGAAAATCTGCATTTTGCCCCATTTCATGTGATGGTAATTTTGGCATCTGCTTGTCTTGGATAAAACTATCTGCCGCACTTTCCTCTCAACAAAATGCACAAGGGTGTGACTCACTGTCAATTTTCTTCAACAAGTTGGTGGCATCACCAATTTTTTGTAGGATCTCATCCAAATCTGGTCTAAAGCTGAAGGTCTGGGATCTATTTGATAAAAGTGTTCTGTATATTGTTTGTTCCTTCAGCATGCCGCTCACTGCAGCTGCTAGATTGGATCTCAGTTTATCCTCAATACATCATTGCTAACACTAAACATTATGATTTCTGAAGGGTGTAATAGATAGTGACTTAATAGGCTGTTTACCCCTTTTTTTTTTTTTTTTTTTTTTTTTTTTAATTCGTCAATTTTGGGCATGGAATTGGTCCTTAATGATTGTGAAAACCTACTAGGCTTCCCCAAAGACCTTCTAAGGCGAGTAAAATGGGGGAATCACCTGAGAGATAAAACATCTATTGCCACTTAGGGGGCCAAAATGAGGTGTCTACAGTGTTTAGATTTTAATAAATGATTCCCAAACTATAATAAGTAAACAGGAGTACAAGGTATCAAAGTTGAATTAGAATATGACCAGTATTGGAGTCACGAAGTTGCTGGTTTGATCAGAACTAACCCAAAATAAAAATTAGAATTGCCAAAATCATCCTTCTAAAATACATACTACTAAAATCCTTTACATGTGGGGTTGATCTCATCTTGCCTATAGCAAAATGCAAACACCTGCCAAATCTTCCGCGTAAAATCTACTTCTACTAAGCACATCCTTTACTGAAAATACACACAACGTTCATGAGTTATTGGCCTTGGAAATCTGTCATGTTAAGAGTGCAATCCTAATTTGAGGCTCTTCTAATATGAAACAAACTAGTGAAGGGAAAAGAATCTCAAACTTGATATGTAAATCATTTGTCTTCAATGACATACAGCTGAACACGGTGTGGTTTGACCATACACATCCTTCTTTTGATATCGCCTGTCCCATGACCATGGTACATCTGAGAAGAGAAAACCACAAGCAGATAAAACAAGATCTACTTAACACAGGAAAGCAAAACATTTGAAAGAACAAGTCAATCAAAACACAACCAAACTTTAGAGGCTATCAGAATGACTGCCTCACCTTCAGATGTGTATGGCTGTGGAGGGAGTTCATATGGAACAGGCAATGGGATTAACTCATACAAAGGGTCTGTTCTTTCGTGTCCTTGTGCACAGAGTGTCACCAGTCTTGTTTTGTGCTCTTCAGCATTTTGTGACAACCCAGATTTACCCTGAATCCGGATAGAAAAAATGAAATGTTGTCTGAGAGATGACCATCAACCTAGTGATGACATACTGAACGTTCTGACAACAACCAAATGAATAGATCTATTATGTAATCAGACAGATGAAGCTGTGCTTCGAATGACCAAGTAACTAATGGATGGCCACCAGCTTTCGCCAAATGAAATAGATGTATCATATAATCAGGCAGATGAAGCTGCCCTTTGAATGACCTACCAACTAATGGATGGCCACCATCTTTTCGTTATCCAGACCATTCATTGGGTGAGCCCAGTCCTTGAAGGACCATACCAAAATTTCCACTGTTTCCAGTGGTCAAATTGGTGAGATGCAATGTGTAGTTTTAAAGAATCACACATGCAATGGAAATTTTTTTTCACTATATCATGCAAGAGAACTGGGAGCATGACAACCATCATGGGTGCACAGGATAATTACTATTGACTACAGTAAGCTAGCAGGCAACATTTTGGTGGTCAAGCAAAAGTATTCTGTTGTTCTTGGCTACAAGTTGTATATTTTGTTGAGTCATGTTGCAGCTTACAAAGTGGCTGCCGATGTGGGTCAAGCAAAAGTACTATGTTCTTCTTGGCTACGTGTTGTATATTTTGTCAAGTCATGTTGCAGCTTACAAGATGGATTACCTTGTAGGAACTAACATTCTCTGTACAAGAAAATTCACAATTCTGATCCTTCAAGGTAGATGGCAAAAAGAGCACACCCAACTGAAACCATCGAAAGAAACATTATTAAACATATTATGTTTCAAGAATAGGTACCTGCAAATAAGCAATGTAGGAAAGCTCCCTTATGTTGAAGAAACAAATGGATTTATTTAAGTTCAACACTGTTTTACTCTACTAGATTCTCAGTATCTTGCGACATATGAATAGAACCTCGCAGAGAAATCCTTATAGCAGGTTAACAGCTTAAGGTCCCTGCGTTACCAGTAAGATGTGTGATGAATAGGATCCATAAAAGAGAACCAGGGCATCTGATGGGAA
This sequence comes from Persea americana, assembly GCA_029852735.1. Taxonomy (NCBI): domain Eukaryota; kingdom Viridiplantae; phylum Streptophyta; class Magnoliopsida; order Laurales; family Lauraceae; genus Persea; species Persea americana. The sequence continues at coordinate 26,130,265 of CM056811.1, forward strand.
GCTGATTCGAGACATCCAAAGCTCAACCCAGAAGGAGAGGTATGCATATGTTTGATAAAATTAATAGTGAAAAATGTCTATGTAAGCATCATGTGTTCTCATGCGCTCCCATACTGCACTATAAAGCACAATCAATTCACTTTCTGCTTGCCTTCTATACCCTTAATATCCAAAACCTCACACTAAGATTATTGAAGGAGATTCTTTGCAAAATGTAATTTGAGAAATCCTTCATAAGAATTGTATCATCTCACAAGCAGAAACACATGTTACAGCACTCTCTGTTATGCTTCGATCTCCTTGCATGATGGTTATGATCTGCCTCACTCCCCCTTTCTTCCATCCCACCTGTAATTTCATTCTCAGCCTTAGTTATTTGCAATTTATGGCAAGGCTAGCATTTCTTCTTTCATATCCGTTTCACTGTTCTGTTTTGGTTTTCTTTTGTCTTGTACGTTTATGCTTTCCATGCACAGACTGATGCACATGATGGATTATGGAGTTACTGAAAACATGAGCGAAAATGGTAGATTGAGTGGAAAATAGAACAAAAGAGCCAACCCCAAACAGATGGGATAAAATTTTGATGATGATCGTGATTCGTGACACATTAAGTGATGAAGTGAGCGTGGAAAGAAATTGAATGGCATAAAATGCAATACCTCATAAGAACGTATCATAAGTTGGGAATTATTCTTCTGCAGTGCTCCCCAAGCAGCTTTGCTTAGATTTGATGAAGTCAGCAGAAACCAACTGTTGCAAGAGCCCAAGCCACAAAGGTATGACTCATAAATAAGCATGAATCTAGGAGAACACAAACTGAGGAAGGTGTAAAATCAAGACACAATGTCACATGGCAGAGATGAGTTCTTACGCAAGATTTTGACCATTATATCGGGTGTATGATTTTATGTGTGGCATTGCACGACTGAAACAAAAAACAAACAGAACAATTAGCATGAATCACTCTCATTACAGAGGAGAAATTTAATTTTACTTTTTACACAAACACTAGGGTAATACTCAGTTATCTTATTACTGCATGGTTCTTCCATGTGGGCTGTAGGGCCCAACATTCAAGGATGAGGTCTAAGGAATAGTGATGACCAAAAATCATCCTGATTAGATCAAATAATCTATGCATTTTAAGGCTATATATGTCACGCCTGTGGCCCCTGTAGAAGGGCGTTGGGTCCAGCGAACATCCGCCTAGAGAGAGAGGGCAGGGAAACTCTAAAGGACTGAGAATGCGGTGGTGCACATGTTCCACATCAGAAACACGCAAGTCCTGATCCTCAGCATATATGTGTGTGACCTGGCCTCAACCCCACATGAGGCCTTTTAAATTCGTGAGGCAAGACTGGGTTGAAATTTAGTGAGCCAAAGGGGACAATATCATGTGGACAGTAGGCTTGGGTCGTTACAAATGGTATCAGAGCCGACGACGGCTCTTTTTCGGTGGGGGGAGGACAGCCCTTTTTCGGTGGGAGAGTATGCCACGCCTGTGGCCCCCCTTTAGAAGGGCATTGGGTCCGGCGAGAATCCTCTTAGAGAGAGGGCAGGGGAAACTCTAAAGGACTAGGTATGCAGCGATGAATGAGTCCCACATAAAAAACATGCAAATCTTGATCCTGGGTATATAAGTGGCTTGGCCTCAACTCCACATGAGGCCTCTTAAAACCATGAGGCAAGATTGGGTTGGAAGTTAGTAAGCCAAAGTGGACAATATCATGTCGACAGTGGGCTCAGGTAGTTACAAATGGTATCCGAGTCGAGGACAACTTTGTTTTCCGGTGGGGGAGTATTGTACGCCCGTGGCCCCTGTAAAAGGGTGTTGGGTCTGGCGAGCATCCGCCTAGAGAGAGAGAGGGCGGCGGAAACTCTAAAGGACTGGGTATGTAGTGAAACATAAGTCCCACATCGGAAACATGCAAGTCCTAATCCTGAGTATATATGTGTGTGACCTGACCTTAACCCCACATAAGGCCTTTTAAAGCCGTGAGGCAAGACTGGGTTGAAACCTAGTGGGCCAAAGTAGACAATATCATGCCAAAGCAGACAATATCATGTGGAGAGTGGGCTAGTGTCACTACAAGATAGGTTTAACGATGTAAAAGATAGGGCGTTTAAGCAAAAAAAAAAAAAAAGGGTGACAGCGTCCACACAATGTAAGGAGGGAGGTGTATTAGATTCAATCACCCTTTGTTTAACCATACTAGGCATCTTCCCATCCCCCACAAGCCTATTGACCATCAAAAAGGTGCACCACCATGAAATTTTTGTGTGGCAAATGTACAGATACACACAATGAGGAATCTCGACTCTGTTTATCTTGATAGTCCTGCAATCTACTCACCTCTAAATTATCATTGAGATTTAAAAACCCAATTAAGGATCACATACGAGCAATAACCATTCTAAAATAATGCTACACACACCCAGCCCCCAATCCCACTATCCAAGCAAAGCTCAATGCTCCAAATCACAACTAGACTATCCCACTTTCCAGCGATGGCTAGGACATGTTGCAATTAAAAAAAAAAAAGTTTCATGACAAAAGAACAAACTAAGTTTTCGCTCCCTATAAAGACTTTCCTCCTGTTCCCCTTTCCCTTTCCAAACAATGCAAGCGACCGAGAGAGAAAGAGATGGAGCAAACGAAAGAAAAGGAAGAAGAAGACAATGCACACCGAGCTTGGCTACTACTTGGGAACTCTCTCCCTCTATCTCTCTGTGCGATGTGCCTAGGGTTTTCCCCACTTTTTCACTCTCTCCCTCCTTGTAATGCCGCCCCTTGCCATATGAAAACTCATATATTGTTTTCTTCCTTTATACTGTTTCCCTTCTATCTCCTCTCTATATCTCTCTCTGCAATGTGCTTAAGGTTTTTTCCCTTTCTCTCTCTCACTCCATGTAATTTCTCTCTAAAAAATCATATGAGGGTTTCTTCCTTTTTATTTATTTATTGATCTATTTATTATTTATTTATTAACAATGATGCTGATAACAAAAATTTTTAGTAGGGTATTCTCTCTCTGTCTCTCTCGTTCTATTTATATATGCATGTATGAATGTTAAGGTTCAATTTTTTTTGGGTTCTGAGATGTCAAAGTTTTACTAAATGTTGATCTCACCATGAAACATCATTACTGGTGTACAGTGTATGTGGTGTGTGAGTTGCGTGTATATATGTGTATTATATCAGTGTTGGTTCTGCAGTATTCATTTGCAGGGAAATGGTTCTGTTAGTAAAGGAAGGACATACAGAGAAAATGGGAGGTGATAAAAAAAGAAAAAGAAATAGTTTTATGGTTGTGGGGGAAAAAGAACAAAAAATGATTTCAGGGTTGTAACTTGTAAAGATTTTCAGCAAAGGACAAATACGAGTGTGGTACCAAAGCATTCTTGAATTGGTTCCATGAACTTGCGGTTTGATTTTGGGATGTATGTAGCCTCATATTCATTAGTAACAACACATGTTCCAGAAGTAGAAGAGGAAAAGACACCAAAAATGGGGATGAAGTTTGATACACTAGATGAGGCATTTGATTTTTATAATGCTTATGAAAAACTAGAAAGATTTAGTGTAAGAAAGCAATCAAATAGCACCAAGGAAGAGGAAACAATTTGAAAGTAGTACATTTGTCCCAAAGAAAGCATAGCAGATGAAAAAGATTCCATGAGCCAGGTTTAGTTCAAAGGCGTTGTATGGAAACAAGAGAAAATTGTTAAGGCTTGGTTTCAAGTGAAAAAGGATAGATCGGATGGATATGTAGTGTGGAAGTTTGTTCCAGAGCATTTACATGCCCCCACCACTCCTCGTAAAAGACTTATATTGAGGTCCCATCATATGGGGATGATCCATTGAAAAATTAATACCATTGATTACGTTAATATCCAAAGCACACATCAAATGGATGTCTTCAAAGTGAGGCAAGGGGCAATGAAAATATAGGATGTATAGATAAATTTTTCGAGAATTATTATCGAGACAAAAGGGAAGAAAAAAAGGGTCTTAATGCACAAATGTTATATGAACATTTTAGAGATCTTAAAGAAATAAATCCAGCCTTCATTTACAACATAGAGAAAGATAAAGAGGACAGGATAACACGAGTTTTGGGTGAACCACATGTTTTGTATGTCATAAGTCATTTTGGCAATGTTGTTACAATTGACATGGCTTATAAGACAAATTGTTATGAATTCATTTTTGGTGGATTCACAGATTTCAATCACCAGAGTCAAAAATAGTATTTGCATCTGGTTTCGAACCAAATGAAAGGTTTGAGTTATTTGTGTGGTTACTTATAAATGGCTTGAAGCACTACCCAGGAGGTCCATCAAAGGCAATTATAATAGATTAGGATTTGGTTAGGACAAAGGCCATTGAGATAGTCATGCCGACCACATGCCATCAATATTGTCTATGGCACACATAGTGGTCAATTCTGTTCTGCTCTGGCTGGAACAACAACCCACCCCCACCCCCACACCCACACCCACACCCACACCCACACCCACACCCACACCCAACACCCACACACAACACACAACACACACACACACACACCCAAAAAAAAAAGTACGCCCACTTTTGGCCATTTCGTCCGGGCCCAATACCAACCCCAATAGCTCAATTCCAGTCCACTCTAGACGAAATGGAAGGCCCACCCCAACAGTTTCATTTTATTTTGTTTATTAAGTAGTTTTAATAAGTTCACATGTTTCATACTTTCATTTATACATAGTGAAAACTAGAAAATAGTAATTGTATAGTGTAGTTTAGTTTAAATTATGTAAGTACGCATTTTTAGTATTATTTTAGCATTCTCCTTTTCTTTTTTTTTTATAACAAATTTAGGTATCTTTTATTTATTTATTTTTCAATTTTCAGGTGCCTTTTTTGGAACGGATTACCGGAATTGAAAGCAGGAACATTCCGCTATAGGGCCAAACCGGAACGTGGATCGGAATGGAATTGACAATTATGGTGGCACATTTTAGATAAATTGGCTGTAAAATTAGGAGGAGTTTCAATTCACATTGGTGTTTTTTTGGAAATGTTAAAAAGTTGCATTTACTACTTGAAAACACTAGAATATTTTGAATCTGAATGGAATAAGATTTTAAAAGAGCTTGAAATTGTTGACAATGAGTGGCTACAAGATTTATATAAGATTTGTGAGAAGTGGTTACCTACGTACTTAAACACACTTTCTTTGGAGGTGTAATGCCCCGAACCCTGAGTTAGGGATTAGAACATTTTCTTATATTTATACATTTAATTTTCTCGATTTCATATATCTTGGATTTATGTATATAATATTTTGGGATTAGACAAGTATTAATCATTTGGATGATTAATATTAATGCTATGAGGTTAATTTCTTTCTTATAAATTATTTGATTAATGTTGTAGGACCCTTTGGGTTAGAACTAATAGTAGTAATATGAGAAGTGACTTGTAGGCCCACATGACTTAAGTATAAATGGGAGAAATATTGTAAGAGAGAGGAATGGGACCCATATGTGGTGCCCTAAGTGGTGCGCCCAACACCCCATGTTCCCAAAAGGGGATCTGTACATGTTTCCTATTTGTTGGACTCCTAAATAAATAAAGAAAGTGGACTCTATATCAAATAGAACTCCCAGACTATTTAAAACACGTCGACCATGTGAACCTTCACCATAGACCCTCTCTTCCTCACTATCTCTTTATTTCTTGTACTCCCTTCCTTTTTCCCTCATACTCCCATACCTTAGAAGCACTAATTTAGAGAAGTAGAAGGAGAAAGAAGAGGACCAGCAGTCTAAGAGCCTAGTGGATGACCTTTCTCTTCCCTTAGGTGAATCGAGCAAACCTAGTCTACACAAGGTGAGTGGAAATTCTTATCTACTTATGTATGTATAATCCCAAGGTCCAACTTCTGCCTCTGCATTTTCTTGCTACTTGGTTGTTTTTATGATGAAATTAGAGAGGATGATGAGGATTAGATTGATTTTCTAGGTTCTATATAACTACTACAGTAATTTCAGCACTGTGTCGACATTCCTTTTCTTGTATAATGCTCAAAATCCGAATTTTCGACAATAGTGGTTTACCAATCCATTCTCTCACGTAGACAAGAGTATTAGGCTGCAATACCAACTGAAATTGACCAAGGAATAGTTAGAAATCATGGCAGAAATCGAGATTTACAGATTTCCAGCCGTTATTGTGCAATTTTTCGAAGTTGGTTGTGGGGCCCACATGGGCCACTTGATCAAAGATCAACACTGATGGATGGAAACTAGACCCTCGGGCAACCTTGGTGGTATGCGACCCTATGGGTTGGGCCCACCATCCATTTGACCCAAAATTCAGCACGCGAGACACCCCAACTTCTGATTTGGGTATTTTGGGGCTGAATTGTACTATTTTTCCAGGAATTCTGAAAATCTCACATCATCCTTTGTCCTTTAGTTCCTTTAGTTCTATAAGTGCTGTAAAAATTTCAATTAATCCCCTGATATTTCTAGTAATTACAACTGGGCTTTTATGGACTGTTTAGTTGAGTTCCAGGATTCTATTAATTACAAATAAGGGCCTGACACCCCTTGTTTTCACATCTAAACCTCTTTTATTTAATTCCGTGTGTCCTTAGTTTCATGGAATTACAATTAAAGGACTGATAATCACTAATTATGTAGCTGAAAGTGTTTCTATTAATACCTTCGTGAATGTTGATAATTCACACATGCTTATAACCTATTCCTTGAGAAATTGCGACTGAAAGATGTTTCTATGAGAATTATTTGTATAATGTTTTGAGATATGGTTTCCATAGGATTTGAATCCATGCCCGTTACTTTTGTGATACAATATATGATAGCCTATGGGATTAGATGCATGAATCTGTTTTGGGTTATTTTATCAACTATGATATTACCTTAAATCTGTAAGGGGATGGTCGTGTGACCAGTTTTACACACAAAATGGATACCTGTAATGATGCGGTTTGGGGCAATCAAAATCCAGAGTGTAGGAATGGTTACAGAAGCCAACCCACTACGACAATTGAGGTCAGTAAGACTTGTTTTGAATATAAGATTATGAGCATGAAGGAAGAAGACTGTTAGACCTTGTTAAATACTAGTATTTGCAAAGGACCTTGATGATGTAATCGTACACTAGAACCCTAGACGGATCAGCACGGTATGGTGATTACGTCCACCTGCCAATGGCCCAAAAGTGATGTTTCAGACTACGAGCCAGCTTTGGGAGAATATTCGCCAGGTCGCCTTGATGAATCAGACCTTTGATGGTCACCTTGTAATGTTCACAAAGTTTATTTATGGCACTCCTTGTTCTGTCTTGCACCCTTTGGGGCAAGAACTGCATTGGCCTGTGCTGCTAAGTGGTTAGGTGGTTGTCCGTGGGAAGAGACCAATTTGACCTTACAGAAATAAAACTTTCAGATTTAATGTAATTGTGTGAATATTCTCTTGCCGTTCACTGCTTTATATGATTTCGAGTATTTATGGTGAAATACTTTACATGTGCATAAATAGATTAAGAAATCTATTTACTCAGTGTTACGGATTTGTGTATTTTCGCTCCAATCCCAGGTAACTAGAATGTAGAAAGACAAGAGGATCCTGACAATGAAGTGATAGGACTCGATATCTGCGGCTAAGCAATGATGAGACTCACAGATCAAGATAGAAACTTAGTTTAGAAAATTTAATTTAATTCATTTTAGAAAACAAAGATTAGTTCATGAAGATTGTATATTTTTATTTTGGATTATTCTTGAACATTGAGATTTGGGTTTTTATTTAATTTAACATTGAACTAATTGGGTAAATGCCTGGTTACTTATGCTTATAATGTTTTGATTTATGACGATAATATGCTACTATTTGGAAACAACATGGAATTCGACAAAGCCCCGGATTTCGGGTCGTGACAAGAGGCCAGTCTACCACTCAGAGAAGTGAAAGCATGAATGAATTTGTGAAGCAATACGTATCATATAAGAAACTTAATTGATTTTAAATTGTGTTTTGAGAGAGGCATTTCACGGCAAAGATACCTTGATACGAAGGAGGGCCATGAGACTCTTAATGGCAATCCTAAATTGAAGTCTCTACCAATCGAGAAATAAATGGCAGAGATTTATAGACGAAAAATATTGTACAACTTTCAAGATGAATTATGGACGATCATTTCATATGTTCCAAAACTTGTAAAAGAGGACGAAGTTGGCTGTAATTATATTGAAAGTAATTTGGTGGATAAACATGAGATCCTATGACAGGTTTTATGAAGGAGGCAAATGAGGCATGTTGTGCATGTAAAATGTTTGTTCGAATTACATGCCTTCATATTTTTGTCTGTGTTAAGGCAAGCTCACATAAATTTTTTATCCCAACTTACATTCTGAAGAGAGACCAGGCAGGCAGGCACTCCAGAGAAGCGTAATTGATGCTAGTGGGGTTGAAATACGATCTATTTGCGACAACTCATTAGTGGCGAGACATAGTTACCCATATGCCGCCCCAAGGCTCATTGAAGATGCCAGCTCATATAGAGAATGTTTCGAATATCTGATTAGTTTATTTGCTAAAGAGCATCAGAAAGTGTGAGAGATAAAATCCAACAAGGGATTAAGTGCAAGTAAGCACAAGGAAAAAGAAATGATATCATGGGATGTAGTTAATTATCAGGATCCATCCCGTGTGTTACAAATGAGACGTAGGAAGAGACTCAAATCATTGAAGGAAAAGGCACGAACAAAAGCACGGCTCTGCCACGGTTGTAATCACACAGCAAGCAAAATTGGCCTGTGTCATTTAAGAGGTACTTACTCTACACAATTTATAATCGATATTTAATCATTCCTATTGTCTTGTTTGATGCATTTAAAAATTCTGGCACTAACACAAAATTTTAGGTGCACAAGCAAAGATAAACATGATTCTCCAAGTCACTCCTCTAAAAGAGGCCATTCTGAACACTCTAATTCAGACGATCAAGGTACAGAATGGTATGTGTTACTTTTATCATTCATATTAATTATGTGTTGATGGAGCATTAGAAATCACTGTTGTTGGAGTATATTTTGATAGTGTTTTCTCATGTGAAGGATAAGTGAGTGAACTGGTAGTCTGCTCTAATTCTGATGGATATGCTATGTGGTTCTGTGGTTCAATTTAAAGACGTGTTTCAGAGGAATATGTGTAGACAGTGTGTTTCAAATAGATATGCTATGCGGTTCAATTTGGAGGTGAATCAAACAAATATGTGTAAACAGATATGCAATGAATGACAACTAGGTTTCTATCAGGTTTCTCGCAGATATCTGGTCCTAACAGAATGATGAATGATACCGGATTTGCACTGATCGGCATAAGGATCATTTACAACAGAATTGTCCAAAGAAAAAAAATTTAACTGAACCTTTTGGGTTCAAACTTAAGAAATGGACACACTTTTAGGGAATATACGTTAAAAACTCTGTGAATGACATGAGAAACCTTGAAGAAGGAAATGAGCAAAAATTATTACAGAATGACTAATAATGTAAAACAAGCAGCTAGAATGCAATAATCTTTAAAGAACTAAAGAATGTTACTGGTAAGAAAATAATAATTAAAATTAAAGCATTTTTAAGGTAAGTATAATCTAGAGATACGTTTCAATAAGTTAAGTAAACAATTAAAGAATTTTTAAAATAAGTATAATCTAGAAATATCTTTCAATATTTAAGTAAACAAATAAATAACCTACGAGCGGCCTGTGTGGTTAGCTTTCCATCGTGCCCAGTACTTCTTCAAGAAATCTTTCTCTACATTCTTTAGAGGGCTAGGAAGGGCATTACCAGCAGCATAACCCTGTAGAAAGGAAGCATGTTAATCCACGAAGATCATCAGAGAAGAAAAGAAGAAACAAACAACAAAAGGAATTTCTGGAAATACTCGTATGTTGACACTCACAGAGCATGAAGTTTTGGCAACAAATTAACCTAGTTACTAACGGAGAAAGACAACCATCATGAAGATTAGAAGCTTTTCGAAAAAGAAAGTTTAAACTCGAATGGATAAGAAAGAAGAAATTGTAAGGATGAAACTTGCATATTGTCCGGTACTAAGGAACTATACACAATTCTCTGTGTGTGTGTGTGTGTGTGTGTGTGAGAGAGAGAGAGAGAGAGAGAGAGAGAGAGAGAGAGAGAGAGAGAGAGAGAGAGAGAGAGAGACGGCCACATGACGAGTTATATCCTCGAATCATCAATCATCATCAAATACTCATCCTAACAATGTTGAGGTCAGCTATAGGAATTCTGTGTCTCCAATTCAGTCTATCCTTAGCCAAATCCTCGATTAGGTTGCACTAATTCAGATCCATCCTTACTACTTACATCCATGTTCTCTTCGGCGCAACCCCTTTCCTTGAGAGGCCAACAACCTGCATAGAAAAACTTTTTCCTCACCAACATTGTTGTTGGCATGCGTTGGAGAGTAGTAACCATCTCAAATGAGTGTCTCTTAATTTATCACCTCTTAATGCTACCCCTGAATGCTCTCTTTTTTAATCTATTGGAGTTTTACTACACATCAATCTTTGTTGCACTCAATTTTTGGACTTCTTGTTTCTTGATTGGCCAACATTTTGCTCCATTGATCATAGTTGGTCTAAATGTTTTGTAAAGTTTTCCAGTATGCGCCAATCACAAAGCACTCTAGAAGAAAGCCTCCAATTTGGTAATCCAGCCCTTATCCTATGTTTAACATCCCAATCTCTCCATCCTTAGTAATTATCATGCCAAGGTATTGGAATGAATCTCTTCGTGGTTTCTCTTGAGCTTCAATTCTCATAGTAATTTCAGCTTTTGGTACATCCCCACGAAGTTGCAAATATATTTGAGCCTATATACGATTTATCTTAAAGCCCTTGGATTTTAAAGCCTTCTGCCATCTTTCAAGTTTCACATTCACACGGCATCTATCAATTCATCCACCAACACTATATCGTCATGTATCAATTCATCCACTAACACTATATTATTTGCAAACAACATGCACCAAGGTACTTCCTCTTAAAAATGAGTAGTTAATTCATCCATAATCTGTAAGGACCGATGCCAGAAAATCATATTTTACAAAATTTAATTAGATTATATTGTTTCTTGTGATTAAATAATATAATAGAAATCAACTAGAAAATTCGGCCAGCATAATTAAGGCCTAATTATGATTAATTAGTAAATAAATAAATGAATTAAATTATTGATAAGAGACTTCCAAGTATAAAACTAAATAATTGATTATTAAAGTTGTGGGGGTCATGTGGGATAAGATTAAATTAAATTAAATTATTGTTAAGAGATGCCCAACATCCCCATTCTCTTCAATTTAAAGCGCTCTCTCTCTCTCTCTCTCTCTCTCTCTCTCTCTCTCCTTGCTTTGACTTGAGTGCATGGATAAAAATATTAGCCAGAACGCTCTTGGGTGCTATGGTACATTGAAGATGGCACTTCTGTGGCAGCCGATATATAAACCCAACCGAGTTGAGTCTTTTACCTCATTTTCTCTGTTTTGATTGATGCTTCTCCTCTTTTTACTATTTCTTCTCTTCAAGAGAGTTTACCTGGGGAAGCTACAAGACCAATACAAGATAGAGAAAATCAAAGCCGTTACAAAGGGTTGAACTCAAGGTTCTCTTCTCTATTTTTTTTTTTTTTTTTTGGAAATTTTTCATGTTTTTGGGTTTGTTTCCCTATGTTTTTCCATGAATCTCTTGGAAATGCCTTCTAAGTGTTAGATACATGTTTCTCATCGATCAACCCCATTTTTATGGTTTTTTTTTTTAAATTGTTATTTCTTTCATTGTTTTTGAAAAAAAAAACCATTTTTACTCAAATAAAACCAACCAAATCAATTCAAAATGGCTCCTGAGTGTTATATCTATGAATCCCATAGATGGATCCTACATTCTTTCACTTTTTTTAAATTTATATAACTTTTTTTACTTTTGGATTTTTAGGGTTTTTTCAAAAAAAATCAATGCGGCCGACCAAACCTCTTCAAAATGGCTCTTTAATGTTAGATTTATGAATCCATAGGGGCATGTTTGAGCAGCCACTTTTCCGCGGTGTATAAAATTCAAAGTTTGGTTCGGCCACTTTTTCTTGAGGAAAACCAGAAAAATGAACTAACTTTTCTGCAATTCCGTGGAAAATGATCTACGATGGGGAGAGGTCGGAAAAGGTTTTCCATGGAATTTAAATGTGCCCAAGATGAATTTAACATTCCTTGATATTTTCTGATTTTTTAATTTTTTTAATTACGGATCTTTAAGATTTTTTTAAAATTATTATTTTCTCAATGTGGCCAACCAAATCGCTTCAAAATTCCTCCCAAGCGTTGGATCTATGATTCCCATATATGAATCCAAGATTCCTTGATGTTTTTTTATTATTTTTTATTTTCAGATTTTTAGGATTTTTTTAAAATATTGATTTTTCAATTTGGCCAACCAAATCACTTCAAAATCGCTCTTAATTGTTAGATTATTATTCCCATAGATGAATCCACATTCCTTTATTAATTTTTTTTAATTTTTTCCTTTCAGATTTTTGGGACTTTTTTCCAAAAAATGATTTTTTTCCCAATATATGGCAGACCAAATTGCATCCAAATGGGTTTTCACATGTAAATGTCATATATGCAAGTATTTTACAGTGTCAAGGTTCAAATCCTATCCTCATTTGTTAATTTCTGATAAGATGGTGGGTGAGTCCAACAAAAATGACCTAGTGGGGCCCACATCAACTACTTTTATGCCGGGATGGTTAAAAAAAGGGATTCCAAATGACTAAAAAAACTAGCTTCATTAAATGATTATTATCATCAAAATCAAAATGGCCAATTTTAGGGAGGAAATATGTTAAGAAAAGACAAAAGTTGTCATAAGGTTATTTTTGTCATTTAAAAAAAAGGCTTATGGAGAGGACTTGATTGAAAGAATTGTGGAAAACTTTTACACTTTCTTGAAATACTCAAATCTTCATGTACTTTTTTTGAAAATGTGCCAAAAGTTTTATACTCTCTTGAAATTCTCCCTTCAAAAAATTACAAATCTGTATTTACAAAACAGTCCCTGACTTCTATGAAATTACAGAAAAGATGATTCTGTGTCAAAACACCAGCAACAAGAAACAAGCAGCCAATAGAATAACTTCAGGGCAGTCGACTGCAGGCTGAGAGGAGAGGGAGAAAAGGATAGAGAGGGAAAAAGGGGAAGCAAATCCTTCAATAAGCATCAGCAACAACCACAACAACAATAACAATAGAGATAAAATTAGTTCTTAAGCACACCCAAAAGCATTTAGGGGTAGCATCAATAGGTGACAAATTAAGCAACTCGTTTGAGACAGTTCGGACATGTCCAATGCAGGCCAACAATTGTGCTGGTGAGGAAAAGTTCTTTTATACAGGTTGATAGCCTCTCAAAGAAAAGAGGTAGGCCGAAAAAGGAGATGGATGCCAGTAGTAATGATAGATTTGAGGACAAGGCATGATGATGATGATGATGATGATGATGATGATGATGAATATTTCATTTTTACTTATTGAAATTACCTCTAAAGAGCATCGGACATCTTCAACTGTAGGCCAGATTATCATAGCCTTCCCTAGGCCCAAAGGTTTATCATCCGATAGTCCTGATGACATTGAAGTTGCTAATTCATTCATCCACTTCTCATCCAAAGAACCAAGTGATGAGAACTGCAGAAAGACATTCTAAGTTACATCTTAGCCAAACAAGAAATTACCATACCATGCAACATACCAAGCATATGAGAAAATGCTTATTAGCATCAACAGAATAGACGTGAAAACAGGAAGTTTAATCTGAGAAACTGGTCAGTTGTCCAATCCTGTAGTTCAAGATGAATTGGCCAACGAATGGGTCAAGTCAACCAGGACATTCAGCAGGTCAACCAAGTGAGTTAATAAATAATTTATGTTTACATTTTGGTATAAATATAGACATTTATATGAACTACAATACAAAAAACTATACAAAGGCATTACAATATTTTCAAAAGCATTGCATAAAAATATCACCTGAATTCTAATTTCACTTTTCAGCATTCAGGTAACCATATGTTAACTTCTAAATGTAAGATTTATAAACAATCCATGCTTGTCTCTTGAACGACTCAGCCAAAACCAATGAGATCTTGAGTATACTTGTGTTGATTAACAAATAATCCACCTTTAATTTTGTGAACTTCTAGACCGAGCAAGTATGTAAGAGGACCCAAGTCCTTCATGTGCAAGGAAGCATGAAGGGATTGTTGTAATTGTAAGATATGATTTGGATCTTCTCCTGTAATGATGATGTCATCAACATAAACAAGCAATATAGTAATGCCGTGAGATGACTTGAAAAGGAACAAAGGATCATATTGACTCTGTAAGAAACCAGCCAGCACAAGAGTATGCTGAAATTTGTCAAACCACACTCACAGAGCTTGCTCCAGCCCATACTGTGAATTACGAAGTTTGCAAACTGTATTCTGTGAGGAAGAATGTAAACCGAGGGGCAAACGCAAGCAAACTTCTTCTTTGAGATCCCCATGCAACGAGGCATTCTTGACATCCATCTGAAAACGTGGTCAAGTCTGAGATGCACCAAGCACTCTCGTATGCAGACTATGGCCATCTTTGCGACAGGTGCAATGGTTTATCATAATCAATGCAATACTCCTGGCGGTTGCCTAAAGCTACAAGGCAAGCTTTATAACGATCCAATGAGCTGTTCGACTTTAGCTTGACTCAGTAAATCCATCAGCCAATGCGTTTGATGTTAGATGGACAAGGAATAATATCCCAAGTATGGTTTTGCTGTAATGCTTCAAGTTCATCTTGCATAGCCTGTTGCCAACGGTCATGTTCCACAGCCTTGGAATAGGTGTTAGGTATAAAAATGGTAGATAAAGTGGTAAGACAAGGCAGAAGGTGAGAACCCATAACGATCAGGTGGTCGCGAGAGGCAAGTGGATCATCATGGAACTGGAATTCTTGGATGGAACTGGAATTCTTGGACCACGTGCCGGATCAGGCTCAGGAAGAAACGGCCCTTTTGCAGGATCATGATGAGAATGCCGTCTTACATATATTACACAGGCCTGTACCTTCTTGTGGAAGGCGGATCAGAGAAGCCTGGAAGAAATGAAAATTTTTTAGGCGAAGAAGATGGTTGATGAGTATGAAAAAATTATTATTTTTCAAAGAAGACCACATTTCAAGAAATGCGGATTCGATTAGTAGTTGGATCATAACACATGAAGCCTTTTTTGAGTTAAAACCTATCCGAGGAAAGCGCGTTGCAAAGATTGTGCAGTGAGTTTATTTTGTTCATGAATTGGAAGATGGACAAAACACACACAAGCAAAGGTATGGAGAAGGGTATATGACAGATGAGATCCATGAAGACGAAAAAACGGTGAATGATTTTTCAGCTTGGGTGTTGGAAGGCGATTAATGAGATAAACTGCAGTGGACAGGGCTTCAACCCAAAAGTCAGAAGGAACAAATAACTCCAGAAATAAAGTTCGAACTTAGAAGAACATCAAGTAGATGCCGATTTTTCCTTTTAGCTACCCCATTTTGCTGAGTGGTAAATGGGTAATTGTTTTTTAAATGATATATGGGTAAATTTTTTGAGAAATGATGCCTTCAGATCGTAAGCATTTTCGAAAAGGGTGTGCTGCATATTCCCCCACTAAGTCAGAACGTGAAATTTCAATACTTTTGGAAAACTGATTTTCAATTATGGCAAGGAATTTTTTAAAGGCATCAAATACTTCAGATTTGATATGCAAAAAATACATCCAAGTGAATCTGCTATAGCCATCGATGTAGGTAACAAAATATTTATAATGGGAATGGGAGATGGTGGATGAAATGCCCCAAACATCTGTGTGAATTACGTCAAAGCAATCAGTGGAATTCATCATGTGATGAAAAAGGAAGAATTTTGATTTTACCTAATTTGCAAGTAGAACAATCAAAAATAGATCTTGAAAGGAGCAAACATTTTTATGTCATATGAAATAACTTGTGAGCATTTGGATGACCAAGATGCTTATGCCATAACACAAAAGCATTATCAAAAGTAGAATTGAAAAATAAGGAAAATAAGTTCTTATTATGAGGTAATGCTGTAATGTGTAGCGGAAAGTCTCCCACATTTAGGCACCTTCCCTATCACCTTCCCCGACACTTGATCCTACACAAGGTACCTAGAGGAAGAAAATGAGATTTTGCAGTTATTTTCCACTAATTGGCCACCAGAAAAAGAATTAGTGGCTAAATGAGGAGAATACAGCACTTGATATAATGGCAGAGAATTAGAAATGTAACCTGCAACTGTAATGGGTACAGAGTCACCATTGGCCGAATGAATTTTCAAATCACCATCATAGTTTTTGACATGATCAAGATTGTCAGGAGAATGAGTCATGTGATTTGATGCTCCAGAATCTAAGTACCAGAAAGAGGTGTGAGGTGTTTTACCTTACAAACCCAGAGCGGAAAAGGCAGAATGAATCATCTGCTGCATTTGCTGAATCATTTCAGGGGTAAAGGTATTTGAGGGCTATTGGGCGACCCAAAATTAGGGAGAAAAATCCACTGTAATTGCTTTAAAATGGCAAGAAAATTCAGATCAGCCACAAAATCTGAATTCTGCGTCCTTTTCTCCGACTCTAGGATCTAAGATTTCTTGATTCAGGAAAGTATATTGTAAAATCAGAAGGTTTTGATGAAAACTTGTCTTAAAAACTGTCTAACCACCGGAATCCAGAAAAGTCGTATCTGGTGATATGCCCAAAAATCTATGAAAATTGCAAGAAAATCCACAAATAAATAGTCGACCCTATTTCTGAAATCCCGTAGAGATTCGATATCCCAAGTGGGCCCCGCTTTTGATCACCAATAGTATCGATGTTGTTGACTATAGACTTCAACGATCTAAGAAACCCGACTTGATATACTCTATTTGGGAATATAAAGATGATAATAGCAACTCCAAAAAATCACCTTGATCAATCGCAGGTGATTTGTTCAAGCAATAGAGCACTGTGAATGTTGAAGTCTTGAATTTCCAACTCTGATATGCCGAAAATTCCCTCCAGACGAAGATGATTTGAAAGGAGAAAACCATGATACCTTTAGTTGAGCATGGGGTTTGATACCATGTCAATACAAGAGAAAATGAAAGAGAAGATATTTGAGGAATAATTTGAGTGCCTCTCCTTTGGATAGGGCCTCTCATTTTATAGTCTACTTTCAACAAAATATAGTAACTAAATCCCCATAATGGGGTGATTACACGATCATTATATCCACTTTCTTTGGGATGATAACGATACAACTATGTTTCCTAATCAAAGCTATTGGAAAGGTGATAAGCAATCTGGATTTTACAAAACATGCATGATTCGACTTTTCATATCACAAATTTGAATTCTAAAAACTCCATTCTAAGTTCTAGTTGTGGAGATCTATGTGGAAACATCTCCAAACCGTAGTCACATGGTGGGAATAGGCTTAAATAAATGAGAAAGCATGAATTGAAGTGCTAAACTGGCTGTGGGGTCCCATTGGGATTTCCCCATGGACGTATACCGTGGAATTAATTCACATGGTCAAATTTGGGTTTTTCCCACTGTGAGGCTTTGGATCTCGGGTTTTCACCACAATATCTTCTAGGGTTACAAAAATTAAAAATAAATAGTATAGGTGTCATTGCCCAACCTAGGGACCACAACTCCACGATTCTTTTTCGTCAATTCTTTCTCTTCGTCTCAATTTCCTTCTTTATCTATTTTAGTGTTTTTCATGCATTTGTTGCAAAAACCCTAGACTGTCCTCAATCAAACCATCATCTCCCTCCTGGAACAAAATTGATTGACCAGACTCATCTATCATCTTAAGCTATTTTTGTATGGTCTCAAACATCTGAAATTTCCAAACCCACTGCGCCTGGTTTGGAAATTTCACTAATACTATTTTAAAAGCTGGTTATCAGCAAAGCAGATCTAATCCATCAATATTCTCCTGGCAGTTGATAGAATGGATTATGATATTTATTGTATATGTTGATTATATCCATATCTAGGGAGGTTATTCATCTCTCCCTTTTAAACATTGCTTGTATTCTTATCATCCTTCCTCTCCTTTCAACACGTAAGTGCTGAAACTAATTAGGACCAAACAGAACTCTTGATTCAAATAAAATAATCTCTTCCCTTTAAAACACAAGTCATCAAAGAAAAAAAAAGGGTCATTAGCCAGTGCAGGTCCTGCCAAAGCCAGGCTCTTTCAAACATAAGTGCTGAAACTAATTAGGACCAAACAGAACTCTTGATTCAAATGAAAGGCAACAGCCTCAAAGAAATGGACAACATATCTGAGATGGACAACATATCTGATGCCGCTAAAATAGAATCTTTTCAGCAATGAGTTACCAGAATGACATATTGAATAACCGGGTATAGGAATTACTTTAAACTCCAGTTTTTTTTAAACCAACAAAAAGAGCTCTATTGAAGAATAGGATCGGAACAAATTAAATATTGAGTCCCTATTAACGAAGCGATCTAATCATACCTGGTAAACAAGAGGAGAATTCTGAAACTGTTTCCCAAAAACACAGTCCTGCAGAATTGAACGTAGTTTCATATGGCCCCATCTTTTCAGGTTGGAACCTGTATGATACCCAGGAACAGATGCAACTAATCTGACCTGACCAAATAAATAAATAAATAAATAAATAAAAATAAAGTCAAGAAGATATTTTGATGAATATGGGAAAGAATGTCCAGATCAAATTGAATCCATAACAGATCATTATTTCTTACATATGCAGCATGAACAATGTACATTTCAAAAGAAAAGGCTCACTTTCTTTCATTTTGAAAGGAAGCCTGTCATGGAAATCAGGATACAAATAGAATAATCAATGCAATGGGTCAATATTACCATACCATAGCTTCTACTTAGATTTCCACTAATTCTAGGTAGATGATTTGATGTTTCCTAATTATTTTTTCCTTTTGTTATATTTTATAGATCCCATTCATGGCCCCAACCAGTGGCGGAGGGAAAGAAAGGACATGGGGGTCTTTTGCATCCGTGAAAGGAGGAATTATCAAATGCGATTTGGCTGTTTTTATTTCTTTGCTTTTGCCCCTCATTTTTCACCTCCTTTCATAAGAAAAGAAAATTTTACTAAGTAGAGATGGTTTTTTTGTCTCACTAATTTTCTATAGCTAGAAACAAATCACGTCTTTATTCCCTCTTTTCTGAATCCTTATCCTCTAAGGGAAATGTGAACCAAAGGAGTGGATCTTCACGATGGGGTCAACTTGTTAATAATCCGAACCACTCAAAATGAATGCCTTCTTGTTTAGTGATATTTTCCAAAATTTTACTATAATAGGATCTCATCCTGACCTAAGTTTAAGCATACGATTAATAATGTAACTAATGCTTTAAACATATTAACAATTGTATTCTCAATCTTACAGTGGGACCTAAGAAAAATCTAAACCCCATAAAAGACATACATCATTTTTTTACTGAAAAAACTAAATCCAATATGATAGAGGCCCACCCTTAGATATTTATACAAGTCATTTCAATTTTAGTCATATTTTATATTGAGAGTCTTAAAAATTACCAATCTGAAGGTAGATTATTAGAATAAAATCCGATGAGGACTCTACACTAGAGGAAGGAGCCATTTTCTCATAGATTTCGATTTTCATAAGTAGGCTCACAGAGTGGCCTCACAAAATTCTCATGCAGCTCTTCTGTTATTTTTTTAATCTTCTCTTTATATATATACATGTAAAAGACATCGGTTGAAATCATTAGTGGGCCACAAACAGAAATGCACCTTTTCTTTGAGAAATTCATTCCAATACAATTTCGACCCCTTTGTAACATTTTCATTTCTATTGTCGTTGTCAATAAAATTTGATACCATCGACCGATTATCGCACCCCCCCCACCCCCCCACCCCCGGAAAAAACCTAGCTCCACCACTGCCCTCAACATTTATCAAGTAACCATAGGGAAACACCAAAGAGACAATGGTGGAAAGATTTAAAGACTTGGAGCTTCTATTTATGAACCAAACATTATTTTTAGGCATGGAGTAGTAGCTACTCGAAAAATAACCAGTAGCAAGGTAGCAACAAACACATTTTCATGTAATGCAGCAAAAAATGGTTAATAGGATCCAATACTTACCACGACTACTAAAATTAGCGTCTACGAGAAAACAAAGACAAACTCTCAAACAAGGTTAGAATGGGCTGTTAGAAGCAATGGTGCCCAGATATAGCATGGACATAGATTTAACATACAGGTTATTGTATCCGAACCTTGGGCACCAAAAATTATTTTTAGTAAAGATAGTTCCGCTAGATGAGTCTGCAACGTGGGAAAAAAAAAAGAACCAAGGCACGGTTCAGATGGAATTTGAACTCAATGATCTAGAAGATGAAACATTGATGATTCAAGTACTTCTGATAAATCAAATATACATGTCGACAATGAGGAATCTAAATTACAAAATAAAAGAATTCGAAATTGAAGAGGCTTCGCAAATCTGAAGAAATGGATGATATGGTTGCCTATGCCTTGCTGACCAATCAGGGAGAGCCATCCGCACTTAAGGAAGCTTTTGAAAACTGTAAGTGTAATATCCCAAACCCAGGTTAGGGGTTCGAATTTTGTGTTTAGTTTAATTGGATTATTCATGCATGTTCCCTTGAAATTCCAAATTGTAAGATCATTATTTTATCCATATATTGTGTAGATATTAATGCTTTTGTGAGTGTTTTTCCTTCTAATGATTAATTGGTTAATGTAAGTAGGTCCTAAGCCCTTAGGAGAAATTAGATGGTAGGACCCATTGATCCCACATTAATAGAGCATGGTCAAAAGCCGGGGTGGGGGGGTGGGCGGGCACGCTTAATTTGTATGCAAAAACCACCCCAAAATCCAAGAGGGACTGGGACTTAAGCATGAATCCCAAGGACGGATCCTTTGTGTGCACGAAACCCTAAGCAACCCAAATTCCCTTGTACACCAATATAAGGCTTTTTTTCTCTCTTATTCCTCTCACTTTCATTCTTTTGCTTCCATACCTAGAGAGAAACCCTAAACCTAGAGGTTTGACCTAGCAGCTAGAAGAGACCAAGGAGAAATTGAAGGAGAAGAGAACCAGCGGTTTTGTGATTCCTTGGATGACTTTCATCTTCCCTCAAGTCAACAAAGCCACCGTAGCCTACACAAGGTGAGTAGATTTCCCAATCTACTTGCATAAGATTTGTTCTTCAAACTTCAGATTCTAGAAACCCTAATATGTGTAGATATGAAATGAAAACCCAAGGGAATAGAGGATTCCCTTTTGGCCAAACCCCAAACCCTAATTTAGGGTTGGCCAAATGACTAGTTTGGGGTTTATGGGGTGACCGAACCCCCAAATTGGCGGTTTAGCCCTTAGTTGGACCTAATTGGAGCCTATCATGGGTTCCAATGATGGCCAATCCATGGTGCAAGGGGTTTCATGATTCCTTGCATTAGGGCATGATATATCCTTAGGGTTTTTCATGTATATTTTCTGATTGTTTCAAGCAACTATGTTATCTTCTTGATGTATTAGGGAATTGTGGGTTTAATTGTAACTACTATAATGTTTTGTGATGTGGGACCCTAAGAATGAGAATTGAGAATGATTGAACCATGAATGGTGGGTTTGGCAATGGCCGCATGGCCCGCACCCTCCAACCTGCAGTATTAGGTTGGCCGAACTCTGGTTTATATATGTATCTTTGGGCTTTTCTACCTTAAATGTGATGGATTCTTACATGGTGACTCTATGCTCTTCATTCTTGATGATCCTAGCTTAATGGTATTCATATTAGGGATTTTGATATGTGGTTTCAAATCTGAATTTATGGAAGTAATGTTAATTATGCTAGTGCATAGAGCTTGGAATGGAAACCTATGCACCACTTCAGCCAAACTCTAGGTTGGGCCTTTGTGCCCAGTCAAACTTCCTTGTGGGTATCTGGCCTTGGTCAATTGTTACACTTAGTTGGTTATTAGAATTCCCTTCTAATACTTGTTAATGATAATCTAATACATGCTTCCTATATGACTTGCGTTTTCTACTTGATCAGACTTGTATTATGCTATACATGATGTGTTTTGTTAATTTGAATTAGAGGTAGAAAGAGAGGGGTAGTAAATAAAACGTGTCCTAAAACAAGGTGGAGGGATTTGAAAGGAGAGAGCGACAATGTTTAAAGACAAAGTGATTGATGAGGGAGATTGGAATTTTGAAGGAGAAATTACAGCGATGTGGAATCAAATGGCTAACTGTGTTAGGAAGGTTACTAAAGAGGTGCTTGGAGAGTCGAAAGGGAAGAGACGCGATAATAAAGAAACTTGGTGGTGGAGTGTAGAGGTTCAGGAAGCTGTTCGGGAGAAAAGACGTTACAAAGTTTGGCAGGGTACTAGGAACATGGAAAACTATGAGACGTATAAGAAGGCAAAGAAAAAAGCTAAGAAAGTAGTAAGTGATGCAAGTGCAAAGCATATGATGACCTATAAAATAGGTTAGGAACAAGAGCATGATGTTTTTAAGCTTGCAAAAATAAAAAAAAGGAACAGTAGGGAGGACTTAGATCATGTCATATGTAATAAGAGCAATGACCAAAAGGTTCTAGTGAAGGACAACGATATCAAAGAAAGGTGGATGGAATGTTTTAGCATACTTTTAAATGAAGACCATATAGGAGACATAAGAACAAAAGAGGATACTTCAATAGCAAAACATACTTTTTTTTCCGTAGAATTAGGGTGGTTGAAGTGAGGAAAGCATTAAAACAAATGAAGGCAAGAAAGGCTACGGGTCCAGATGACATCTCGATTGAGGCTTGGAAATGCTTAGGAGAAGTTGGGGAGATTTGGTTAACTAAACTCTTCAATAAGATATTAATGACAAAGAAAATGGTGGATGAATGGAGAAGAAGTGTTGCGGTACCTATTTATAAGAACAAGGGTGATATACAAAACTGTACCAACTATCGTGGAATTAAACTTATGAGTCATACTATGAAACAATGGGAGAGAGTAATGGAGCAAATACTTAGACAGAAGACAAGGATATCTAAAAAATCAATTTGGCTTTATGCCAGGGAGGTCAACGAAGGAAGTTATCTTCTCACTTAACAATTAATGGAAAAATATCGAGCAAAGAGGAAAAATCTGCATATGGTTTTCATCGATCTAGAAAAAGCCCACGACAGGGTACCAAGAGATTTAATTTGATGGGTTTCAAATAAAAGGAATGTTCCAAGAGATTATAATGTTATATTGAAATTATTAAAGACATGTATGAAAGAGAACTACTAGTGGAGAGACGGGAGTTCCAAGCGACTATAGGTTTGCATCAGGGGTCAGCCCTAATCCATTATCTCTTTGCACTGATTATAGATGAGCTAACTGCTCATATTTAAGAAGAGGTACCTTGGTGCATGTTATTTGTAGATGATACTGTGTTGGTAGATGAATCAAGAGATGGTGTGAATGCAAAACTCGAGAGATGGCGGGAGGCTTTAGAATCCAAAGGCTTTAAAATAAGCCATATAAAGATGGAATATATGATTTGTAACTTCAGTGGGCAAATAGAAAGGGCTGAAACTACTGTGAGAATTGAAGACCATGAGATATCGCAAAGTGATTCTTTTCGCTACCGTGGCTCTATAATTAGTAAGGATGAGGAGATTGATGAAGATGTCGAACATAGTATTAAAGGAGAATGGTTGAAGTAGAGACTTGCTTCGGGAGAGCTTTGTTATCGATAAATACCAACAAGATTGAAGGAAACGTTTTACAGGACGACGATTAGATCAGCTATGACCTATGGAGCAGGATGTTGATCACTCAAAAAGCAACATATGCACAAAATGGATGTAGTAAAGATGAGAATGTTAAGGTGGATGTGTAATAAAAATAGGAATGATAGAATTAGAAATGAGCGCTTTTGAGAGAATTTAGGGTTGGCAAGTAGCAATAATAGGGGATAAAATTAGATAAACTCGTTTGAGATGGTTTGGAAATGTCCAACGTAGGTTGGTAACAACGCCGATAAGGAAAAGTTTGGCCATGAAGGTTGATGGCCCACCAAGGGAAAGGGATAGGCCCAAAGGGGACGTAGATGGAGGTAGTAAAAATACACATGAAGAGGTGAAACTTATATGAGGATTTGGCTCAAGATAGATCGGAGTGGAGAAACAAAATTCGTGTAGCCGACCCCAACATAGTTCGGACAAGGCTTTGATGATGATGATGATGATGTGTTTTGTTAATTCAATGACTATTTGTGAATTACATTGTATATGATGGTCAGGGATGAAAATATCAGCCGCTACATAGCGTAGCGGCCAATATATCAGCCGTGGCGGCAGCTACATTGTACTTAGCGGGTAACGCACCCGTAGCGGCCGCTACATGGCACTGGGGGGTAATAAAACCCCCCTGACGACTTTTCGTTCTACCTTTTCAACTTTTTTCATCTTCCTTCATCTTTTTTCTCCATTTTTACTGCTGTGAACCCTTTGTGTGTCCCCCTAGTGGTCCCAACTCCATTTTGTCAAGATTTGTTGCTACAAAATCAAGAGATTCAACTATTCTAAGGAATCTAAAGAAGATTCATCATCTAGGACTCATGGATTAAAATAGCGGGTGGCGGCCGATACATATCGGCAGTGTTAAACAAACACCCCCCCACACCCCCCCCCCCCCCCCCCCCCCCCCCCAAACGACTTTTTCACTTTTCTTCAACTTTTGAGATTATCACTCTCTAACTACTATGAATCACAACTTTTAAGGAGGGGCACAGGTTCTGAAAGAAGAAATTCGATTTTGAAGGAAGAACTTCATAAAAAAAATTTGGTTTGGGGGCGCTGCCCCCTGGGCCCCCGCGAGCTGACCAGTCAGCTCGATCCCCGCCAGGGGATACCCCCGGACCCCCTTTGCGAAACGCATGTTTTAAAGAAGTGGCAATCATGAAAACAAAAGGATCCTACTTGACCATGATAGCTAGGCCTCTTTTACTGGTTGTCTTTCTTTGTTGTGCTTGGATGTCTATTATTATCATTATTTGTTAATATATGATATTAAGCATGTTTAATTATATTTGGAATGTGTGTAGTAGTATAGATATGGTTACCTATTACTACTAAATTTTAAACTGGTCTTAATTTAACTGTTTTAAAAGAACCCTCATTGTTAAATAACTAAGTGGGAGAGGCCCAAGAAGGAACTTCTTAAGTTCCCACAGTCTCCATCATTGTTTTGTAGGAGATGCAATTGATTTACGTGTTGACCTTGGAGTCTTCCTCTTAATCGGATGTGTCATCTTCTGAGAGGACGAGTGTTGACCACTTCATTTCTAAATTAGTGTTGAATGTTGAGTTGTTGAGTGTTGACCACTTCATTCACTTGATTGAATTTGAACCTTTAACCTTGAGGCTTAAAGTATTGACTATTGATTGTTCAATGTTCACTAATGACCTAACTCTTAAGTCTTATGCCTTTATTTCATGTTCTAGTTTTTTTTTTTTTTAATGAGCTTTTCATTACTTTCTAAGTTAGCATGACTAAAGAACATGAATACATGTGAAAAAACTAATCATTACTATTATTTTCTATTTATATAGCGATACAGGACCTTATATATTGAGGGCACCGCTACACCCCCTTTTCTTACTTACTTTTGCAAAAGAACCACATTTTCTTTCATTTTACAATTTTCTGGATTTTCTGGAATTTTTTCAGATTTTTTTGGTGAGTATTTCAAATCACACCGCTACGCCACTACGTATCCCCGCTACGCTACGTATCGCCCGCTTCGTAGCGGTTTGGCGGCGGGCCGCTATTTTCATCCTTGATGATGGTTAAGATGGGTCATTTTGTAATTGTGAAAGCATCTCAAACCTGTAAGGGACTGGTTATGCAATTGACTTTACACAATCGAATACCAATAGTGAATCGGTGCGGGGAAAATTAAATCCGGATCACGTGTAAGGGGCTGGTTGCAAGCTAACTTATTATAGCTGTTGAGAACAATTTGAGATTAATGTGAATTTGAAACTGTGAATACCTGACCTTGTTAAATCTCAGAATTGGAAAGACCTTGATGAGTTCAACTGAACCTTGGAAATCCCAAACTGCTAGCACGGTATGGTGAAGACATCCACGTACTAGGGCCCTATAATGTAATGTTTATAAGTCAGCTTTGGGAGAGCATTCTCCTTGTTATGCCTTGAACCCATATGGGGCAAGCGCTTGTTGGCCTTTCCTATTAAGCAATTAGGTGCTTGTCCATGGGAAAATGCTATATTCTACCTTGCATAAACTAGAACTCAGATTTGATGAAACTATTGAATCCTTTATCTCAAACCAGAGGATGAGGTGGCTTGAGATAAGGGAACGTAGACGATGTACTTTAGAGTTTCACACTAGTGCAAGAGTTTCCGTTATCATTTTTTGGGGATTGTTTCTTTTGTTTAGCATCTTTTGTTTCTGGCTATGTTTTTGGAGGCCTTTCGGGAATGTAAATAATACTTTTGTAATTGTCAACCTTAATGCGAATGGAATGCATCTTGGATTTTTGTACACTCTGATATCTCATCGCTATTTATGTTTTAAATGAATTTTTATTATTGGTTACATAAGCTTCTGCTGAAAGTCTTGAAAATGTAATGGAATTTGCCTTAGCCTCACATATGCAGAATCCTATGGGTAAAACGCGACTCAGTTGTTTTTGGTAATCCGATCTGGGGCCATAACACCGTCTTATAATTTCATTATTTGCAAAAAAAAAATAATAATAATATTAAATCAATAAAACTTATCTGAATTACAAGAGTCTCAAAATTTCACGAAATTACAAAACAATAGTTCAATGAATCTCAATAACCCCCCTCCTCCTCTCATGTTGGCGCATAAATATGCAACTAGCACACTAACCTGTGCTGAGCATGGTCATACTTACCAATACAATTTGCAGCAACATACATAAAAATCAATTAAAAAGAAACTCAAATCACATAGAATCATCTTCAAACACTTACCAACAGAAAACAACAGAAAAGAGGATGACAATACCTCTTTTTTTTTTTTAAATCCAAGAGTCTGGTGTAGAAATGGAGTAAGAGAAGTTGGGTAGAAAGGAAAGAGGAGTATATGTAGAGTAAGTGTATATGAGATTTGGGATGGAAATGAAGTGGTTGAAAAGAGGAGAGTGAAAAGTGGGAAGAAGTAGAGTGGTTGCATGTGGAAGTGGGGGGATAATGTGGGTTAGTTCAAGAGAAGGTATATAACTCCCGGTCAAAATCAATGGTCACAGGAAAAAATGGCTTTAATTTAGTATAATAGGCTCAGCATGGAGTTGCCTTTTTAAGAAACCTTGTCACATAATCTTCAATTTCTGCATATTCGGATATTCCCATAGTTTTTCTTTCCATCACTTTTTCACGAATAAACTAACAATAAACCTTTAATGTGTTTTACACGTTCACAATACACCCAATTCAAAGCAGCATGAAGAGCTGTCACGTTAACACAAGTTCATTTCCCTACCATAATAGTTTACATGCCCAAAGAGAAATTGCAAGATACTCAGCCTCTGAACTAGATAGATCAAGAACAAGTTGTTCGTTCCTTACTTTCCAAGATACAATATCACCACTAGCGGCAGCATTATTACTGTCACAACCACCCACAAGGTGACCAAGAAGAACCACCATCTACTCTTCAATCCTACATCTCCTACCCATTGCCCTTACAATTCTAACTGCCAGCGGCGCCCATGTCATCATTCACGTTATCATGTAGGCAGTGCTGCCTCCATCCATGCAGAATGGTAGCCCTTCTTCAGCTCCATCTCTTTTGCAACACAAACATCACCAGCCATTCCGACCTGCCACCCTATCATCCAAAATCTCGAGACACTAATCAACTATCTCCTTCTCAAAAAAGGACTACATATGTAGCGCTGCCCTCCTGCCTACCCTTCATCACACTTGATTGCCATAGTATTCATTTCAAGACATATTGCACCTCAAGGCTCAATTGCACAAAATGAATATTTACTCATGAAGCAATTCCCTGGCTTTCTTGATGATCCAGCCTCGAATGGTTCACTCACCTTCCAACCCAGTCTGTCTCTTCTGGGCCCAACTGAAGGAGTTACTCCAAATTATTAAAGTGTTTCTTCTGTCC
This sequence comes from Persea americana, assembly GCA_029852735.1. NCBI lineage: Eukaryota > Viridiplantae > Streptophyta > Magnoliopsida > Laurales > Lauraceae > Persea > Persea americana. Next base: position 26,158,636 of record CM056811.1, read on the forward strand.
ACTGGCCCATATTTCTAGCGGATGTCTGCTGATGGAGTAAGGGTGAGTCAAAGTCCTTTGAAGACTATTATACCTGTTCCACATGCTGGCAACTTCGCTCAATGAATGGGCCACCAGGAACAGACTTCTGATGATCCAAATTGAAAGGCTTCTTCCTCGACTATGGGTTCCTCTTGTTGGGGGCAGCGTAGAACATGGATTACATTACAGATGAGAAGAACAAAAAAGATGCAATGCATTTACCACACTAAAAAGCAAAAAAAATTATAAACATCATTACCTGAACATATTTACACAAACAGTATCAACTGAATCACACCCAGAGAGAAGATCATTTCATCTAGCAGGAAAAAGATTCCAAAGTTTGAATATAATAAAAGATACCATGGCATTGCTGTAATCGAATCTCCGAAAAAAACTTGCATTGATGTTGACATTGCCAATTTCTGGTAGACAAACACTGAACTCAGGCCACTGCAACATCCAAATAAGATAAGTTATCACCATCATTTCCTTCAAAGAAACAAAATCTCAACATAACCACACAACAAAAGGCACTCATTCCTCATTAAAACAAATCCTTGATTAGGTTCAGCCTTCAGCATGACAATGAGAACAAACTAACATTAGATAAAAAAACTAAGCGATTTTTTAATATAAATAAACTAATCAATACTCTTAATTTATTTTGCCATGTAATCAGTATTTAAATTTGCAAGAGTTGCATCACCAAGTAATAAAAAAGTATCAATTTTTTTTTTATTTGAAATGAAATAAAAAAGTATCATTTTTTATACTAACCTGCACTAAGTGTCACATATAATGCTGATTTCTTGAAAAAAAGATGGAACCTTGTATCAACTTGTTTATCAGAACTTTAAAAGTGTTAAGAGTAACAGTAAGAATCTAATTGTAATTTAGATAATGTCACATATACTGTTGATTTCTTGAAAAAAAAGATGGAACCTAGAACCAACGTATCTATCAGAACTTTAAATGTGTTAAGTGTAATAGTAAGGATCTAATTGTAATTTAGATTCGTCTGTAATATATTCAGAGTGTCGCACAACCACCTGTACAATTTCCTCGAAATATTGATTGTATAAAAGAGAATTTCCCTCACTCTTACACCTTTATCTCTAGGGTTTTCATTAATTTAATATGGCATCAAAGCCACGGTTTAGGGTTCAAGGTTTTATCTCCCCACTCCTTTAACAAGCAAAACAAGATTCATTAACACAACTCCTGTGATGAATCGGTTTTTAGTTGCCAACGAAATCAGTCGAAAGTTGTGCTTATCAACATCAACAGCTGGAAGATCCATCTTTGAGGGAGCAAGAAAACCTAGCAGAGTAGTTGTCCTCTCTAACCCTAACACTAGTTTCCAGACCCAAGAGACCGAATCCCAATAGGGTCCGCAAATTGACAAAGGTCTTCAACCGCAGCACAAAAAACCTGGCCACTGGTACCAGTCAAGAATGAAGTTGCACTCCTCTCTTGGTTTCTGATGTCGCCGGAGCTTCGAAGCAGATCAATGATGAAGCACATTGAGGGCCCTTTGGCACTGGTCGAGAATGAACATCTAGGACTCTATGCCATAGTTGCAAAATTCATTTCGGTTCAGCCATAAAACCAAACAAACTACCCTATGTAAAACAGATCATTCCAAATTTCAGAACATTTCGGCTGAAATCTGGAATTTTTGTCCGGATTCCAGATTTTGTCAAGCATGTCCAAAATCTGGAATTCGGAGGAATTGTTTTTAAGAAAAAATGGACAGAAAGGAGCTTCTTGCAGAAAGAGGGAGGGGGGGGGGGGGGGTTGTTGTGGGGGAAGTAGCTGTCACCGCTGCCCTAAGCATTGCTGCTACTACTCACCTTTGCTGAAAGGAGCTACAACTTTGCTGCTGCTGCTGCTCTCTCTCTCTCTCCTTCGCATGAGATGGGAGTCACGGGCAAAAAGCCTTTTCGCCCTTTAAGAAGGAATGGAACCCACATTGTGGCCCACCCGACTTAAAATCCAAGCCATTAAATAAACTAGGACCAGTCCCCAAGCAGTCACTCAGTTAATAAGGGACACAGGTGTATTGGGTTTTGTGAGTTCACGAGTGTGTTGGGTTTTTCAAGTGCATTGAGTGAGAGTTTCAAATTTTTTTTTTTTTTTTTAAAAGAAGGGGCATCAGTGAGCATTAAACTGAAATAAAATAAATATACCACCATGTTTCAAGCAAGCTTCCCAACTTCGCACGATTTTATCAATCTTAAGGTCTGAGAATTCCTTTCTAACACATGCCCATTTGGTGATCCTCAAAATCACAAATGATGTATGGATCCGAGTTGAGTCCTTTGGACTAGGACTCAAATGGGTGGGACTCAGGCGAGTCCCATCAGTCAACTTGGACAAAAAAAGGATACAGGAGGACCAGACAAAAAAACAAAAAGGAAAGTGCAAGACAGCTGGCCAGCACTGGATATATATATATATATAGAGAGAGAGAGAGGCCCTTGAAATTTGAAAATAAAAAAGCATACCTGGGCCTGTTCTCTGCAGTGCAGTCTCCTGCTGCTGCTATTGTAGCTAAGCTGTTACAGTGCTGCCTACTGCTGTTGCTGTACTGCCTCCTGCCTATTACTGCTGGCCTAGTGCTCCCACTGCTGTTGCTGTGCTGCCTACTGCCTATTACTGCTGGCGTACTGTATGTTGTTGCAACAATGCTGTTGTTGTTGCCAACTGCTGACTGTCATTGCTGATGGGCTGCTGCTAGGGTGCCAGGTACGCTCTTTGGTAAGTGCTTAAATGTTTACAATTTAAGCCCTAATATTTGATTTATCTTGTGCTGGTTCATTGTTATTTTACTTGTTTTACATTGTTTTTTTTTTTTTTTCTTTTTTGTAGGGAAAGGTCAAAAGGAGCCAAAAGAAAAAAAGAGCTACTTGAGAGAGTGTTGGCGTGAAAAAGGGGAGCTTTAAATCAGATCTTAGCCTATAAGGAAGGAGGTTCATGCGCACGAAATTACTGAGGAATTTGTGGCGTGATTTTTGTGCAATTAAGTGGATCGTGTGTCATCAATGGAGGATCCTAGGTCAAGATAGAAAAGTTTGACCAATTCTAAGGCGATTGATTAAGTGGAGCAGATTTGGGACAGAAAAGGTGGGAATTATTTACTGATTGGGGCCAAAAAAGGAAAGGAGAAACAGATTCAAACCTCTCTTTCTTTTCTCTCTCCCTGTAGACGCGGAAACTGAGTTTTGGGAAGAAAAACAGCAACCCTATATTTATATATTTTTTTTTCTTGCTGGACAAAAAAGAAAGGAGAGGAAAAAAAAGGGAAGATCTGGGCAATCAAATATACATTCTCCACACCACCATACCCTAGCAGCCGTTCAACCTTGTCTCCAGGAGTTCTTTGGAGGCAAAGGAGATCAAAGCGGAGCTGTTGGCCGTGCCTTCATCACCATCATCTACTCAAGTTCTTCCTATGACTTTTATCTATTTCACGTTGTTTTTCATTGCAAACATATGTAGCTAAACGTTTAGGGCTAGGGTGTAATTGAAATCGTAGCCTAATTTTATGTAGTTCCTTTTGGCATTCCTTAATTGAGATTTCAGTTTTATTGGATGAGTTTCTAAACCATGCTTTGATTTGATGAGTTGTGTATATGCCATGCCAACCGTGCCATGTCCAATTTTATTAAAGAATAGATAACTTGTTTTTTTATTGATCTTGATGTTTGAGCATCCAGGGTTCTGAATCGATGAACAATCTGGGTATATGTCATGCCTAGACTCATGTATTTATCATTCCCATCATTTATATGCATCATGTGTGTATTGACTAGGACATATGCCATGCTTAGTTCTTTGCAACTCGATGAACAATTCATGTTGTATGACACTCGTGAATTAGGTTTAAGGGAATAATAATCTAGATACATATGCCATGGTCTAGATTGATAAATGTTACCAGTAAATCTAGTTTTGGTTAAGGAATAATAAGGGACACGCATAGGATAAGGTTAGGGGAGTAGATGAAACCTCATTCATTCTCATCGTTTTCAATCCAAGTGGTATTCTTGTGTGTTGGGTTACTTTTCATTGTTCTTTTGATTTATTTTTATATTTTTTTAACTTGTTGTTTTAGTAATTTCATTCAAACAATCAACATTCAACCAACCTTTCATCAATTTAATATTCTGAATTCATAGTTATTTTCGACATTGTTTTATCACAAGTCATCGTGGGATCGACCTCGTGCTTACAATTCATTATATTATATAGTGATCTTGTGCGCTTGCAAGTTTTAGTTGTGTGCATATTAAGTAGCTTAATTCTAGATTACTTAGTGCATACCACTCTCCTCCTTTCTTCTTTTTTTTTTCTTTTCTTTCCTTTGCCCAGCAAACCCACCTGTCTCTCTCTCTCTCTCTCTCTCCCACCCACACAGAACACCTTATCTTCTTGTTCACTTAATAGTTGAATGGGTTCCTTTTTCTCTATTTTTTTATATATTTTTCTGGGCTTGTCATGGAGCTGAACCCGAGTCGACTAGGCCGAGTCCGGTTTTTTTAACTACGAGTAAAACCTCCCATGATGATTTTTTTCTATTAAAAATCCTTTCATTTCTCTCCTTCCAAATTGACCAAAGAACGGAGAAAGGAATGGTCCTCCATAAAAACCTACCCCTTCCAACCAATGGAGACCCCTTCCAAGCTTCAAACAACATGGGTAGTGAGCCTGGAAAACACCAATCCCACACTGCATTCTTTGAGAAAGGACATCCAAATAGATGAAGTGTAGTCACAAGGAATGAACAAGTGATCTATCGACTCCATCTCCCTCCCAAAAAGGCAGCACACGTTTGAAATGGAATTTGACACCACCCCCTTCTTCTTAACATATCTGTTGTTGAGATCTTGCCCACTACCACCAACCAACAAAAAGCCTCCACTCTAGGAGCTAAACCCATCCAAACTGATGCACAAGGAGGCAAAACCCCAAAAAAAGGTTCCAACTCCCTGTAAAAGGATCTTAAGGAGAATAAAGTACAAACCCAATGAATCAAGCTTCCATATACAATGGTCAACTTCATCCTGCATAAGAAAACATTAGCAAGAAAACTCAACAAAAACTCAAACTCAAATGACTCCAACTAACGCAAAGCCCTCCTAACGCTAACAATTTAAGACAGAATGTCCCCATCCCAAACATAACACTCTTTACCTGAAGACTATTTGTTACACACAACTCCAAATACTCTAGGAAACAAAATGGGTGAAGGGCCCACTCCCACCCAATCATCAGACCAGAAATGAATACTTACCCCATCCCCCACAGTGAAACCCAACCCCTTATCAAATATCGCCCCCCTAACATTTGACACATCCCGAAAGCTAGAAATGACAGCCCAAAGAACTGACAACCTTTATCTTGGAACTTTTTTAGAAACCCACCCCCATACATCCTCCCAGTACTTATACACAATAATCCTTCTCCACAAACCCTCTTTCTCATCCCCATATCTCCACCACTATATAGCTAATGAAGAGAAAATTTTCATCTACAAATTCCCCAACCCCAATCCTCCTGCCATTTTTGGCTTGATCACCTCACCCCACTTCATCAAGTGCATCTTCCCATTCTCACTATTCCCATCCCATAAAAAATTCCCCTGAATCCGGTCCAGCTTCTTAATCACTGTTAAACTGAATAGTGACATGTAATAAACTGGGAGATTGGATAAAGAAGATTTTATAAGGGTGATTCTTTTTCTTTTTCTTTTTTTTTTCAAAGGAATAAGGGTGATTCTTCCTCCACAAGAAAGATATTGTCTCTTCCAAGTGGATAATTTCTTCTCAAACTTTTCCACCACTGGATCCCACATCGAAATTGACCTGGGGTTCGTTCGCCCCAATGTAAACCAAGATATTGAATAGGGAGTGTACCTTTTTTGCAATGTAATCTATCTTCCAATATCTGAATGTTCTCCACTGAAACTCCCACCCCCACCAAGGAACTTTTCGAAAGATTTATCTTCAATCTCGAAACCATCTGAAAACATCTTAAAATCCTTGCAACTTCCTCCCATCTTGTAGAAGTAAAAAGAATCATGTCGTCTGCATATTGAAGATGAATAACCACTTCTCCCCCCTTGTGAGCTTCAAAGCCACCAATCAAACCAATGTCTTTTGCTTTCTTAAGAAGAGCTCCCATAGCTTCTGCCACAATAGTGAAAAGGAAGAGGGATAAAGGATCACCCTGTTTGAGTCATCTCGAAGCCCAGAAAAGCCGAGTAGGCAAACCATTCACGAGAACTGAGAAGGATGAGGAAGAAATGCACTCTTTGACCCATCCTCTCCACCTATCACCAAATCCAAACCTGCCCAACATATAATCAATAAATTTCCAGTCCACATGATCATAAGCCTTTTCCAAACCAATTTTAAAAATGGCTCCTTCCTTTTCTTTTCTCTCTTCCTTGAGTCTATGGGTTCATTAGCAGTAAGGATGCCATCTAGAATTTTCCTTTTAAGAACAAAAGCCCCTTGAGAAGGGCTTATGATCAAAGGTAAAACTCTAACAACAACAGCAAAGGATCTGATCCCTGATGTGCTCCCGATTTATCTAACTCATTTTAGATCTTGCTTCGCTTCCCAATAAGAATCAAAAGAAATTGGTTTCTCATGGTTCATCTCAGTTCTCAAGAACTGACTCTGGAACGAAGCAGTTAGCCTACTCGCATTTGGGCTATTCCACCACGTCCTCAAGGATTTTCATGATTGGCCTGATACTTTTGATCCACTTCTTTCCTACTAGACTCAGGGTCTACTTTCATTGGTGCAATGTTCACAATCAAATTGAGAAAAATGTGAGTAAACTAATAATTAATCATGACTTTAATATAAGAAAACCTTTTCTAACTTACCTCCCTGAATCTCACAAAACCAAAATATTTACCGTCTCCTCTCCTACCAAAATCTGGTATGAAGGCAGCAACTACGTTCCCAAACCTGGAACACGTATTTCTCAACCAGTATACTGGCGTAAATTCTTGTAAGTTATCCACAAACACCGTAGTCACATCCTCCCATCACATCTTACTTCTCTTTGCCTTCTTGCTCTGCTGTTGAATCCAACCTCCACTCTCCATTTCTTATTTCCCAGGTTCAAATCCACAATGAGTTTTTGTATCACTATTGCAAGCTCTTCATTTAGTTGTTGTCTGTAGCTTAAGTTTGTTCCTTTTACATTATATCAATGTCTTGTTTTATGATAACAGTAATATTCGTATTTTTTAAATGAATGAATCATGCAAAGCCGTCTAAATCCATAGGACACATTTGACAAGCTAACCAATGTGCATCTCAAAGAGGCTTTTGAATGACCTGATCCTATGATGCATCCATTCCATCCCAAGGCAATTGACGCAGAACATTCTTATTTGGCCACATACAAAGTAAAGGATAGAAAATTGGCAAATATTTCAATTTTCATTTTCAAATTCCGACAAATAATTCAAATCAACATTAACTTACTGCAAATAAAACTTGATGAAAAGTATAAGGCAATATTAAAAGTAGTCTATGTCCTGAAAATGCCACTCCTATATGCTACATACGAGTTGCATGTCAACAAATGAACTAAAGAAGTCATAAGCTATAGAGAACATCTCATACCTTTAGTGCTTTGAGATAATCAACCAGATCATTTTCGAATGGACATTCTTTACTTGGATTCTTCTCATCTTTCCAAGGGAAGTCCTGCATCCATAAACCTTGACTCTTGTTGTTCCAGTCGACATAAATTAAATTTGCCGTATGTACAACAACTCGCAGCCCTCGAGGATATACAAGGAGCATGGCCTTTGAATGGTGTGTTCCATATGAAATGGGAAGAGAGGGGCGGTGGAAGATCCAATTTCCGAGCTTGTTCTTCTAATAGAGTTGTGGTTGGGAGAGAGAAGTCAAATTAAAATCCCATAATGTAAAAGAACAAAAAATTCAAACGAAATAGCTTCAATCTGCACAACCTTCAGATAGTCTGACATATCCCCACTTTCTCCATGAACAACAAGAACATGAGATATCTTCCTCAAACTTGGGCACGCTACAACCAAAAAGCAATAATGCATTAAATGCACAACAGTAACTCATGCACCATTTTGAATCTGATCTTGCAAACACATGTAGTCTTACCTAATCAATTTAATAATTAAAGTTCACAGATATAAATATTGTTTCAAAAATAAATGTTCATCGAATATTGAAAGGTTTACAAAGTTTTTGCTGTCTACAAAATATATAAATGTTCCCTCCTAAGAGAGACCTGGTATGAGTTGTAAACCCCGCATGCTAAATAAAGCATAGCAAATTATTACATTATTAGGCTTGTCCAAAGAACCATTATCAATGTTTCAGTTAAGCAAGACAGAATTGTGGTCCCCGACAAACCTTCCAACTTTCTATGATTTTTTTCTTTTTTGCCTGGAATGTCAAAAGATAATATTTTTATGTAGATTTGAGAAGCGAAAGAAAACACAGCATATCCCTAAGGGCCCATTTGGGAATTTACTATTAAAGTAAAATTAATGTAAAACCTCCATTTTTCAGATAAGGGGTCACATCAAAAGCACACATCTTCAAAACTCCCTCCTCTTTCAAAAAACAAAAAAAAAAAAGGGTCAAAAACCAACCTCCTTTCTCCACTAAATAACAAAAAAACCACCACTTTTTACACAAAAAGTCAAAAAAATTCCCTTCCAATCCACTAAAGACAAAATACCATCATAACCCCCTTATATTTTATTCTCTCTTGATTTAATGCTTTACTTTACCTTTATTTTACGAGAAAATTATCAAACAGGCCCTAAGGAACTCTTTGTTTGCAGGAACTCAATTCCCATGAATTCTAGGAACTCTATTCCTAGAAGTGGATAAAATTTTAAAAACAAAGGTGAGGATCCATAAATGGCCATCAAATAATCTCTCCTTTAATCCAAAATGATTTAAGGGGAGATGGAAAATGAACATCCTGCTATCACCCTAGCAAATCAAATCCTATGAAAGCCGGGGTCCCATCTCCTTTGCTACCTTATATCCTCCATCCCTCACCTCTTTAGTAGTACTTTATCCTAAATTTGATCTTACTTTACACAATTCTGTAGCATGTAATTTAGATTTGTTTGGATCACTTTAGGTGTTAGAATCTTGTTGTATGCTTCAAACGAATGTGAGAATATTAGAAGAAACCCAGATTTCACTCAAAATAAAAGGGAAAGGGGGATTTCATCAGGATCATGGATTTCCTCGAGAGTAATCCGAGGTCATTGCACAGTCCTTTTGAACTCCTTTTGCTGAAGCACACATTTCTTCTTATGTTCACATCATTTGTAGGCCTATCTCTATGGTTTTGATAGCATTTCTATTGATCTTAGTCACTACATTAATTCTGGAGTTTCTTTATCCAAATAGCATGCTTGATTTTTCTCATTCTAAATACATCTTGTAACATGTGTCACATTCAGCTCTTGGATTGTTTGAGCTTACATGAATTTTATGATACGTTACATAAAGTTAGAAACTATGAATTGAATTTCTGAAAAATCCAGCATGTAGCGGTCTTGTGCATGTAATGATTTAAATGGGAAAATGGACACTCAAATTCTTGAAATTGGTCTTTTTTTGTCCGCCTCTTTGACAGCTATAAAACCAAATCAAGTTTCGCATAAATCAAGGTTCAGGGCAGCAACTTATCACAGTTCTAGCCAGATTGCGCAAATCTGCCCCATTTCTTAAAATTGTTAAAACCATGTGGGATTGACAATTTTTTAAATGGAAAGAATCTACTTTTTGAGATATAATGAGTTCAATGACCAAGTAGGTCTAATCTTGTGATGAATGTGATAAGATTCAATGTATTTAGAAATTATGACTTTCCCTTCGAGCTGTTGCGCATAACTATCTTGTGTCTAGATCATAGATGTCATGCAACTTAAATTGCCCCTTTATTCAATCTCATTGTGAGGCACAATCACACACAAGGCCAAACAAGGTGGAAATGTCTAAATTGTGATGGAGGCTAATTGGCCATGGAATGTGGAGTACCCACAAAATTCTAGATTATGGGTAGACACCTGAGAAAAATTGGATTTAAATGGTTCACATAGCACCTGGGGTGTTGTAAGTGCCATTGATACCAGAATGTGTTATTTTCTAGTGGTATTAAACCACTAGGTGTGATAAATTTTCTAGTGACGTTAAATCACTAGATGTGTGGGCTTTCCAGTAGGCAGACTATTGGGTGTGGATGTATGATGTGCCCAAAAGTTGAAAAGCCAGAATTATTGAATTGAGCTGTATATGTCATGAACGAGTTCCATTTAATCTCTGGTATTATTACTCATGATTACTTAATCATTGATAGCTGACTTTTACTCGTCATTGGAATCTTAATACCTTATATTTTATTGAATTCTACATATCATAGTAGTGTAGAATGGTTACCTACTGAGCTAATAGCTCACTGTTGTTTATTTAATTTTTTTATCACTAAGTAACAGACGACATCGCAGAAGAATAGAAATATGCATGGCTTGGGATGAGAGTTGTACTTCAGAAGCATTGAATTTGGTTAAAACATTTTTAGTTTCTTTTGATTTGATTGAACTTAAACTTAGTTGAACTTTCAGATTTATTGGTTATGTAATAAGATGTTCTTATGGACTACTATTTGATTATTTGAATTTAAATTCAGATTACTGGGATGCTTTGTCATCATGAAAAAAAAAAAATCCATTGTATTTTATTTGACATATGCTTGTGAATTATATTCACACCTTGAAATTTAGGATTTCAGGTTTCGGGACGTGACAAAGAGTTAATAGGTGAGTTTGTTAGAATATAAAATAACAGTCATATTGGTGTGAAAATAAAACTAAACCATAGTAGTGCTCCCAACAGATCTTAAAAAAATAACATCTACATGCAATTAACAGCCCATTCAGCATAGAAGCAGAATCTAGACAGTAAATAGATCAATATTTTAAGCATGAATCCCTCTGATTTAGAAGTTAGTGGATCCTTGGAATTTGAAGAAATAAATAAGTTATAACTAGTTTTAATAAAAAAAGAATTGCAAAAAAGATGTTTCTCTTCAGTTCAATTTTTCAGTTCATTTTCAGGAATCCAACTGAATGCTCAGGGATGCCTACAAGACAGTAAGAATTGCTTACGACTATTGCAGCTCTCAATTAAACTTTTTTTTTTTAATGGTAGCTCTCAATTAAACCTGACATAAAAAGGGGCATAAATGCTGACATCAAGGCCATTGAATGTGGGGTCAAAACTGACATAAGGGAAAAATAAAATCAGTTTAGTCCATCGAAATGCTGACATCAAGACCATTGAATATGGAGTCAGACTGACATGAGGAGAAAAAAAAAAGTGGTGTAGTCCATCAAAAGAATGCAAATTAAACTCACCAGATAGAAGCCAATCCATGTCCACCATGTAATTTGAAAGAACAGCAACAAGCACGTTCCCCTACTAATTCATTAAGAAAAATAAAGATTAGAAGCCATGTAATTTATGACATCCCTTCTTGTTTCAAAAAAATCTATAACAGAGAGAGAGAGAGAGAGAGAGAGAGAGAGAGAGAGAGAGAGAGAGTTCAAAATTTGGCAATTTACTAGCATTGGTGTAGTGACCTCGAAAGATGGATCACTTCTTTCTTTTTCTTTTTCTTTTTTTTGAAAAAAAATAATATCAAAAGTTTAGTAATCCTTCCAGAAATTCATCTCCAAATTTTCAAAACAAACTTTATATTAATTTTAACATGTTCCTATAATAAGATTCCCTTGCGGAACAATTTTTTAAAAAAAAGTGAATATTTAGATCTACTGATTATAACTAAATGACATAAATGCTATACCAAAAAAATAAAAAATAAAAAAATAAAAAAACACATCATCATCATCAAAAGCCTTGTCCCAACTATGTTGGGGTCAGCTGCATGAATTAGGTTTCTCCATTCCGATCTATCCTAAGCCAAATCCTTAGATAGGTTGCACTTCTTCAAATATATTGTTCTATTACCATCCATGTCCTCTTCGGCTCACCCCTTCCCCCTTGTGGGCCATGAACCTACATGGAAAAACTTTTCCTCATGTGCCATTGCTAGCCTACGTTGGACATGTCCAAACCATTTCAAACTTGTTTCTCTTATTTTATCACTTATTGATGCTACCCCTAAATGCTCCCAAAAGTACTCATTTCTGATTCTATCTTTCCTAGTTATATCGCACATCCACCTCAACATTCTCATCTCTACTACACTTGTTTTATACATGTGTTGCTTGTTAACTTGCAAACATTCTGCTCCATAGACCATAGCTGGTCTAATCGATGTTTTGTAAAATTTTCACTTCAATCTTGTTTGTATGCATCAATCACAAAGCACTTCAGAAGCAAATCTCCGTTTCAACCATCCTGCTCTTTTCCCATGTTCAACATCTTGTTCAATCTCCCCATCCTCAATAATTATTGAGCCAAGATATTGAAATGAATCTCTTTATGGTATCTCTTGAGCTTCAATTCTCACAAATTGTTTTAGCTCTTTTTGCATCCCTGCTGAAGTTGCAATCCATATATCCTATCACTGTACAACTTATTTTAAAGCCCTTGGATTCTGATTGTAAAGCCTCTCACCATCTTTCAAGTTTTACACTCACCTCATCTATCGATTCATCCGCCAACACTGTATCATCTGCTTACAACATACACTTCCTCTTAAATATGAACAGTTAACTAGTTCATAATCAGTGTAAAGAGATAAGGGCTTAAGGCTGACCACTGATACAAACCTACGGTTACTGGAACTCACTTGTTCCTCCTCAAATAGTTCTCACTCATTGTCACTTCCTCATTCATATTCAAAATAAATACATAAATAAATGTGTGATAGCATGTGCCCTTGTCTATCTATATAATTATTCAAGAGACAACCATTGTAGTTGAGAACTTTTAGGGACTCCTATGTGAAGGCCACCTATGACTGATTGTGAAGGATAATATAGTTACATTGGTTGGACTAGTATTTTGATGGATAATATAGTTACATTGGTTGGACTAGTATTTTGAAATATAATTACAGTTTTATGAGTAAAGGTCTTGAAAATCTATGGAAGATTGATAAGAGAAGAAGAGAGAAAAAGAAGACAAGTTTTCGAAGAGGAATAGTATGGTTCATGGTTCAAACGTAGTGGCTGTATTATCCGTCGTAGCAGTTGAAGCTGCTACGCTATTTTGAAAATAGCGGCACTAGCACTACGGTCTAAAACCTAGTAGAGCCAAGCATTTTTAATTTCTAATACTATTTTTCCATTTGTTCTCCCCAATTGTCTTTCCTAAGTTGTCTCTACTCTTGTATGGTTCCACATCACTAAAAAACACAAGATCGGTTGCTACACAAGATTCAAATTTTTTTTACCACTAAAAAATTAACGCTGCTACGTATCGCCGAAACGGCTATATATCACCCGCTACATAGCGTTTTGGCCACTGGCCGCTACGGCGGCCGCAACCGCTATTTTGATCCTTTGTATGGTTGCTAATCTAACGTTGGATGACCAAGCTTATGAATTTATAGCATTTCTATTTTTCAAAGTTACAAGCCCCTCAAGTCTTTTTTATATCTACGAAACAGCCCATTTTCTGTATTTACATAAAAGTCCCGATATTTCATAATACTCCCCCTCAAGCTGGTGCATGTATATTCATTATGCCCAACTTGAACAAAACATCACTCAGTTGGTCACCTCCTTTGTGAGAAAGTCTGCAATATAATACAGGTGCCCATGATCTAGTAATATCTTCCAAGAAAATACCTTCAAACTCATCTCTCTTACTACCCCATTGTGAAACTATCCATACAATATTATCAACAATCTCCTCCACAGATTGAGACTTGTTTTTTAAAATCATGTCATTCCTTTCTAACAAAAGCTTCCAAAAAGTAGCATTATAACATGAACTTCCACAAGATTCTAACACGAACAAATTGGCATCTAAAGAACCACTGTTGGAAAAGTTCTGCAATAGACCGAGGCATTACCCAATGCATATCAAACGTAGCAAGAAGAGCCACCCAAACAGCATGAACAGAATTACAATGAATGAGCAAATGATTTGCCATTGACAATAAAATGATTTCACCGCCTAGACTTGTCAATGGTAAAAAAAAATACTCTTCTAGCTATCCAACAAAAGACCAACACTCGAAGTGGAATAGTGGGATCCCAAAACGCCACCAATCTACAAAAACACCATAATTCTCTATCAAAATGTTATAAAAAGACTTGACTGAAATCTTTCCCTCAGCATCAAAGTTTCCATAATCAAACATCTGGCTTACCCAAAGACAAGTAAACCTTGTCTAACAATGCAAGCATCCTAGAAAAAATCTGATGTTTCAGAATCCATCAAATTCCTTCTTAAACAAATATCCCAAACTATTGAACCACCCATAAAGTCAATATTCTCAACCATAAAAGGATGTTGCCGCCTATCCAAAATGTAAATATTAAGAAATTGCTAACTCAAAACCTGCTGCCACACCATTCATCATGCCAGAATTTAATACGTTGCCCGTCATGAAGTGTATAACAAAACCACTACTCAGAATCACCCATCATTGACGGAATTGACTTCCATATACCTGAAGCTTTGTAATCTCTTCCTTGCAAAAACCAACCACCCAGTTCTAATTTATATTTATGAATTACAAGATGCCTCCACAAACAGCTTCCACCCTCCCCCACTCTCCACAGCCACTTCTCCAGTAAAGCCTTCTTAACCTTCACAATAGAACAAATACCCAACCCACCTTGGGCAATAGGTTGCCAAACAAGATCCCACTTCACCAAGTGGTATTTCTTTGCTCCACGTTTTTCAAAAAAAAAAAAGTTCTTTGCTCTGCGGAATCATTCCAAAGAAAATCTCTCTGAGATTTCTCAATCCTTTTTATCACACTTTTAGGACACCTGAAACAAGATAAAAAGTAGATGGGGATACTTGACAACACGGATTTAATAGGAGTAAGACGACATCCCAAAGACAAGTATCAACTCTTCCAAGTACTCAAATCTTTTTTCAATCCGCTCTACCACCGGATCCTATAAAGATTTCTCAGGCAAACCCAAACACAAAGGTAACCCTAAATATTTTGTTGGAAGCTTTCCAATTTCACAACCAAACTTCTTAGCCAAGGAAGCAAGCTGACTTTGCTCCAAATGAACACCCACAAACTCACATTTGTCATAATTAATCTTTAGGCCCGAAAGCAACTCAAACCACTTCAATACATGTTTCAAATTATCCACCAGCACCAAGTTAGCATTGCAAAAAATGACAGCATCATCTGCGAACTGTAAATGAGTTGCCTCTAAAGTAGCATTATCCCAAGATAAACAAGTAATTAGTCTCAATTGATTGGCTCTCTCCATCAAGTTGTTCAAAGCTTCAGCCACGATGACAAAATGCATAGGAGATAAAGGATCCCCTTGCTGAAGACCTCTAGAACTCTGAAAATAGGCTTTCGGTGAGCCATTCACCAAAATGGGAAAATGAGCTAAAGAAAGATAACTATTAATCTACTTACACCATTTCTGTCTAAACCCCATTCTACCCATCATATACTGAAGAAAACCCTAGTTCACCATGTCGTAGGCTTTTTCAAAATCCAGCTTGCATACTAATCCTGGACATTTCTGCCAATTCCTTGAATCAACACGCTCATGGACTAACGGCATACTATCCAAAATTTGACAACCATCTATGGTCCCTTACAAAATAACATTTAAACCAAATTGGGACCGTTTACACAAGATTTCCCAATACTTCCCTCAAGAAGAATTATTAATCATTCCCAACTCATAAAGAATTTGAAACAATTTTTCCGATCAAGTGACTTGGTGAAGACATATGCGGGTTGATCTTCTGATTTGCAAATACTATACAAAGAACTTTTTATGCTATCTTTTTACGAAGGAAATGGCAATCTACCTCAATATGTTCAATACTTTGATGAAACACTGGATTTTCGCTAATAAACAATGTTGCTTGACTATCGCCGTACAAACACATTGGTATTTCTACTTTAAATCCAAGATCAGTTAAAAGTGATCTTAACCATAAAGCTTCATGAAAGCCATGAGCCATAGCCCAATACCCTGCTTCTGCACTTGATCTTGCAACAAGAAGCTGCTTTACACTTTTCCATGTAACTGGATTTCCTCCAACAAACGTACAATCTACTATAGTAGACCTTTTGTCAGTCTTACGGCCTGCCCAGTCTGCATCTATAAATATTCTCACATTCAAATTATCATGTTTAGTGTAAAGCAATTTTTTACCTAGTTCTGACTTCAGGTTCCTCAAAATCCTATAAACTGCATCTAGAAGTGGTTTCTGTGGCAATATCACAAAGTGAATTACCAATTACCATGCTAACAGCATAAGCAATACCAGGCCTGGAGATTGTAAGATAAATGAGTCATCTTCTAACCGTGATACTGCCTCATATTTGCCAAGACTTCTCCTTAAGTAGAACAAAGACCATGATTCAGGAGCATTAGCCCCTTTACACCCAAGTAGGCCCGTTTCATTCAACAAATCAAATAAACACTTCCGTTAGAAAATTAGAATCCCTGTATTTGGGCGTGTAATCACTATACCCAAAACTACTTCCAAGAACTCAAGTCCTTGATTTCAAATGCCTTTGATAAATATCATTTTACACTAGACATTTCTTCTATGTTGTCACCTATAATAGTAGTATTGTCAACATGGACAATCATTGTCACCATCATCATCAAATCCTTGTCCCAACTATGTTGGGGCTACATTACTTCTCTTTCACCATTCCAGTCTATTCGGGGTCAAATCCTCAAATAGGTTGCACTTCTTCAAATCGATCCTTAGTTCCTTACTACTTCCATCCATGTCGTGTTCAGCCTGCCCTTTTTTCCTTAATGGGCCATCAACCTGCATAGAGAAACTTTTCCTCACCGGCCATTATTGGCCGGCATTAGACATATCCAACTCATCTCAAATGAGTCTCTCTTAATTTTGTCACCTATTGATGCTAACCCTAAATGCTACCGAATGCAGTCAAACCATCAACAAAGATAATAATAACAGCAATTCCATTGTGTTTCCTCACAAAAAAATGTATGATAAGACACGGCTCTTGTATCTTAAAGCCAGTACAACTTTACTAAGGTTATCAAACCATGCAGGGGTTGACTATTTAAATTCACAAAGAGCTTTCTTCAATTTACAAACAATCGTTGTCTCCCCCTGAGTTTTAGAACCTAGAGGACTTGCCATCACCATGAAGAAAAGCATTATTAACATCTAACTGAAATATAGGCCAACTTCTATTAACTGCCAGAGAAAAAAGAATTCTGGTAGAGTTCAATTTTGCTACTGTGCACAATACACAAGATGATCTTGACTGTGAGCAGTTTGGATTTCATAGATAGGCCTCATGGACGGATAAGAAAAGAGGAAAAAACAATCCTAGGATTCCCACCATATTTCTGCTCACTTCCTGCAAAATTGACAAAGTGTGTTTTGAAAGCGAAGTCAGCCAAGGTTTGCTTTTCCAAAAAACTAATTTTTACTTTTGCTTCTAAAAAATCCCTATTAAAAATCTAATGTCCAAAGAAACTTTTAAGGGATTTTGGGCTTTTCAAAAGCCCAAAAAACACTTTTAGGAAGTCGAACAGAACACACCCTAAGTAGATTTTTCATTTCATCCAGGAGCTAGAGTAGACACATATATAGAAGAATAGTTAGTGGATTCTCTGACTAAAGTTGTAACCAACAAGCAACTATTTGTTGTTAATCCCAAGCTGGAACTGATATGTAAATAAGAAATACGATGAAGTATAGTGTTTTTTGCAATTTACAAAACAAAAACATTAATATAAATAATTCGAGATGCTCACCAACTCTATGTGAATCGACCATCTCATCCTTTCTCCAATATTTCTCTTTTTTTCTGTTATTTCCTCTCTCTTCTTCACAGCCTACCCTAAATTTTGAGACTTTTAATTGATAAAACCTAAACCAGATCTTTTATACAGCTTCAAGTAGAAAACATCAGATAGAAACAAAAGTTATTACAAAGCTGGCATAGATAAATATAAATAAGTATAAGCATTTGCTTATAACTATAGGAGGTGCAGCAAAACTATTTATGAAAATGTTCATTTCTTTGCATCTTTCTTCTTATGATAATCAAATAAAGATAAATTAATATTACCTCTATCACATCCTCTATAGACACTGAAGAAGTATTTGCCCATGAAGGCAGTCCCTTGACTTGCAGCAGTCGAAAGGTCAAAGAAGATCTATCTTTGTCAACACCGAAATGACGAATTGGCTCCAACTTACCACAAGAAGCCACATCAGTTTCCAACTGAAAAAGGAAAAATAAATAAAAGAGTCACCATGTATTGTGGACATTTTAGAGTTACTATTTTTAATCAAATTATCCTGTATGAAAATGAGATCGTCAAATCTCTAGAGACATCCATGTTTGAACCAGGCTTCTTAGCTAAGATTTCTACATATATGAGTATTAGTAGTTTTTGTTACAATTAGGGTTTCATGATGTTTTTCAAGCCTTATATAAGGGGGTTGACAGTCATATTCAGTCTACACCTCTACGATGCATAGTTAAATCCTATAGTTTTTTCGCTTCTTTCCCTCTGTTTGGTGTGCGTGACTATTTGAGATCGAGAAGGCTCTGAGATTAGTTTGTGGTTGATTAACTCTGGTTCAAAAGTTTTTTCGCTTTTTTTCCCTCTCTTTGGTAGTGGGTGACCGTTCGAGATTGAGAAGGCTCTGAGATTAGTTTATGGTGGATTAATTTTGGTTCCTTTTTTAATTTTAATTTCTGGATTTTCTGTAATTTTCTGCAAACATTTATACTTGCTGGAATATTTCTGGTTTATTAAAATTTTCCCTTTGACAGTCCAATTTAACCAATCAGGACTGCATCATTTCTCGACATGTAGAAACCAGGATGGTATATGGCCCTCAGAATTTAGTTATAAAACTTTAGAACCTTGAAAATAATTGGCTATTAGAAAATCAAAAGTTGTAGCTTGAAACTGTAACAAAAAACAATCTAATACTATGGCTGAAATGGCCAGTCATTTACTTGAGTTTTTTATACGTAACAGGCAGCATTTTTCATGCATGTCCATTTTATTTTGAAATAATCAAGAGATCTTGCAGCCTACAAAGTTGTCGATTAAAAAGTGGAAGCAAATCAAGAATCAGACTAAAACTCGAGTTCCTCTCATGCAAGGGAGAAAGACATAGCCATACAGATGTTACACATTACAGATGCTAGTCAATGCCTATTTGGCTGAAATGGATCTAGCAAAAGGGTTCAAAACCCTACCATCATGTAACGCGCACTACATGTGGACCCATTGTCCACGCATTCAAACAAAAAAGCAGGTCCTTGGGCCACACATTCCAGCCCCAGCCAGCACATGCCAGCCCATGCACAGCATTTGCTTTTATTTGTTTCGGTATATGTTTTATGAGATGATTAAAGCATCTAAGAATTGTTTAAAGCTGTATGTACAGCCTAGATGTAGTTTAGGCCATTTTTCTCAAAAAAAAAAATCAATATAAAAAGCACTACTAGAGCAGTCAACCAGCACTATTAGAGTGTTCTTTTCTTTCAAAGTTGAGGCAAGCAATATATTGTGTGTTCTTGCTGTATACAGGGGTTGCACATGGATTCCATGGGTATTCTACCCTCATTTAAGAGGCCTGTTGGTGTTGCATAATGCCTACTTTATAACTGCTGACTGAATTTGTTTGGGTGAAGAATAAAGCATATAAGGTGCTGGCAAAGATGAAAACAGCCCCTCTTTTCGTGTTTCCTTCCACAACTAATGAGTGATGCATTACATTATGAAGGATAAAACAGTAACAGCTTAAGATTGAAGATGACCTGCATAGATCGCGGGCATGCTTCACCATCAAGAACAGGACGCTCCCTTTTCAAAGTAAATGTATCTAGTTTGTTAACATTTTTTCCTTCAGTTGAAAAGCTTCCATTCGATGTGGATGAAGAAGGGTGCTTCTCACAAGTTGATGATATATATTTGAAAAAGAAACTCCCGGGAATCAACTCTAGCACATCGCCATGGACAATTGTCGCTTTTGCTTGAGAGCATATCTTCTTTCTTTGATCCCTAGACTTAATGATGACAGGATTTGGTCCCTCCTGCAGGTTCATTCAAAGCCAAACATGAATTTAGAAGATATTCACAGTATCTAACATTATCGGTTGATTCATGACCCCACTCGACTCATCCTGGTTTTGCCCGAATTGACAGGGCCATCTTAAAGAAATTCTGTCCTTATATAATAGAGAAAAAACACACACAAAAATACTATAAAAGCCTAACATTTTTTGACTAAATAAAATTAAAAGAATTCAAAAACTACAATACAATGTAACTGAAATTATTATATTTTTCAAAAAGTACATATTTATTTGCATTTTTACATTTTTTTTTTCCATTGACAGTTATATGATAAAAATATTTAAAAGCTAATTTACTGACACTCCTGGTTTTTTTTTTTTTTTGTTTTTTTTAATGAACTGACACTCCTGGTTAACCCATCAAATATCCTGGCTGACTCAATCCGGTAAATGACTAATTCTGGTCAAACTAACCAGTTGGAAACTTGATCTAGAGAATTAATCGAGATTCAATTTCCAAAGAGGGTTCAAGCAAAAGGGCATTTCAAATTAGCAGGTTGTAATTAATGAGCCTTGACTTTTTATATGATTTAAATATATGGAAATGAAGTTGGGAACTTTGCTTTCGCTCTGTCATATTGTCTATATTAAATGTCTCAATGGTTTGATAAAGCTTCCACTGGAAATTTTGGAAAGTGATGGAATTTGACATAACCTCACATTTGCAGAATGAAAAAAAATAACAAAAAAAAAAAAACTGAGCCCCATGCCTCGGGATGCAGACTTCTTGATGGGGAAATCTAGGTCTCAGGCCAGGGGCAACACTGTCACATGATCAGTGGCACTGGCACCTCAATCAATGATTTAGGTGGAAGTAGTTGTGGAAAAGGCCAAGACAACTGAGTTATAAGAGGAAGAAACCATAACAAGTGTATGTGCTTGTGGTCTGCCTTCTAAAGCTGCCAGTCTTCATCGAAAAACCATAAGCTCAACCTTCCAGTTTGATGGCTCATCGTGGACAATATTTTTCTCTTGATCACTTGAATTACTGTTTTTCTATGGCTCAGCTGATATTGCAGATGTTTTTCGGTTTCTGCCAACTAAATCCCAACATGTTTCACAAGAATGTTTGTACCTTCCACAATGCGTACAACAAGCTTGTCATGATCAACATTAGTCTGTCCACCACGACCACATCCACCACTTGTACATCCACTACAATTGCCTCTGTGACCTCATCCTTTACCCCCATTATTTCCCATCTAGGTGACAATGTCACCTGTGTCGTTCCTTGAAAGAGCAGATCAATCAGGGGTTACATCAGTTTTTACTATCATTACTTTTCTTCTTTGATCTTCCCCTTGAAGAAATACAAACATTGTTTCAAGCAGCGGTAAAGTACAGATGGTTTAATATCCTTAATTTACACCACCCAGAAGTTCAAATGAGTGCAAATCATCTGGCAACTTAGTCAGTTTCCTTACACAGCAAGGTTTAGGACTTAAGTAAAGATCCAACTTACACCATAGAGATTTAAATTTTTGCACAGTAATTTCCTATAGACTGATCTCCATTATTTAAATGTTGTACTTTCCTCTTTTAATTCAAGTATTTGGGCATTGTTTCTCTTATGAGCATAAGCTGCCTCAATAGCATCCTAGAGCTCCTTGGGTTTGTCGGAATATTAAAAACTTGCTGCAATACTTTCTTTCATTGAATTCAAGATCCAGTTCATAACAAGCATATTTTTACAAGCACCACATGAATATTTAGGATCCCTTTTTTGGGTTCATCAATGCTTCCATCAATGTAACCAAGTCTTTTTGATCCTCCGATAGCCATTTCTGGTTAATAGGCCCCAATCTTCATATTTATTTCCATTTAAAAGATTTTGAAGTAATTTTTGTATTTGGGTTAATAACACCCACCCTATTGCTTGGATTCCCTGTCACACTCAAAAAACTTAAGAGTACCTCAGACAGTCATTGATATCAACACAACATGGTTGAACAATAACCCTTTAGAATTCCTGATTTGGGTAAACACACCCCACAAATCAGTTTGAGCAAAATTGGATATATACTCAACACCAAGATTCCGAACAAGATTCCATCCCTAATTGGTAATGCCCGATAGATTAACCACAACTGGGGTTACACAACCAAATCTGTCAGCCCAAATCTAACCAAGTCTATCAAAAAATCAAGATTAAAAAAAAAAATTAATTCGTGACTTACATGAAGGAGTCGAATGCTGCCAGTTGTCTCAATTCCAAATTTCTTTACTTAAGCCTCAGTTCAACTATTAATCCTTTGATTCTTCTCTTCTGTTAATAATTAACCACAGGGAATCAGAGATTGCAGGAAAAGAAAATCAGGTCATGACTTACAAGGAGTTGAACTCTGCCAATTGTATTTTCAACTGCTAGTTGAGTCGAATACTGGCAATTGAGTTTTTTATCCCCAATCTCTTCAAAATGCCTTAATCCAACTATTGATGCTTCGATTCTTCTCTTCTCTTGGTAAGTAATCCACATAGAATCAAAGATTGCAAAAAGAAAAAAAATTTGAATTCTATACACCACGGAACAATTGTCGAAATTCAAAAATATAGACATCCTCTGCATGAGATTCAGCTGGGGTTGGAATCATCTTGTTCTTGATTAATTCTTCAATCTAATCCACTTGATCCCTTCAGTGATAGTCTTCTAGTTACTGGGATGCTCCAATACCAAGTTGGAACCCTGGATTTGTTGAGAATCTACGGTTTTGTCTAAAAAGGTCTAAAAGGCCTAGAAGAGAGAAGAGAAAAAAGAGAGAAGGAGAAATTGGAGGGAAGAGGAGATCGGTCGTATAATCCCTAGGGTGGAAGACCATCTCTATTTGTTAAAAACTTAACTTTTGACAATTTAAACAAAAGTAAAAAACTGTTTTTTACTAATTACATAAAGACCCTAGAACTGATTGAATTACAAATAAAGTAAGTCCTACTCTCTAACTCATAACAAGGGGGCCCAACTACATGAATTTTGTTTCACCACTCCACTCTACCCTGGGACAAATCCATGGGTAGGTTGCACTTCTTTAGATCTATCCTTACGATGCCCATCCAGGTCCCTCTTTGACATACCCCTTTCCCTTCAGAGGCCATCAACCTATGTAGAGAAATTTTTCCTCATTGGGGCCATTGTCGGCCTGTGTTGGATGGCAAAATCATCTCAAAAAATCTCCCTTAATTTATCATCCATTGATACTACACCTAAATGCTCCCGAATGCGGCTCATTTTGTATTCTATCATTCCTAATTTTACTACACATTCGTCTTGACATTGTCATCTCTATTACACATTTTTTTTCTTTTTTTTTTGCCAGTAGATTAATCTAAGGTTGGCCCAAATTGGTCATACAAGTTGGTCTTCCTACTTACGTGCAGAATTCTCTCTCTCTCTCTCTCTCTCTCTCTCTCTCTCTCTCTCTGTTTATCAAACAGAAAATAGAGATAATAACAGCCATTTCAAATAAAGGCATTCAACTCTTTCTAAAGTCTAAACTGCTTATCAAATAGAAATTGAGGAGTGCATACCACAACCATTTCGACAAAACCATCAATCCTAGCATTCAAACTTATTTGCTTCCGGCTCACTCTTTTGTCAATCACAGAGAGGTCATTGCGACCCACAGCATTGAATCCTTCAAAAACTGGTATTCTTGAGATTGAGACGTCTTCATCATGGATGTTCTTGAGGGGAATCAAGAATCCTATCTCCACCTACAAATGTTTAGGATCAGCATTTGTAATTGATAAGGTATGTGTAAAGAAACAATGGCAAAAGATAACAAAAGACAAAGTAACACTGATATATACTGCATGGGATGTTAATTATGAGTCATGATCCACATTCCCAGTAATCAACCACATGAGCAATATTCCTAATAGTACTTAGAACTGATTCTAGACAAAATGAAACCATAACTTCCAAATTCATTATTACAAAGACTCCTAACAACAAGATACTTGGCCTCTTATACAAATAGGACTCTTAACATGATTTATATCGTATGACTGCCGCTTAAGACCTAACTAGTAGGAGACTTAAAATGTCTAGGGTGGCATTGTTTGCGGCTGTTCCAATCCTGCTCATTGCATCATCAGCCAATCCTTTCTTTGTTTTGGTGGGCCATCATCATTATTATATCAGGACTCTTAACTACCATTGATCCAGATCGCATTGTAGACCCTTCCTTGTTTTGGTGGGCCTTCATCATAATTATATCAGGCAGACAATGTTTCAAATAAAAATAGAAGGCAGAAACTGGGAGGAGATGACCACCTGCAAATGGCTTGACCTGCATGCCTTTTCCGCCGCTTGGTTTCCTCCTCCTGCAAAAGCAAAAGAAAGTTGGTGGTTTCATTCAATTGAGCAGAGATGCATGAAATGCCTGAACAAAGAGAGATAGAGAAAGATTAGACGCTGAGGAGGGGGAAGAGAGAGAGAGAGACCTACATACCTGACAAAGACATCCCACTGCTCATGCTGCCAGTTTGCAGCAAGTTGAAACCAGCTGGCTTATTAAATAAGATTTTGCTATAGCATCATCTGTTAAATATAAGAGGAAGCTTAATCCAAACTGATAAAATCATTGTTTAAAACCGTGTTGTTTCATCGAAGTGATAATCATCATAAATTATAAAAAAAAAAATGTCATTCCTCATCATTACAGAATCATAAACCCTCCCCCACCCCACCCGCACCACCACCCCCCCCCCCCCCCCCCCCCGCCCGCCGCCCCCCCGCCCCCGCCCTTCCCACCACAACCACCACCACAAAAAAAAAAAAAAAAAAAAAAGGCAATGAGATGGTCAATTCAATCAGCAATGAACCGTAATCGTCTTTTATGGTTTGTAGTTGTATAGGCAATCTTGACAGTTAAAGAAAATTAAAGTCTCTGAAGATCTCACTATCTAAACATCTCAAGGCCATGATTTCTGAGAACTACCCAAGTGAAAGAAAAAAGAAAACTAATAATAAATACAATGCACTACCCAGATGAACATACGGTTGTGATGGGGCCAAAGAATTCCATGAGAAAGAGTGTGAATTCATTTCCCATCTTCTTCTTTTGATTCTATTTCCCCTGAAAGGAAAGTGTTATTTGATGCTCATTTTTTTTAAAACTAACCTTCAATCTTCATTTTTAACTAATAATGGTATGAATCTGATAAATTCAATTCCAGTGTGTTACAATGCAAACAAACAGGCCCTAACAACAATCTTCTCCCCATTTTGGGCTAGAATCTGGAAAGAAAAGAGTAGGAAGAAAGAAGAGAAATGAGGAAAATGAGAAGAAAGTGGACGCTGAAATAAAGAGTAGCAAGCAAGACGAAGCCGAAGACGAAGGAGAAGACATGGTTTGCTTACCCGCGCCGGGAGGTGAGTCCGCCCGTTGCACCAAACCGATGACAGACTGCGGAATGGAATCGTCTGACAACGGTGGCTATGGATGGAGAGTAGAGAAAAGATTGCCCGAGTGAAGTAGGAGAGACTCGGCATTAAATGGTCATTTCGCTATTCCAAGCCGGACCTTGTGTTCGACTTTGGGGATGGTGCTTTAAGGGGAATGGGCCTTGGGGATGTTGTTGAGGGTTGGGACCTTCTTGTTTTTTACTTCTGGGTCTGGTTGGGGTCAGTATTTTTTAACCGAATCAGTTAAATAGATATAAAAAAGATAAGAAAATTGAGGGAGATGTGTGGTAAAATTAGAAAGGAAAAAATAAAAAATGAGTGCTTTCAAGAGCGTTTAGGGATAGAAAAAACAGGTGATAAAATTAGAGTAATCTGTTTGAGATGGTTTGGGCATGTCCAACGTAGGCCGGCAGCAGCACCAGTAAGGAAAATTTTAGTTATAAAAATAGATATGAATAAGTGTAACTTTTCTGATAATTTAGCTCAAGGTAAATTGGAATGCAAAAAAGAATTCGCACAATCGACCCCAACATAGCTGAGACCAGGCTTAGATGATGATGGTGGTGGTGGTTATGTTTCAATTGGGTTCAATCTTGCTATTCAACCCACCAACCCGAATGAAGCCCAATTGCAATATGATTTTAATGCCTGCTTTATAATTATGGGTTGAAGTTGATGTTGTAACCTCCCAATTGACTTCAAGTTGATATTTTCAACCAAATTGAGAAGGGAGTTGTATTTGGCACAAATGCTTGGAAATCTACACGGCATGCGGTGCAGGATTTTCCCATTCACGCAAAGCGAATCCTCTGTACTAGAGGGAGGGGCAACCGCACAAACTCTTATAAGAGAAAATCGCCCCATGTTTTGGATAGAGCCTATGCATTTCACCCACAATGCTCAACTTGACCCAAAACCAATTGAAATGGACCCCTTGTCACTCCTGATTTGAAGTCTCCCATCAAGGAAAAAAGCACGTTTTAGATTTAGGGATATCTGAACCGTGGGTGTAAGATTGAAGGAGGAGTGGATGGCTTAGATTTTATGAATTCTATGATTGAATTAGGCTCTTGATTATATGGATCATTTTAATCAAATTAAATGGCCTTTTGAATCATTTCAATCAGGCCCTAATCTAGAAAAGGGACTTAGAGTCAATATTGGATAGCGAAGCAAAAAGCATGCGGCCGCATCACATGATGTGAACGCCCAATGATTTCTTAGGCAATCAAGATGGCCATTGAAAACTTTAAAGAAAGGTTCTAGAGTTGGGAAACTTAAAAGTGATATCAACATTAGGTAATTTTAAACTCCTTTCAATCATGGCAAGTTGAACATGTCAAGAGGGATGCAAATAAAGTGACTCATGAAGGTTTGAATCAACCTACTAATTTAAGCCTTAACTCAGGCTAAGGTCTTTTCTTAGATTATTATATGCAATTATAATAATTAAAAAAATCAATCACACACAAAGAGAAGAGGCACAGGATTTTTACGTGGAAAACCCTACTTGGGAAAAAACCACGGGTGGCACACGCCACAGAAAGCAATGCACTATGAAAACGAAGATTACAAAGAACTCACAAGACCTTTGACCCAGTTGAAACCCAACCTAAAGGACTGTGAAGTACTCGTTGACGACCCACCGTTTATCTTCCACATGCTTGCTTGAAACCCACCTTGAATGCCCCTTCAAGGTGCTCAAAAGAAGGAGGAGAAGAAATAAAACTTCAGCGCAGTCTCCCTTGCAAGATTAACCCACAAAACTCTCTTAAATGAATACTCAAAGTTTGAGAAATTTAGATTGCTCACCTATCCTCAACTGTGGTTGCAAGGGGTCTTTAAATAGCCCAAGGTTCGTGCACAAAGCCCTTGAAGTGTAACAAGACTCTCAGTTGAAGTAGAAACACAACAGCAAAACAGAGTCCTGAAATGGACAGAATTGCACAGCTCGCTACAGCGAGCTCCGTTTCTGTAACAGCTTTGATCGCAGCTTGCTATAGCGAGATCCAGTTCTGTAGAAGGAAGACAGGATGCGATGAACAACTCCGGGAGGGCTCTTCTAGTGTCTTCAAACTGGACTAGAAGTCTTCAAAACTATTCTGAGGTGTCCACGGAGGTCTTCTACTGTCACAAAAAAATAAAAATAAAAACTCACAGTCCTTTTCTAAAATAAAGGAAAATACAATTCAATTAAGACACGAGTTTCGTTCAAACTAGGAGAATTAGCCAATCTAAAAAACTAACAATCTCCTCATTTGGCAATTCGTGAACAAAACTCTTAACAACAAACTCCTAACAACAGACTAGTTCTTATGAAACACAAAAAGATAACCCAGGATGACTGAAAGGAACGCTTCAGCTCAGAAGAATAACCTGCACGAGACAAATCTTGGCAAAGATCTATAAAATCACAGAAATGATAATTAAAGAAAGTCATTGTTCGTAGATCTTGATCTAGACAATTGCTACATTGCTAAATTAAGTGCTACTCCCCCTTTTTGTCACAGAATTGACAAAGAAGGAAAACAGAGAGAGTTAAACTATGATGCAGAGAGCAATAGCATTGAAACTTTAACAGGCAAAGAAAAAATGCAACAAAAACAGTTAGGAAAAAACAAAAGGATCAGCTTCATGTAGCGACATCAGTGACGACGATAGTGAGTAAACATTTCATTGAGTTGATTCCGAAGATCAGTAAACCTAGTGGTAACCTTGTCCTCCAACAATTCAATTTGGAGAGATTGATCATAAACTGCATGTTCGACGGCAAGGAGTCGATTTTCAATCGAGTCTTCATCATTCTCTTCGACTGGGACGTGGGCTGGCTCCCCCTGAAGGCGATTGTTGACATGAGATTCAGACATGGCTTTAGTCCTACGATCAATCTTTTGCCATTTTGCAATTGGTAGTTCATGTGGATGCACTGGACAATCGGCCTCAATCATAAGTTTACAAATCAGTGCCCCAAACAGGAGAGTGAGTTTCCGAGTCTCATCATAAATGCGCAACATAGAGTTGAAAATAGTTAGTGCAACATCAACAGAAGTGCCTGTGCTCAAATTAAAGAGAAGAGCAGCTTGAGAAAACAATAGATCCGAGGAATGACCACTTGGCTCAATGTTATTGCAGACAAGAGTATTGAGCATCCGATAATTAGTGGTGAGACATGAAATCTTTAGAACAGGGGAATGCCATTCTGTTGTTTCACCACATAAAGCAGTGACCACTTCATTAGCTTGTAACTCAACATTATCCGGATTAGGGAAAGGATAGGACGGATTAGCTGGTCTACGCAATTTAAGTAACGTAACAATCATGTTTGCATCCACAGATAGCGTCTTTCTCCTGACAAAAGTTTGGAACCCAGTGTAGACACCTCATTTTGGCACCCTATGAGGGCCAATTTAGTCCACCCTATTTAATGATGTCCTGATTAGGCCCCGAGTCAAAAGTCACCTATCACCTCTAGACCTCTGATCGCCCCGGGAGTTGGCTCATCATGATCTACTCATCGAGAGCTTTCCGCCCATATATAGAACTCCAAGATCTGACGGGCGGATCAAAAATCATGACAGCGGGTCCCACACCCCTGCGGCGCGCGCGTGAAAAATCACCTATCATCTTTGGACCTCTGATTGCCCTGAAAATTGGCTCATAGTGACTTACTCGCCGAGAGCTTTCCGTCAATATGTAGAACGTCGAAATCCGACGAGCGGATTGAAATCTACGAAACCTGGGCCTCGGTAATGACAACCCGACCAATTTCCTTCGGACCCCACTTTTTAGGCCTGAATTAGTTTCTTTTAAATCCAAACCCACCTAAACCTATCCCAACACACCTAAACCAGACCCGGTCCGGATCCTAACCAAACCCAAGTCCAGCCTAACTTTGGACCCAACTCACCCAAACCCACTCAGGTCCGACCCAAACACAACCCGAGCCAGATCCAAACCTCCTGACCTGAACTTGACCCAAACACAACCCGAGCCTTATCCCTCTCATCTCACTCCCAACCCAGGCCTTATCCCTCTCAATTTCAAACACCCAAGCCTCATCTCTCTATCTCTCTCCCAACCCAGGCCTTATCCCTCAAAAATTTTCAAACACCCAAGCCGATCCCAAAAAAAAAAAGATATACGCAGAACATCGTCCCAGGCAGCAGACCCCAGGCTCCCCGTCTCCAGCACCATCGCCCTCCATCCTTCTTCCCTCCACTCGTTTCCCTCACGCAGCACCCCACCATCATCTCCATCATCCTCTTCCCAGGCGCCCATTTCTCCACGATCCATCATTCCCTCTCATCATCTTCGTCTCTTCCCTTGGGCCAGACCCACCTCTCCATCTCCTTCCATCGCTCATCTCCCTCGCAAGTAGTAGTCGCCACCACGCCCCTGCACGTGGCCCATCTCAAACGACGCCCATCTCCCAGACCACCACCTCCTTTCTTCATCACCATCACCCTCCATCTCTTCTACGCCCATCGTCCCAGGCAGCAGCCCCATCATCACCCTCCATCTCTTCTGCTCTCGTCTCCATCTCCCTACATCTCTTTTGCGCCCGTCTCCATCTCCCTCCACCTCTCCTCTTCAGGCTCTCTGTCCGCACCCTCTCCTCCATCTCTCCCCTCTCCACTGTCTTCACTGCTGCCTCTCAGATCTCCCTCACCCATTCCAGATCCCAGATCTCCATCTCTACGCCCATCATCTCACAGAACCCATCTCCTGTAACCCATCACTCCACCTCCATCTCTCTCCCCATCATCGTCCTCTTTTCCCTCACCCAACGCATCTTCCTCATCCCAGGCCGTGGGCGTCCTCGTCTCCCTCTCACGCACCACCACACATCCGCACGCAGCAGCCGCTGGACGCACGCAGCAGCACCTTCTTCCTCCTCCTCACGCCGCTGGACGTCTCCCCCTGCACCAGGTACGCCTTCTTCTCTTCCTCCCCACCACCTGCACCCACTGCACGCCATCCCTCTCTCTTTCTTTTCTTCACCCACGCCCACCTGCACGTCTCTCTCTCTCTCTTTCTCACTCCCCATCTCTCGCTCACTCTCTCTGTCTCTCCTCTCTCTCACGCTCTTTCTTCTCTTCCTCCCCACCACCTGCACCCACTGCACACCGTTTCTCCCTCTCTTTGTCACTCTCTCTCTCCATCTCTGCACCCTCTCTCCCACTGCGCACCCTTCTTTCTCACTCTCGATTTCTCCCTCCACTCTCTTTCCCTCTCTGCTCGGTCTGCCCTTTCTTTTCTCTATCTCTGTTGCCTCTCTGTCTCCCTCTCCCCTTGCTCTGTCTCTCCCCCGCACCCACCTGCTCATCCTCTCTATCTCCCCTGCTTCTTCTTGCTTTCTTCCCAGCGCCAGCCCCTGCTCTCTCTACCCTCTCTCCTTCACCCTCTTCGCGCGCACCACCCTCTCCCCCTCTTTTCCTGGTTTTCCTCTCTCTCCCTCTTCCCTATTCTCCTATCTCCCTCTTCTTCCACCCGCGCAGCCACCTCCCTGCCATCACCCCGCTCCACCTCTCATTCTCTCTTCCCCTCTTGCTTCACCTTCCTCTCTCCTTCTCTCCATTCCCTCTCTCCCCGCCTCTCTACTCTCTGTCACTCTCTCTCCATCTTTGCACTCTCTCTCCTTCTCCACTCTCCCTCACTCTCTCGCCATCTCTCCACCCCCTGTTCTCTTCTGTACTTCATCCCTCTCTCTCTCTCCCCCTGCAACTCTCTCTGATCTTCTGCCCCCCTCTCTCCTTCTTCTTCTCTCTCTCTGTCTCTCTCCGCCCTTCGTCTCTCCCAGCGCCATCCCGTCTCCCTCTCTGTCTGCTCTCTCCTCTCTCTCTCCTCCCTCAGCTCACACCCATCTTCCCCGTCTCTCTCTATCTCTCTCTGCTCCACCTCTCCCTCTCGTTCTCTTCTCCCTCTTCTGCCCTTTCTGCTCTCTCTCTCTCTCTCTCTCTCTCTGTTCCTCTCTTTCCACCTGCGTCCCCTGCCTGCTGCTGCATCACTCCATCCTTTCCTTCTTTCTTTCTTCCTCTCCCCATTCTTCCTCTCTCCACTTAAACCCACCTATTGCACCCACCGGACTAGCCCACTCATCTAAACCGAACCCATGCATGTCTATTTCATTTTCTTGCATTGAATTTAGATCCATAATTGTTTATTGTTTATTTTTTTATGATATTGCATACATCTAATATGCTCATGCACCCCAACATGTTCATGCATCTGAATAATATTTTAAGTTGTTAATTATTTTAAATTTGTTTCTAGCATATTCTAACCTGCGCATGCATTCAACCTGCCCATGCATTATAACTTAGTTGCATTTTTATTTCGTATTCTTTTAGGTGCAATTTAGGACTGCATAACTTATTAAAAATAAATATATGAAAATTAGAATAAAAACCAAAAACACCAAAAGAAAATAAAAATAATAAAATAAAAAGTAAAGATTAAAAATAGAATTTTAGCTACCCTATTAATTAGGATAATTAGGCTAAATTTAATAATTAAGTTCTTTTCTCCCTTCCTCTCTCATTAGGATTAGGAAATATTATTTAGGAAACTTCAAATAAATTAATTAAATTAAAAATTAGAAATTCATTCTATTTCCCCCTTCCCATTTCATTAGGATAAATCAATTTAGGATTTTAGGCCCTATGAATAAACATAAAACAAATAAAAAATAATAAAAATCCAAAATACCAAAAACAAAGTAAAAGATATTAAAAAAAACCAAAATATTAATAAATTGGAGTTAGAAATTAGACAGTAGCCTAGACTGATTAGGTCAGACCCCGGACCTAGATCAAGGTCTCCCCCTAGCCAGCTTAAACTACCCCAATTTCTTAAACTTCAACTGATTAGGTCCTGCTCTCTCTCCGGGCCCCGCTAAGGGACCGGGAGAGCGGATGTGGACGGTTAGGACCTTAGGATAGGGTAGAGATCCATTAGGGAAATGGAATAGTTAGATTAAATCCAAGTAGGAACTCCCATAGTTAGGCCCTTCTAGCCCCAATTATTAAAATCCAAAAAAACTATAAAACCAACAAAATCAATTCCAAAAATATTTTCTTCTCTTTTCCTCCACCTCCGGTGCCAAATATTTATCTGAACTCAATGATTAAAGGAAATAGAGGCTGATTCCGAAAACCTGAATTAATGAGAATGACGAAATGAGACGAGTGATTTCACACACCCCAATATAAGTTTATTTACTACCGGCCCATCATCGGCCACCCTCAATCAATCCCGGCCCAACATCGGCCATTTTTATCTTACTTCTGGCCCATCATCGGCCATGCACTTTTATCACCTGCGTATCGCACGCAAACCCATAGAAATCACAACTCGAAGTTTCGTCTGCATCATTCTTTCGATTCGAAGAATCATCCTTTAAACCCTAGGTCGTCAAAGGACATTGAAGGGGGTACCCAGGAATGGGGTTGATCCTCTTCTAAATATTTGGCACCTTTCCCCTTATTTTCTTAATTTATTTTCATTTTAATTCGCTTATCCCCTAGAATACTTGGATTTAACTTTAATTAGTCTTTTCAACCCTGGATGTTGATTTCCCCTGCCTAGTTCATTATGGTCCCATCTTGAAGCCCGTAATTTGACCCTTGATCCAAGTTCGACCCGAATTGAAAGACCCAAATTAAGTGACGAGACAACCGTCGTGTGTCGCCGGCGGCACATTAGACGAGAGAAGAACCCACCCCATTTTCCTCCCGCATTCTTTCGGCTTTCGTCGAAGGACGGTGTTACGGCCGAATTCGTAACTGGCGATCGTGATCCGTCGATTTTGAGGGTAGTCGGAATCCTCATTTTCGATGTATTTTTTTATCTCACACTGTTGAATGGCGATTCCCCTCCCGGGGGGGTCAAAATTCACATCCGACAGCCTGGCGATCATGATGGGACATCTTCTGTTGTCTCGTCACGAATTTGGGTCTTTTGCAGGTCCCACGATCTCCATGCCAATAGCCTGGCGATCGTGACGGGACATCTTTCGTTGTCTTATCGTTTACTTGGGTCTTTTAGAAGCTTTATTATGAAACACGAACCTTCGATCAATGATTGAATGTCCGTGTCTCATTTATTTAAGGGTTATTATGGGTACAAATCAAATATGAACTGGCGTCCGCATAACCGCCCGCTGAAGCTCTCCCCTTTACAACATAAGTGCGCAGCCCTATTAATCTTTCCTTTTTCTCGCATTAATTTCAACATTTTCTTCTTTCCTAAATTCTTTCCATTCTCATCTTTTCTAAAGTCTTTCTCTTCTCACCTCCACTTTCTTACAAATGGCGAATCACCCATGGGGAATTCCGGACATTCCTCCTATTTCAACCCCGGGAGCAACTCGAGCCATCGGTGAGGCTTATTTCCCCCTATTAGATACTGAGATCTCTAGATCTCTTTCTACCCTATTATCTGAACCGCGCTATTCCCCGCTCATATCGGGCCCTCCGATTGTCGAACGGGTCCCTTCTCCCATGAATGCAGTAGTCGCGAGAAAAAGTCACTCTAGTCCTCCAACTCTAATAAGGAGGAACTCATACTCTGCCGACTCTCGAGTCACGTATAAGGATTTGGTCGGATCGAGCAAACAGACGGTAGAGCATAAGACCTATGCCAACATCACAACACGGGCTCGCCGTGTGCTTCAACCGGTCACTTCACAAGTCATCCATCATTCAGCTACGGTTACCCGAACTGAACCGATTACCTCTATGGTCCCCAATATAGAATACCTTTTGATACATCCATTGTGACCACCACTAAACAAGCAAGACAACAACCAGCCCCGATCCCATATGCAAATACACGCCTCCATATAGGCCAAGGACAGGTGGGCCCGGCTCGATCACTCACGCCGAGGGTCCCGTGGCGAAGCCCTGCTGTTTACACCAGCGCACAGAACGCACCCATAATCCACCATCAATACCAGCATGAGGTGGTCCAACCCCAACATCAAGCAATGACTCCTCCGACTGTCTCCGTAAGCCGATCGATCCCAAACTCATCTGGCCTTAGGCTAACCTATCATCAACCGACGGGATACGAAAGATCACCTCTAACGTATCAAGATCAATTGACTCTGGCTTACGAAATGTTAGATGAGGAGCAAGATCCCCCACTCTATTATGATGAAGTTGCGAACGATGTAGACCCTCATGAGCTTCACGAGAAACATCGGCCGGACCATCCAGCCCACGAGCTCTCCCACCAATTGACTTCCGTGGGTCGACGATTAGGATTAGCTCATGACCTGGATAGAACTCGAAACCAAACCCAAATTCAGGCCCCTAGGAGAACACGAGCTGAGGAAAGCTACCACTATGTGCCTTTGGGACCCCAACTGGACCCTCAACACGATCTTGTAGAACCGATTTATTATCGAACCCCAGTTGAGGCCCTGAGACGTGGCCAAGCGCACGAAGATCAAAACCCTGATTCCCATGCAATTAGAGAAATGCGGAAGGAAATAGAAGGGCTGAAGAGTGAAATTAGAAAGAAGTCACCGTCACGACAAGGCAAAAGGTTAGGGTTCTATGACTTCACGAAGAAAGAAGAGACCAAGAAATCACCCTTCCCAGCTAAAGCCCCAAAGTTCGTAGCGTATGACGGGACTACAGACCCTCAACACCATTTGGTGTCCTTTTGCAGTAAATGCCGTATAATCGCTGACGATGATGCCCTCCTCATTAATTACTTTCAAGAATCGCTAGCTGGAGATGCGCTAACTTGGTACACATCTGTGCCCTCACACGAGATCAATACCTTCGAGGATGTGATAGAAAAATTTCTAGTGCGATACCAACACCTAACTAAGAACAAACCCCTGTGGCATGACTTAGCCAACTTAAAGCAAAAGAACAATGAGGATTATGAAGAATTTGCCGCGAGATGGCTGAGTCAATTCACGAGGTCTGACTGCAATATGAAGGAGGAGGAACAAGTCAGGATGGTCATTTCGAACATGAAAGAACCGATGAGGACATTGATGACGATCGGGGAAGTCATGAATTGGAGCGGCCTACACCATCGATTGTCGAGAATGAAACAGAACCTAGACGATGGAATATTGAATAACCTAGGCATCTCCGATCAAAAAAGGATTGTCCGTCGCGTGACCAATCAAGTGGAAAATCGCGCGACCCCGGAAGTAAACTCGACCCAAGAGGTGGTTTATCACCCATATAATCCTGGTCAGGAAATGAATTTCAACCAACAGCGGAATCAAGGACAAAACAGGGATGTTAATTTCCAAGGGAACACACAAAGCTTCAGGAACGATCAGAGCTACCGGGATCTTCCTCGGAATGATCAGAGATATAACCAACAACCACATGACCAAAGGGGACCCGTTCATCCAAGGCAAAACATAAATCCGGCACGACAACCTGTGAATCAGCCGGTGATGCCTCAAAACCCGAATCAGAGTACTAATCCTCGGCCGAATTATAACACAGTCTCGTTCAATTATAACGACAATTCAGGCCAAAACAATGACGGGAACAAGAGAAGGCTTGGACCGAAAAGGGCTAACTACCCGCCCCTCCCTCAACCTTGGATCACTGTTTTCTGGTCGCTCATAGAACAAAACGCTATCCAGCTTCCACCAGAAAGACAACAGCAATGGCCAGACCACCTTGATCGGACGAGATTCTGTGCATACCACAGGATGCCGGGACATGACTTAACCCATTGCCATACGGCCAGAGACCTGATCTACGACCTCAGTGATGAAGGGGCGATTGAGTGGAATAGCATCAAACTCACGGGAGTCTACGGTCCGCAGAAAATGCCACAAGCCCAAGGTCCGCTTACCGGTACGACGCAGCGAGTGCCGAACATGCAAATCTACACAAACCCGATGCCACAACACGCTGCGTCAACCTCGACACAACCGTTGCAGGGACCGTCGGCCAATGTCGCCACCGTGTCACATCAATCAACTGATTTCCCGATCCAGCCAGCCATTAGTCAGAATCAACCCTACTATGATGATTTTTTTGAAGATGATGACTATTGGAAATACGTCAATTGGGACGGAAAAACTAAATTTAGACTAGATAACATCAAAACCGGCATGGTAATCGACTCCCCGGACCTCTACAAGGTGTTCTTTGATGATGATATCGCGTACGAGGGGTCTCGGACCAGCACTCACTCCCAATTTAATCACCCCCAGGATGTTGGGCCATCACAAGCACACCTCCGATCAGGACGGATCCGCCCACCGCGGCTACCTCCGATCGCCAGTGCGCCGGATCCTGGCTTACAAATCCCTAACGCACAGACCGAAGAGGCTGTCAAAGAGAGACCTCATGTTCAGCTGGAGACTGGGATAGAGTATGATCTCCTAGGGCATCTAACGAAGATATCAGCTAAGGTGTCAATCCTCGATCTGATCAAGACTTCCCCTATGCATCAAAAACAACTGATGGATGCCATCACCCACTTACAAGTTCTGGAAAATATAACCCCAGAACAACTACGGGCGTCAATTGCGTCCTTGTCGTCTGAGACATCTTTGCCAATCCTCAACTTTACCGAGGAGGAACTAAAAGAAATACCACCTGAAGCGAGGACCTCACCCCTACATCTCACAGTTAGGGTGGCTGAGAAGGAAATATCCGGCGCTTTGGTAGACACAGGGGCATCCTTAAACATCTGTCCACTGAAAACATACAAGACGCTGGATCTAATTGCTAAAGACCTAACCCCAGCTCCGTTGGTGGTGACAGGATATGACGGAAATAGGAAGAACGTTTGTGGGAAGATCATGTTATTAGTGCAAGCAGGCCCGATCTCAGTACCCGAAGAATTCTACGTCATGGATATCCCAGCGACCTTCAACTTGATATTAGGGCGTCCCTGGCTGAATCACATGAAGGCGGTCATGTCCACTAGGCACCAATGTATAAAGTTTCCCCACTTAGGAAAAATCGTGAAGCTAATGGGGGACCCGCCTGTGATCGAACCAGAAGGACTTCAGATACTTCCCACCTTGCGATCGGCCCCTATCCCGCCTGGAACCAAAACCCATGGATACAGGGTTGATCCCACCATTTCCCTGACGGACATCGATCCCGTCCGGAGTATGATACCAGATCCGGTCCCTCTACCTGAACCGCCATTAAGAAAAGAATGCATACATGGCCGGAACCTCATGAGAAAACTTGGATATCAGCCCGAATTTGGGCTAGGTAGGAATGAGGATGGGATTCTTGACCCCGTTATCCTGGAAGCAAGGATAGGAACAGAAGGACTGGGATTCAACCAGTATGATCAGGTAACACTCTCCAGAAAGGATTGGAAACTAGGGGAACACTTTGTCAGGCATATGAAGCTCTTGGACCCCAATGAACCTCCCAACGGAGAAGGATGCCATCAGATCCACCCCCAGGAAAAAGGGAAAGAACTATTGATAGAAGGTATAACCGATTCGTCGTCTGACGACGAGGAGGTCGAAACTTACGAAGACATCTTTGGTACCTGGGAAGAATTCCACGAATCTGACGAGATTAGAGGTTCAAGTTTCCCCCTGGAGGAAAGTTTCCAAATGCTGTCTTGTAACATGATTGGTATTAGTGATTCGATGAAATTGCCTAAAAAAAACGCCGATTTCCGAAAAGAGAAACGACTATGAAACCTGGGAAGTCAAAGACCCCGATAGCCAAGAAGTCGTATACTGGCCAGCTGCGTGGCGACACTGGAGAGCAGGACCTTCAGAAGAAGACAGCAAAACCTGGGAGATCGAAAATCTCGAAGGCGATGAAGTGGTGTATCGCCCCGCAGTTCGGCATTGCCCGGGGCAGGGATCTTCCTCCTTAGATAGCCCCTCCTCAACCCAACCTGTACCATATCATTCTAAAAACCCAAAAAAATCACAAAACCCCAAAATCCCAAAAAAAGTAGAAAACCAAAAAACCAAAAATGTAAGTAGTTTAGGAGTAGAGACCTTTGACTATTGTAGGGCCATAAGAAGACCTGAGCGCTGGAAAATTCCCCTGATAGAGCAATCACGGCTAGAGGAAATCATGAGCCGAATTAGCAAGATAGGGTATGGGTCGATGCCCATTATTTCAGAGCCAGAATCATCTTCGGGAATCGAGAACGTAAAGGATGAGATGGGCGTTTACGAATTAGTAGATGCCGAAGGAGAAGACGATGAAGTCTCGAAAGAGTTCCAAAGGGTCATCAAGAGGTTTGACGAGCAAACTCAGTCGACGGCCGAGAAGACAAAGGAGATTAACTTGGGGACTGAGGAAAGGCCCAAGCTAGTCCAAATTAGTGCATGCT
The DNA here is from genome assembly GCA_029852735.1 of Persea americana. NCBI lineage: Eukaryota > Viridiplantae > Streptophyta > Magnoliopsida > Laurales > Lauraceae > Persea > Persea americana. Next base: position 26,197,709 of record CM056811.1, read on the forward strand.
TGGAACTCGGTGAAGAAGAATAGATCCTTAAAGTCCTGGATGAATATTAGGACGTATTTGCGTCGGACTACCATGACATGCCAGGACTAGACCCGCTTCTGGTAGAACATCAAATTCCATTGGAAGAGAGTACGAGACCGGTTAAACAGAAGCTGAGAAGAATGCTCCCTGACGTCGCGGTTAAGGTGAAAGAGGAAGTTGACAAACTTCTCCAGGCCAAATTCATCAGGGTAGTGCTGTTTCCTCAATGGATTGCCAACATTGTCCTAGTCAAGAAGAAAGATGGACGTATCAGGGTCTGCATCGACTTTCGGAACCTAAACAAGGCCTCACCTAAGGACGACTTTCCCTTACCACACATAGACGTGCTCGTCGACAATACCGCTGGGCATGCAATGCTCTCATTCATGGATGGATACTCGGGGTACAACCAGATAAAGCTTTCAGAAGAGGATCAAGAAAAGACCTCGTTTACTACCCCCTGGGGGACTTATTGCTACGTTGTCATGCCCTTTGGACTGAAGAGTGCAGGTGCAACCTACCAAAGAGCCATGATGGCGATATTCCACGACATGATGCACGATTGTATGGAAGTATATGTCGATGACATCTTAATTAAATCCCAAACTCGTGCAGACCATGCTGCAGCTTTGAAGAAGGTCCTCCAAAGGTCAAGGGAGACAAAGTTGAGAATGAATCCGAAGAAGTGTGTCTTTGGGGTGTCGTCAGGAAAACTTTTAGGGTTCATGGTCAGCAATCGGGGAATCGAAGTCGACCCCTCGAAGGTGAAAGCTATCCTCGAAATGCCGCCCCCGAAGAACCTCAAAGAATTAAGAGGCCTCATAGGGCGACTACAATTCATTAGAAGATTCATTTCATAGCACTCGCAAAGATGTGAGCCGTTCTACAAATTGCTAAAAGGAGGCGTGGAATACCACTGGGACGACGACTGCCAGAAGGCATTTGAGGATTTGAAGAAATATTTATTGAGTCCCCCCGTTTTGAAGCCCCCTGCTAAAGATAAGCCTCTCATTTTATATGTGTCAACGACGGAATTCGCGATAGGCATAGTCCTGGGTCAACATGATGAGACTAGCCGGAAAGAGAATGCAATTTATTACTTGAGCAAATCTCTCCTGCCATATGAACAGAAATACTCCTCGATAGAAAAAACGTGCTTAGCGGTGGTTTGGGCTGCCCAGAAACTCAGACACTACTTCTTAGCCTACTCAGTCAAACTCTTGGCCAGAATGGATCCTTTGAAATATATCTTTGAGAAACCTGTCACTTTAGGACGAGTGGCACGATGGTAGATGCTCTTGGCAGAATTCGACATAACATACGTAACTCAGAAGTCAATAAAAGGGCAAGCCATCGCTGACCACCTTGCATATCTCCCCCTGCCACAGTATGAACCGGTCAAAACCGATTTTCCAGATGAAGACGTGCTATGTGTAGACATAGAGGAGATAAAGGACCCCGAGTCGTGGACGATGTACTTCGACGGTGCCTTGAATCAGAATGGAAAAGGGATTGGGATAGTGCTTTTGTCCCCAGAAGGAGTGGCGATACTGAAGGCCTTCAAAGTCGGCTTCCCAGCCACCAATAATGAAATGGAGTATGAAGCACTCCTAGCAGGTTTAAGAGAGGTCGCGAAGTTGGAAGTTAAGAAACTCCGAGTTCTCGGGGATTCAAAGGTGGTCATATCCCAAGTGGCAGGTGAATGGAAGGTGAACGCCCCTAAGCTCACTCATTATCATGAAAAGGCCAAGAAAGCTATGTCCCAGTTTAAGAAAATGTCCTTTCTTTATATCCCGCGAGCTTTAAACCGGCTGGCCGACTCATTGGCCACCTTGGCCTCGATCGTGGAAGTCCCCCTCGACAAGGGATCCGAGACCTTTCACATCCAAAGGATAGACACTCCCTTGGTTGAACTAAAAGACTTGGCCCTCGGAGATCCAGATAAGATTCCATCCAAAGATGAAGGACCGAAAGTAAGGAAAGCGAAAGGGAAAGAAACAGAGGCAGAGGAACCCAATCGAGAGCGGATACTGGCCCCCCTATAACATGACGAAGAACTCATAGACGACCATCCATGGTACTTCGATATCTGGAACTACCTGCGCGATGGATACATCCCTGAATATGCCACCAAATCCGACAAAAGGGCACTGAAAGAAATGGTTCAAAGGTACGTCGTTGTCGGAGGACTGTTATAACGCCGATCATTCAGTGGGATCCTCCTGCGATGCGTGACGATTGAGGAAGGACGAGAAATAATCGAAGAGGCTCATTCCGGCATATGCGGAGGACACGTAAATGGCCTGATGCTCTCCAAGAAAATCATCCGGTTAGGATATTACTGGCCGTCATTGGAATCAGACTCCGTGGACTACGTCAGAAAGTGCAAGAAATGTCAGCTGCACGCAGACTTGATTCACGCTCCTGCATCTTCGCTGCATCCCACTACTGCTCCGTGGCCTTTTTCGACTTGGGCATTCGATATCATAGGACCTTTGGTCCCAACCGTGGAAAACACCCAGAACAAAGCTTTCATATTAACGGCAACAGAATACTACACCAAATCGGCAGAAGCTGAGGCATTTATCCATATCAAAGCATCCACGGTGGTCAAGTTCATTCAAAAGAACATAATAGCCCGGTTTGGCGTTCCGAAAGTGTTCATAACTGACAATGGCCCCCAATTCATATCTCAGGCAATGGAGGATTTGTGCACAAAATGTGGTATAGAACTACATCATTCAACCCCTTATTACCCCCAAGCAAACGGACAGGAGACTCCTAACAACAAGAGAGGTCATTGCGACCCACAGCATTGAATCCTTCAAAAACTGGTATTCTTGAGATTGAGACGTCTTCATCATGGATGTTCTTGAGGGGAATCAAGAATCCTATCTCCACCTACAAATGTTTAGGATCAGCATTTGTAATTGATAAGGTATGTGTAAAGAAACAATGGCAAAAGATAACAAAAGACAAAGTAACACTGATATATACTGCATGGGATGTTAATTATGAGTCATGATCCACATTCCCAGTAATCAACCACATGAGCAATATTCCTAATAGTACTTAGAACTGATTCTAGACGAAATGAAACCATAACTTCCAAATTCATTATTACAAAGACTCCTAACAACAAGAGAGGTCATTGCGACCCACAGCATTGAATCCTTCAAAAACTGGTATTCTTGAGATTGAGACGTCTTCATCATGGATATTCTTGAGGGGAATCAAGAATCCTATCTCCACCTACAAATGTTTAGGATCAGCATTTGTAATTGATAAGGTATGTGTAAAGAAACAATGGCAAAAGATAACAAAAGACAAAGTAACACTGATATATACTGCATGGGATGTTAATTATGAGTCATGATCCACATTCCCAGTAATCAACCACATGAGCAATATTCCTAATAGTATTTAGAACTGATTCTAGACAAAATGAAACCATAACTTCCAAATTCATTATTACAAAGACTCCTAACAACAAGATACTTGGCCTCTTATACAAATAGGACTCTTAACATGATTTATATTGTATGACTGCCACTTAAGACCTAACTAGTAGGAGACTTAAAATGTCTAGGGTGGCATTGTTTGCGGCTGTTCCAATCCTGCTCATTGCATCATCAGCCAATCCTTTCTTTGTTTTGGTGGGCCATCATCATTATTATATCAGGACTCTTAACTACCATTGATCCAGATCGCATTGTAGACCCTTCCTTGTTTTGGTGGGCCTTCATCATAATTATATCAGGCAGACAATGTTTCAAATAAAAATAGAAGGCAGAAACTGGGAGGAGATGACCACCTGCAAATGGCTTGACCTGCATGCCATTTCTGCCGCTTGGTTTCCTCCTCCTGCAAAAGCAAAAGAAAGTTGGTGGTTTCATTCAATTGAGCAGAGATGCATGAAATGCCTGAACAAAGAGAGATAGAGAAAGATTAGACGCTGAGGAGGGGGAAGAGAGAGAGAGAGAGAGAGAGAGAGACCTACATACCTGACAAAGACATCCCACTGCTCATGCTGCCAGTTTGCAGCAAGTTGAAACCAGCTGGCTTATTAAACAAGATTTTGCTATAGCATCATCTGTTAAATATAAGAGGAAGCTTAATCCAAACTGATAAAATCATTGTTTAAAACCGTGTTGTTTCATCGAAGTGATAATCATCATAAATTATAAAAAAAAAAAAATGTCATTCCTCATCATTACAGAATCATAAACCCTCCCCCACCCCACCCGCGCCGCCCACCCCCACCCCCCCCCCCCCCAACCACCACCACAAAAAAAACAAAAAAAGAAAAAAAGGCAATGAGATGGTCAATTCGATCAGCAATGAACCGTAATCGTCTTTTATGGTTTGTAATTGTATAGGCAATCTTGACAGTTAAAGAAAATTAAAGTCTCTGAAGATCTCACTATCTAAACATCTCAAGGCCATGATTTCTGAGAACTACCCAAGTGAAAGAAAAAAGAAAACTAGTAATAAATACAATGCACTACCCAGATGAACATACGGTTGTGATGGGGCCAAAGAATTCCATGAGAAAGAGTGTGAATTCATTTCCCATCTTCTTCTTTTGATTCTATTTCCCCTGAAAGGAAAGTGTTATTTGATGCTCATTTTTTTAAAACTAACCTTCAATCTTCATTTTTAACTAATAATGGTATGAATCTGATGAATTCAATTCCAGTGTGTTACAATGCAAACAAACAGGCCCTAACAACAATCTTCTCCCCATTTTGGGCTAGAATCTGGAAAGAAAAGAGTAGGAAGAAAGAAGAGGAATGAGGAAAATGAGAAGAAAGTGGACGCTGAAATAAAGAGTAGAAAGCAAGACGAAGCCGAAGACGAAGGAGAAGATATGGTTTGCTTACCCGCGCCGGGAGGTGAGTCCGCTCGTTGCACCAAACTGATGACAGACTGCGGAATGGAATCGTCTGACAACGGTGGCTATGGATGGAGAGTAGAGAAAAGATTGCCCGAGTGAAGTAGGAGAGACTCGGCATTAAATGGGCATTTCGCTAATCCAAGCCGGACCTTGTGTTCGACTTTGGGGATGGTGCTTTTACGGGGATGGGCCTTGGGGATGGTGTTGAGGGTTGGGACCTTCTTGTTTTTCACTGCTGGGTCTGGTTGGAGTCAGTATTTATCAACCGAATCAATTAAATAGATATAAAAAAGATAAGAAAATTGAGGAAGATGTGTGGTAAAATTAGAAAGGAAAAAATAAAAAATGAGTGCTGTATGATTCAACCCACCAACCCGAATGAAGCCCAATTGCAATATGATTTTAATGCCTGCTTTATAATTAGGGGTTGAAGTTGACGTTGTAACCTTCCCAATTGACTTCAAGTTGATATTTTCAACCAAATTGAGAAGGGAGTTGTATTTGGCACAAATGCTTGGAAATCTACACGGCATGCGGTGCAGGATTTTCCCATTCACGCAAAGTGAATCCTCTGTACTAGAGGGAGGGGCAACGCACAAACTCTTATAAGAAAAAATCGCCCCGTGTTTTGGATAGAGCCTATGCATTTCACCCACAATGCTCAACTTGACCTAAAACCAATTGAAATGGACCCCTTGTCAATCCTAATTTGAAGTCTCCCATCAAGGAAAAAAGCACGTTTTAGATTTGACTATTTGTTTTAGGGATATCTGAACTGTGGGTGTAAGATTGAAGGAGGAGTGGATGGCTTAGATTTTATGAATTCTATGATTGAATTAGGCTCTTGATTATATGGATCATTTTAATCAAATTAAATGGCCTTTTGAATCATTTCAATCAGGCCCTAATCTAGAAAAGGGACTTAGAGTCAATATTGGATAGCGAAGCAAAAAGCATGCGGCCGCATCACATGATGTGAACGCCCAATGACTTCTTAGGCAAGCAAGATGGCCACTGAAAACTTTAAAGAAAGGTTCTAGAGTTGGGAAACTTAAAAGTGATATAAACATTAGGTAATTTTAAACTCCTTTCAATCATGGCAAGTTGAACATGTCAAGAGGGATGCAAATAAAGTGACTCATGAAGGTTTGAATCAACCTACTAATTTAAGCCTTAACTCAGGCTAAGGTCCTTTCTTAGATTATTATATGCAATTATAATAATGAAAAAAATCAATCACACACAAAGAGAAGAGGCAATGGATTTTTACGTGGAAAACCCTACTCGGGAAAAAATCACGGGTGGCACATGCCACAGAAAGCAATGCACTATGAAAACGAAGATTACAAAGAACTCACAAGACCTTTGACCCAGTTGAAACCCAACATAAAGGACTGTGAAGTACTCGTCGACGACCCACCGTTTATCTTCCACGTGCTTGCTTGAAACCCACATTGAATGCCCCTTCAAGGTGCTTAATAGAAGGAGGAGGAGAAATAAAACTTCAGCGCAGTCTCCCTTGCAAGATTAACCCACAAAACTCTCTTAAATGAATACTCAAAGTTTGAGAAATTTAGATTGCTCACCTATCCTCAACTGTGGTTGCAAGGGGTTTTTAAATAGCCCAAGGTTCGTGCACAAAGCCCTTGAAGTGTAACAAGACTCTTAGTTGAAGTAGAAACACAACAGCAAAACAGAGTCCTGAAATGGACAGAATTGCACAACTCGCTATAGCGAGCTCAGTTTCTGTAACAGCTTTGATCGCAGCTTGCTATAGCGAGATCCAGTTCTGTAGAAGGAAGACAGGATGCGATGAACAACTCCGGGAGGGCTCTTCTAGTGTCTTCAAACTGGACTAAAAGTCTTCAAAACTATTCTGAGGTGTCCACGGAGGTTTTCTACTGTCACAAAAAAAATAAAAATAAAAACTCACAGTCCTTTTCTAAAATAAAGGAAAATAATTCAATTAAGACACGAGTTTTGTTCAAACTAGGAGAATTAGCCAATCTAAAAAACTAATAATCTCCCCCTTTGGCGATTCGTGAACAAAACTCCTAACAACAGACTAGTTCTTCTGAAACACAAAAAGATAACCTAGGATGACTGAAAGGAACGCTTTAGCTCAGAAGAATAACCTGCACGAGACAAATCTTGGCAAAGATCTATAAAATCACAGAAATGATAATTAAAGAAAGTCATTGTTCATAGATCTAGATCTAGACAATTGCTACATTGCTAAATTAAGTGCTACTCCCCCTTTTTGTCACAGAATTGACAAAGAAGGAAAATAGAGAGAGTTAAACTATGATGCAGAGAGCAATAGCATTGAAACTTTAACAGTCAAAGAAAAAATGCAGCAAAAACAGTTAGGAAAAAACAAAAGGATCAGCTTCATGTAGTGGCATCAGTGACGACGATAGTGAGTAAACATTTCATTGAGTTGATTCCGAAGATCAGTAAACCTAGTGGTAACCTTGTCCTCCAACTATTCAATTTGGAGAGATTGATCATAAACTGCATGTTTGACGACAAGGAGTCGATTTTCAATCGAGTCTTCATCATTCTATTCGACTGGGACGCGGGCTGGCTCCCCCTGAAGGCGATTGTTGACATGAGATTCAGACATGGCTTTAGTCCTACGATCAATCTTTTGCCATTTTGCAATTGGTAGTTCATGTGGATGCACTGGACAACCGACCTCAATCATAAGTTTACAAATCAGTGCCCCAAACGGGAGAGTGAGTTTCCGAGTCTCATCATAAATGCGCAACATAGAGTTGAAAAAAGTTAGTGCAACATCAACAGAAGTGCATGTGCTCAAATAAAAGAGAAGAGCAGCTTGAGAAAACAATAGATCCGAGGAATGACCACTTGGCTCAATGTTATTGCAGACAAGAGTACTGAGCATCCGATAATTAGTGGTGAGACATGAAATCCTTAGAACAGGGGAATGCCATTCTGTTGTTTCACCACATAAAACAGTGGCCACTTCATTAGCTTGTAACTCAACATTATCCGGATTAGGGAAAGGATAGGACGGATTAGCTGGTCTACGCAATTTAAGTAACGTAACAATCATGTTTGCATCCACAGATAGCGTCTTTATCCTGACAAAAGTTTGGAACCCAGTAGTTGTCACTTCAAACATGTTGCAGTAAAACTCACGTACCCAATCCTCAAAACATTCATTATCTAAATTGATCAAGACCATGAGGCGGTTAAGATGAATCCATTGCAGGAAGTGTGTAAGAATGAAATCAGAGGCCACGACAATTTTTCAAAGATGACGGTCCTAGATTTGAATGCAGTAGCAAACCGTTTCAGCACTCTCTGCATCTCGAAAGTGTTCCATATCATAGCCAGAAGAAGAAGCAGCTAGACGCTTTCCCTTTGAGGTCTTTAGAGCCATTCTATGCTTGAGAAAGGCACAGAGTGAAAACCAATTACTATGTAGCAGGAGAATTCTTTGAGACAATTTGTCAAACAATCTGAGTGCAGAAAATGGCGCAGGCATTGTCAACCAGATAGAGATCCTGCTAAAAGATCCCAATGATCATACACCGTAGAGAGAGTGATCACAGTACATATTTCCCATGGGTTAAGAATTAGCAAAAATTACCAAAGAGCATTCTTAAAACACAAGCACCAAAGAGCATCAAGAAAAAAAAAAAAAAAACAACCAATCTGTCAAAAATGAAACAATTGACAAGATTACCTCTTCCAAACCAACATTGTAAAATGAAATGCCAGGGACACACGATAGAGAAGAATCCAAGCATCCCACATCCAACTCACAATAATATAGGCAAAATAAGGATAAACCCACGAGACAGGAGAGAGAAAGCCATACCTGTAGATTGGGTGACGAGCAAGAAGAAGAAGGAATCCTAGGTAGTGCGTGAATGGAAGGAGAGGAGAAGAGGAGAGGTAGCAAGTAGAAAATGGAGTGCCCTAAGAGGTAGAAAAAACGCCCAACAGAAATAAAGAGGATAAAAGAAAAGAGGAAGTGACACATAACAACGATTTTAAACAAATTAGATCTCGCTATAGCGAGGTTTAGTCTCGCTACAGCGAGGACCAATTCTGGATGGGCGCTCAAACAACTGGCCAGTCTCACTAGAGCGAGAACAAACCTCGCTTGAGCGAGCCTTGGTTTTAGAAACAGGCGCAAAAACTAAGTGGAAGTCCTCCCTTTTTTTTTAAATAAGGGCAAACTTAAAGAAACATTGTTAGGTTGTATGGCTCAATTTAAGTAATAAATCTGGTAAACCGGGCTCCTGTATTGCCCATGTTTTACTGTGATTAGAAGTAGGTCTATTATCATAGGTCTACTGTGATTAGAAGTAGTGTTTGGGTGTGACAGGGTTTTGGGCTGATATTATAAATAGAGACTTAGGGTCTCTATGATGTACAACCCTCTTCTGATTGCATAGTGAATTCTCCCGTCTTCCCCATGGATGTAGGCCAAAAGCGGAACCACGTAAATCTCCGTGTTCTTGTATGTGCTTGATCTCTCTTCATAGGCCCTAGATCGCAACAAACTGGTATCAGAGCTTTGATTGGAGGAGATCAGTTGAATCGGATTTCGAGAGGGCCACGAATCTTGCAGAAGATCAGGCGATCACAAGGTAGGCCACTGGTAGAAACTGAGCCAGATTTTGGTTTAGCTTGTTGCTGTACAACCGGAGTGGAGGTTCTGGCTCTATCATCTTCGCCAAGTAGAAGACCGGAGAAGGCGACCGGAAGAGTCCGGATCTCGTGTTGCAGAAAAGAGATCGGTTCTGATCTCTTGTGGGCCATCGCAGATTGCAAACCGGAGAAGAAACAGAAATCCGGGTTTCTGTTGCATTGTCGCCGCCACTGCAGCCTTGCTCGTTGCCGGAGAAGGAGGCTGCTGCCGTCGCCGAAACCCCGTGCTGCCATGTTGTGCCGTGACGAAAAAGAAGAACCTATCTGCTGTTTTTTCCGCTCTGCCCTCTCTCTGTGTTCTGCCAAAAACAGAACAAGAGGAAGAACCCATTCTGTTTGGGGAAGGGCAGAACTGAACTTGAAAGGAAGAAGGAGGCAAAGTTTTTTTGAAAAAAGAACAAGTCTCGTCTTGTATGACAGGTGGAAGAAAGTCACTTGGTAGTCTAAGGTACCAAGGGAATTAATGGTCCCTGAAGCACCACATGCATCTGTGATCCATCGGTCCTGGTTGTAGGTCAGGCCGGTTTCGGGTCAGGTCAACCTGGTCCACACAGGAAGCCCAACAACAAGCATAAAGTTGCTGACGTCACCACTGGTCAAAGCTTGATTTGACCAAATCAAAGGCTGAAATTTGTCCGGGCGATATCTTGACAATCCAAAGTCCGATCTGAGATCCGTTTGAACCTACGGACTCGTTGCGAGCAGATTTACACGATTGTGGAAGAAGATTGGTTGTTCAACGGTCGACGAAGGAGATTGACTGATTGGAGCGTAGAAACTTATTTCTGTGCTATCTTAGCCGTCCAGAGTCGGATTTCAAATCCGTTTCTTCTAGCATGCTCGTGGTGACCAAATCTACACAAGTATAGTAAAAGATTCACGAAATGGCTATGGAGTTTGAAATTAAGAAATTCAATGGAAACAACGATTTTGGTCTTTGGCGTCTGAAGATGCATGCTTTGCTAGTTCAGAATGGGTTGCAGAAAGCTTTGAAAGGAAAGAATGCATTGCCTGAAAAACTTTCAGATGAAGAGAAGGATGAGTTGCTGAAAAGGGGTATAGTCAAATTGTGCTATTTTTTAGTGATGGTGTACTGCGAAAGGTTGTTCAAGAGAAAACTGCTGCTGGCATATGGCAGAAGTTGGAAAACTTGTACATCACGAAGTCTCTCACGAATCGCTTGTATTTGAATAAGCGGTTGTTCACGTTACAAATGCAGGAAGGTACGTCTGTTTTAACTCACCTTGATTCTTTCACAAAAGCCATTATAATTCTGGAAAATATCAATGTTGAAATTGATGATGAGGACCAAGCTATTATATTGTTGTGCTCGTTACCACCCTCATATGAACATTTTGTTGATACCATGATGTATAGTAGAGATACTCTGTCCAAAGAGGATGTAGAGGCAGCCTTGAACTCGAAAGAGTTGAAGAAAAAGGTTGCAGCTGACATTGATAGTTCGGGTGAGGGTTTGGTAGTACGAGGAAAAACAAAAGACTCCAGTGATAAGGGCAAACATAGATCCAACAAGAAAAACATTCAATGTTATTATTGCCATAAGAAAAGGCACATCAGAAAAAACTGTCCCGAAAGGCAGAGGAAAGGGAAAGAAATAGAAGATTCGTCATCTGATGATAATTCAGTCAGTGTTGCAGATGGAAGATCTGATTATGATTCCGACAATGCACTTTCTGTGATTAAAAATGGTATTCGTCCTAAGGATGAATGGATTCTTGATTCGGGTTGTTCTTACCATATGTGTCCCAATAGGGACTGGTTACCACTTATAGAGAAATCAACGGTGGTAGTGTCTTGATGGGCAACAATGTTGCATGTAAGACGGTTGGAATTGGAACAGTTAAAATCAAGATGTATGATGGAATCGTCAAAACGTTGGCTGAAGTTCGGCATGTTCTTGATCTGAAAAAGAATCTTATTTCTCTTGGTGCCTTGGACTCGGACGGTTGTAAGTTCTCAGCCGAAAGTGGAGTTATGAAGGTTGTGAAGGGTGCTCTGGTTCTTATGAGAGGTAATAAAGTTGAAAACTTGTATGTTTTGTCTGGAAATACAGTTACAGGTGGAGCTGAAATGTCTTTCTCAGATGACCATGAATCTGTCTCAACAAGCTTATGGCACTTGCGCATGGGTCACATGAGTGAGAAGGGATTGACAATACTGAGCAATCAGAATTTGCTATGTGACACGAAGATAGGCAAGTTGAATTTCTATAAGAGATGCGTCTTCAGGAAGCATCGAAAGGTCAATTTCAAGATAGGTATTCATCGCACGAAAGTTATCCTTGATTATGTTCATTCAGATGTATGGGGGCCTTCTAAGGTTTATTTCAAGGGCGGGTCCCAGTTTATGCTGACTTTTATTGATGATTATTCAAGGAAAGTCTGGGTTCATACTCTGAAAACGAAGGATCAGACCTTTGTTACATTCAAGCGATGGAAAAAAATGGTTGAGAAACAGACTGGCAGAAAGGTGAAGAAGTTGAAGACAGGTAATGGCAATGAGTACAGATCGACAGAGTTTGAGAACTATTGCACGGATCATAACATAGTTCGGCATTACACCACTACAGAAACTCCGCAGCAGAATGGAGTTGCAAAGAGGATGAAAAAAACGATCTTGGAAATAGCTCGTTGTATGTTGTTTACTGCAGGATTGACCAAGGACTTTTGGGCTGAGGCAGTAAATGCTGCAGGCTACTTGATAAATAGGTCTCCACACACAAAGATTGGTTGCAAAACACCGGAAGAAATGTGGTCAGGTAATCCAGCTGATTATTCTTACTTGAGGATCTTCGGTTGTCCGGCTTATGCTCGCGTGAAAACCGGTAAGTTAGAACCAAGGGCTGTTAAGTGCATCTTGGTGGGATATGCTTCTGGGGTGAAATGATACAGGTTGTAGTGTACTGATCAAGATTCACCCAGATTTATCATCAGCAGGGATGTTACATTTCATGAGGGTGCTTTACTCAAATCGATAAAGTAGGTGGAGAGGACAGAAGTAGGTAGCAGCAGTGACACCGTTCAGGTGGAGTCCGACATCCTAGTGAGGAAGGAGAGTGCATCCGACTCCTTCCGAGATACAGAGGATCGTCAGACTGTGCAGCAGATGCAGTAGACAGAGCCGCAAATGCCGCAGACGGGTAGACCGCAGAGAGAAAGGAAACCGCCGGTTAGATATGGTTTTGAGGATATGACGACGTACGCATCAACATCAGACAATGGCCGTGATGATATGGTTGCACACGCATTGACGACTGAGTCTCTTGAATTAATGGAAGGGCTGGAAAGTAGTCAACAAGCAACAACTATAACTGAAGAGATGGACTCTCTTGATGAGGAAAAGCAAGCCATCGGATGTAAGCGGTTCTACGAGGAAGATAAAGGAGCTTCCAGTGTAGGTAGAGTGCAGTTTAAGGTTCCTGATCATGTATGCAGTTTAAAGAAATCATTGTACGGGTCGAAGCAAGCTTCTGGACAATGGTACAAGTGATTTGGTGCACTCATGAAGGAATTGTTTAAATTCAAGTTCAAGCATTGCTTGGACTTGATCGGTGTGCTCAGTACCTGAGTGCCCTAAGGGGCAGGTGGAGACGGTGAGACGTGTTTAGTGCATGAGGATCAGCTTCAATGTTCGCCAAGGTGGAGATTTGTTAGGTTGTATGGCCCAATTGAAGTAATAAATCTGGTAAACCGGGCCCCTATATTGCCCATGTTCTACTGTGATTAGAAGTAGGTCTATTATCATAGGTCTACTGTGATTAGAAGTAGTGTTTGGGTGTAACAGGGTTTTGGGCTGATATTATAAATAGAGATTTATGGTCTCTATGATGTACAACCCTCTTCTGATTGCATAGTGAATTCTCCCGTCTTCCCCGTGGACGTAGGCCAAAAGCCGAACCACATAAATCTCCGTGTTCTTGTGTGTGCTTGATCTCTCCTCATAGGCCCTACATCACAACAAACATGTATTCCATCTACGAAAATATGTACAAATAAGTGCGAAGGTACACAATTCAACCGAAATCAAGTGAGTGTGTGTGAAGTATGAAATGGTCCCCCTTAATCGAGACAAGATTTAAAAACTGAATGACGCAAAACTAGGGAGCAAACTCAGTAAGTAATCGAAACAGTTCAAAATCTAACTTCTCATTGCTACATCTGCATTCTTTCACCCTTTTTTTTTTAAAATCAGCTTTGGATTTTGTAATGGACTTTTCGGCATAAAATTATGCGCAAGTTCGAGTGCTCATCTTTTGCAGAGATTTCCGAGCCCTATAGGATACAGTTCCATTGCGTCGGTCTACAGAAATCTTTACGCACTGTTAGGCCACAAGTGACAAAGCCAACTAGAAGCCTGAGAATCCAAGTCGAGATCAATGGAGAACATTCATAGTGCAAAAATGATAACAGTGAACTATGCACTCAACACTAGCTAAATCACATGCAAAAAATAATCATAGATGGAAGTGAAAATGTGCATGTGCTAGTGAAACAAAAGAAAAACTTAAGGAAATGAGGAAATCCCGAAAGACTTGCAAAGGGATTAAAAAAGATTGGCTTCCAGAGGTTTGGTAAAAATATCGGCCAATTGATGTTCAGTTCAAACTTTATCAAGAACAATGATCTTCTCTTCAACCAACTCACGGATAAAGTGATGCCTAATATCAATGTGTTTGGTCCAGAAATGCTGGACTATATTTTTGGATATGTCAATCGCACTCTGATTACGCAATAAACAGTCATTGTATCTTGATCTATCCCATAATCTGCCAACATTTGCTTCATCCAAAGAAGTTGAGTGCAACAACTTCCAGCAGCGATATAGTCGGCTTCGGCAGTGGACAAAGAAGTCAAAGTTTGCTTTTTGCTGTGCCAAGCGACCAAATTGTTTCCAATGAAGAAGCACCCTCCACTAGTACTTTTCCTATCATCTGCACAGCCTGCCCAATCTGCATCTGAGTACCCAACCAAAGTTGTATTGGTGTCTTTGCTTAGCCAAATACCAAAGTCAAAAGTTCCACTCACATATTTCATGATACGTCTCACCGAATGAATGTGAGATTCTTTTGGTTTAGACTGATATCGAGCACAAACACTAACGCTGTAAGCAATATCAGGTCTACTTGCAGTGAGATAAAGTAGACTCCCAATCATGCTTCAATAAAAAGTTTCATTCACATCTTTCCCATTCAAATCAATGCTTAACGTATCAGAGTGACTCATTAGAGTTCTCTAATGTTTAGCAGTTTTCAATCCAAATTTTTCTAAAAGTTCTCGAGCATATTTTGATTGAGAAAAAATATACCATTGTCACATTACTTGATTTGTAAACCTAGAAAAAAAGTAAGTTCTCCAACCATACTCATTTCAAATTTAGTAGATATGCTTTTGGAAAACTGGTCAACTAACTTGGATGAGGTAGAATCGAAGACAATATCATCCACATAGATTTGAGAAATTAATATGTAATGAGAGTCTTCTTTAATAAACAGTGCCTTGTCTACACTCCCGTGTTTGAAACCATTATCCAACAAGAAAACCGTAAGTCTCTCGTACCAAGCACGAGGAGCCTGTTTCAACTCGTATAAAGCTTTTTTCAGTTAAAACACATGAGCTGGGTAGTGAGGATTTTGAAATCATTTGGGTTGTTCAACGTAGACTTCCTCGTTTAGATAACCATTCAGAAATGCACTTTTGACATCCATCTGATATAACTTGATATTAAGAAAACAAGCAATGACTAGTAACAACCGAATGGATTCCAGTCGAGCAACCGGAGCAAATGTTTCATCAAAATTGATGCCTTCGATTTGTGTATACCCTTGAGCTATCAGTCGAGCCTTGTTTCTTATGACCTGCCCCAGTTCATCGGTCTTATTCTTATATATCCACTTAGTGCCGATGACATTAATGTGACTAGGTCGAGGAACTAAGTCCCACATATCGTTTCTCTCAAACTGTTCTAGTTCCTCATGCATTGCATTAATCCAACAATCATCAAGAAGAGCTTCTTTTATGTTTTTTGGTTCAATAGAGGACATATAGCAGAAATTACTTACCTCGTCGCTTACCTATTTTCTTTTTTTGAGAGGCTCCATTACATCGCCAAGAACTTGAGAAATTGGATGACTCTTCATGACTTTTGGAACGGGTCGCGAGCTTTTTGATCCACTTTGTTCTTCAAATTGTTTGATGATGTTAGGCACCATAAGATCGGAGGATTGTATTTCAGGCTCATCATTTTTGTCTTTGGATTCAGCATTAATGGAATCATGCAATCCAAAGGTTGTGTCTGTTTGTTTACTTGTACTTGGGTCAGCAACCTGATTAGGAACAGGAGAAATAATCATATCTTCTTCATCATCAGAAAAATATTCTGAAATTCCTGCATCATCAACAACAACATTTTTAGACTCCATAACAGAAAAGTTTCTCAAATTAAAAACTCTGTATGCTTTACTTGCCATAGAGTAACCAAGAAAGATGCCTTCGTCATTCTTGGAGTCAAATTTGCTTAAATGTTCCCTATCCTTTAGAATGTAACACTTACTACCAAATGTTTTGAAGTACTTAACAGTAGGCTTACGACCACTCCATATCTCATATGGGGTCATTTTCGTTCTAGGCTGTAGGTAAACTCTATTGATGGTATGAACTGCTGTGTTTACCGCTTCGGCCCAAAAATGATGAGGGATTTTTTTTACTGTGAAGCATAACTCTTGCCATTTCTTACACAACCCTGTTTTTTCTCTTAACAACCCCATTCTGCTGCGGTGTTTTGGGAGCAGAAAATTCATGTTTGATACCATACTTGGAACGAAAAGAATTGAAGGAGGAATTCTGAAATTCGGTTCCATGATCTGAACGAATATGCACAACACTGCCAAATACTTGTCCTTTTTCATTTATTAGTAAAGACCATAGATCAAGAAAAACTTCAAAGGTCTCAGATTTTTCTTTAAGAAATATAACCCACGTAAGCCGAGAAAACTCATCAACGGTCAGAAATATGTATTTCTTTCCGCCTATACTTTCAGATTTTGTAGGACCCATGAGATCTATATGCAGTAATTCAAGTGGCCCAGTGGTTGTTAAAGCATCAACTTTCTTTTGTGAAGACCTTATTTGTTTGCCAATCTGACATGGACTACAAACAGTATTTGGAGCTTTTAAACTTTTAGGTAGTCCAAGTACGATTTCATTTTTCGCCAAGTTATCCAGGTCCGTGTGATTAACATGGCCTAAACGTTGATGCCACAAATCAATGTCACTACTTATGGCTGTGTGACATGTCATGTTGCTTTCGGTGGCAACAACTTAACAATTGTCAGGAGTACGCACTCCATGAAGAACAGTATTACCCTTTTTATCAACAATAACACAATCATGTAAAGAAAAGTGGACTTCATGGTGTGAATCTCATAGTTGGCTGATGCTTAACAGATTTGCTTTCAGACCATTGACCAGGAAAACATTTGAAAGAGTAGACATACCTGGTATTGAAACTGTACATTTTCCAACTATGTTCGATTTGCTTCCATCACCAAATTTGACACTACCTCCATCACATCTCTCCAGGGAGGTAAATAGAGACTTATTACCAATCATATGTCTTGAGCATCCACTATCCAAGTACCAAACATGTGAATCTTTTGCAGTAAGTGTGGTTAGGACCACATTACATCGAAGATCAGTTTTTCTAACCCAGATGGATTTAGTTTTGGGCTTTAAAGCAGATAAGTTGTTCTTCCTTTGCTGATTTTGCCTTTGATTCCACATTTTATGACAATGTGGTCGAATGTGTCATTTTATACAGCAAAAATGACAAACTAGGGTAGATCTTGATTTAAGAGAACTGGGGTAGATCTTGATTTAGGCACACTCTTATTTGTAATTGAGTTCCCATGTTTAGCATTTGGAGTAGCGAGAATACCAGAATATAAGGCTGGTCCTTTAACAAAAACAGATTTACCTGATTGCTTAGTGGTTGAAGATTCCGCCTTGAATCGAAGTCCAGTTTTTCGTTTCTCACTTCTTTGTTGCATCAAGATTTCATCAAGAGTGATGGAGCCTTTATTCATCCTATCAAGCGAAGATCTGGCTGAAATTAATTCTGTTAGTGCCATTCGAAATTTCCCAGCCACATCGTTCTTTTCAGCGTGCAACAAATCGTACGCAGTTTGCAAAGAAAGCAGTTCTTTTCTACCCTCCTCGAGTTGTGCAGTAATCAGTTCTTTCTCTTTCCCTGCAGCAATAATAGAGTCAGATAAAATTGCACGTTGGGATTCTAACTAACTTACCTTTGCACGAGCATCATCAAGTTCAGAAAAGAAGGTTAAACTTTGAGATTCTTAAACTTTCATCTTGTGAGACAATTTGTCATTGATGCGAGACAGAAGCAACAAAATTTTCAGAAGTTTTTTATAAGCAACTTTTATATCTTGTACTTCATTAGAAAGATCCTCACACTTTGACTCGTCATCTGATTTGGAATCTTTGTCAGATGCCCCCTGCTCAAAAGATAGGTTAGTAGAGGACATAAAAGCAACAAATTTAGCAGATTCAAATTTTGACTCAGACTCACTATTTTCATTCTCAGAATCTTCTTCCCAAGAAACATTCAATGCCTTTCCTTTGTTTCTTTCCAGTCGATCTGCACATTTAGAAGCAGGGTGACCAAACCCTTGATATTCAAAGCATTAAATGGGCTTATTTGTATTCTTAGAATAAGTTTTATCATTCTTTGGCACAGTCTTTGACTTGTTCAAACTCTTATTATTGGAAAACTCCTTGTTGAGGTTCTTTTTGTTGATATTCAAATATTTCTTGAATTTTTTGACAAATAGAGCATCAAGTTCAACCTCATCAAAATCATTTTCAGATTCATCAACATTATTTTCCGTGGATGACATTAGTGCGATTCCCTTGGATTTCTTATCAGAATAGTGATTCGCTTCAAAGGTTTGTAAATTTCCAACCAACTGTTCAACAGGGAGTTCATTGAGGTTTGTATATTCCTCAATAGCAATCACTTTTGACTGAAATCTCTAGGGCAAAGACCGAAGAATTTTCTTTACCACCTTTTGGTCTGGAATGGGTTCTCCTAAGTTGAAACTTGAATTGACATTATGACCCAGTTTGGCATAGTACTCATCAAAAGTTTCTTTGTCTTTCATACGCATAGTTTCAAAGGCAATTGTCAAATTTTGAAGTTTAGTTTGCCTAACGATATCAGTGCCTTCATGCACAGTTCTTAAGAGATCCTAAGCCTCTTTTGCAGTGGCACAAGTAGAAATTCTGCGAAATTCAGAGTGGCTGACACCATTATATATAGCATTCATGGCTCTATCATTCCAATGGGTCTGGTTCTTACTTCCTTGTGTCCAGTCAGCCACTGGTTTGGGAGCAGTTTTCCCATCAACTACCACAATTGGAGATTTATAACCAGTTAGGACTGTTTGCCAAACATCATGATCAAGAGATCTCAAAAATGCAGTCATTCTTACCTTCCAGTAAGCATAATTGCTACTACCGTCAAGCAAAGGAGGCTTGGTGGTAGAAGTGCCTTTCCTAGTGAATTCCATATGGTAAAACTGATAAGATCACACTTTTAGAGTAGTGAACTGTCTCTGATACCACGTGAAGGTTTGAATCAACCTACTAATTTAAGCCTTAACTCAGGCTAAGGTCATTTCTCATATTATTATATGTGATTATAATAAAGAAAAAATCAATCACACACAAAGAAAAGAGGCAATGGATTTTTACGTGGAAAACCATACTCGGGAAAAAATCACGGGTGTCACACGCCACAGAAAGCAATGCACTATGAAAACGAAGATTACAAAGAACTCATAAGACCTTTAACCTAGTTGAAACTCAACCTAAAGGACTATGAAGTACTCGTCGACGACCCGCTATTTATCTTCCACGTGCTTGCTTGAAACCCACCTTGAATGCCCCTTCAAGGTGCTTGAAAGAAGGAGGAGAAGAAATAAAACTTCAGCGCAGTCTCCCTTGCAAGATTAACCCACAAAACTCTCTTGAATGAATACTCATAGTTTGAGAAATTTAGATTGCTCACCTATCCTCAATTGTGGTTGCAAGGGGTCTTTAAATAGCCCAAGGTTCGTGCACAAAGCCCTTGAAGTGTAACAAGACTCTCAGTTGAAGTAGAAACGCAACAGCAAAACAGAGTCTTGAAAAGGACATAATTGCACAGTTCGCTATAGCGAGCTCAGTTTCTGTAACAGCTTTGATCGCAGCTCACTATAGCGAGATCCAGTTCTGTATAAGGAAGACAGGATGCGATGAACAACTCCGGGAGGGCTCTTCTAGTGTCTTCAAGCTGGACTAGAAGTCTTCAAAACTATTCTGAGGTTCCACGGAGGTCTTCTACTGTCACAAAAAAAAAAAAAACAAAACTCACAGTCCTTTTCTAAAATAAAAGAAAATACAATTCAATTAAGACACGAGTTTTGTTCAAACTAGGAGAATTAGCCAATCTAAAAAACTAACAGCACATAGATTGGCGAAGGAAGCTCTAACAAATCATATCTGGAGAGAATGTGCCCCACAATTTATTCATAATCTTGTAATCCTCGAATGTGATATTTCTGTTAAGTAATTAACCTTAAATATCAAAGAGTATACATTTTTCCATATCAAATAGGTTTTGGAGCATCTTCCAAATATGCCATAGGAAATTTAAAAAAATAGAATTTAAAAAACTAGACAAGGACATTTGCCATTTTACCCACATATAAACCGGCCCAAAAGTCCACTCAGTATAGAACATTACATTTTTTATCTTTGAAAGAAGAAAATTTACCTTGAAAATGACTTCAAATGGGTAAATCCTATTTGCCCATGTTGATCTTCTATTCGAGGCAATTCCAATATATAATATGTCCAATTCAACAAACATATCAAAAGAACTAGCTTTCGAAAGTTGACAATGCAAAATAAGTGCACCTTGTCCGCCGTGCGCAGCGCCTATCTCCGGCCTTCACCCAATTTTAAGTTAATTACATTTTTTAAGAGATATTTCCCCTATCTCCCTTTCTTGCACTGCACCTCATCTAGACTTTATAAATAGGGCCCCTAGCATGAGTTTTGGGCATTTTGAAGCAGCCGAAGTCCTTGAACCTTTGGAGCATCTTCGACCTTCATAAACTCTCCTCCAAAGAAGTTGAAGATGGGAACTGTAAAAGGGTTTCCCTTTCCATTCTTTTTTTTTTTTTTAACATTTGAGAGACTGTGAAAAAGAGATAATTAATGGCATCCAACTTTCAACCTTGGCTCACTAACAATCTAATGCTATATTGTTGAGGTTAATGCCCACCCTCGCTCCTGAGCGGTAATAATTGTGGTTGAGCCCTCATCCTCACTAGAAAACCATTGTTGTGTCGTTTCCCATCACTAATTAGTTTTGGGATAAGTGGTAGCTCAATAGGGTGTAATCCTACAAGTGGTATCAGAGCTTGGTAGGTCGGGTATTCGAGTCACAGGACACGCGTTATGTGAGTTGCGCAGCAGGAGACGTGGTGGGTGTGCTGTTGGGAGAGAGATTGTTGAGGTCAACCTCCACCCCTGCTCCTGAGAGGTCATAATTGTGGTCGAGCCCTTGCCCTCACCATAAAAAACATTGTTGTGTCGTTTCCCATCACCAATTGGTTTTGGGATAAGTAATAGCTCAATGAGGTGTAAGATCCTACATATATTATATCAAAATCATCACAAAGAGCAAAAAAAATAATTTCTCTTTTAAAATTCCTTGTCAACAAGTTGCATCTTAGACATAAAAAAACTAGTGAAAATAAGCATCTTGGACATCCTCGGACCAAGGCAAGAGCTAAATAACACCTTTGAACAAATTTTCAAAAGGTTCGAAGGCAGCTCCAAGATAGAGAACACAAAACAATAAGCACATGACGCAAGATGCACTTATCGGGTGTGATCACCTAGTGTGTGTCTCTTAACGACTCTCTCCTTCCATACATGCTTGGGAGCACTTATTCATTGCTAATCTTTGGGTCAGTAGTCCTAGAAGCCATTTCACTAGTGAATTTTTTGCTATAGACTTCTAAAGACCTTGGACTTGCACAAACCCAAATGGGAAGACCCAAGAGACAAAACTCATTGCATAGTGAAGCGATGCCATGTTGTAAAATACTCTAGCACACACCTCTAGTCTTAAAGCCATAAACTATAACGGTCCCTCGGTAGACTAAGGGCCCGTTTGGTAAATCTATATTTAGCCTCTATACTTAGCTTAAAACGGATTCCATTCGAATCTTAAATGTCCATTTTAGCTAGTTTTTTCATCTTACCAAATAGCTTATTTATTAAATGTCTATTTCAAATCACTCCTTTTGAAACAGATCTATATCATACATATCTATTTTATACAGATAAGATTTGCCAAACAAGGCCTAAATTTGTATTGCTCTTGAAACTAGTATGAGCTGAAAGACCAAAGATTGAACGTCTTGATTTCAAAAGAGACACCACCAACCATGCTAATTCCCAAGGGAACCCTCAAGGGCAAAGACACTATCCAAACACCAAGGAACAAGGGAGGAAGTCCAAAGTTCTTCTAGCTTCGGTGATGAGTCCTAAAAAGCATATATTTTCATACACATTTTGAACCATTTTAAGGATTTATTGATATTAAAGGGTCTCATCAGTGTCAAATCATGTTTTTATGCATTTAAGATTCATGCATAATTTGCTCAAAAATCACACTTTTTGCATAAATTCATGAAACTTGCCGTTTTTGAAAATCTCTTTTTGGAAAGTCGGTTATTTTGGGTGCATCAAGTAGGGTCTCATGCATAGTCCATTCAAATTCCTCACATGGGGTTATTGTTGAATTTGTTTATTTCAATTTGTGTAGGAGAAATCAAGAATGGGATCCACAATGGTGAAAATTGAGAGAGATCAAGGGTAGGACATCTTTCATGGTGGACCCGCATTCTTGGTTTTTTTGGAGAGTTTGAAAAGTCAACAAAGGAAATATAGATTTGGAATTTCAAGATCAAGAAAGGAAAGTTCAGATTTGATAAAATCTAATGCTTACTAAGTTTGAAAACTCAAAAATCAAGAAAGAGATTCAAGAAAGGAAAGTGCACTAGAAGAGTTAACTAGTCAATAAAAAAAGCTTAGATATAAACCAAAGATGGAAGGGGAGTAAAAAAAAAAAAGGAAAGAAAGAACTCAAGATCCCTTTGGACGTCCACATGGGTTGCACACACCCCGTTGCACAACTAACACATAAGCTTCGTACAATTATTCTCAAATTTTTCAGGGGCAGTGAGATTAAAATAGACATAAATCTCAATCCAACCGTCAAAATGGGCGCAATTTAGCAACCGTTGAAAATATCTTTTCGAGTAGATATCCATGGAGCTCAAGATTGTGTCAATCGAAGCTAAAAGGAGGGAGAGATGGCCTCTGGAAATTAGTGCTATAATTTCTACTTGGGATTGCAATTTTGCACATGAAAAGCACAAAAAATCTCTCACTCAGCTTGCTATTTCTTTGTAGACTTGTTGGGCAAGGAAGAGACTTATCAAATAAAGAAGATTTTATGCTACAAACTTGGAACAAAGAAAAGGAAGTGAGCAAGTTGAAGAGGAACTTTAATTTACATTGCTCATGGTGAATTGACTTGGTCTCACTAGTTTTATTACTACAATCGTGGCTCTATACTTGAGCTCACGATCATTAGGTTCCTAAAGTAAAATATATATATATTAAATTTCCTTTGCTAATCATTCTTATCAAAGCCTCCAGGTATTAGTAAAGGCTGCATAAATAATTTGCAATACTCCCCTTTAGGTGGAGCCTACTCCTCAATTCTGTTTCTCAAGTGGAATCCAGTCAGCGCACTTTTAGTGACATGTATTTTTTTAGCACTGAGTCATTCCTTATGGGATCAAACTTATGACCGATTGGCTCTGATATTATATTAAGATTCCCTAGCTAAATATTCCTACGAAAACCAAGAGGTATTAGTATAGTCTACATAAATACTTTTTTAATACTCCCATTTGGGTGGAGCCCCCTCCTCAAGAAGACACCATGCTAATCACGATGCACAAGTGCACAATGTATGGTGCTGGACACCTTTGCACCATTTATAGTAGATACAACATAGATGGCAAATCTAGGAAAACTTAACACAAAATCGCACCCGCAATTCTCATATGTCATAGGTATATAATGTACTAACACCTCTAAACCTATGATTCTCATAGAATGACACCATATCCAATTTCTCATTCATACATGTTTTATCTGTTTTATTGTTGTCCGTGAATTGATTTATTGAGAGAGAAGAAAGGAGCTGCCCATTTTTGCTGAGAATTTTGGTTTCTGCTAGTTTATGCACCTGTAGATTTCAGAGCTAAGTTGTTTCTTGATTATTTTTTATGTTTAAAATCTTACTATTTGTAATTTTCTGAAATTAGTAATTTGGGTTTTGAGATTGAGGAGGGTTAATTTTCATAGAATCTAATAGTTGGTGGTGTGTTTGTGGTCCAAGGACATACTTTAGATTCAGTTTTGGGCATGAAAGATGGAAGTCCATCTAACTTAGTTTCCAGTACCCACATTGTCCCATACACATTGTCCCATACCCGGTTTTTAGGTTATCAAAAGAACCATTTCAGGAACAAAATCATGAGGTTTTTCTCTCATTTTTTTTTTTTTTCACTTCTGAGTGTTGATCTTGGTTATTGAATCACTCAGCTTGGCCATTCTCTTTTAATGGAGTTTTGATTGCATTTACAGGTAGGTTTGTTGTAGGGAAATCTAAGTGCTGTTAGAAAGTCCAAGTAGAGATCATCATTTCTCACGTCATTTTCAACTATGTGATTTGAAATATTTTATTTATTTCTAATATGTAAATCTTATGTATGTTCGATGTAATATGAATTAACATATTAGCTCGAGAATATGTAAGCAGGCTATCGTTGCTTTCATTGAGAAACTTAGAATGGGCTCCAAAGTGCCCATGTGGATTCAGGTTATAATTCCAAAGACTTCTCGTACAACATCCAACCATGGATGCAAATTTTAGAAATGTTCAGATTTGCATGTAAGCTAACATTCCAACATCACCCATTAATGTATTCTTTCCTCTAACTTGGATGGATGAAGTTGCGTCGGAATGGATTCTTAACTCAAATTCAGAACGTGGCCAAATTGAAGCGAAAATGGAAGAAATGAAAAGGCTCCATTGCAGAAATGAGGCTGGAAATACGATGTCTAAAAGAAAGTATAGAGCATCAAAATATGGGATGCTGACGCAAAATGGATTTTCCTATATGTTTGTCATTGTTCTCTTTTTTGCTGTATACATTTGATGTGTGAAAAATGGACGTGACAGTCTATTGGAGTTGATGTAGTTATTGTGTTTAATGGTTAGGTATGCTTTGTAAGAAAAGGAATTAACTTTTTTACATTTTGATGGTCACAATGAAGCATTTATTTTCTCATTTCTCTGTTACTTTTTGATACATGTAGTCTTCCATCTTTCAATTTCCATGATATGGTTCTATGTTTTCCAACCTATTATATATCAATATTATTGCTGGTTCTGGTATATTACAAGTAAATTTTGTAGACACTGCAATATCATTTTGTGAAGTATATGATGCTACAAACTTAACTATTAATGGAAAAATAAGTGACTGAAACACAGAGGCTCTGAAAACATTAGCAGAAAGCAAGTCACTTTGAATGAAAAAGCATCAAATCAACATGATTTCAAGGTAAAGGAGAAGTCCAGGAGTAATCCCTATTTCAGCCACATTGTGATGGACAACCAAAGATAATGAAGTCATACTAGTGACACCCAAGTCTCATGATGACAAAACAAGAATCCATCAATATAAATCAATGCCAGCTTCAGCATCTATCAAGCTCAATACTCCAGTATCATGGGGATCCTTAAAACCTAAAATGAGAATAGTAAGGACAACATCTTCATACTCTAGTATCATATAAAGGACAACATCTTTAGAAGCCTCAATTTACATCAACAATTAAAGCAAGCCCAATCAAATAAAAATTCACATTGGGCAACACAATTTGATCAAGTAAATATATATAAGAAGAGTAAAGAAAAAAAAAACCCTTGAAAAACTCTTGACATTTTACCATCCATTTATCATGCACAACATTTTGATAAAAACTGCACAATCTGGGGACATTTTACCTTCAAAACCTGGGAAGTCACAAAAGTCAGAAATTAGCAAATTAAAATTTCCCCCAAATGTAGTAGTGAAATCTAGATTTTAGAATCCTTTACCATTCTCCTATCCAGGCATTTCAGAATTAGAGCCTTCTGAACTTGAATAGCTATTGTCATCTGTTTAGCTTGGATCATTGTCAATTAACCTGAAATTATATATCATAGGTACTATGTTTATACACAAGATGGAAGGCAAATTTTTTTTTTTTTATCATAGACTGTTTACTTGTTCAGTAGCACTGGACAATTTCGCTTGTCATGTGAGACACCGCGTTTGTTGCAACCGTGGCAAAGATACCATTTTGTTGCTTTCTCTTTTGATGATTTTAGTCTCTTCGTGTGTCCTTTCGTCACAACATGCGATGATTCATGATATTTTAGAACATTACTATCCAATCCTTTCCATGGTTGCATGCTTGTCTCTGATGGGATGTCCAAGTTTAAATTCCACAATTTCATTTGCAATTCAACATGAGCATTAACTAGAATTTCGAAGCCTTCTTTAGATTGACAACCTTCGTTAAATATCGGTGTGAAAATACCTTAAATGTAACGATATCTAACCATGCATGAGTCAACGCCATAAGTTTCAATTTCAAATCCATCCTTATCCATAAAATTTACTTTTGTAACTTCCTTCGTTCATCGCTTCAAAATGTAACATTTTGGTAAATATTTTATACTTAAATGCACCATAACAGACAATATATGACGACATGGGATGCCTTAAAACTCAATTTCTTGATAGAACAATATGCATGCATCTCTTCTTTCTTCCACAAAACATCTCTTTCAATTTCATTTCCATCCATTAGACTTCTCACAACAAAATTACAACTGACAATATTTTCATCTACAAGAGTTACACCTATTGACAAGGTAATGAGCAACTCATCTTGAAACTTATAAAATAAGTTTCTTGTGTAGATATCGGCCATTTGCTTTTCCATTGGTAAACATGTTTTTAATTTAGGCCTCCCATGTTCCGTTTGCCCAAAAAATATGTGTTATCTTCTTTTCTGCATCTCACTCCATGTTATAAGTAAATCAATGACCCAATGCTTTGCAGTTTTTAAAGAGTTGAAATAACAGCTGACCTTCTAGCTCCTTTTTCTTTTTATTCTCATTTTTACGGCGATTATCATCATTTTAATTTGTAAATCTAATTTTGTTTAGTCCCCCCATTGTCTTCTGAATATTTACACTTGTTGTTTGCTTCGAATATTTGCGGAATCATATGTTTTTATTTGTTGTTTCGTTGATTCCGGCACAACCGATGTGACCTCAACGTGAATCGCTTATGGGGAGTAGTGGGGCGATGACAATGCCCAGGAACAAATTCTGACACTTCATAACCACCTGATTTATCTTTTTCCACTTGCATCTTCACCTTACAATTTACTCGTGTTTACATGCGACGCCTTTGAACAGATTCCTTATCAACCCAATGCTTCTTGTCTGTTTTACCCTCCTTTGAACAAAAAAATCGCTTCCAAACTACCTCCCCATCTTTAGTATGAGTTGAATCTTTTCTTACACTAAACCCAACAGCCTTTGCATAAATATTGTAAAATTCATATGCTTTCGTTAAATCCTCAAAATGCATTCCCAATTTCGGTGTTAAATTCACATATACATCTGGATATGCAAAGATGGTGATAATGAGGAGGACACATCAATATTCAAACTAGACCACAAATAAAAAAAATATGTTGATGAATTAGATTAACCATTCAAATGTAGTCGCAACATAAAAAAACTAAAAGGTAGAAAACAGGAGACATAAACATTACTATAAAACAACTAAATTTTCCTGTGAAAAACAGAGATGCACATCATATGATACTGGAGTTATCTAGGGCTTATCAAAGTCTACCCAGATCATTTCTACTTTTCCAAAGTAATCTTTTTATTTTTACTTTTTGAAGGCCAGATCATCTGACAACACTATCTGGTGTTGTTTTAGCTAGCTGTTACTATCAGTTCAGTAATGTGTTTAAGAATTAAGGTTAAAAACAAAACTCTTATGGGTTTATTACTACACAACATCTGTATCTTGTTCCCACCTCAAACTAAGTGAGAAAAAGGGTGCAAACAAACCTGTTTGCATGTCACTACTAGTAAGATACTGCAAAATGGAGATCCATGACCCTAAGTTCTCCTAACAAAGTTTCAATTGATGACAAAGCAATCATGGAATACAATTAGAATGCTGCAATAGAATATAAGGGCTTGAACACAATTGACAAAGTACCTCTCTCATATCATCCCCATATGTCTTCAATTATTGTCAGGATGGAAGATAATAAATTCAAAAATCAAAGCTAAATCATTTGTCTTCAATAATGAGACTAGGAATTGGGGGTCCAATAAAAACTGCTGTAGGGAAATGGATTATGAAGGAGAGGCGGGAGAGAGACTAGGGTTTTAAGAGAAAAGAGAGAGGGTTTGAGAGCTCTGTTGTGCGACGGTGAGGAGAGAGAGAGAGAATAAGGATCGGTTTGAAGTCTTCGAGATAGGCACTCATATCCAATAACAAGCAAAAGTGAGAAGAAAGAGAGAAAACCTTTGGAAATGGCTTTTCCCTCTTCTTTCCACTAGATTTGCATCGTCAATCATCATCTTCTTCGTTCAGGGTGTCCATCCTTTGGCCTTGGATCGTGAAAAGTGAATCACACGTTGTTGATCTCTTGTAGATAGCCACAAATCTTGATCTAAGTTAACGTGATTCTGATCCCATTTGAAGTGGCCAACCCAATCAGATCCATGTTTTTGCTGCATTTCAAGCATACATATTCTTATATGGAAACTTTCATCACCTTACACTCACTCTTGAATGATCACCTATGTGAGCCCCATACATATGTCGAGTAAGTGTCTCACAAGTGCTGAGTGGATCAACCTACAAACATAAATGACCAACTACAGGAACATAACTCACCTTTATTGAGTGTGACAACCCTTGTGGGGACCACTTGAGTTCTCCCCAATCAAGGATGGGAGGACCGAATGCTCTTGAATAAGGGCGAACAAAAAATCAACCTGATTGGCTATTTTAGTGCATATTTAAAGCCCTTAAAGCGATATTAGAATAAAAAACCAATGGATAGACTGTCGAGTGTCAAATTGGGTCCCATGCCAATTTCATGGGATAACACCTATCACTTGCTAATGAGATAAGGGATTAAAGTTTCTCAAGACTAAAGAGAAAAAATGAGGGCCAGCAAGACAAGCTCAAAAAAATGGCCAGAGAATCAGCTCCATGTATATTCATTACCTCTTTATCCTTCCATAACCATTGTAGAAGAGGAAGTAGAAAAGTTGTGGTAGTTTCGAAAAGAGAAACATAGGGACAACTGTAATGTCATTTTATGGTTTTTCTTTGTAAAATTATTTAATTTAAGTTTAAGATTAATTTTTTCATAAAACTGAAGAATGACATTTAAAAGCTGATGTAAAAGACTATCATATTACTCCCTTTAACTTATATATTTTAATCGCTTCTGACAATTATTTGGCTGATGATTGGACAAACTTACATTAAAGTGAAGTACGACTTGACACCCGTATATAAAATATCACACTTTATGTAGAACAAAAAAAAAAATATATGAAAGAGGGCCTTTTAAAAGTTTATTTTGACCTTTACTTCATTTTTTAAAGAAAAATCCCTTAAAAAAAAATCTGACAATCAAACAAGATTTTAAAGATTTCTGTGCTTTCTAAAGGCCAAAAAAGCATCCATCAATTACATGCCAAACACATCCTGGACCGTCCAGAAGTCTCTGCCCATGGATTATTATCTTTCACAAAAACAAAATGAAACCTATTCATTCAAACCATCGTCAGAAAAATGTCTGGGTACCATCAATCCTTTTTTTTAAAATTTATTTCAGTTTCATCCAGGCATTTTCTATTTTCGAAAACTAAGAGTCCTTCCACACGTGTGATTCGCTCCATTTCGCACGTGTGCTATAACATTGAAAATTTGAAACCCTCTTGTTCCAGTCTCCAGATGCTGTAGCCTGCATCAAGACTGTCTTTCTCTTCATCTTCTGGTTTCCGGCTTCACAGAGAGAGAGAGAGAGAGAGAGAGAGAGGATGCTTCAATTCCCAGCATTCATGACTCAGTTCCCATCATCTACATTGATACCTTCATCTGTTCTGCTCCCCTCACTTTGCCCTCTATCGCAGTATGATGATCTTTTCCTTGCCTTGGAGGAGTCAGATCTTGAAGAAAAGGTATCTCTATCTTCAACAATCCAACTCTCTCTCCCTCTCCCTCTCTGTCTTTCTAAAACTCTCTCTCTCTCTCTCTCTCTTTCTGTTCATATCCATCAGCAAATCTTAGTCCCTGACCCCCTCATCTACTACTAATAGAAAAAAGAATTAGGTAAAGCCTGGAAGTGGGCTGATAGACTTCTACAGGATACGTTTGTTCGATTTTGGAACTCATAAGGAAGCATTTCTGACTTGAATTCCCTTTGAATGGAATTCTTGACAGCATTGCAGGGCCTGTCTGTTAGAATTCTAAAGGTCTCTTGTTTGATTGAGTTTAGATGGTGAGAATTTGATGAGCTGGACAAGTGAAAAGTCACTTTTGATGAGCTTAATTCGTTAAATTCTGTAATTTAGAGTGCTCTTTTGCCATTTTAGAATTCTTCTTCTTGTGGGTAAGCATTTGGAATTCTCCAAATTCCCTTCGCGGCGTATCCCCAAATGCTTGCAACCAAAAAGGTTTGTAAATCTCATGATGGGGATTTCTGACATTGACATGATAGCCGTCCCCTTGGAATCTCAAATGCTATTATGCTTTATACTTGGAATTTTGAATTTCAGACCACGTGAAGAGTTACAAATAGCCTTTTAATTGTCATAATTCCCGCATTTCAGATGCTGGATGGACCACGAGGATTTGGAATTCCATCTGTGGGAATCTGCCCCCACGTGGAATTTCAAATCTTCGTAGAATTCTAAAGGCTATTTGTGACTTTTTCAGGTGGGTTGGAATTCAGAATTTCAGGTTTGAAGGGTCGCATTGGAAATGCTAGAGTCTGTTTGGTTGCAAGCATTTCTGATATGAATTCCCTTTGTCTGGAATTTCTACAGCAATGTAGGGGGCTGTCTCTGGGAATTTTGAATTCCCTGTTTGATTAAGTTTAGATGGTGATAATTTGCTGAGTTGGCCATGCGAAAAGTCACTTTTGGCTGGCAAAATTCTCAGAGCACTTTGGTTTTCTACTTTGGGGGACAAGCATTTGGAATTCTCCAAATGCTCCTGACAGTATATCTTGAAATGTGTGCAACCTAACCAGCTCCCCTTTCTCTCTTGTTTCTTATGTTTTCATTTCTCTCTTCGAAATGGGAAAAAAGAATGTAGAGGAGAATGACTTAGATGTAATGCATTTTTCTGTCCTAGAAAAATGGATCCCATTCGCATGGAATAAAGTAACTGCATTTCCATGAAAATCCAAGCAGATGATCCATTGATTTGATCCGCTCTCCTGGAAACATGGGTTCTGCACAAATGGGTGAAATGTAGAAGCGCCACATTGGATTTTCTTGGCTGCTTTTCTCATTCCAAGTGTAATGCCAAACGGACACAGCAATATTTCCATGGAAAATTTTCTAACTTTTCCAAATTCCAGGGCGCTACAGATAAAAATACTTAAAAGTAAAATGGAAATGTAAAGAATAACTTTCTAGCAGCCTGTCATAGAGTGATGTTTGCAAATTCCTACAGGAATTCTTAGAAATTACTAGGAATAGGGCTTTTTATTAAACGAAATGTGGACATATACAAATAGACCAGCATGGCTATTCCTTCCTAAACATTTCTTCTGTGGGTTGGCTGAATGAGTAGTTTGTGGATCATATATGTACATTCTCTGGTGGTACAAGGGGTTTGGGTTTCTTCTTCACCCTCTTCTTAGTTTCACGGGTTCTTTCCAGACTTCTATTGATGGAAGGTTGGTTGGCTAAGCTGGTTTTTTTTTTTTTTAATCATAAATATGGTTTTACATTACAAATTAAACCAACCAGATCTTGATTCAACAAAACTCAAAGAAAGGTATAAACTTGCCATGTTCAGTAATCTAGCAAATCACAGATTGGATGTCTATTTTTTTTGGATAGACGCATTTGATTAACTGTCTGGACCTTTTGTTTTTGGTGCAACTCTTTGTTCACTTTCTTTCACAAACTGCATTAATATGATGGGTGGCTCACTATGTTATGTGAGGCATTAAAATTCTCTTTATTTACACTTAGGTGGATTCTTCTCATCATGGAATCCTGCAAAAGAAGGTTTCTAGATTCTCTCCTGTCTTTGACAAACAAGGACACTGAAAGGTAGAATTTCCTAAGATTTAGAGTCCTAGGCAATTAGAAATCGGAATACAATGTGGGGGCTTGGTCATGTGGATCATAGAAATGCATGCAGTGACACGAGCACTTTCATTTAACTAACAGGTGGTCTAAATGATCTCTTGCATGCATTCCTTTGTTTTTTCTAACTGTAATTTGCAAAATGGCTCTCCCATGATTGCACGCACACATAAAATCCTGACAAGTAGCAACTCCTTTGAAAAACATTCAATAATATTTATTTGGACAAATTCTTGTATGCCTTGATAAAATGAGTTTGTTAACACGAATAATGGTGGCCATATAATTTTGTGACGTACTTCCTTTTGTGTACTACAACACTGACAAGCCCATTTAACCAAGTTTCAAACTAAGGAAATTTATAGCTTATCTCGGTCCAATTGACATGTCGTAAGCTTTGACGTTTTGCTTTCTCCAACCTCCTAGATGTGCACGAAAGTAATGGAATCATCATTGATATCAACCATATGATAAATAAACAGTGTCCAAATATTAATTTGACAAAAAAAGTATCCAATATTTAATTAACAATCCTACAACACAAATACATCATGATAAGGACCTTTTTCACTAACTTGATCTTTACAGGTCTTTGGTGTCAATTCTTTGGTTGTAGGGTTTGTGACCATCAACTTTGTACTGATATCTAGTTTGCATGTCAACTGTTTCCATTTTTAGAGAAGACTTCCTTGAAGTTATCACAATAGATGACGATCTAGAATTAGAGTCCATGACCTTAAGCCTTGGGATAAATTCTGCATCCATAATGCTTGTCTAGTGGCGTTGATGTATGTCATAAACTTAACTTCCATTGTGGATTTATTGATAGTTGTTTTCTTGACACTATTCCTTGACATTGGCTATCAGTGAGTAGGAAGACGTATCCTAAAATAGTCTTTCATTTGTCTAAGCATTCAACATAATCCTAATCTGAGTAACTGTTCACTTCCAAGTATCAGAATGTGTGCGAGCATGTAACTTGTATTCCATTGCAAATTGGATTAGACCAATGCCCTCCTAAGCTTGTCTGCTACAAAGCGAACTTTTAGACGTCTGTAGATCTGAGCATACATTAGCTTCCAACTGTAGAAGCATATGCTGTACCGTGCTGTTCTTTCCTTCTAATTTCATCTTTTGGACATTGATTGTTTGAGAATCTTGTCTCCTCTGAATATCAAGTTATCTTGATTAGAACATTGATGCATACTGAAACTTTCTAGAACTCTATTGACATAGGATTTTTTAAAAAGTTAAAGTAATCGCCTAGAACTGTCTCAAAATATCTTGATTGGGATTGCAAAGTAGGATGTTTTGCCCATATCCTTCATTTTGAAGTTCTGTGTGGCAGTCCTTTGTCTCATTTAACAAGCCAAGGTCAGTGGTAAGTGGCACATCATTTACATACAAAACTAAAAAAAACGAACTTGCTCCCCCTGATTTTCAAGTATACACATCGATCACAAATCATCATCATCAAAGCCTTGTCCCAACTATGTTGGGGTTGGCTATATGAATTCTGTTTCTCCATTCCGATCTATCTTGAGCCAAATCCTCAGATAAGTTACACTTCTTTATATCTATTTTTACTACATCCATCCACATCCTCTTTGGCCCACCCCTTCCCCTTGGTGGGCCATCAACTTTTATAGTCAAACTTTTTCTTACCGGCGCTGTTGTCGGCCTATGTTGGACATGCCCAAACCATCTCAAATGGGTAAGGGAGGAGGTTTGCGTTGGGTAGATTGACAACCAGCATAAAATTTTGTTACAACCCAAACACATTGATCACCAATGTCTTTCTTAAATTTTAGGGAGGTAATGGTGTTGTTGAGGTGCTTTGAAGTTTTTTTAAGCATGCACATAGATTTCCTTAGTCTACATACAATGTTCTTTTCTTGTTGAGATACTTTGACTGTTTTGTGACTGCCTTTTAATTAACTGTATCGATATTCCCGCACACAGTGTACACATTCTTATGACTGTTTTGACTAGTATTTTCAATATTATGTCTTGTCATACAAGGCAACGAATCAATGGCTCAGTTAGTAGGGCGACCTAGGGATTCGGTGTTTCATTTTATTATTTCACATTGCACTGGACTGGGTTGCACTTGACAATTGCTCATTTTAGGTCCTTTTATTTCATCTGATATTGACTCTTTTTAATTTGGCTTTGATCACTTGCTTCCATAAATAGTTCAGATTAGCATTGCTTTGACTATAATCCATGATCTTATAAGATGAACTAAGCAAACACATGCACTACAACACTAACCAACCTTTTCATCCAAGCAAAACTATACATATTTTGTCTGCTGGCCCATGCATCATATGATACTTCTCTTCCTAAGTAAAAGGATGTGTGATTACTATTAGCAATGGTACCATAGGAGTTGTTGCTTATCCATTTGCATTTGATCATCATGAGGAGTATAAGATATTGAAAGCAACATTGTAGCATCCTCAATATGACATTGGAACTAGAAATGGTACAAATATTAGGACTATAAGCGTAGCTGGTATATAATACAGTGAATGCTACACAAGAACTTTTCATATGGGTTTCAAAGATTTTGAAAACTTCAAGCCTCGATTGTGGCTTGAAAAATTCCATTCTATGTTCATGCAATCCAAGGAATGGCAATTGTACACCTGAAAGTTGATTAATTTTGAAGTAAAAAGTCTGACAATTTGTAAATGTTAGTAATATAGCTAATTTTATTACGATACATGAGGGCAGTATATGAGTTGTGTATTTCCCTGTAATTAAACAATAGTTATTTTTTAAAATGCTTAAATTTTTTTTCCAATTTGTAACATGGATGCCAAGTATTTTACTATTGACTTAAATTCAAGAACAATGCCAAACTTCATTTTGTTGATTCTGCTCCTTGTGAACAATTCTAACAGAACATTGCCAAACACATTTCGCACAAACTACCCATTCTCAAAACTAGAATCATTCTCGGCAGAAGCCATCCTCAGAATAAAAATATTTGCAGTTCAAGAATGATGCCAAATGGGCCGTAACTATCTTAGTTCAGAAATAATTATTGGATTTAATCATTGATAATGGACTTAGACGCGTCTAATTCAAGTATTAGGCAGGTATGTTTGCCCTGATGGCATATAGTCAACATATTTACATGTGAGATTTAATCTTCAGTTAACCATACATGAAATCTAATTGGAATAGTCCAATCAGTTAACCATATTATGAATTCATAATAGTATACATCTTCTAAAATATGGCACTTTTAAGTAGATGCTACAGGATATCTGACCTAATTGTGCATGTGTAATGAGCCTTGAATTCTTATAGTTCTACACATAAAACTATTATGAATTCAGGCCTTATTACATCAATAACAACAATATAAAGCAACATATCTTGATTAGGCTTGAATGACAGTAGGTTCAAGTAATTAGGACTTGTTATTGTAACTTATGCTACACACATCATGCATGGTGTTGGGCAAGTGAGCACAAGAAACAAACCACAGAAAGTGCATATCTATCAAAACTAGCAACGTTGGGCCTGCTTGTGCAGGCTACATTTGCACATAAAACAGGCTTAAAATGTTAACTATGTGTGCCCAACATAGTTTTTGTTTGGCTATCCACAATAAACAGAAAAAAAAGATCAGAAATTTACAAATTCAAACCCCTAAACTCGAGTCCATAAGCTGTCCCAAAACACAGGCACCTTGATAATTGAATGGGCTGGATTTGAGCCTTTTAACAATCCTGAAATCAAATCCAAATGTGGCTCAGTTACCAAGAAAAATTGAGTATGCATGTGTATCAGATTTGGGATCAGTTTTGGGCTTATCATCGTGCATCTTGAGATCTTAAAATGAGTTAAAATGCAGATGTAGGATGGTTATTCATCAAAATAGATGCACAATACCTAAAACCATCAATATCTATGATTCCATCTATGAATCATCACAAAACACACATCTAAGACGAAATCATCCTAAAATTAGATCTAGAATTGCTAACTAGGAACCACAAAAACAACGAATTTGTCGCCATACAAATAAAAAACCAATGCTCTAATACCTCAAACGTAATCATAGATTCGAGTTTACAAGTCAAACCGATTGGATCTTGATTCATGCACCAATAATGCACAAAGTAGAAGGTAGGAACATACTGGATCTAATTCATGCATTCAACAAAATTGAAAGGAGAAACTTCTAACAAATCAGTGAACTGGATCTAACCATTTAGTGGTGCCCACCTTTTATTGGTGTCTTGATCTTTTAATCTTGGTGTAATTCTCCCTTCTCTCTTTTTCAAATTGCATGAATATTATTGGTAAGGCTGTCAATCAATCCTCTATGAGGGTACCCGACCTGGCCCGACCCTAAAAAAAGCCTGCAAAATGAGGGCTAAATTTTTTCTTAAAAGGCCCGTGAGCTAGGCTTGGACAAAATTTTTGCAAGCCCACCAATTTGAGGGTGGGCTTGGACAATACCAGGCATGGCCAGGCCCTCTTATTTTTCTTATTTATATATATGTGGGTTTACTTGAGTATATATGTTGGTTTATTTGATCATGATTCTGATATGCAGATTCTTATGTGATTCTTATATTTTTTTCATATGATACTTGTGTGATTTTCTTGTGAGTTTTTCATGTGATTTTTATGTAAATAAGCCATGCATGATTCTTATGTGATTTTTTTACAATGGCTTTAAGTACATAAATTTGCTATATATGTGAATTTATTCGAGCATATATGTGGGCTTATTCAAGCTTAATTCTTGTGTGATTCTTAATAGTGGGATCAATTCTCTTTAGTTGTTGGGTCTAATGTTTAGTCTCACATTTATTTTCAACTAAAATGACCCACCTTTTGGATGGGCCACAGTCTAGAAAACAAAGTGCTACAAAATGCCAATGATTTGTTGTAGAGGAAATTATGGGACAATTTTTTTCTTTTTTGTTTTATATGGGATCCATTTGTTTGTTCAGTATTTAATTCATGAAGATTCATGCAACACATTCTATCAATGGCCTAATATTAACGAGTTAAAAGGTAAGATTCACCAATACCGTCAAATAGTCTTCTCTTGGATATCAAATGATTGCTAACCATCATCCAACAAATCAGATTGTAGGAAAGTGAGATTTCCATCTATTGCCATCTTGCATGTTGCATTGCATTGACAGTCCCAAGTTGGATAAAGGAGGGTTAATGTCATATTTACGCTTGGTGCTCAGTGGCAGTGTAGAAAAATTTAAAATTGATTTCCTTCTATTTAAGCCATGGGCCCAGCCCCAACTCAGGTAAGGGTAGAGGTAGTGCAGCTGCAGTCCCTTTGAGGGCTGTGGCACGCCCTTGGTTTGACCTGCAGATGTTGAGGGTATGGCTTGGACAAACCCGCCTGACCCATCCTGAACAACCCTAATTAAGGTACCTTTCTAGCTTATGGTTTCAAAGTAGGGATAGTGAATAAAAGTTTGAAATCCTCTTTATTTTCGTATATGATGGATTCCATGAAATCCTGCGAAGGAAGATTTCTAGAATCATTTCTTCCTTAAAACAAGGATAGTAAAAGATTGGGTTTCCTAAAACTGTTCTAGGTTTTAGAAATAGGAAAACGGGGAGGTGGCTTGGTTGTGCAATTATGTGCGCTCCCATTGGCAGGCGTCTGGTCATGAATCATGTTTTCATCCAAATGTTTTAGCTAATGGGTCATATTTTCCCCCTTTTGGAGACAGGTGCCACATGCAATTTCATGGGGGCGTGGCATTTGGATGGAAAGAAACACGAAGGTGTTTGAGGGGAGGCTGTCTCCTTGGTGGTGACAAAAATGATTCAAGGAATGGCTCCTTGCTTAGCTAAAGCATTTATGTGTGGTTGGTGGGTGTGGGGTTGTCTATTGTGGAAATTTGCAAAGAGGTTGGCTTATTCAAACTTTAAGACACTTCTTCTCCCATTTGATGTGAATTGAAAAATTGTATGCTGATTGTTCTTCTTGGGGTGGGAGTAAAACTGTTGTCAATTCCATTTCGGACTCCATTTTAGTAAATGGAACATTTCATCATTATATTTAGGGAAAGATGTGGTGGAGGAAGAAATTGTTTTGGAAAGAGGTAAAAAAAAGTAGATTCTAAAAGAACACATGAAAAGAAAGTTTTTATCATTTAAACATAAACTACACAACAACTATCTCTACATGTCGTAAGTGCAAATATCATGCATCTTAGTCCCAAATTATATGCAATAGCGGATTAGCAGCAACAATTAACTACACATATATATGAATTCTATCGTCATCATCATCAAAGACTTGACCCAACTATGTTGGGGTCGGCTACAAGAATTCTATTTCTCTATTCCAATCTATCATAAGCCAAATCTTCAAATAAGTTACACTTCTTTAGATCTATTTATACTACCTTCATCCACGTCCTCTTTAGCCAACTCCTACCCCTTGGTGGGCCATCAACCTGCGTAGCCAAAATTTTCTTTACCGATGCCATTACTGGCCTGCGTTGGACATGTTTAAACTATCTCAAACAGATTTCTTTAATTGTATCCCCTATTGATGCTACTCCTAAATGCTCATTTCTAATTTTATACTTCCTAGTTTTATCACACATCTACCTCAACATTTTCATCTCTGTTTATCCAATTTTATACATATGTTGCTTCTTGACTGGCTAACATTCTGCTCCATAGGTCATAGCTGCTCTAATCTCTATCGTGTAAAATTTCCACTTCAATCTT
This sequence comes from Persea americana, assembly GCA_029852735.1. Classification (NCBI taxonomy): domain Eukaryota; kingdom Viridiplantae; phylum Streptophyta; class Magnoliopsida; order Laurales; family Lauraceae; genus Persea; species Persea americana. The sequence continues at coordinate 26,236,728 of CM056811.1, forward strand.
TTTGGCATTCATCGGTCACATAGCACTCAAGAAGTAAGTCTCCACTTCAACCATCCCGCTTTTATCCCATGTTTGACATCTTTATCAATCTCCCCATTTCTACTAATTATCGAGCTAAGGTAATGGAAAGAATCTCTGTGGTATCTCTTGGGCTTTAATTCTCACAGTAGTTTCAGCTCTTTGTATATGCCCACTGAAGTTACAATCCATATGTTCTGTCTTTGTAAGGCTTGTTTTAAAGCCTTTGTATATGCCCACTGAATTGTATACGAATATCTTTTAATCCTCCTATTTGGTTAGGATTTATACCTCTTTATTTCAACCTCAAAGGAGAAGGGTACAATAAAAGGAACATTTTGACCAATTCTGGCTGTTCTGGCGGGAATGGAATGAATTTGACAATTAGCCTTTTCTGGCCGCTAAACAGCCCTGGTTCTAATAGGGCTGAAATATTAGTGATAAATGAAGGCTTAGGATTGTTTAAAGATCTTTGAAGGAGCATTACATGGTGGAAGGGGGATTCCAAGAACAGCATCTCTTAGGCAGCAAAGAAATCCTTCATGGAGATTGGCCTTTGTCGTTAACGTGATACAGAACATAGCAGAATTGGGGACGTAAGTTTCTGTAATGTACCACACAAACTAGACACAGATTCACTAGCAATGGCAGGTGTCAAGAAACTAGTTTCGCTAATGAATGATCATTGAATTTATTTACTTTTTCCCTTGTGTCATCACCTTAGCGGGACACTTTTTGCATTTATTTTATTGTTCTTATATGTACTCAGTTTGATCATATAATTAAATTCCCTTCACTTTCATAAATAAATAAATAAATAAAAACTATTCTGACTGTCAGGTTGTTAGAAATAACATACCAAGTGTGTTGTTATTTACTCTAATTTCTATTGGCTATTATTAGTGATCAAACACCAAGAGGATTTTCATGAATTCCTCTACAAAATCATTTATCTGAATTTTCATCGTTGCCTAACCCTAGTTATAATCTGAAACTTGTTTTTTATTTGGTTTTGGTGCCTGTACTAATGTTTGCATACCATATGCCTTTTCTATACCTCAGTTGGGTTATGAATGTTTCTTTTTTCCAGTGGAATGAAATAAAAAAGGCAAATAGCAACCTTGTTGTGATTGGGAAAACAGCTCTTGATAACGACAAGGAAGACTTTGATGCAGATGCAGATGATGATGATGTTGACAATGTGGAGGAGTCTGAAGGTGACGAATTTGAGCAGGAAGCTAGTTAATACTAATACATATATTTTGAATAGTAGGAAGCTATAGTTAAGATTGCTAAAAGCTTTCATGCACTGACTTTGTTAATGTGTATTCGCATACTTGTATTAGATTTGAGCCTTATCATTGATGGGCGTATCCTGGAAAACTCGCTTGATGATCTGAATGCAGATTGATTACTGCTCATGCCTTCTAGAAGATCGCATTAAAAACTCTTGCATTTGGTTCTTGCCATAGATTTACACAAAGGCATTTAATGCTTACATAGACGCTGCTAACCATTGTGAGAGTGAAACACTTCAAAGTGACTGAATCAATGAGATCAAATAGGCAATCCACAAGAAATTTGCTGTAAACTAATTTGTAGTGACAATATAAAGATGGATGCTGTGTCATCCCATGGGTGTTCTTTAAGGAAGAGGGGGCTGATGATGTAAGTTAATAATAGAATTATACGCTGACATTAAGAGAATGTGCTATTATCTACTAGAGTCCAAATGACCTCATCAGTAAACTGTTCTTCTGGAATGATTACACTGGATATCTTCCTCCAAATAGTGATTAAATCACCAGATGTTTGAGGTGGGAAGCTCTGTCGACCTTGAGTAATGAAGTAGTTGACGATAATCTAAAAACCCATACCAAGATCATAGATTGCCTTTTAGCAAATGAATCATAAGTTTACCATCTTGAAACCAAGGATCAGACCAAAACTTAGTTGCACAACCGATGCTGATGAAATGTCTAATATAATGTAATGCTTTTATCCCTTGGATAAACTAGCACACCACCCCCATGATACTGCAGAAGGACTGCCAACATCCTAGGAGCAATGCTGAAGATTTTTAGTGTAAATTCAAAGATCCCAACAAGTTGGCTTATTAAGAACAATATTCTACATATGTTTCAAAAGAGTAGGTTGATTAAGAGCTAAAGCAGATTTAATGCAAAGATTTGCATGTGAAGCAGTGAATGCAACATCCTGAATGTCAAGAATTCCGAGAGAAACTCCCCATATATTTATCAATAGCCTGAAGCACCAAGTTAGGAAGCCTAAAAGATTATGGCCAAAAGATATGGATAATAGAAAGAGTTGATTTAATTAGCTGCAACCAACATGCGTAAGATAATAATCTAGATTTCCACCCAACAAATCTTAGATTTTGAATTTACCCTAGAGAGGAAAGCAATAATACAGTCACTTAGAAGACAATCGAATGGCAATGTATCCGATGGGAGGAGTTCCTTTCTTAATATTGAGAGAGAGGAAGAAATAGTTTTGTGATTGTCATCATCATTACAATTAGTGAAAACTAAAAGGGGTTTTAACCCTGCCAAACTGGCAAAAGACCTGACTTTTGCCCAATAGTGGTTTACATTTTAAAAATCCAACAGAATAGTTCGTATAGGAAGGATGTGCGGAAATGATAATTTTGCTCTTATAGCGTACGATAACCTATACTTGTAGGATATCTTACACCCGTAGGATATCACACATATCCACCACTTTTTTCCCTAGCACAAGAAACTTCCTTTTGTGTTGTGGGCTCCGATGCCATGAAATGCTAATTGCTCTGCTTTATTCTGGGCAAAATTTCGCCCTGGAGCCACGAGAAGCCTACGCCATGAGAGGCCAAAATTAGCCCAGGTGCCATGGAGACCAGAATTGGCTTAACGTGCCATGGGAACCAAAATTAGTCGAGGCACCATGGCAGCCAAAATTCGCCTCCGGTGCCATGGGGACCTAAACCTGGTCCAAGCACTATTTGGAGAGGCTTCTGTTTGGCTTACTTTGGGGAATATTTATTTTTCATTTTCTCTCTCTTTTTGCTAAGTTTGAATATTAGCCATGAGTGATTCTTTAAAATCGAAGACCTAGGGTCAGTCTCTGTGCATGTGTGTGACACTAGGGTGCCAACACCTCAAAGCCACGAGTGTGTTGGTGTTTTGAAAATATCACTAGAGTCGTTCGACTCCGGTCAATACTAATTTTTCAACTTTTTTGCACCATATCCCACGATATCATGAGATATATCAATTTTTGTATCATACGTTTTATACAACTAGCAAATGAATTCATTTTTTTTTATAGAACACAAAATATGACATTTTATAAAAAATAAATACACATCTTACTACCATTTCTCAGGTTTTACCATTTAGAAGATTTTTTCCTAAAGCTCTGACATCATGGGACAATTGTGATCTTATCATGGGATTTATCAATATACATACACTGTTCCCAATCATGGGATTCGAGGGAAATTTTTTTTTTTTTTTTTAAAATGTTAACGAGAGTGAAGTAATTCTCATTATGACATTATCTGAATTTTAGTCATGAAATTGAAAAAGATAAATTTAAGGAGTAGTATTTCATTATGAAAATGAGTAAGAAAAAAATAGGGACATTTACCACAAAAATCCCCTTAAATAGGGTAACCACAGTTGAGGACCCTACACTTTTACAATGACGGCCAAGGACCTCCAGCCCAAATCATCTCTTTTTTTTTTTTTTTTTTTTTTTTTCTTTTTCCGTTTTGCCCTTTTTTTGTTGATGTCAACGTAACCAATTCCCTATTCTATTATGAGTAATATTTATTGACATCAACAAAACATTCGTCGACATCAAAATAAAATTGTGTTGACATCAACAAAAATACCCAATTATTACAATCAGTGACCCCGTGAGTTTATTGACTTCGATAGAAGATTTGTCGACATCAACATAAAATTGTTTTGACATCAACAAAAGTGCCCAGTTAACAGCATCAGTGACCCTGTGAATTTGTTGACGTCGACAAAAGATTCGTCGATATCAACATAAAATTGTGTTGACGTCAACAAAAATGCCCAGTTAGTGTCAACAAAAATTGAGTTTTTCGTTGTTTAGGGTTTTGTTGACATCGAGTAATCTCTCACTCACTGTGATTGAGAAAAAAGGGGTAGGGCGTTGATCTCCTTCTTCTCCTTCCTCTCTTTCTTCTATTTTATTGTTATTATTGATTTGGAGGCTAAGAACCTTTTTTTTTTCTTTTTAAGGGTTATGTTGACATCAACTAACCAAAGGCAAAAACGGAATTTAATACTGGATTTTGGGCTAGAGGTCCTTGGCTGTCATTATAAAAATTATAGGGTCCTCAGTTGTAATTACCCTATTTAATGAGATTTTTGAAGTAAATGTCCCTAAGTTTTATTGTTTGATTATTTGGATATACCTCTTGTATTTGTCCTTTATGAAAAAAATGAGGAAGAAAAAACCATTCTCATTCCTTGCAATAATGGACTCCCGCCAAATCTTGGTCGCTCTCTCGTTACTTTTCTATTTTTAAGTGTATGATAGGCTTTGGGGGTTGTTTGTTTTGTCTTTCTTGTCTCTGTGCTAGCTCCTTTTCTCTATAGTACATGGAATTCTCATTCTATAAAAAAGGTGGAAAAAAAAAAGTGTATGAAATCTTTGTTGTTAGTCTGTAATTGGTTTTTTATATGGGGTTTGCTGATTTCTTTCTTTTATGACCCTTTTCGGTATGCAGAGTTTCATTGTAAATGTAGTTTGTTGGAACTCTATTTATTCATCTTCTTTTTCTTTCTATTTTATTTTGTTCTTGGGACTGTGGTTTGTTTAGTTTTTCCTTGGAACCCATTTGGCTCATGACTTGCTTTGAACTTAGTTTACCAGTAAATCTAGTTACCTGAAACCATTTTTGTTTTTAATTTTTCTTTTAGAAAGTTCTCAGAAGGTCATTGGTTGCACCCATTGTCTTTGGTTGCTCCCATAAGGTCGTTGATCTGGTTTTTGTCGAATGAGCCCCATCTATGAAGATAAAGACTTGTTTGAACGGATAAATTGTAAAATTGATGCAGACCAAACCCATAGTTGAGCCCATGAATCCATTGCTTTGGTGTTGTTGATTGGGTTGTTGGCCTAGTTGGTCAATGCCTTAGGGAAATCCTCGCCCTTGTTGGCCGTCGCATCTGTTGAAACCCTCTTTGGAAAAAAAGCTCACCATCAGTATCTCTCCTCTCTTCCCTCCAAAACCCTAACCATAGAGCACTTTCATAAAAATATATGGTGTGTTGGCCTTTTGGGCTTCTGTAATATCAACTTTCCCAAGTTTATTGCTTTTGAAATAGATATTTTTTTGTTATTAATGATCATTCTTTTTATGATATTTCACATTTGTTTGTTTGTTTAATGATTGAATTTTTGTATTCTTTTGGCTGGATCAAAATATGTTCTTTATATGATTGTTTTTGCATTGGTTTTTGGGTAATTTTTCTTGATACATTTGATTTGATAGCATATTGTGTCACATTGAAACCCAAACTGTGATGTGGATATTTGAATAGAAAACTATTTTTATTGTTAAGTTTCTATTTTTGGATGGGACTGATGTCTGTTCCATTTTAGATGTTGGATTCTCAGACCGTCTTAGATGAATGCTTGTCCTCTCTAAAATTTATATATAGATGAATATAATTATCTGTGGTTTTTCTATATAGATTAAATGTATGTATAGATGAAATAAAACCTCTTAAATAAAAAAAATTAAAAATAAAGAAAAATACTCTAGCATTCTAATTTTTAGTGAAATGTGAAACTTTTCTATTCTTAAAGTCTATTTAATCCAAAAATTGAGTTTAAGAAGAATAATGCATGTCTTAATCGGCAGGAGCCTACATGTGACCATTCCAGGAGCCTACATGTGACCATTCATATCATTTGAGATTTCTAACAAATTCTTCTTCTTTGACTATCATTCATACTAAATAAAATATCTTTGGCAACACAAAGGATTCCGACCATCTATGGATGTGTGATCTAACGATTGTGATGTTTTTCAGATTTCTGAAAATCCATGAAAAGCCAAGATCTCATCTTTTATCCTGTAACATTTTTTTGTCCATCTAGAGATGTAAATGGTTTGGATCATCCAAAGGGGACCCTTCGGAATAAAAAAAATATTTTAGGGTCAGGATTTAAAAAAAAAATATCTTAACACTCAAGAAAGATCAACAGTTGAAATCTGAGCTAAAAGCCGTGTTTGGCATGCCTTAATTAATTCACAATTTGGACCATTGTTTTGGGGCCCACAATAATTAAAAAAAAATTGGAAAAAGGGACTACCTTTCATCCAATTTTGTGTATAGCGTGGAATCAATGGCAAGGAGGTTTTGGCCTTTTTCCCATGATCCATGATGAATCACGTTGCAAAATAGCTTTAAACCTTGATTATACGGATTTACTAACAATTACATAAAAACCACGAATTGGGGGTTCATGCATTTTTTGGACTAACTTGTCCCCTAATGATATTGATACCAGTTTGCCTTAATGATATAATTTTAAGACTCTACCGATCCCCTTCTTGTCTCTTCTTCCTTCTTCTCTACTCTCGTCCGCTACCAACGCGTCCGCTACCAACGCTGGCTGTCGCCTTTCTATTCGCCCACTAAAAAGGGTAAGCTACTCGTCTAGAGCCATCTTCCTCCTCCTACTAGTCTTTTCGTCATTCCCCTTTATGAAGTTGTTGGTTGAAGTCATTCTTCATTGCCACCCTTCTTCGAAAACCATAACCGAATGAAATTACATAGATGTGAGTTTTCACAACCTCTATAAATGTGGTTGTCTTGAGGTTAGATTTTAAGTGTTTTAACCATGTTGGATTTCTCTGTGGAACGAGATTTCTCATTTTTTCCTGCGACTTTTTTGCTTATGTCAATCTATCTTTGAAGTGAACGAGATTTCTCATTTATGTATGATTTGAAGTACGCTAATTTGTCTTCCATTGTATATTTACCAGTTGCTCTGTCAAAAAATTCATTGAGAATGAGTTCTGTAGAATTCGTTTTCTCTGTTGCTGCTTTCATGAATCTGTGAGATGATTAACGGGTTCACATCACTATGTCACATTGGGGTGAGTGATAATACAGGGCTTGGGATCAATCATAGCATGGACCACTTGTATAGAATAAAAATGGGGCGCATATTTTAAAAACTTCACGCTTTGGCCCGCATAAGGTTTCCTTCTGTTAAGGGGTATCTCTCATGACTTGTATAAGAGGTAAAAATCTAAGCCCCTTTTAGGACCCACTTGGATGCATGCTAGTCCTGAGTAAAGAGTGTGATGGAAAGGTCTAACTGTGGATGTGATTTGGGTGAAAGACCATCTCAATCGGATCATCCCGACCATCAATTTAGAGGGATTTAAAGTTAACAGTGTCTCAAGTTATAACTTTTGTGAAATACAATCCAATAGTATAATTCATGTTAGTGTCAAACTAGCGTGGGTGCCATTCATAAGGGGTTATAGCAAGTGAGGGGTTGTATTGAAAATAGGTGAGTCCCACGTGGTTCTAAGATTATTACCTCTCATGCAAGCCGAGAGAGGTGCCTCTCACAAGAAAGAAACTATGTGTTATATTGTATACCATATGTGTTTGCATCATCTTTCCCTTATTAACACACATACATACAAATGTATATATGTATGTATTTTAATGCAGAATTGTGTCCTGCTCAACAATTCTATGAGAAACACTTGTGTGACACTTTGCAGGGTGCACTTTTAGGCCACCACTAATCAGTCGGATGGGAAGTCCTATGCATGGTATCTAGGGAATACACTAAAAACTAGCCTAATCAAAACCAATGGTGCAAAAAGTGCCCAAAAGGGGTAGCCACAATCCAATGTAAATATAAGTATGACATAGTGACTGTCAGGGTTTGCCTGACCATAGGAGGGCCCTGGTGCCCCCTTGAGAATGTAGTGCAATTTAGTTCAGATGAGCAATATCTCTCATGGTAACAATGTCATGTGTTTGGGTGTGTCTTCATGTGCTTATCTGCATGTGAATGAGTAATTCAAGGTTAATGTCAATTTTTACTTACTTGCATGCCTTGATTGGAATAATATTAAGAAGTGTAGAGACACCTTCAATAAAAAGTTCTATAGCATTAAGGACATCATATGTGGTGGGTACCATGCATCTTACAGGATAGTCCTTAGCACTTTCTTTTATTCTTTTAAGAATCATTGGCTGAAGCTTACTCCAATCAATTTATGTGCTGTAAAATCTGGAATGCATGAAGCAACTATTCAAGTTTACCCACAGAAGAAGTTTCTACCTCAAAGCCATGAAACTGCATAAAAAATGAAAATATTGAAGTTCATTTTTACTTCTAATAGCAATGCAAAAACCACATAAAATTCAAAACTCAATTGACCAAACTAACAAAAATAAAATAATTATTTCAAAGAATATAAAATAGAGGAACGTCTTGAAAATTCGTGAGTTATTCAGAAACATTTCTAGAAACACAGAAGAAATTAAAGGAAAGAATTAATTTCAGTTAAATGCACTAATGAAGTATCCGTATCCTACACCTTCCATGTCTATCAATAATAACACAGTAAATCTATAATGCTAAGCTATTAGAAATAATGGGATGCCGTCATCCCTGAGAACTTCAGTATGCAAGAAAAAACATGAGCACATAATGGAGATTAAGGTCCATCAGTGACGAAGGACAGGCCGATCGTCCATCTGGGTCTCACCTGTACTCAAGGAAGCCCAAGAGGAAGGCCCCACAAGAAAACCTCTATCTGCGAGCTAGTTTGTGCCTATGGTTTAAGCCTTAAATTTCAATGCTACTTTAAGGAGACGTGTTGAGACCGTATGATTTAAGTTCTTAAGTTTTTATTCCCTATTTCTTTCAGGTTCCTAAGAGTCCTAATGTAGAAAGTTTCTAAGAATCTTAGTTTAAATTAGATTTACACTTGTAGGAAGAGAGATGAGTTGTAATTACTTTCAATTAGGAAACTTACAGGAATCAGACAATGGTTGGATGGCACAGAAGGTGCAGCTAAAGGAAAGCCGACCCACTCTCGATGACAAGTTCTGCTAACCTATATCAGTTTTCCCCACCACGTCATCCTTCACATGTGCTATACCCAAGCTTAGATAAAAGGAGGATCAAATCAGATTTAACTAAATCATATCCGCATTTGACTAGAAACCTAGGTTGAGAAAAGTAGCATTCAAAACACTACAGTTAGATAGGACAGTGTTTAGAAGATGAAGATGAATCATTCCTCCTCGGCACATCATTCTTAGCCAACAGAACATCCATGCTGACATGATCTGTACGGTTCATACAACATAATTTTGGTAGATAGGAAACAAATGCCAAAATAGAAGCCTGCACATATTACCAATGGAAACAGAACATCATCTACCTTTGGAGGGTAGTTTCATCTAATGATCTATCAAGAAAGGAATAGAAAAGGAAAATGGAAGATGACAGAAAAGAATGTTGGAAGTAGATGGTCCTCGTGGATAAGTATTTAAAACTTTTGACTCACTTAATGCAAGGATCAAATATCCATAAGGCGAAGAATCCAAGCCAAGATTTAAAACCCTAATCTTATGCATTAAGATCAAACATCCATCAAGAAGATAAATCAAGAAACAACAAGCATAACTAGATCTACTAATACAAATAGATAATAGATATATGCTTTTGGAGCTTGGTTGTGCTTTAATCAAGAACTTGATCTTTACGAAAAACTCTTTTCGCAAACTTTGATCTCCCTTGCCTTTGTGTTTTTCCACGCTATGACCCTCTTAGAGAACTTCCAAAGGAGAACGGTGGGATCTCCAAGTAGAAGAAAACCCTAGCACTCTAGTAGGAAACCAGAGGAAAGAGGAGGAAGAGAGAGGAACTTGAGAGATTATTGTGTGTAAAGATATCTAACCCTCACCTCTTATTTATAGTTTATGGAACACCTCCTCTTAGACCAAGATTAGAAGTCTCACTTCTATTCTTAGTATGTATACTACACCTCCTTTTCTTAAGATTTCTAATGAGATTAATAACCTTCTCTTTTTAGGGCTAGCATGGGTACCACTAGGGATTCCTTAGAATCTAGCTCCAACTAGGAATTTGGACCCCACATCTCATGTGAATTCTGGACGCACAATTAATTGCAAATAAGTTCATTAAATCAATGCAATTGCACTCCAGTCTTATGAATAATTATAAGAAGATCCTAAACTTCCCAATTACTACACGTAGGTCTGTCCATCAATTATACCTATGGATCTATTGGAATAAATCTGTTCAACCAAATTAGATCCATCTCTTATTATCATTGTGACCCAATTAATTACAATAATCATCAGTACCATCCAATTAACTCTTAATTGAGATAGGTGCGCACTCACTAATGATAAAATCCATTAATTGGCACAAGGGGATATTTAAGAGGATATATTTCATCTTGAAAATTATATGTTCCCATAGCCCCACTACCACGTACTCAAAACATCGAAGTGTTGACCTGCAATTGGCCTCCCTCATTGATCACTCAAAGTAAATATATTGTAGAAACTTGAGTTCATTAATCTCTCAGGATTAAAAGCTTATTGCTTGGGAATTATGAGAGCAGTCCTTTAATCAAAAACAGATTTGTACAAGATGCTACTCATGGTCTTTCAGTACATCCAATGTACCAGCACAATGATCCAGAGTCTTACACTCTGATGATCGAGACATCTCACACAATCTCTTAGTGATCATAGTGCTGCAACCTTATCAGATGAGATGCTCAATCTCATCACTAACTGTGAATCAATTTAAGTATAAAATTTGTGATTTATGTCTCTTGTATGTGGATCTCATTCAAACACATGGATCATATCTAATCTACTTGTGGGCTCCGGTTCATCTCATGAACCATCATGTCATTTTGTATTGGTCATGTGTAAACATAGAATGAAATACCATTCATCTCATGAATAAAGCATAAAAATATAAGGGACAATTACCGTATGGACTGCCTTAAAACTGACAATTACCCCAGAATAGTTGGAGAATATTTATTTACCGCAGAACAGTCTGATTCGTAGGATATCATACAATCAAAAGCGGGAAAATTTGAATAGTTGGTTTTTTTTTTCCATGACTGTGGGACCGCCAAACCACAATCCAAACCGTTCGATAGCTGTATGAGTGTAAGAACTAATATCGCACCAAATTTGAACTGTTCATCTATCATGGTTATATAGAAATCTGAAAAAAAAAACATGGCTTATAATTTGTTCTTATAATTTGCAAAACAATGTGACTTTTTGCAAATTTCTTGATAACCGTGATAGATCAACAATTCAAATTTGGTGCGATATTAGCTTTTACACTCATACAGCTATCTAACGATTTGGATCGTGGTTTGGTGGTCCCACAGTCAAGGAAAAAAAAACTAACTGTTCAAATTTTCCCGCTTTTGACTGTAGGATATCCTACTTCCATAGGATATTGTAGCTTGCGATATCCTGACGTGATTTTAAATTCAATCCTTTAATACTGCAAGTGCACAGTTGTCTTGTTGAGACAGTGTCAATTACAGGTCAATCCCACAAGGAGCACTACTAAGTTAAAATTTAAAATTTGATTTTTTTTTATCAATGATAATGACAAGAGAGATAATAAGAAACAATAATAAAATTGAGAAAACTCTAGATCTAAAGTGCAGAAATAAGATATGATAAAAAGCAGATCAGAATATCATGGATCCATTAAGTAATCCCACCATCATTCTATGCAATTGATAAAACAAATTTGTCCCAAAAATCCTTCAAATCAGAAACAAATCAATGTTTCTGATTCGGATAATTTATCTATCAAAGAGCACAATTTTCCACAATTTATTTAAGGAAAAAAATCTCCTTCACCTAATGAAATTATGAACTTAACTAAATATCACATATTAATCAAAGATAGATTATCAAAGAATTTCAATCTAAGAATAATCTATTAAGAAAACATACACGATTAAAGCATTGTTCAAATAAAAAAAATTATATAGCATAGGTTGTCAATGACTGAAGGCAGATTTATTATTATAATTAATACGCAAGAGACAAAAATATCACATAGATTAATGATAAGAAACACTTAACTTCATCTGATACTCTGATCCAGGGATCTACTCCTCCATTGCAAAAAATGTGATTTTCATTGAGAACTTCATGGTAGTTACAATCTTCTCACACTTTTCTAACCTAGTTCTGGAACAGGGCTCCAGAATACCAAAAAATAACTCTAATTCTATTAATTAGGAAAAGAAGAGAGAGAGGAGAGAGAGAGAATGTAGTGGACGTCCAAGGGGGGTGAGTCTCTCCCGTATGCTTTCTTTTGGTTCTTTTTATAATTCCCGATTATCTTACAGATACATTGAATCTGGACACCTTTTCTGCAGATTTGGTTTATCTTCATTGATAAAGTATATCTCTTTATCCTTTTTGAATTTGAATGAGATGGAAGCTTCTGGAAACCTCTGGATGGCTTGACTAATCTTCAGATGGGGTCCCACAACGCATATGCAGCAATGGATTATCAACGGTGTGGATCTTAGTGCAATCCCGTCTAAAAATGAATATGAAAATCTCTGGGCCCATAACTTTGTCGATTTAGCTCTGATTTGCACAATCTCGAGCTCACGAACATCTACTCTGAATAAGCTTTCCAACAGCAGGTAAATTACATCGATCCGACGGTCAGATTGAAAGTTATGGTCATTTGAAGATGAGTTATCCGGAGAAAAACGTGATTAACTTTTAAAATTTGATTTGCAATAAACTCTATCTCTGCACAACTTTCATTTTTGAAAGGATATCAGATGTGGATGATTCAAACTCTTCTTCTTTTATTCCAGTCAAACTTTTACTCTTTGAATTATCCATTAATAGTTTCAAGTCTGCAACAACTGCGGACCCTGCCATGTGGGACATTTCATCTGCTTGAACAGTGGGCCCTATGAGAAGTCTTCTACTGTAGTTAGGACTCTTCAATTGACATGATGAGTGGACCCCTTCTTTCATTGATTTGCACATGGCTTGTATGTGGGGTCCACGTGGTGAATTATTTAATTTACTTCTTTTTAAACTTCAATTTAGCAATATAGGGCCCAGGGTGACTATGTATGCTTGAAAGTGGTTCCGTGACAGAGGCCTGCAATTCTCATTTTCTGCACATTCTAATTCAACACATCAAACACTAAAGAGCCCATATTGAAGTGGGACCCATCCGGATAGAGTTTTACTCCAACTGGGACTCTTCGAAGAAAAATTGCATAATGTTCAAAGTTAATGTAGAAAATATATGAAAAATATAAAAGTTCAGGTTTCTAGGTGAAAATGCATGAGATGATGGAATTAAATGAATAATGATGCAATCCACCAAATAAAACCACTAATTCATCCTAAAATGATGCATAAATATGCAAATTCATGAACTTAACACACCCCTCGACTAGCATTTTGCTAGTCTCTTAGCAAAAGTTGCGAGCAAAAAGATTTGAAGTTCTTTGACCGAATCTAAGAAAAACAAATAAATATGGAAATAAAACCACTTTCGCTGGTACTCTCGGTTGCATTTAGCGTATGCAACAAGCCCTTAAACCCCTAGGTTCCCCCTAGTGGACGAGTTGTGCCTTGTGAGGGTTTGCAGTGAATTTACCCACAAAATTCCTTTTTTTTTTATTTTTTTTATTTTTTTTTATTTTTATTTTTATTTATTATTATTATTTTTTTAAATGATTAAAACCTAACAAAATGCAGGGAAACTTCTTCTAAGAGAAAATTTATAGACACCGATTATTCTCAGTTCTTGGAATTTTCAAAGACAAATCTTAAATTCGGTTCACCAATCCCATCTTTTGGTCAGAAATTCTCGAAATCATGCTAAATTGATCGTGCATGGTGATAAGTATGTATACGTAATAAGCATCAAATGATCCACCAAGAATTTCCGTGAAAATAATTTATTTATTTTTTATTTTGGGCCACCTAACTTTAGCAAAGAAAAACAGTCTTCCTCTCAAGGCGATAATGACGGCTTTCGCGCTACTGTTTTTTCAAAGGCCGCAATTTTTTTTTTCAAATACACACGTGACTGTGCAATGCCTAAGTCCCTTAAGCTTTCTAATTAGCCCATGTAATGAGCATTAGGCCAATGGCTCTCAAACCAGATGGCTTTAGGGCACTAGGTATGCAAATACCCCTACGGACTTATTGGCTTGGGTTAAAAAGGCTACGAACCCAAGCTAGTCACAAACTTTTTATTCTTTTCAAGACTTCTAACTTTTTTTTTCTTTTCTCTCTCTGTTTTTTTTTTTTTACCCAAACCCCCCCAAACCCCAACAATAGGCAGCCCTTTCCATGTATCCACCCGTTGAACTGTAGCACTAAGGGTTGGGGTCGATTTTCCTTTTTTTTTTTTTCTCAATTATCAAAGAAAAACGGTAATCATAGCTTCACATTCAAAACCTTAAAAACGTATACATCTTGTGTAAAAGTGAGGGATCAAAACTCAGCACTTTTCCAAAAATCCTTTCCATAAATAAAATAGTGAACCATTGTTTTCTTTTGCCCAAAATAAATATCTTTAGTCAAAAAATTTCTCCCGAAAGTTTCCCTCTACCTTAACAATAGCAAAGTTTTTTTTTTTTTTTCTTTTTTCTTTTTTTTTAAATCTCCTAGAAACCTAAAAAAACAAAGCGAAAAAGAAAAATGTAGAATGAAAATTGAACAACTGATCACATGTCAAGTTCTAACTCACACCCCCAAACCTAAATCCAACATTGTCCTCAATGTTATGAATGCATATGTAATGTGAAAATGAACAATAAGGAAAATTGGAACGTCTTACCAGGTGGGGTGATTGCAAAAGAGTGTGATCAACCATCTCAATTACCTTCCAAAATTGGGTTGCCTCCCAAACAACGCTAAGTTTAATGTCGTCAGCCCGACTTGACAAAAATGATCAGTCCTGGTAAATTGGGTCTTCCAGAAGGATTTCCTCAATGTTTTTATCCTTTAGTTCCAGAAAAGGTTTCAGCCATTGACCATTAACCTTGAAAATTTCCCCCTTTTTGGTGTTCTCAATTTCCACTGCCCCATGAGGATAAACAGTATGCACAATAAATGGGCCAGACCATCGAGATCTCAATTTTCCTGGAAACAGGTGTAACCGGGAATTGTAGAGGAGAACTTTCATGCTAGGTTCGAATGATTTCCTAAGGATTGATTTGTCATGGTTCAACTTCATCCGTTCCTTGTAAAATTTGGCATTTTCATAAGCATTATTTCGCAATTCATCAAGCTCATTGAGTTGCAATTTACGATGGTTACCTGCCAAGGGCAAATAAAAATTGAAAGTTTTGATGGCCCAGTAAGCTCTATGTTCTAACTCAACAGGCAGATGACAAGCCTTACCATAGATCAACCTAGAAGAGGACATCCCAATAGGAGTCTTGTATGCGGTTCGATAGGCCCATAATGCATCCAATAGTCGCAAAGACCAGTCTTTCCGATTTGGATTGACCGTCTTCTCCAAAATTTGTTTGATTTGCCTATTCGAAACTTCTACTTGGCCATTGGTTTGTGGGTGGTAGGGCGTAGCAACCTTATGAGTAATAGAGTACTTTTTCATCCGATGGTCAAAGGTGCTATTACAGAATGGGTTCCACCATCACTGATAATTGCCTTGGGTGTACCAAACCTAGAAAATATGTATTCCTTTACAAATTTGATCACCACATGGTGATCATTCTTTCTGGTCGGTATTGCTTCCACCCATTTTGAAACATAGTCCACTACAAGTAAAATATACAAATTTCCAAAGGAACTTGGAAATGGTCCCATAAAATCGATCCCCTACACATCAAAGATTTCCACTATCAAGATTGGGTTCAAGGGCATCATATTCCTACGATTGATTTTTCCAAGCTTTTGACACCTATCGCAACTCAAACAAAATACATGACAATCCTTAAAGATTGTGGGCCAATAGAAACCACACTGCAAAACTTTTGCAGCAGTCTTTTTGGAGCTAATATGGCCCCCACATGCATAATCATGACAGAATGAAATGACACTTTGATGGTCCTCATCAGGAATGCACCTCCTGATTATTTGGTCTGGACAATACTTAAAAAGATATGGGCCATCCCAGAAAAAATACTTGACCTTAGCTAGAAATTTTGATTGATCCTGTTTGGACCAACGGTTGGGCATCTCCCCTATAACAAGGTAATTAATTATATCTGCAAACCAGGGGATTTGAGAAATACCGAGCAATTGTTCATCAGGAAAATTTTCATTCAGTGGGACCTCATCTAATGGCTCTAAGGGTAACCTCGAAAGATGGTCTACTACAACATTCTCACATCCTTTTTTATCTTTTATTTCCAAATCAAACTCTTGTAGCATAAGGATCCACCGGATCAATCGGGCTTTTGCATCCTTTTTAGATAGAAGGTATCTCAGAGCTGCATGATTTGTGTAGACGATGACTTTAGACCCTATCAAGTAGGACCGAAATTTCTCCAAGGCAAAAATCACAGCTAGCAATTCTTTTTCAGTGGTTGTGTAATTTAGTTGGGCATCATTGAGGGTCCTACTTGCATAGTAAATCACATGAGGTAACTTCCCAACCCGTTGACCCAAAACAACTCCAATAGCAGTATCTGATGCATCACACATTAGCTCAAATGGAATGGTCCAGTCAGGTGGCTGGATTATAGGGGCTGAAATTAGTTCCTTTTTTAGTCTCTCAAAAGCCTTTAGACACTTCTCATCAAATTCAAACGGGGCCTCTTTTGTCAGCAATTGGCACAAAGGTTTAGCAATTTTACTAAAATCCTTGATGAATCTACGATAAAAACCAGCATGGCCCATAAATGATCGAATCTGCTTAACTGATTTTGGTGGTGGCAATTTGGAGATCAAATCAATTTTTTCTTTTTCCACCTCAATTCCATGTTAAGAGATAATGTGCCCTAGGACTATCCCTCTATTCACCATGAAATGACATTTCTCCCAATTTAAGACTAGATTCTTTTCTTTGCATCTTTCAAGCACAAGGGACAAATGATAAAAGCACTCCTCAAAAGAATTACCAAAGACCGAAAAATCATCCATGAAAACCTCAATGAAACGCTCAACCATATTCGAAAAAATACTCATCATACACCGCTGAAAGGTAGCAGGTGCATTGCATAGCCCGAAGGGCATGCGTCTGTAAGCAAATGTACCAAAAGGACAAGTGAAGGTGGTCTTTTCCTGATCTTCAGGTGCAATTGGAATTTGATTGTAGCTGGAATAACCATCAAGAAAACAATAATATGCATGACCGGCTAGCCTTTCGAGCATTTGATCCATGAATGGGAGGGGAAAATGATCTTTTCGAGTGACTGAGTTCAACTTCCTATAATCAATGCATACCCTCCATCCAGTCTGTATCCGAGTGGGTACCAATTCATTGCCCTCATTTTGAACTACTGTTATTCCAGATTTCTTTGGTACCACTTGAACTGGGCTCACCCATGCACTATCAGATATGGGGTAAAGCACCCCTGCATCAAGTAATTTCAAGACTTCCGACCTAATCACTTCCTTCATTGCTGGGTTCAGTCGCCTCTGTGGTTCACGAGAAGTTTTTGCATTTTCTTCTAAATGGATTTTATGTTGGACCACAGATGGGCTTATTCCTTTAATATCTGCGATGGACCATCCAATAGCTTCATTGTGTTCATCCAAAATTTTTATGAGTTTTTCCTCTTGGACAGGGTCCAAGTTTGAAGCTATAATCACTGGAAGGGTTTCTAGTGGGCCTAAAAACACATATTTCAAGGTATCTGGCAATGCCTTGAGTTCTAACTTTGGGGGCTTTACAATCGATGGAACAGGTGGGGAAGCAGATGGAGTTAGATCTCCTGCTTCGGTTGCCATTTGGAGTAGTCCATGGATGGGGTGGAATCTAACAGTGCATTGACTTCCTCAATATGTCCATTTCATCAAAATCACTTCCAAAGTGGGCCAGACAAGCCTCTAGTGGATCTTCAAGTTTCAATTGGGCTAAGTGATTTTCCACCAACTCATGAATGTAACTAATTTCTAAAACTCCATCATCATCATCAGGAGGTTGCTTACTGACATTAAAAATGTTCACTTGAACTATCATGGTCCCAAAAGAAATTTGCATCACTCCATTCCTACAATTGATCAAGGCATTTGAGGTTGCTAGAAATGGTCTCCCCAAGATTACTGGAATCTTGGGTTCAACCCCAGATGTGTGCTTGGTATCCAAGACAACAAAATCAACAGGAAATACGAAGTCTCCGACTTTGATCAGAACGTCTTCGATTACCCCTTTGGGGTACCGAATCGATGCATCAGCTAATTGCAAGGTCACATGTGTCCTTTTCAACTCTCCCAAACCTAATTCTTCATAAACAGAGTACGGAATAAGGTTCACACTTGCACCCAAATCTAGCAAAGCTTTCTCTATGTGATGGTCCCCTATTTGACAAGAAATTGTAGGACACCCCGGGTCCTTGTATTTGATCGGGGTTGGACAGGAAATGATCGAGCTAGCTTGTTGGGCTAGAAATGCCTTCTTGGGCACATTGGTAGTCCTTTTGAAAGTGCAAAGGTCTTTTAGAAATTTTGCATAGGCCGAAATCTGTTGGATAGCATCAAGTAGTGGGATATTGATCCTCACTTGTTTGAATACTTCTAGCATTTTATCCAGTTGAACGTTTGATTTTGCTGGGCCTAGCCTTTGTGGGTATGGTGCCTTGGGAACATAAGTCTTAGGAGATGGCTCACTAGGTGATGGGTCAGTTTTGACTGGGTTTTCGTTGACTGGCTTAGGTTCTACCATAGGTTCGGCATTTACAATTTGTTCATCACATTCCACATCCTCACTTGGTGTTTTCTTAGATTCTTTGGGGAGTTCAACATTGTTATCAATTTGTGTACTCGACCTAAGAGTAATGATGGACTTAACTTGTTCTGGGCCTTTTCCTTTTATATTATGAACGACTTGGCCCTTGGGATTGGGTTCAGGTTGACTAGGAAATGTTCCTTTGTCTCTAGCACTCAATGAATTGGCCAGTTGGCCCATTTGGTATTCCAATTTTGTAAGGGTTTGAGTGTGGCCATTTAAAAGTTGAGTAGTGGTCTGCTGGAATTGAGCAGTACTCTGAGACAATTGGGCCGTGGTTTGAGACATGAGTTTCATGGCCTCTTCTAAAGAATCTACCCTCTGGGTCAATGGACTAGGATTGAAGTTGGATTTTTGGAAACCGGGTGGGGCATTGACTTGAGATTGATTGGGTTGAAACTGAGTGGATTGAGATGGGCCACCCTGAGTTGGGCCTTTGGTCCAAGAAAAGTTCGGATTATCCCTCCAACCTGGATTGTATGTGTTGGAGTATGGGTCATACCTCTGACGATTATCAAAACGAGTGTTTTGATATAGTGCATTAACCTCCTTAACAGATTCGGCCTGACCCAAAGTTGTTGGGTCGATCCCTCCATTCATGGCCTAGTTATATTTCAAAAGTGTTTGGAGTGGGCTTTTGGTTTAACTCTAAGCCTCTATTCTTCTCATCAGTGTGGCCATTTTGGCTTCTGCCTCAATTTTGGGTTCAACCTTGAACATCCCCCCTTTTTCAGGAATGGTGGTTTTAGTGGGCTCCCTCTTGATAGGGGCCCACTGCAATGTATTCTCAGCGGTATCTTCCAAAAATGTCCAAGCTTCTTCCGCTGTTTTCTATGTAAATTTTCCACTACAGAAAGATTCCACCATTTGTTTGGTTGGGTAATCCATGCCTTCATACACAATTTGGACTAATCGGATTTTTTCAAATCCATGGTGGGGACACTGGATTAAGAGGTCCTTGAACCGTTCCAAATAAATGTAAAGTGTCTCCCCTTCCATTTGATGGAATCCATTGATGGCCTGCCTAATCGAAGCGGTTTTTTGCTTAGAGTAGAACTTTTTGTAAAATTCTTCGACTAGCTTGGCCCATGTAGTGAAGGACCCAGCCTGTAAGGCATAAAGCCAAGCTTTAGCCTTTTCTTTTAGGGAGAAAGGAAATAATCTAAGTTTAAGTGCCTCATCAGTTATGTGATTGATTCTCATGGCCCCACAAATGTCCTCAAATTCTCTAACATGTTGATATGGATTTTCTTGGTCTAGCCCACGGAATACTGGGAGCATCTGGATCATGCCAGATTTTAGCTCAAATGTGGCATTGGTCTGAGGCAGGGTGATGCAGGACGGTTGAGTTGTCCTAGGTGGAGTACATGTTAATCCTTCAAAGTCATGGGTGGGTCTTCTTGATCAGCCATCCTAACAATTTCTTCAAAGATGGAAGACTTTCCTACAATGGTTAAGGCTAATTCGGGCTCTATCCTTACTAACCTTTTACTCTTGCGTACCCACAATTTTTTTCTTTCAGGTCTGGATTGCATGCATCGGGTCTAACTAAAAAAAATGTTAACCTAATCTATATGTAGGGCCCTACTAGTTCTAATATGATGCACAAACAAATCAAGCAGTCACGCATAAGGATTGAGCACAAGAAATTATCCTAGGGCTAACCTAACTCATTAGACAGCTCCTAACTGGTTTGAAGAGTGCATTAAGGCCTCCAATCCGGTCTTATGAAGCCAAATCGACCAAGTAAGTCTCCAGGATGAGTGGTGGGGTCACAATGCACTTGGCAAGGGTCCCGCTTAAGAACCAAACTCCTAGAACAGAGACTGCCATCCTTTGGAGGGACAGGACTTACCTAGACATCGACTTGACCAAAGAGCGCAATTGGTGCAACCTTTTGTGGTCTTCGTCCTAATAAGCTCAAGCCCTATGGTCTCGTTTCTATTTGATTTTAATTAATGGTTAGGTTACTATGTGAGAGGTGGTTAAACCTAATTGGGAAATGATCTGGTTATGAAATCCAGTCCTTATCTTATTGGGGTCAATTGCCCTCAACTAAGTGTGTGGGTCCAATTAATTGGTGTGTCAAGCAAGCAGTCACACTTTGCAAAAATTAAATCACCCAAGCCCCACTTGCAAGTAAAAGATTAGTGGGGTAAAGTTTAGAAACTTTTACAATGGGTCCACGCTAATATTTAAACTGTGCAAGCTTAACCTGTATTCTTTTTTTATAGCAATTTTGCAATTCTGAGAGCAATTTGTTTTAAGCAATTCTGAGAGCAACTTGTTTGCTTAAGAGCAAATCCACACAGTTTCTTGTTTTTGTGCAACTCTACTCCTAGCAAGGTCACCTATCCAGAAGAAACTCTTGTTAGTAAATTCTAAGTTAACAAACCAACTCAAATTCTTATCCTATCCGAAAAATTCTATCTTATCCTAATTTCAAACAAAAGACATCCAAGTTAATCAATACTTTATCCAAAGTGGACTCTAAGTTATTGAAACAAATAAAAACAACTCTATCTAAAAAAGAAATTCAAAAATTCTAAATTATCCAAACAAGTGTCTAGATATGGTTAGAGTTTTCAAAAAGTTTCAAATTATCAGAAATCCAATCTTATCCAATTCAAATTTCAGATTTTAAAACTCCAAGTAATCTAAACAACTTAAGGGATAGAATTTTAAAATTTCTAACTACCTAATTTCATAATTCAAAACAACCTAATCCTAAAGATTTTAAACTCTACCTTACCAATCCTAATCTAATCCAAGCAACATATTAGTAAAACCAATCTAAAATAAATTTTCTTTTTGTTTTAATTTACTAAAATTCGGAATAAAAGAAATCCTTCAAAAAAAAAATTTTTTTTTTGGTTTTTTTTAATTATTAATTAATTAATCCGAAAATTCAGTTAATTATATAAAAAATATCAGAAATATCCCAAAAATCAGAAAATTCAGAAAAATCAGTAAAGTGAAATAATAACTAATACTAATTGCAAATAACACTACTGATGCAAATTAGATGACTAAACAACTAATGCAACCTAAATATGAGCATGCATATTAATCTAATAAAAAAAATTCAGATTTCTAACAAAAACTCAGATTTGGCTCCCCGGCAACGGCGCCAAAAACTTGATGTGATTTTAAATTCAATCCTTTAATACTGCAAGTGCACAGTTGTCTTGTTGAGACAGTGTCAATTATAGGTCGATCCCACAGGGAGCACTACTAAGTTAAAATTTAAAATCTGATTTTTTTTTATCAATGATAATAACAAGAGAGATAATAAGAAACAATAATAAAATTGAGAAAACTCTAGATCTAAAGTGCAGAAATAAGATATGATAAAAAGCAGATCAGAATATCATGGATCCATTAAGTAATCCCACCATCATTCTATGCAATTGATAAAATAAATTTGTCCCAAAAATCCTTCAAATCAGAAACAAATCAATGTTTCTGATTCGGATAATTTATCTATCAAAGAGCACAATTTTCCACAATTTATTTAAGGAAAAAATCTCCTTCACCTAATGAAATTATGAACTTAACTAAATATCACATATTAATCAAAGATAGATTATCAAAGAATTTCAATCTAAGAATAATCTATTAAGAAAACATACACGATTAAAGCATTGTTCAAATAAAAAAAATTATATAGCATAGGTTGTCAATGACTGAAGGTAGATTTATTATTATAATTAATACGCAAGAGACAAAAATATCACATAGATTAATGATAAGAAACACTTAACTTCATCTGATACTCTGATCCAGGGATCTACTCCTCCATTGCAAAAAATGTGATTTTCATTGAGAACTTCATGGTAGTTACAATCTTCTCTCACACTCTTCTAACCTAGCTCTGGAACAGGGCTCCAGAATACCAAAAAATAACTCTAATTCTATTAATTAGGAAAAGAAGAGAGAGAGGAGAGAGAGAGAATGTAGTGGACGTCCAAGGGGGGTGAGTCTCTCCCGTATGCTTTCTTTTGGTTCTTTTTATAATTCCCGATTATCTTACAGATACATTGAATCTGGACACCTTCTCTGCAGATTTGGTTTATCTTCATTGATAAAGTATATCTCTTTATCCTTTTTGAATTTGAATGAGATGGAAGCTTCCGGAAACCTCTGGATGGCTTGGCTAATCTTCAGATGGGGTCCCACAACGCATATGCAGCAATGGATTATCAACGGTGTGGATTTTAGTGCAATCCCGTCTAAAAATGAATATGAAAATCTCTGGGCCCATAACTTTGTCGATTTAGCTCTGATTTGCACAATCTCGAGTTCACGAACATCTACTCTGAATAAGCTTTCCAACAGTAGGTAAATTACATCGATCCGACGGTCGGATTGAAAGTTATGGTCATTTGAAGATGAGTTATCCTGAGAAAAACGGGATTAACTTTTAAAATTTGATTTGCAATAAACTCTATCTCTACACAACTTTCATTTTTGAAAGGATATCAGATGTGGATGATTCAAACTCTTCTTCTTTTATTCCAGTCAAACTTTTACTCTTTGAATTATCCATTAATAGTTTCAAGTCTGCAACAACTGCGGACCCTGCCATGTGGGACATTTCATCTGCTTGAACAGTGGGCCCTATGAGAAGTCTTCTACTGTAGTTAGGACTCTTCAATTGACATGATGAGTGGACCCCTTCTTTCATTGATTTGCACATGGCTTGTATGTGGGGTCCACGTGGTGAATTATTTAATTTACTTCTTTTTAAGCTTCAATTTAGCAATATAGGGCCCAGGGTGACTATGTATGCTTAAAAGTGGTTCCGTGACAGAGGCCTGCAATTCTCATTTTCTGCACATTCTAATTCAACACATCAAACACTAAAGAGCCCATATTGAAGTGGGACCCATCCGGATAGAGTTTTACTCCAACTGGAACTCTTCGAAGAAAAATTGCATAATGTTCAAAGTTAATGCAGAAAATATATGAAAAATATAAAAGTTCAGGTTTCTAGGTGAAAATGCATGAGATGATGGAATTAAATGAATAATGATGCAATTCACCAAATAAAACCCCTAATTCATCCTAAAATGATGCATAACTATGCAAATTCATGAACTTAGCACATCCTACGGATCGGATTGTTTTGCAGTGAATAAATTTTCTCCAACTGTTCTGGGGTAATTATCAATTTTAAGGTAGTCCGTACAGTAGTTGTCCCAAAATATAAATTAATTAATGAAACAAATCAATTTATCTAGATTATCCACTGGATTGAGGTCATATAATATACAATCTAACAAAGAAAACAACAGCCTAGAGAAGGCATATTCAAGCATATGCAACTGAAAACTAAAGCCATAGATTTGGCCAACCTACACACACAGATTTAGGTTCGGCCAAGTTCTGTTTACAATCATAACCTTGATATGGGTTTTGATCAGTAAAAAATCCAATATTTAGGGTTCAACCAACCCATAAAACCAAATTCTTAGGTTCTCCTATAGAGATCTAGTCTCCACAAAATACATCAAAATATGGATTCCAGTATGAAGCTAATAGATCTATACACTTACGGGCTGCAAAAGATGATAAATACCGACAATTACTTCAAGATCTCCACTCACCTTTGTCATGTCCCAAAACCGTGGCCCATTCGAATTCCGGACCATGCCTAATAAGCATCATAAACTAACATAAGTTAAATGCATGACATGAGAATTATTCCGCGCATTTATTTGAAATAAATAGTAACCATTATTGTTGTTCACAAGTAAAGGAAAACTTCTAAAGTTCACAAGTACAAACATGATTATATAAAACTAAACAAGTCCAGCTGAAATAAAATAAAGTTTATCAAGTTCAGATCTATATAAAATAAAGGGGACTAGTCCTCAAAATCACTAGTGATGTGCCTCTCAGCTAAGGAAAAAAACTCGGACTCAAGTCCCGACTCAATCAGGGCCGAGTCTGAGTCGACTTGGGCTAGTTGCATGGGACTCGACCGAGTTGGGCCATGTCCCAATTTAAAATATAAATAGTTGGCTGAGTCTCATGGCCGAGTCCTAAAATTCGAGTCCAAGACCCATAGGACCCAAATCACTTAGGGCAGAGTTGATATTTTAATCCATGCTTTTAGCCACGAATGTCAAAATCCAAGGGATCAGTATGAACTGAGTGGAAGGGGATCTCAAATTACTTGTGTATTGATGTGTTTGTAAACAACATAAATTTAATAAAATGAAGAATTTTAAATATAGAAAAACATAAGATCTATGTTCAAGTTTATCACTGCATGGTCAAGATCACATCCGATGACTACCACCAAAACTGCTTGGTGGAACATGCCCACAACAATCGCACCCTAAGATGCCATTCGAAACATATGCCTTTTATATGTTAGAAAAATAAAAATAAGATCGATCCATTAAGCTTTAGCACTCTTTTTTTTTCGTAACATGATTGTAAAAACAAAATTATTGGGCATTTAAATTAAACACTAAAAAGAATAGCAAAAAATTCATGTAAGTTCCGATCTCCACCAAGCCCTTGACAGGCGATAATATAAATAACTTTGGAAATTATCAAGACAATGAGCCCTTTTGCATATAATAATAAAGAAAAGAAAACACAAGAAAATCTCAAGGAAGAAAATCCAACTCAAGAATAATAAAAACAATGCCAACCAATAACACAAAAAAGACTTGGTGTAGTTTCCAATCACTTGACAAAGCAGATGCAATGCTGTAAGAGTTATTAGCTAATCCATGCTCCAAGAACACACACACACACACTTTGAGTCCTCACCTACATAAGGGATTCTATATATCAACCATGTTTTCATGAAGAGGATTCTATATATCAACCATGTTCTCATGAAGAGGGTTGGGCAGGTAATGAACCAAATGGCCGAAGCACTTATATATTCTATACTCTGGTCGGTGATAATTTGGCCACATAAAAGGTAGGAAAAAGTCATCCAATGAAGAAGAGGAATGTTTAGTACTATCACATGGAAATTAAAATGATTTTATAGAGAATTATTTTTTTTTCCAAAACTGAAACCTTTCTAACTAAAAAAGCCTTAAAGCACCACTAAAATTTCGAGTGAAAATGGAATCCCACAAACCCATCATAAATACCATCATTTTTACATGAACCTTTTAAAGGAGGAATCTCTTTGACTATAAAAGGTCTTGTTTCATAACAAATAGGAAAACATATACCATTAGAAGTAACCCATACGTATGAAAAACCTCAATGTGATGGTTGCTGTAAGATTTTTAGGTTGGTTAATTCATTGGGTAATGGACAAAACCGGGTCTCTTTATAATGTAATTGTACTTAGAATGGACTATCCAAGTTTTTCAAGAGAAGAAGTTCAATCCTATAAGAATTGACAAAGGTTGCTCGAGCGATTCTTAATTTGCTCGAGCGAACTGTCACAGAACCATCTTCGCTCAAGCCACACTTTCAGTTCGCTCGACCCTTCTCTCAGTGCCAAAGGCAGAATGTAGTTCGCTCGAGCGAACCCAAGACAGTAGCTTCTTCGCTCGACCCAACCTATTTAATTGCTCGAGCGATCGTCTGGAGTTCAATTTTGGAAGACAGAAGCTTGTCCGCTTGAGTGAAACCTTTGGTTGCTCGAGCGAACCTGGGCGCCAAAATAGAAACTTGCCCAGAACTCTCTCTTGATTTGTCTCAAGTTGGTATTGCTGATCCTAATCAACTTCTAACACTTGAGGCATGAATCTAGGCCTATATAAAGCCTTTATCTCTCTGTTAAACCTCACCTCTCTATCAAGATAAAACCTTAGAGAGAACTTAAGAGATCCATCTTCCCCCAAAGCAGTCATCTGAAGTGCTGAAGATCAAAGCTTTGGATTTATGCTTTATTCTATTCCTCTGAAGTAAAGACTCCTTGAAGACGGCTTCGAGGCGTTCGGTTTAAGTACGGTGAAGGTGCACGGTGAGTAGTCGGCAAGATCGCGCAGTCCCTAGGTTGAGTTTCGACTAGGAAGGGTTATGAGTTACTTGTAACTTTCTTTACATAGTGCTTGGTTGTCTATTGGCCTAGACAATAAGGCCCGTGGTTTTTTTCCAAGTAGGGTTTTCCACGTATAAATCCTATGTTCTTCTCTTTGTATGGATTGCTTGATTTTAATCAGATCTAGGATTAACCACTAGTTTAATCACTTTATTGGAAATCTAGTAGTGATCAGTTGTTTAGGACCCGAGCCTGTGTTAAGGCCTAATTTTTAATTGGTATCAGAGCTGGTTGCACTAATTTATTGTGTGATCTTTAATACTGATCTCTAATGGATTTCAATAGAGAAGGAACGTCTACTAATAAGCCCCTCTCTTAGACAGAACCAATTATGCTTACTGGAAAGTAAGAATGATTGCTTTTCTTAGGGCTATAGATGATTAGGTTTGGGATACTGTAGTGGAGGGATATGTTAATCCCACTGTGACTGTAGATGGCCAAACTGTCAAGAAGCCTAGAGCACAATGGACTGCTGATGAAAAGATCAAGTCCAATTGCAATAATAAGGCCATCTATGCAGTCTACAATGGAATCCCCCCAGCAGAATTCCATAAAATTTCTGTGTGTCCAACTGCCAAGGCAGCATGGGAGTTGCTTTAAACTGTTCATGAAGGAACGGACACAGTGAAACAAACCAAGCTTCAGAATTTGACAACTGCTTTTGAGACGATCAGAATGAAGGATTTTGAAATGTTTGATGAGTTCAATACAAAACTAAGTAAAATTGTAAACTCATCCTTCAATCTAAAATTGTTAAGAAAATCTTGAGGTCACTTCCAGAATGTTTTCATCCAAAAGTTGTTGCCATTAAGGAGCATCAGGATCTTAACTCTTTAACTGTGGAAGAACTGGTTGGAAATTTGCGAACTTTTGAGTCGAATCACTATCATGCCAAAAAGGGGAAGGACATAGCTCTCGTGTCCTCTAACTCAGTAGATGATACTGAAAACAATGATTCGAGTAGTGATCTGGATGATGCACAATTTGAGGCTCACTTTGCTAGAAAATTTAAAAAGATGTGGAATAAGAAAAATGCCTTCCCTAAGAAAGAGTTCTTTCCTAAGAAGGATTCCACGAATCTTAAGGCAGTTTCAAAAGGGAAGTTTGTGCCCAAAACGGAAAGGAGTAAACCTAAGGGTACGACCAAGCCAATTAAATGTTATAAATGCTAAGGATTTGGTCACACAGCATCCAAGTGTGCCAATCGAAAAGAAAAGAGCAAAGGTAAAGCTCTAAATGTTGCTTGGGATGAGGACTCCGATGAAGAAGTTTCTGAACCCGATTCACCTTCTAATGAGTCAGGGAAATTCATTGCTTTATGGCACTTTCTAATACTTCATCTGTGCAAGAATCTAAGTCTGAAGATGATTTGGATATTAATGAGATTTCTGATGAAAAATAGGCCGATGAAGACTATCAAAGACTGTTACAAGAATCAGTTAGGATGTCTAAAACTAGTGAGAAAAGAGCTGTGAAAATAAAGGCAATGGAAGAAAAGAACATAACTATGCAATCAGCATTGACTGACTGTCAGTCTAAGGTAAAACAATTAGAAGAGCAACGTGCCATTTTATTTGACAAATCGATCACTGCAAGTCAAGAGAATGAGCGTCTGCTTCAACAATCTCAAAAGATTGAAGCCGAATTGGTTAAACTGCGGAAAAAGTTGCAATCATGCACATCTGAAAAAGAAAATTTTGCTGGAAAGTTGAAAATGGCCCTTGCAGAACTGAATTCAGCCAATACTTCTATCAATCGGATGAATACCAGATCAATGAAGCTTACTGAAATTTTGGGAAGCCAAGAGTCTGTATCCTCAAAAATAGGTATTGGTTATGTACAGGGTGTAAGACCCCGACCCATGAGATTGTGATTAATGCTAATTAAGTCGTGTTTAGTATTGAGTGAGATTAATGGATTTTGGTTAAGTTTAGATTAGAATAGCCTTTATTTATAGCTTTGAGTTATTTTGGGAACCTTTTGGCTAGTGGGACCCTTTGGGGGTTTCTTTATTGTGCTTTTGGTGTGACTTGTGGGATTATCTGTTATTCCTAAAATTTGTGTTTTAGTTCCGTTTGACCTGTTTTATCATTCCCCACAACTTTTGTGTTTACTCCGTTTCCGTTCGAGACCTCGAAACCCCACTTTCCTCATGTAGGGGCAAAACAGTCTTTTTACACAAAATCTGGACACTATTTTCAATATCTCTGAAACTCGCAAAATATATATTTTTTGGAAGCTATAAATTTCGATGAACATTTCTTTCTTCTTCGTCGAACTCCTCCGAGGCTCGAAAACCCGTGTTTTAAGCCCCACAAGCTTCTTAAGTGGTGGGACCCATCCCCACTTTCTATATAAGGAGAGGTCTTCTTCACTTTCGCCTTTCTTGCAACTTTTCATTTGGAGAATAGAGAGTTTCAACCCTAGGGTTCCTCTTGCCATTTTCTTACTTCTTCATCTCTAATCCACCACCAAACAATTGCTAAAAGAGAAATAGAGATCACCACCTTTTTCCTCTCCTCGAAAGCTTCTCATTGATACAATTTGTAGAGAAAACCAACCCATCTAGGGTTCCTTTTGATCAAGCTTTTGCTATTTGAAGGTCTTCCATTTAAGTGATCCTCTCCATCTTCTAGATTATTGTTCTTCTAGTTCTAGAGGAGCTTCATCTCCTTTATTGCAAGCTCTTCCTTCCTATTTCTTGGTTTGGCCATTCTAGGGTTTGTAATGGGTTACTTTTTGGGGGTTTTTGTGTAGCTTGGAGATTGGGCTTGGAAAGTGGTGATTACAGCTTGCTTAGCTAGTTTGGAAACCAAGGTAAGTTGATGAATGGAGTGTTTTAATGATTTCATGTTTTATATGGATTTTTACTATTTACCTTCATCTATGTCCTATGGCTAATATAGATTTTGAAATGGGTATATTGATGAGCTCTCTTCTCTTATTTAGTATCTTGGGAAAATGTGTGCATTACCTTTGGTTAAAAGTTCGTTTTGTCAATTTTTACATCTTCATTAATGGTGGTTGTTTCTTGTAATAAATGAGATGGAAGTTAATGTGAAGTAAATGTTTTGGTGGAATGGTTGTTGGAGGAATTGATGAGGACTATCGGGAGGCAAGGAGGCCTTTTTGTAAGTAGGAAAATGATTTAAGGAGGAGAAGAAAGCATGAAAAGAAGAAAATTGGGCATCAGAATTTGACTGCCCGCTCGAGTGTGCAGTCAAACTGCAGCATCTCGGGCAGTGGAACGACTGCTCGCTCGAGCGCACTATTGGGCGCTCGAGCGAGGAGACGTATTGCCTACCGCTCTCAGGGACAGAAAGCCTGTCCGCTCGAGCACGCTTATGGCCGCTCGAGCGGGCAGACCTTCTGTTTGCCACCCCTCCAGCGTAATCTTGCCCGCTCGAGCGCACCCCCCTCTCGGCCTGGACCACTTTTAGAGGAAGAAGGGATTGTTTGAGTCCTACCAATTGGAGGCAGGAAAGACTATGTGGAGCCTGGTTGAGGAAGAAGCCCCATTATAGAAACTCATTGAGGATTTATGGAATTGTCAATGTGTATGGGAAGCTCGGAATGTCCTAAATTTCAAGGAGTACCAAGTGAATAACTGAACCAACATACGGGAACCCATCCACATTGATTTATATCTTGTACCCTCAATATACGGTCCAGAATTAGTGTGGAAATCCATCATGACTATTGTTACTCTAAGTGCATATGTTTTAGCCCGTTTTCATGCATCATTGACAGTTTTTTTTTGACAATATTGTTACATGCCCTGAATATGTTCTGTCAGCCCTGTACTTGCATGATAAGTGACTAATGTGAAAAGTGTGCCTATAAACACTTTGTCCCGCCTGCCTGGGTGTTGTATACCAATATAGATATGTATATGTTTTGATTTTCATGTGACCT
This sequence comes from Persea americana, assembly GCA_029852735.1. NCBI lineage: Eukaryota > Viridiplantae > Streptophyta > Magnoliopsida > Laurales > Lauraceae > Persea > Persea americana. The sequence goes on from CM056811.1 coordinate 26,267,713, forward strand.
ATGTGTCGGCACCACTAAGCTTGGACGTCCTTGTCAGTCTGATCCACTGACTTGGGTCTCCCCCTCGTGCTCCTGCCAGCTACAGCCTGGATCCTATCCTGCCCTGTTACCCTATTCCGTGGCCGTGGTCTTGTCTAGCTATATGTATATGTATATATAATGTTGGTTCTCGCTACTTCGTGTGTCTGAGACTAACGCACTGAATGTGCTCTCATCACTCTAGTGATGGAGGATTTAGCTTTTGTGTGGTTGCCATCTTGCTAGTTCCCTGTTCATTGATACCCTACGTGTTTTATCTTGCACATGTGTTTTAAATAAATTGTGTATCTTATTTCATGGAAATAAATGCTTTGACATATTTTAATGTCTTCTAAAATTCTCTTTCGATTTCTTTTATTGTTTTAACTATTCACCCACCTGCTAGACCGTCGTGTTTGACCTACTCTTTGGTACTTAGGTCCAGATCCCGTTGCTTTTGAGGAGTCAGAGGAGGCGGTCAGTGAGCCACAATGTATAGTTGAATGGCAAGCTGACGATGTCATTTAGACATTGGGTCAAGCTAGGAGTTGCGAAACTTTTTGGGGGTTTATTGGTTGACACATTTTTAATAGATTCTTTTGGGTTGTACTGGCCTTTGTTGGCCATTAATTTTGGGGAATGCTTAATCAATTAACTGATCTTTTGTATAAACATTTAACTTTACATTTTGAAAATGCCAAATGATCATTGCTCACTCTAACGTCATGTTTATATATGTGTGTTATCAGTCTTGAAATGTGGAATGAGTTACCGATTTGATTTGCTACACGCTTCCACAATCTTGAAAGTGAATGATTTGTGTGCACGTGTGATATCCTCACTACGGAACCCTGTGGAAAATTAAATGAGTGTATCTTTATATTTATTGTTGTAACTATCATATCATTAGCTCGCCGATCCCGGACTAGGTGCGTTAACCCGGCCCGGGGTCACGACACATGGGGCCTCTTCATCCAAAGACAAAGGTAAGTCTATTTTTGTTCAAGGACCTACAATAACTGCTATGCCTCCAATTTATTCCAATATTACATAGCCGAATTATAGTCAAAAGTACAAAAGGTATGTGCCAAACTCAATTTCGTTCCCATATGTCACTTTTGTTGGATTAAAGGGCACATAAGACCACATTGTTATAAAATGAGAAATTTCTAAAGAAATTAGCAAATGAAGAACTTTGCATCTCCTCAACAGGTCAAGACTAAGACCATCTGGGTCCGTAAATCTGACCTACGCTGTCATGTGGTCTTCACTACATTAAGTGTTCAAGAATCAGATGTGTGGTACTTGGACAGTGGCTGTTCAAGGCATATGACAGGGAACAAAGTACTGTTCACCCATCTTGAAGATTATAATGGTGGAAATGTTCGGTTTGGAGATAGAGATAAGGCAAAAGTGGTTGGCAAATGTATAGTCTCTATTCCAGGTATGACTAAGCTTAAAAATGTATACTTGGCTGATGGTCTTAAAACAAATTTGTTGAGCATAAGTCAACTTTGTGACAACAGTCATGAGGTTTACTTTTCTACTAATGAGTGCATCATTGTAGATAAAAAGGGAAAAATAGTGCTCCATGGTAAAAGAAATCCTAACAATTGCTATGTGGTGTCCACCGATAATGAGATGTCATGCAATTCTGCAATGATAAGTAATGTTGATCTATTGCATCAAAGGTTAGGCCACATCAATCACAATGATCTGGAAAAATTGTCAAAATTTGAACTTGTTCGTAGGCTGCCCAAGCTTCAAAAGGCCACGAATAGTGTTTGTGGTCCATGTTAGGTTGGAAAACAAATAAGAGCTCCTCATAAAAAAAGTTGATTCTCTTACCACTAAGAGACCTTTAGAGCTGTTACACATGGATCTCATGGGACCCACAAAGTTTGAAAGTATCGGTGGTAAAAAGTACATTTTCTTAACCGTTGATGATTTTTCTAGATTGACTTGGGTCAGATTTTTGCACGATAAGTCAGAAACTTTCACTGTTTTTACTCACTTGTGGTCTTTACTTATTGCAGATAAGGGACAAGAATTTGGAGGAGTTTCACGAACTCGCTTCGATCATGGATCAGAATTTCAGAATTCTGATTTTTCTTCGTTTTGTACTCAAGATGGCATTAAACATGAGTTTTTTGCACCAAAAAATCCACAACAAAATGGAGTGGTTGAACGGAAAAATCGTGTGGTTCAAGAGATGGCACGTGTTATGTTGCATAGCAAAAATATCCCCAACACGTTTGGGCTGAAGCTGTTAACACCGCTGTCTATGTCATTAACTGTGTCTATCTCAGACCCAGAACTAAAACCATCCCATATGAGATATGGACTGGAGTTAAGCCAAACATAAAATATTTCCGAACCTTTGGTAGCAAGTGTTACATCTTCCGGGATTGAGAACACTTAACCAAATCTGACTCCAGAAGTGACGAAGGAATCTTCCTTGGTTACTCCTTGCCAAGCAAAGCCTATAGGGTTTTTCATTTGAAAAATTATGTAGTCATGGAGTCCATAAATGTAGTAGTCGATGATGCAGGAACATCTGATTATTTTTTTTATGATGAAGAAGGTATGATTTTTTCTCCTTCCTCTATGCAGGTCATGGATGAAATCTTGGAAAGTCAATTAGATCCTGAATCTAAAACTGAGAAGAAAGCTCCTGCGAAAGGAGACAATGTTGATCAACAGATAACAAACTCAGAAAGCATAGTCCCCGACATCATCCGTCACTTTGAAGAAAAGAGTGCTTCCAAAAGCTCAACATCAGTCTCCAACGTACAACAAACTGCCTCTTCACCTGTACCTCATCCTAGATCTCGGCTAGGAGAAGTTTTGAGAGATCATAGCAAAAATACTGTTATTGGTCCGATCACAGCCCCTTTGAAAACTAGAAGACAGGTACACGATGAGGTAAGTCATGTTTGCTATGTCTCTGTTGTTGAACCTAAAATTGTCAATGATGCTTTATGTGATGATAGTTGGATTAATGCTATGCATGATGAACTTGCTCAATTTGAAAGAAACTGTGTTTGGAAGCTTGTTCCAAGACCTCATCACACAAACGTAATCGGTACAAAATGGATCTTTAAAAATAAAACCGATGAGTTTGGATAAGTGATAAGGAACAAGGTTCATCTAGTGGCTCAGGGGTATACTCAAGTTGAGGGCATTGATTTTGATGAAATTTTTGCTCCTGTTGCTAGACTTGAGTCAATTAGACTTTTACTTGCCATTGCATGCTTTTTAAATATCAAATTGTTTCAAATGGATGTGAAAAGTGCTTTTCTAAATGGTTTTTTAAATGAGGAAGTCTATGTTGACCAACCAAAGGCATTTCAAGATCCTTATTTCCCGGATCATGTTTTTAAATTGCAAAAAGCTCTTCACGGTTTGAAACAAGCACCTTGAGCTTGGTATGAAATGTTGACAGTGTTTCTACTTGAACATGGATTTCAAAGAGGAAGTGTTGACAAGAACTTGTTCATTCAACAAGACAAGAAGAATATCCTTATTGCATAGGTTTATGTTGATGACATTGTTTTCGGTTCAACTTCTGAATCTCTGTCTAATAAATTTGATAAAAAGATGGCTAGCGAATTTGAGATGAGCATGGTGGGTGAACTCTCGTTCTTCTTGGGCTTACAAATTAAGCAAATGGCATTTGGAATCTTTGTGTCACAACCAAAGTATGCTCGGGAGTTACTTAAGAAATTTGGAATGATAGCCTCAAAACACTCAAGGATACCCATGAGTACAACTGTCAAACTCATTCTTGAGAGTGCTGGGAAGGACTTCAATGAGACTCTCTACAGAAGCATGATAGAGAGTCTCCTCCATCTCACTGCAAGTTGTCCTGACATTTCTTTTAGTGTGGATGTTTGTGCAAGATATCAGTCCAAACCAAAAGAATCTCATGTTAGTGCAGTTAAAAGAATTCTTAAGTCCGTCGGTGGTATAGTTGATTATGGAATTTGATGTCCAAAGATACAAACACTGCCATTGTTGGTTTTTCTGATGCAGATTGGGCTAGATGTGTAGATGACCGGGAAAGTACCTTCGGTGGATGTTTCTTTGTTGGAAATAATCTGGTGGCATGGCACAGTAAAAAGCAGACATCGACATCTTTGTCGACTGCTGAAGCGGAATACATTGCTGCAGGAAGTTGTTGCACACAGCGTCTTTGGATGAAACTGATGATGCAAGATTATGGAATTAAACAAACAATGTCTGTGTTTTGTGATAATTAGAGTGCAATCGATATTTCCAAAAATCCGGTACAACACTCTAGAACCAAACATATAGACATTAGGCATCATTTCATTCGTGATTTAGTGGAAAAGAAAATCATATCATTGCATCACATTCCTATTGAAAATCAGCTGGCGGACATCTTTACTAAACCATCGGATGCAACGCGCTTTGAATCCCTACGGAAATCTCTAGGGATTTCTCTCATTCCCAAAACTCCATTAATTTTCATTTATTTAATTGCACATGCACTTTTTCACATGACCAATTTTTTTTTCTCGTATGCACTGAATGGATCAATCTTGATTTTCACATGTTACTCTCCTCCCTTTTTCTTTAAGATGTGTCATGATAGTCATCTTGAACTAGAGGATCACGGCTATCTAAGAATGTGTGTGATAGTTGCCACTTGATTGGTAATTTTCATTTGGAGAAGGCTACCATGTTCATTAGTGTGAAAGTCACTTATGATGGTTCATCTCTCTGTCTTGCTTGTGCCAAATAAAATAAAATAAAATGAAACAAAAGAGAAAGTCACAAAAAGTGACTAAGCAAAGAAATTGAAAATCACAAAAGGTGATAACAAAAAAAAAAGAAAAGGGGAGAAATAGCACTATTTTTTAAAAAAGGGCATCATATATGAGAAAAAGATGGATTATCTAACTTGTTTTTGATGGGTGTGCTCCCTATGCAATAACGAAGTTCATCTCGAGGAGATTTAGGGGGAGTTGCTCACACACATGCCTTTTTTCATTTTTTTTATTTTTTGTCGTTTTTGGTAATACTGTTCACATATACACTGTACAATTACCTTGATGAAAATTTTCTCTCATTACTATGTTTCATGGAGTGTTTTGACCAATTAAAAGTCGTTAGTGGGTTTTCCCGCGTTACAATTAATGAATTCAAATTTCAAGGAGTTTGCTCGAGCGAACCTACACTTCGCTGGAGCGAACCTGGGCAATAACTGCACGCCAGCGCTTTTTCTTTCCGTTTTCGCCGTGCCTCTTCATTCTTAGTTTTCTCTTCTTCCCTCTGCGTTCGTCTCTGGGCTCCTCGTCCGCATCTTTCGTCTCCTGCTTTCTTCATCGCTCACAAGTACTTTTCATCAGGTATTTTTTTATTTTGTTTTATCTCCTTTTTCATAAAAACCTCAACTTTCTATTTTTGAATCATAATTTTCCATTCTTGATTTGTTTTTCATCAGATTTAGGGCTTCTTGTGGATTCCATTTTATTTTTTTTCATTCCATCTCATGTATTTTTGTCATCCCATTAGATTTTTCTGGAATCTGGAATATTTGTTGCTCTCAAGATAATCAAGGGGAGTGTTTCTCTTTTTTATGGATGGTTTGATTTTGGAAAACTCATCATATGGAATGGAATGGTATAATGGGTTTGTGCAATTTCTTTTGCTGCATTTCCTAATGATATTGTGGAACGAATTGAATTTCTGAATTTTCGTGGTAGAAGTGTGAATTATGGAGGAAGTTATGGTTTTTGCAGGGTTTTGGATGTGGATTTAGATGAGGATTTGGGTGTGAATTTGGATATGGATCTCAGGAGAATGGGATTATGTGGATTTTGAAGATAGGTGGATATGCCCAAATTTTTCTTTGTAGGGAATTGGAGGAGACTAATGTTTTTGACATGGAGTTCATAATGATTCCATGGGTTCTCTGACATGGATTTTTTTTTTTTGGCCCCCTTCAGACTAATTTTTTTTAATAGCTCCAAAGAAGAGATCCCATGCCGAGTCTTCGTCATCTCAGCCTTCTTTTGACCACACCAGGTTTCCTACTCTGGGCAAAGCCAAACAGTTCCAAGAACAGTATCAATCAAAGAGTGTGGAATCAGAAAGGGAAGTCACTGAAGAATTACATGATAAGATTGTATTCAGGAGCATGGCTACACGCAATTGGTTTTCACTGGTGAGATTTGAATCTAAGGAGATATATGTGGACTGGGTGCACGAATTTTATAACAATATAGAGGTTGAAGATAACGGGCGTCTCAAGACTTTTGGTAGAGGCAAGTGGATTACTGTTTCTACTGATGTCATAGCAAACTTCATACATATGCCTGTGGTCGCTAACCCGGATCATCCCATCCCCGCAGACACTCAGATTATCTATGATGATGTGGCCACAACAATTTGCGGAGCTGTCACTGCTTGGCCCAGAGGCCTTCTCCCCCATGAGAATTTGACAGCCGAGTACTGATTTCTTAATCGGTTCGTTTGCGACAATTTGGAGCTGAGGGTCACACTTCCGACGTTGCCCAAAAGAATGGTTATCTATTGTACTACATCGGAACAGGAAAACAGGTCAATATCCCATAGGTCATCTTGAATGTAATGGTCAAGACCTTATTTGCGAAGAAGAACTCGATACTTCTGTTTGGAGTCCTAATCTCTAAGTTCCTGGCATACAAGGAGGTTCCGAAGAAGCCCAGTGACGTCACTCAGAAGATTAGAAATCCGATCAATTCCCGTACACTTGCGCTATCGTCTGCTCATGCCCCACTTGCTCCTTAAGGTGATGAACCTCTTGAGGAAAAGGTTGCACCAGTTGCTCAGGTTCAGGGGGAGCAACAAGATAGGATTGATCAGCTGGCAGCTCAGATGCAGGGTTTGGTTGCGCATGTTGATGCGAGATTCGACGCTCTTGGTGCATGATTCGATGCCATTGATGTTACTCTTGCTACCATCCTTTCCCGATTGGGAAATCAATGATTTTTTTTTTGTTTCCGATGCTTGGTCTGAACTTTTGTTTATGGTTTATTTGATATGTTCTGGATGTTCCTTTCTGTTATCTGTTTAAACTCTTCTGTTTTGTTTTCCTTATTGTTTTGTCAATTCTTGAACAAAAAGGGGGAGCTTTATTGTTAATATCATTGTTTATATGCTTATGACTTGATTTTTAACATTATTGTTAATATCATTGTTTATATGCTTATGACTTGATTTTTAACATTATTGTTAATATCATTGTTTATATGCTTATGACTTGATTTTTAACTTCATTGATAAATACATTTGATTTGACCAGGTTTTTAGAGGCACATACACTCTTTTAGGCCAAGTTAGTTTAGGCTTGGGTTTTGGGTAGCATTTTTTTTATATTTAAGTGTTTTGTCCATGAATTGCCAAAGGGGGAGATTGTAAGATTTTTAGGTTGGCTAATTCATTGGGTAATGGACAAAACTGGATCTCTTTATAATGTAATTGTACTTAGAATGGACTGTCCAGGTTTTTCAAGAGAAGAAGTTCAGTCCTATCAGAACCGACAAAGGTCGCTCGAGCGATCCTTAATTCGCTCGAGCGAGCCGTCACAGAACCATCTTTGCTCAAGCCGTACTTTCAGTTCGCTTGACCCTTCTCTCAGCGCCAAAGGCAGAATGCAGTTCGCTCGAGCGAATCCAAGACTGTAGCTTCTTCGCTTGACCCAACCTATTTGATTGCTCGAGTGATCGTTTGAAGTTCAATTCTCGAAGATAGAAGCTTGTTCGCTCAAGCAAACCCCCTGGTCGCTCGAGCGAACCTGGGCGCGAAAATAGAAGCTTGCCCAGAACTCTCACCTGATTTGTCTCAAGTTGGTATTGCTAATCCGAATAAACTTCTAACACTTGAGGCACGAATCTAGGCCTATATAAAGCCTTTATCTCTCTATTAAACCTCACCTCTCTATCAAGATAAAACCCTAGAGAGAACTTGAGAGATCCGTCTTCCCCCAAAGCAATCATCTGAAGTGTTGAAGATCAAAGCTTTGGATTCATGCTCCATTCTACTCCGCTAAAGTAGAGACTCCTTGAAGACGGCTTCGAGGCGTTCGGTTCAAGTACGGTGAATGTGCACGGCGAGTAGTAGGCAAGATCGCGCAGTCCCTAGGTTGAGTTTCGACTGGGAAGGGTTGTGAGTTACTTGTAACTTTCTTTACATAGTGCTTGGTTGTCTGTTGGCCTAGACGATAAAACCTGTGGTTTTTTCCCAAGTAGGGTTTTCCACGTATAAATCCTATGTCCTTCTCTTTGTGTGGATTGCTTGATTTTAATCGGATCTAGGATTAACCACTAGTTTAATCGTTTTATTGAAAATCTAGTAGTGAATAGTTATTTGGGACCCAAGCCTGTGTTAAGGTCGAATTTTCAGATGCATTTGAAAATCATTGCCACTATGAGAAAGTTGATGACAAAGTATATTAAAAATGATGAGAAAACTCAAACTCATTTAAAAAAAATCAAAGTAGGAAACCTCGTATTGCCCCCATCTAAAAGCTCTCAATGGATTGAAGTGGCTTTTTCTTCAGTTATCTTAATTGGGTGTTTGGATTTTGGCTATTTAATGTTGTTTTGGATTGGTGAGGCAACGAAATATATTTGATCCAACCACACTGTGTTTTGAAAGATTAAATCCACTTAATTCTATGTATGTCTTTGATTTATGAAGTGGTCAAACCGTCAATGACAGGATTGTGGTCATATACATTTATTTTTCTTCACAACAAAGGATTCCTGCCCAACACATTGGTGAAGGATCCAGATCCTGTAGCCATAGGCTATTACACTTGATAACAATTTCTTTTAAGACCACACAAAAGGTCATACTCAAATCCACAGAAAAGGACTTTCAAGACCAGTCTATTTCTAAAGACACAAAAATTAGATAAAAAGGATGAAAAATAAAATATCATCTGTCAATATACATTTATGAAGGACCTATAATGAATATGATAATATACATTTGAAAAGCAAGGATACCAACAACAAGCACTTTAATAGCTTATCAATCAGCTGTAAATTTTTTGTCATCTCTCAAGGAAATAAATTAGCTACAATAATAAACATTAAGTAGATTAAAACAATTTGACAATCTATTAAGAAAAGTTGTGAATGGTATTCTTGCATGCAATACAATACTTTTTTCCTTTAACAAATGAGATGATGTCATCCATTGTTTATACAGTTCATACTTCCACCTTAGTTTTGGCCTACACATGTTATAAATACCTAACCTTTGACAATTTTGCAAAAAGTGGCTGCTCACACCTGCATTATCACGCATGGTACCCGAGACTTTTACCATTGCGCCAAGGCAATGATCATGATCAAATATCAAATATCACCAGAAAAATAAAAATAAATGAAAATAATAAGATAAATAAGACAATCATTGTACAAACCCTGACACAGATTCAATTCCAGCTAATAAGTAGTTGTAATACTGATCGGTTCAGGTTCCATCCAATGTTTCAACTCCATAAGCATAGTCTTGCGTGAGGACTTGTTTGTAGAAATTTGCAATATGAACCACATGAGTCGAAGACTCGGATATATAACCAATATAGCTGTAGATAAAATCATCAAAACACTGGTACAATTAAAATCATATTGTGGTAGATATTTCTAATAAGCATATTGACCCGTCCTAGAACATGGTTTGCAAATATAAATTATCCTGATGTTAACCGAGTGTCGTATCCACTGGAACAAAAAGGCTAAGTTGTGTTGGTTCCTTAATTCCGAAACTAATCCTAATAGAAAACAAAGTACTGATTCCTAAACTAATCCTATTTGAAGACGAAGTATTGGTTTGATTCCTAAATTAACCAAATAGAAGACAAGGGTATTGATTGCTAAATTAATAAATTGAGAAATAAGAAAAGTTTCGATTCAATCGGAGAAAAGATCTCAGGGTACGAATCCACTCTAACCTTGCACCATGGCAAGTATTGACCTAGGGGTTCTCTCTCAACGCTAAACGGACTTGTTCTGGTTACAAACCTAAACAGAGTCAACAAATAAAGGATGTGGGTGTAGATCAGGGCATAACCTATCTCTAAGGCATATATTATCTGAGATCTAACATCACATTCATTCAAGCACCGTTATATGACTAACATTCAAATCTACAAGATTAAAATACCAAAGAAAATAGATATTGCATTAAAAGAACAAAATCCAAAATGTCATATAACCAAAAGCATTTACAGAAAACCCTAAAGCCTATACATTACCATAAATACAAGATTAGGGCTTCATCGCAACCTTAAGACAAAAGTTTAGTTACTCATGGATGACGATTGGCGAAGAATCTCTGACGACATCCGCATTGATGCTCTTCCAAAGCTCCAAAACCTTGCTTTCGATCTTCTCCCAAGATGTGAATGTCTTCTAAAATGAGTATGAGCTTTTATTTATAGGTTTTGGGATGAAAAACCTTGTCAAAACGAGCACAAGGCGGACTCTCAGACAGTTTGGGCATCCGGACGCCAAGTACTAGGCATCCGGACGCCCGGAGGTAGTAGCCTCTGGGTATTTTCTGGATTTTTGCCATTTTCTCTATCTTATGCAAATTTCTTCTCAAAGCTGCTAGGGAACTTGTAAACATGAAAATAACATAATTAATGCTAATTAATATCAACTAAAGGTAGAACAAAGTCCTCGTTGAGGGTTCCAAATGATGCATTTTAGGTTCTCATCACATCCCCCAACTTACACTTTGCTAGACCTCGAGCAAAGCTAAAACACAAAGTAAGACTAACTAAGGCCACTTTCGTAGGGAGCACGACTGCACTTAGCATGTGCAACAAGCCTTTAAACCTCTAAGTCCCCCCTAGAGGACGAGTTATAGTCTTGTGAGGGTTTGCAATGAATCTACCCACAAAATTCCTAAAACCAAAACAAGACAGGGGGTATTTTCAGAAATGATATCTACGAACACTAGATATTCTTGATCATGGAGTTTTCAACATACATCACAAAGTTAGTTTCACAAATCCTATCTGTTGGTTAGAAATCCTTAAGATCATGTTAGAATAATTGATCGTGCATGGTGTCACGCCCCCAAACCCGGACCCTACAGCGGCCCGACCTCGGGGGGGCGTGAAATTGTGATTTAAGTAATAATTATATTTCTCCCAGGATCCGCGTGAGTGAGGACGACAATTCCAACTCATTCTGAATATTTTGCGGAAGCTTACGTGGCGTTGCGACTCGGATTCCGTGGCCATCGGATTCCGCTTCGCACACAACCGCTAGCATATAGCTATTGTATCAAGAATCATATCAGACTGGAACAAACCATCACATTAAAAATACAGAGCTGACAGTAACAGGATATTTCATTCCCACATATGTTCAAGTTACAAATATCAATGTGCATTAATTAAAAATCCCGGAGAACAGGCTAATAAAAGCCATACAAATAACAAGCTAAATAAACACTACCCCACATGTGATGTGACTCAGATGTCGAACTAAATGTCTACATGACATAGTCGACGCTACAAATCTGCAACTCATGGCTCCACAGCCAACACGTGCACTCAGCTCAGAGCAAAGAAATCTGGACCTGAGTACCAAAAGAGTGGGTCAGACACGACGGTCTGGCAGGTGGATGAAAAGATATAAACGATAATCTGAATAATAAAACATATCGTAAATCATGGTATTCGATCAAGAGTTGCATAGATTTGAAACCAGTGTAAACATGTATATCTGACAAAACATGTATTCATTTTTAAGCATGTGTAAAAGCATAAATATCTGGTAAAACATGCATTCCTTTAAAACAACTCTAAAACATGTACTCCTTTAAAATGACTGTAAAACATGTATTCCTCACATTGCAAACCCAGTCCATAGGCGGACCCTGCAAATTGCCCTTCTTCAGGGGAGCCACAATCGTGGGGAACGGATTGGCAACCACACTAAAGCTAAGTCCTCTCTATCACTAATGTGACGAGAGCAGGATCGGGCGTTGGTCTCTGACGAGAACCAACATTATACATACATATACATATAGCTAGACAAGACCACGGCCGCGGAACCGGGTAATCGGGACAGGATCCAAGCTGCAGCTGGCGGGAGCACGAGGGGGAGGCCCAAGTCAGTTGATCAGATTGACAAGGACGTCCAAGCTTAGTGGTGCCGACTCACGGTGACATGAGAAATCAAAACATGTACAAAACTATATCGGTATAAAACATTCGGGCAGGCGGGATACGGTGCTCGTAGGCACGTATTTCATATCACTATCTTTTCATGCATAAACGGGACTGGCAGGACATGTCAGGTGCATAAATCAGAGTTTGCGATAAAACCAGTGATATCAGGTAAGGATACGTATAATCTGAGCAAAACGATGAAAATGAATCCTTATACAGCTACGGATTATATATTGGGGCTCCTATATTAAAACAACATGTATAAGGATCTTGTATGTCTATTATTACCCTTAGTATGGTACTCGAATGATTGAGGACATACCAAGTTTCCTTATGCAAGTTGATGAATCCAAAAGTCCCAATACATTTCCGAGATGGTGTTTCTTTCTAAGTCAATCTCCTTATGTCATCCCCTGGGTCTTTCCAAGGTGGTAGGGCATCAGAACAACCCATCCAAACCTTTAAATACCATATTTGAAACCAATAGAAAAGACTCAGGAATTCTGGGTGCAACTCGGTCACCTGTCGGTCAGATGGCGGTTAGCCGCCGAGGTGATCGGCGGTTAGCCGCTGGATAACCGCGGGGCTGACCGCGGTTCCCCTGCTAAAATATATCATTCTGTGTTTCTAACCGCGCATATCGATCACCTGGCGGTCGCAGGGTTTTGGGGTGGCGGTTAGCCGCTAGCTGACCGTGGGGCTAACCGTGGTTCACCTGTCAAGACACAGCATTCTGTGTTTGTAACCGAATCTGGGTCGGCTAGCCGCCGGTCACCTGTCGGCTAGCCGCCAAGGTGACCGCCCGCTGACCGCCTGTAAGACCCCGCCCCGAGAGTTTCCGATTAGTGTTAATTAAGACGTGTTTTAGTTATAAGTGAGATTAGTGGAAATTGGTTAAATCTGGATTAGAATAGCTTTTTATAGCTTTGAATAATTTTGGGAACTCTTTTGGATCTAGTGGGGCCCTTTGGGGGTTCCTTTTCTTGTGTCTTGATTAGTTTGAGGTTTATTTGTTAATTCTGGAAACTTGTAGATTGCTCCGTCTAATGTATTTTATGATTCCCGACAACTTCGTATTTGCTCCGTTTCGATTCGAGACCTCTAAACCCTACTTTGCCATTGATAGGGGTAAAACAGTCTTTTTACACAAAATCTGGACACAATTTTCAATGTCTCCGAAACTTGTAAAATATATACTTTTTGGAAAGTAGAAATTTCGACGATCAATTCTTCCTTCTTCGTCGAAGCCGTCCGAAGCCCGTAGATTGATGTTCTAGCCCATTTTAGACTTTTAAGTTGTGGGACCCATTGCCTTAGCTATATAAGGGGAAGTCTTCTTCTTCTTCCTCTTCTTGCAACTTCTTGAGAAAAAGAGGAGTCCCAGCCCAGCCTAGGTTTTTCTCCATTGCTTCTTGCTTCTTCTTCTCTCAATCTCTCTCAAATCTCTTGCTAAAGGCAAAATGGAAGTAGTAGTCTTCTTCCCCTCCATGAGAGCTTCCTCTTGATACCATTTGTGGAGAGAGCCTCCCATTCCAAGCTACCTATTGAGCTAACTCTTGCCATTAGAGGACTCTTCATGTAAGTTCTTCTTCTCATCTCTTGATTGTGTGTTCATCTAGCCTAGGAGGTGCTTCACCTTGATTATTGGAAGTTATCTCCATCTATTTCTTGATTTTGTCATTTTAGGGCTTGTAATGTTGTATTTTGGGGATTTTTGTGTAGATTGTAGTTTGTGAGCTTGATTGAAGGATTAGAGCTTGATTAGCATTCTTGGAGACCAAGGCAAGTGGATGAATAGATTTGATTTGGATAAGTTCTTACTTTGTCAAAAATGTGGATTTTTACTATTCATATGTCATTGATTTATCATGATTCCATAATGTTTTAGAAATGCATTTATTGACATGGTTTCTTTCTTAGCTTTATGATTATAAATGCATTCCTCATCAAAGTTTATTTTGGGTCATTATGAGCTTCTTAAATGGTATTGTACTTGCCTTAAATGGAATTTGGATTGGTGGGTGAATTAATACATTGGTGGAATGGTAGTTGGTGGATATGGGTAAAGGTTAAATGGAAGGGAATGGACCCATTCCACATCAGAAAATGGTTGGAATGAAGATGGAATGGTTTGGGAGAGAAATGACCGAAATCTGCACCTGATGTGTAGTTCCCGCAGCTGGGCGGTCAGCGGGCGGTCACCTCGGCGGCTAGCCGACAGGTGACCGGCGGCTAGCCGACCCAGATGCGGTTAGAAACACAGAATGCTGCATTTTGACAGGCGAACCGCGGTCAGCCGCGCGGTCACCTCGCGGCTAACCGCCAACCCCAAACCCAGTGACCGCTAGGTAGCCGTGAGGCGCGGTTAGAAACACAGAATGCTACATTTTAGCAGGGTGAGTCGCGGTCAGCTCCGCGGTCAGCCAGCGGCTAACCGCCGATCACCTCGGCGGCTAACCGCCATCTGACCGACAGGTGACCGAGTTTAACCCAGAATTCCTGAGTCTTTTCTATTGGTTTCAGTTATGGTATTTAAAGGTTTGGATGGGTTGTTCTGATGCCCTACCACTTTGGAAAGACCCAGGGGATGACATAAGGAGATTGACATAGATAGAAACACCATTTCGGAAAAAGGTATTGGGACTTTTAGATTCATCAACGCGCATAAGGAAACTCAGTATGTCCTCTATCATTCGAGTACCATAATTAGGGTAATATAGACATACGAGATCCTTATACATGTTGCTTGAATATGGAAGCCTCAATATTTAGTCCCTAATGATATTAGAAATTATTGTTTTGCTTTACTCGAACTATATATATAATTACCCGATCTTAATGGTTTTGTCTCAAATTCCGATTTGTACAACCGTTATGTCCTGCCAGCCCGTGTATACATGAACTGTTAATGATATGAAATGTGTGCCTACGAGCACCATACCCCGCCTGCCCGTATGTTTTATATTGATATAGTTTTGTATATGTTTTGATTTATCATGTAACCTATGAGTCGGCACCACTAAGCTTGGACATCCTTGTCAGTCTGATCAACTGACTTGGGTCTCCCCCTGTGCTCCCGCCAGTTGCAACTTGGATCCCGTACTGTCCCGTTACCCGGTCCGCGGCCGTGGTCCTGCCTAGCTATATGTATATATATATGTTTATAATATTGGTTCTCGTCACTTCATGTGATTGAGCCCAATGCACTGTATGTGCTCTCATCACTTTAGTGATAGAGAGGATGTAGCTTTAGTGTGGTTGCCACCTAGTCAGTTCCTGTACCTTGAATACCCCGCATGATTTATACTGCATCTGTACTTTAAATGAATTATGCATCCTGTTTTATGACAGTTTTCGTTATAACCATGATATGCTTTGATTTCTGTATTGGTATATCTATTCACCCACCTGCCAGACCGTCGTGTCTGACCCATTTTTGTGGTACTCAGGTCCAGCTCCCATCTTTGCCCTTGAGGAGGAGCCAGAGGAGGCGGTCGGTGAACCGCAACGATTAGTAGAGTGGCAAGCTGACGATGTCATGTAGACATTCGGTTTAGCTCGGAGCTACGAACATTTTGGGAATTTTGAGAATGACATTGTTTTATACTTTTGGGTTGTATTGGCCTTTGTTGGCCTTTATTTTTGGGAAATGTTAATTAACTTGAGTTTTGTTAAACCTTAACTTAATATTCTGGGGATGCTAATGAGATCATTGCTCACTCTGTCATCATGCTATACATGTTTATTAACAGTCTTAGTAGATGTGAATGGACTGAAAGTTTGATTTGCTACACGCTTCCGCACCAATATAAATGTTCTATGAGTGTATCAGGATTCCTCACCGCGGAAACCTGTGGGAAATTAAATAAATGTTTAATCCCTATTTAACACAAGGGGCGGTTCGTTGTCCTTCCACGCCGCCCCCGTCGCGGTCCCGGGGCCCCCGGTCCGGGGTCGCGACAGGCTGGTATCAGAGCGAGACGTGTTTCAGGCAATTAAAAGAAACTAGAAATCCTAAGGACGTGGCGAGGATCCGTTAGACTTCTTGTTCGATTTTTCGTTAGTTAGACTCGTGTGAGCAATGTGTGACCCTTATATGACTTTATGTGCTAACAATTTGTTTTACAGTGATATGCCACCTCGAAAAAGACCCGTAACTGACAATCCCACCGCAAGCAATAGTGAACACACCGGGCCACTAGGAAACGGTACTCCAGATCCAAATATGCAGAATCAATTCCAACAGATGATGCAAGCCATGCTTGACCAGCAACGTCAAGCCAACGAAAATCAAGCCAGAATGCAAGAACAAATGGCCAGAAAGGATGAAGAGAATGCTAGAGAGATGGCTACGATGTAAAGGCAGTTGCTAGAAGTGTTGGAAAGGAGACCTGAACCGGCACCAGCGCAACCTCCAGGCACTCAGATCGTCATCAACAATAGGGAACATGATCCCAATGCGCTGTACGAGAAGTTTAGGAAGAGGGGTCCCAAGGAGTTCACTGGGCATGAGGACCCACTAGCTGCAGACGACTGGTTGGAGCAGACGGAGAACATCTTCGAGATATTCAGATGTATTGGTAGACAGCAAGTGCAACTCACCGCTTCCATGTTCACCGGCCTAGCGGATATATGGTGGAAAACAATCAAGGCTGAGTATAGGACCATAGCAGACGCAGAGGCTTGGGCAAGTTTCAAAAGACAATTCAGTGACAAATATGTACCGACGCATGTGAAGAGGCAAAAGGCCATTGAATTCCAGCAGCTCGTACAAGGTAACACGACCGTGCAAGAGTACCTCACGAAGTTTGAGAGGTTGTCTCGATATGCCCCCGAGTTAATTGATACTGTGGAGAAGAAGATAACGAAGTTCCTTGAAGGACTTAACCCGATCATTGAGAGGGATGCCACGGGTGTTGTACCACCTATTACTTTTGAAGAGGCTGTGAGAAGGGCCTACAAATTTGAGAACCTGAACAACAAGATCCTCAAGATCCAAGGAAAGGCACCAGCTCACCAACAGAATCACCAACCAAGGAACCATCAGAACAAGCGACCGAGGCATGAACAAAACGTGCAGAATGCTCTAGTTTGCGTCCATTGTGGTAAGAACCATGAGAGTGCTCAATGCCGTACGATTACGGGAGCATGTTTCAGATGTGGATCCATGGCACACCAGCTCAAGGACTGCCCAAGGCAAGCTGGGCAAGGTAACAACAGGCAGAATCAGCAACAACAAGGAACACAGCGCCAGGCACCACCTCAGAACGCACTAGCCGTACAGAACCAGCCAAGGCCACTCCAGCAACAGGCTCCACAGCAACAATATAGACCTCCACAACAGCAGCAAGCTCGTCAGCAAGGACAGAATCAGAATCAGCGTCCTCCTCAGCAGTATAGGAATGCACAGCAAGGAAGGCAGCAACAAGCTCAGAACAGGCCTCAGCAGCGAGGACAAGTGTATGCAATTAACCAAGCTGATGCAGAGGCAGCAGATAACGTGGTGGAAGGTACACTCCTAGTTTGTGGATTTGAAGCTAAGATTTTGTTTGACCCTGGCTCTACGCACTCCTTCTTGTCTCCAAAATTTTCTAAGTTGATTGATATGCCTGCTAGAGAACTTGAGTATGTGTTGACAGTGTCCACTCCCGTAGGCAAACAAGTTGTGTGTAGGAAGTATTATCCTAGATGTGCTATTAAGATAGGAGATGTGGTGTTACCGGCGAATCTCATTTTGTTGGAGATGTTTGATTTCGATGTCATTCTAGGAATGGATTGGTTAGCAGGATACCATGCTACGATGGACTGTTTCCATAAGACCCTCACGTTCAAATTAGAGGAGACCCCAGCAGGTGTTTTGTTCCATGGGGAGAGAAGAAATTCTTGTCCAAGATTCGTCTCAGCATTGAAGGCTGATAGACTAGTGAGAAGTGGATGTGAATGCTATTTAGCGTTTATCACGGAGGATAAACGGTCCCAAGGGGTGGAGGAGATCCCAATTGTTTGCGAATTCCTAGACATTTTTCCAGAAGAAATTCCAGGTTTACCACCGGTTAGGGAGATTGACTTCACCATCGAATTGTTACCAGGGACCGCTCCGATATCTATCGCACCATACAGAATGGCTCCAGCGGAATTAGGAGAGTTGAAGATTCAGTTGCAAGAATTGTTGGATAAAGGTTTTATTAGACCAAGCGTCTCACCTTGGGGAGCTCCAGTTTTATTCGTAAAAAAAAAAGACGGTTCCATGAGAATGTGCATTGATTACCGGAAATTGAACCAAGCTACCATCAAGAACAAGTATCCATTGCCAAGGATAGATGAATTGTTTGACCAATTGCAAGGTGCTGCTTACTTTTCGAAGATCGATCTAAGATCAGGTTATCATCAGCTGAGAGTTAGAGATTCAGATGTATCGAAGACAGCGTTCCGGACGAGATATGGACACTATGAGTTTCTAGTGATGCCATTTGGACTGACGAATGCACCAGCAGTATTCATGGCTTTGATGAACAAAATATTCGCTGAGTACTTAGACCAATTCACAGTGGTGTTTACTGATGATATTTTGGTGTACTCTAAGTCTAGAGAAGAACATGAAGAGCATTTGAGGATAGCATCGCAACTCCTAAGAGACAATCAATTGTTTGCGAAGCTCTCTAAGTGCGATTTTTGGCTTGAAGAAGTCGCATTTTTAGGCCATATCATTTCCAAAGAAGGATTATCAGTGGACCCAGCCAAGATAGATGCAGTTGTGAAGTGGGAAAGACCGAAGAACGCGTCAGAAATCAGGAGTTTTCTTGGATTGGCGGGTTACTATCGAAGATTTGTGCAAGGATTTTCGTCGATTGCAGCTTCATTGACAAAGTTGACCAAGAAGAATGCACCCTATGTGTGGACAGACCAATGCGAGACCAGCTTCCAAGAGTTGAAAAAGAGATTAACGTCAGCACCCGTCCTCACTTTACCATCCGGGAGCGGCAGTTACACCATCTTTACAGATGCTTCGAATATAGGACTCGGTTGTGTGTTGATGCAAGATAGAAAAGTCGTTGCGTATGGATCCCGGCAGTTGAAGGACCACGAGAAGAACTACGCGACGCATGATCTGGAATTAGCAGCGGTCGTTTTTGCGCTAAAGATGTGGAGACATTACCTCTACGGAGAGAAATTCGAAGTCCACTCCGATCACCGCAGCTTACAGTATTTGTTCTCTCAGAAGGAGTTAAATATGAGACAAAGAAGATGGATGGAATACATCAAAGATTACGATTTTCCGATCAAATACCACCCGGGTAAGGCAAATGTAGTAGCCGATGCCCTGAGTAGGAAGTCAGCTAGTGTGGCAAGCCTAAGAGTTACGTGCTTCTTTCAGCAATTTGAAGAGTTGGGGGTAGATTTTCAGCCCCTAAGCGAGGGAGTGATGTTAGCCAACATGTCAGTGTCTGAACCCTCGTTCATTCGGAAGATCAAGGAAGACCAATTGCAAGATCCAGAGTTGGCCAAGATTTCAGAGCATATAGCAGAACGTCCTGATTTCCGTATTGTGGATGGAGTCTTATTCTATCGTGATCGTCTATGCGTGCCCAATATTGAAGATTTGAATAATGACATTATGACAGAGGCACACAGTACGAAATACTCTATGCATCTGGGTAGCACGAAGATGTATCAGAATTTGAAGGGCAGATTTTGGTGGAACAACATGAAGAGGGAAATAGCAGCTTTCGTTTCACGATGTTTGACGTGTCAGTTGGTGAAGGCAGAGCATCAGAGACCTCCAGGGTTGTTGCAGCCATTAGAGATCCCAGAATGGAAGTGGGAACATATCACCATGGATTTCATCTCGGGATTGCCAAGGACCAGAAAAGGGAACAACTCCATTTGGGTAATTGTGGACCGTCTCACCAAATCAGCTCATTTTATTCCGATGAAGACCGGAGAGAAAATGCATATGTTACCTCTCGCAGAGTTATTTGTCAACGAGATTGTCAGCCGTCATGGGCAGCCAGTCTCCATTACTTCAGATAGAGATAGCAGATTCGTCTCGAGATTTTGGAAGACTTTGCATGAGTCTATGGGGACAAAGCTTCAATTCAGCACAGCGTATCACCCACAAACAGATGGTCAGTCGGAAAGAACAATTCAGACCCTTGAAGATATGCTTCGAGCGTGTGTGCTAGATTTCAAGACCCAATGGGATGAGACCCTACCGCTTTGCGAGTTCGCCTACAACAACAGTTATCATTCGAGCATCGGAATGGCGCCTTTTGAGGCATTGTATGGTAGGAGGTGTAGAACTCCAGTTTGTTGGGAAGAAGTTGGTATCCGCAGTTTTCATGGACCAACTATGGTGAGTGAAACCAGCGACAAAGTCAAGTTGATCCAAGAACGTCTGAAAGTAGCCCGGAGTAGACAGAAGAGTTATGCAGACTCTCATCGCAGGGACTTACATTTTAAGGAAGGAGATAAGGTTTTCTTGAAGGTGTCACCTACTAGAGGAACTTTGAGATTCGGACAGAGAGGCAAATTATCTCGGCGATACATTGGACCCTACGATATCGTGAGCAAGATTGGTGACGTGGCTTACAGATTAGCCTTACCACCTGAGCTTTCCGGCGTACACAATGTGTTCCATGTGTCTATGTTGAAAAAGTACGTCCCCGACCCGTCACATGTACTCCGTCATGAACCATTAGAGATCAGAGAAGATGCCACTTATGTCGAGAAGCCTATTCAGATCATCAATACGAAGGAACAAGAACTGAGGACAAGGACTATACAATGGGTGAAACTGCTCTGGGAAAATCACGGACCTGAAGAGGCAACGTGGGAATTACGGGATCAAGTTCAGAAGAAGTATCCGCATCTACTACCCGAGGTTAGTTATTTTATTTCATTTGGTGGACCAAATGCCCTAAGGGGTGGAGGATGTAAGACCCCGCCCCGAGAGTTTCCGATTAGTGTTAATTAAGTCGTGTTTTAGTTATAAGTGAGATTAGTGGAAATTGGTTAAATCTGGATTAGAATAGCTTTTTATAGCTTTGAATAATTTTGGGAACTCTTTTGGATCTAGTGGGGCCCTTTGGGGGTTCCTTTTCTTGTGTCTTGATTAGTTTGAGGTTTATTTGTTAATTCTGGAAACTTGTAGATTGCTCCGTCTAATGTATTTTATGATTCCCGACAACTTCGTATTTGCTCCGTTTCGATTCGAGACCTCTAAACCCTACTTTGCCATTGATAGGGGTAAAACAGTCTTTTTACACAAAATCTGGACACAATTTTCAATGTCTCCGAAACTTGTAAAATATATACTTTTTGGAAAGTAGAAATTTCGACGATCAATTCTTCCTTCTTCGTCGAAGCCGTCCGAAGCCCGTAGATTGATGTTCTAGCCCATTTTAGACTTTTAAGTTGTGGGACCCATTGCCTTAGCTATATAAGGGGAAGTCTTCTTCTTCTTCCTCTTCTTGCAACTTCTTGAGAAAAAGAGGAGTCCCAGCCCAGCCTAGGTTTTTCTCCATTGCTTCTTGCTTCTTCTTCTCTCAATCTCTCTCAAATCTCTTGCTAAAGGCAAAATGGAAGTAGTAGTCTTCTTCCCCTCCATGAGAGCTTCCTCTTGATACCATTTGTGGAGAGAGCCTCCCATTCCAAGCTACCTATTGAGCTAACTCTTGCCATTAGAGGACTCTTCATGTAAGTTCTTCTTCTCATCTCTTGATTGTGTGTTCATCTAGCCTAGGAGGTGCTTCACCTTGATTATTGGAAGTTATCTCCATCTATTTCTTGATTTTGTCATTTTAGGGCTTGTAATGTTGTATTTTGGGGATTTTTGTGTAGATTGTAGTTTGTGAGCTTGATTGAAGGATTAGAGCTTGATTAGCATTCTTGGAGACCAAGGCAAGTGGATGAATAGATTTGATTTGGATAAGTTCTTACTTTGTCAAAAATGTGGATTTTTACTATTCATATGTCATTGATTTATCATGATTCCATAATGTTTTAGAAATGCATTTATTGACATGGTTTCTTCTTTAGCTTTATGATTATAAATGCATTCCTCATCAAAGTTTATTTTGGGTCATTATGAGCTTCTTAAATGGTATTGTACTTGCCTTAAATGGAATTTGGATTGGTGGGTGAATTAATACATTGGTGGAATGGTAGTTGGTGGATATGGGTAAAGGTTAAATGGAAGGGAATGGACCCATTCCACATCAGAAAATGGTTGGAATGAAGATGGAATGGTTTGGGAGAGAAATGACCGAAATCTGCACCTGATGTGTAGTTCCCGCAGCTGGGCGGTCAGCGGGCGGTCACCTCGGCGGCTAGCCGACAGGTGACCGGCGGCTAGCCGACCCAGATGCGGTTAGAAACACAGAATGCTGCATTTTGACAGGCGAACCGCGGTCAGCCGCGCGGTCACCTCGCGGCTAACCGCCAACCCCAAACCCAGTGACCGCTAGGTAGCCGTGAGGCGCGGTTAGAAACACAGAATGCTACATTTTAGCAGGGTGAGTCGCGGTCAGCTCCGCGGTCAGCCAGCGGCTAACCGCCGATCACCTCGGCGGCTAACCGCCATCTGACCGACAGGTGACCGAGTTTAACCCAGAATTCCTGAGTCTTTTCTATTGGTTTCAGTTATGGTATTTAAAGGTTTGGATGGGTTGTTCTGATGCCCTACCACCTTGGAAAGACCCAGGGGATGACATAAGGAGATTGACATAGATAGAAACACCATTTCGGAAAAAGGTATTGGGACTTTTAGATTCATCAACGCGCATAAGGAAACTCAGTATGTCCTCTATCATTCGAGTACCATAATTAGGGTAATATAGACATACGAGATCCTTATACATGTTGCTTGAATATGGAAGCCTCAATATTTAGTCCCTAATGATATTAGAAATTATTGTTTTGCTTTACTCGAACTATATATATAATTACCCGATCTTAATGGTTTTGTCTCAAATTCCGATTTGTACAACCGTTATGTCCTGCCAGCCCGTGTATACATGAACTGTTAATGATATGAAATGTGTGCCTACGAGCACCATACCCCGCCTGCCCGTATGTTTTATATTGATATAGTTTTGTATATGTTTTGATTTATCATGTAACCTATGAGTCGGCACCACTAAGCTTGGACATCCTTGTCAGTCTGATCAACTGACTTGGGTCTCCCCCTGTGCTCCCGCCAGTTGCAACTTGGATCCCGTACTGTCCCGTTACCCGGTCCGCGGCCGTGGTCCTGCCTAGCTATATGTATATATATATGTTTATAATATTGGTTCTCGTCACTTCATGTGATTGAGCCCAATGCACTGTATGTGCTCTCATCACTTTAGTGATAGAGAGGATGTAGCTTTAGTGTGGTTGCCACCTAGTCAGTTCCTGTACCTTGAATACCCCGCATGATTTATACTGCATCTGTACTTTAAATGAATTATGCATCCTGTTTTATGACAGTTTTCGTTATAACCATGATATGCTTTGATTTCTGTATTGGTATATCTATTCACCCACCTGCCAGACCGTCGTGTCTGACCCATTTTTGTGGTACTCAGGTCCAGCTCCCGTCTTTGCCCTTAAGGAGGAGCCAGAGGAGGCGGTCGGTGAACCGCAACGATTAGTAGAGTGGCAAGCTGACGATGTCATATAGACATTCGGTTTAGCTCGGAGCTACGAACATTTTGGGAATTTTGAGAATGACATTGTTTTATACTTTTGGGTTGTATTGGCCTTTGTTGGCCTTTATTTTTGGGAAATGTTAATTAACTTGAGTTTTGTTAAACCTTAACTTAATATTCTGGGGATGCTAATGAGATCATTGCTCACTCTGTCATCATGCTATACATGTTTATTAACAGTCTTAGTAGATGTGAATGGACTGAAAGTTTGATTTGCTACACGCTTCCGCACCAATATAAATGTTCTATGAGTGTATCAGGATTCCTCACCGCGGAAACCTGTGGGAAATTAAATAAATGTTTAATCCCTATTTAACACAAGGGGTGGTTTGTTGTCCTTCCACGCCGCCCCCATCGCGGTCCCGGGGCCCCCGGTCCAGGGTCGCGACACCGCCCAGTTACGGGAGCTCTGCATCAGGTGCAGATTTCAGCTCTTTCCTTCCCATCCCTTTACACCTCAACTTCACCCATTTCCTAACATGAAATGGGTCTATTCTCTTCCATTCCACATCTCATTCTTTTCTCCAACCACCATTCCATCAATGCATTGATTCCTCTTCCAAAACAAACCTCATTCAATGCAAATACAAATCTCATTCATGAAATCCACAATGGCAAAACATGCTTTAGTAGATGCATGCATACATTCTCATGAAAATTGGCTAAGAGAAAATCTTATCAATAAGCATATGAAACATGGGAAACTAGAGGAAAATGACTAGTAAAATCCACATTTTCAATAAAACAAAAACTCATTCAAATCAAATCCATTCATTCACTTGCCTTGGTTTCCAAAGTAGCTAATCAAGCTCCTAATCACCCTCTCAAGCCACAAATCTCCAATCTATACAAAAGCTCCAAAAAAAAACCCATCTTAGAACCCTAAAATGGCAAACCAAAGAACAAGAAGAAGAGAGCTCCCAAAAGAGAAGGTGGAGACTCTCTAGAGCTAGGAAAACACAAATCTAGGAGATTGAAGGAATTGCTTACTTGGAAGTGCTTCAAATGAAGAAGACTAGCTCAAGGAGAACCTCAATGTGGCTGGATTTCTCTTCTAATGGCATCCATAGAGAGCTTGAGATGAGGGGAAGAAGGAGATGGGCACAAATCTCTCATTTTGGCAAGCTTGGAGGTGGGTCTTGTGAGAAAACAAGAAGAAGAAGAGGAAAGGGAAAAACCCCAGGCAGAGGCTCCTCTCATGCTGCTGGAACGAATGGGGAAGAAGAAGATGGGCTGGCCTTTTGTAAAAAGGGTGGGTGTGGGTCCCACCATCACTCAAACTTGTCGGACTAAAACATCGGTTTCTGGGCCCCGGATGCAATCGACGAAGAAGAGAAAAATGTTCCTCATAAAACCTATTTTTCAAAAAGTATAATTTTGGCATGGTTTTGAGATCTCGGAATTTGGGTCCAGATTTTTGTGTAAAAAGACTGTTTTACCCCTATCATTAGCAAAGTAGGGTTTAGAGGTCTCAAACGGAAACGAAGCAAATACAAAGGTTGTCGGGAATAATAAAATACATTAAACGAAACAAATTACCGGTATCCGGAATTATTGCACAAATCCCAAAACTAATCAAAACACAATAAACGAACCCCCAAAATCACACAAAACTCACAAGGGAAACCCCCAAAAGTTCCACTCAATCAAAAGAGTTTCAAAATCATTCAAAGCTATAAAAAGCTATTCTAATCTAGATTTAACCAAATTCCACTAATCCCACTTTAGAAAACTAGTCCAAAATTAAGAAGGCACTAATCCCAGAAATTAGGGGTCGGGTTCTCACACATGGTGAAAATTGTGTATATATAGAAGTATGAAAGCATAAAACGATCTACTAAGACTTCATGTGAAAACACATATTTTCTTTTTCTTTCCAAAATTATGGGCCACCTAACCTCAATAAAAGACAAGATGACTCATTGCAAGGTAACTGTGGTGGTTTTCACACTATTGTTTTTCAAAGGCCGTAACAACACTATTTTGATTTTTTTTATTTTTTTATTCATGCGTAATTGTGCAATGCCTAGGCCCCTTAAGCTTTCTAATTAACCCTTGTAATGAGCATTCAACCAATGACTCCCAAAACAGTTGTCTTTAGGGCACTAGGTATGGCAATACCCCTTTAAGTTTATTGGCTCTGGTTAAAAAGGCTACGAACCCAAACTAGTCACACAACTTTTTCTTTTTCTCTCTTTATATAGATATATATATATATATAAGACGGTCCCCAACAATAGGTAGCCCTTTCCATATGCCCGAATTCGATATTACTAAGGATTGGCTTTCAAACATAATTGTTCTGTGGCTCTCACAAGAATGGAAATCATAGCATCACATTTCAAAATAAATCTATAAAATACGTGTTGAAGTGGTGGATCAATCATTCTACAATTTCTCAAAAACTCATTCCTAAAACAAGATAGTGAATGGAAAGGGATAGACTCCTCATCAGAGGGAATGGAAAGGGGGACATCCGCTGGACCAGGCCGATGGAAGAACAATATGGTGAGCAAATGAGGAAAGGGTAAAGGCCTCTTCTTTTCCATATCTTTTTTGGACTCTTTAAATAGCCTATTAACTTTGCACATCTCTTGAAAAATCATATGAAGTATAGAGACCGCATATCCAGAGTGGATAGCGTACAAAGTCTCAAGGAAGTCCCCCCTCCTCTCATCTTTGTGATGTGTGGGAAATGCATTTGCATGCAGCACCTGATCATGAGCCACAACCTCTGCGGTAGGTAACTACGACGAGTACTCGTGTAGTTATCCTTGCTAAAACGACCCCCACACATTTCATTGGTGATACTGGCCACAATGGGGGTGGCTGGAAAATGGGGGAAGCCTCCCGCATTGGGGCGATAGCCTAGGGCATGTGGAATATCATCCTTAGTGATAGAAAAAATACGCCTATCAATACGGGAGGACAATATATTACCATACTGCCCCGTTAGTTCCAAAATTTGATAGAAAAGTCGTACCAAACGGGGGTAAGCCGGGGGAAAAGGGCCACACAAAGTCGTTAATTGACGCAACCTTAGCTGTTGAACCGCCCAAAATGTGGTTTGGTCGGTTTCAAAGAATTGCAAGTCAAAGACGGTTTGTCTATCCAATTGTCTGTTGGCCCATTCCGCATCTGGTTGGTCACGTTGCAGAGTGAGTGCAGTCCGTTTACGGGGCTTTGGATTTGAAGAGCCCTCATCCGCTGGGGCATTTGATTTGCTCCTCCTTTTTCAAAACATTTTTATTTTATTTTTTATTTTTTTTAGGTGACAATAAGAAACTAAAAGAAGAAAGGGAAATAAGCCTACCAACAACTTATAACAATTGTAAAAGGTAATAAAAATAAACAAACATACCTTTTTTTTTTTTTTTGAAAATTACTCACAAATTGCTTGCCGGAGCTCCAGGAAGGTCGCCGGAGAAGATGAACGGAAAAGTTTGCCAGAGAAAAGTGGACGCCACCAGCGTGTAGAGGAACTCGTGGGTAAGAGAACCCAACTGTTGCAATTGATTGGAGAGGTCTGAGCGCCGGTAGATCTGACCGGAAAGCTTGACTTTTTCCAGCTAGAATGTAGGCTTGGACAACACTTAACTGAATGAAGAGGGAGGTAAAATGGAAGAGGGAGGGGAGAGGAAGAAAATGGTGGAGGAAAAGGTATAGGAAAAGGGTTGTGGAGATGAGGTAGTATGGGGGAAGAAAAGTTGCCTATGTGTGGAAGAGAGGAAGAAGGAGTGCTGGGAGAGAAAGAGAGAAGAGAGAGAGAGAGAGGTGAGGCAATGACAAAAAGGGGCTGTAGGCCACGTTTTTTTTTTTTTTTGTTGTTTTGTTAACGTCTCCGGTGTCCAGATGCCGGTTTCGGGCATCCGGATGCCCGGAGACAGAGTGCCTCTCATTTGAAATCGACCTGCTGGCGTTCGGACGCCCGAAGACAGAATGTCTCACATTTAAAATCACCTCTAGCGTCCGGATGCCCGGAGCACAGAATGTTCCCTGAGAAAACTAGTGTTGGCGTCCAGACGCCCACAGGGACGCTGATTTTTTTTTAACTTCTTTCTTTCAAAGATTAACACCTAAGGATAACTATTCAGTGACAAAGACGACTCATCATGGACTCAAAATAGACTAAACCTACCCTACGACACTAACTACAATTGGGTTTCCTCCCGAAAGAGCTTAGTTCTAAGTCGTCAGCCGGACGTCGAGGACCTTCAGTCCATGAGATAAGATGGATCCATCAGAGCAAAAAACTCCACTACTTCTCCTGCAGTTATACCCTCTACATAGGGTTTCAATCGTTGACCATTGACCTTAAGAAAACCCCCAGTGTTTGCGTTTCGAATTTCGACCGCCCCATGGTCAAAAAGCTCAGTTAACACAAATGGCCCATCCCATTTAGACCGCAATTTACCTGGAAAGAGTCGCAATTTAGAATTGAATAGCCACACCTTTTGATTCGGCTTGAAGGACTTTCGCAAAATGTGTTTGTCATGAAATGCTTTAGTCCGAGCCCTATAAATCTTGGAATTAGTGTAGGCTTCGTTCCGAATGTCTTCTAACTCATTGAGTTGGAGTTTCCGAGTGGAACCTGCAGTGGCCATGTCAAAATTGAATTGCTTGATTGCCCACATGGCTCGGTGTTCGAGTTCAACCGGCAAGTGGCAAGCCTTGCCAAATACTAACCGGTTGGGGGACATCCCAATAGGAGTCTTACACGCAGCACGGTATGCCCATAAAGCATTGTTCAACCGTAGAGACCAGTCTTTTCGGTTGGGCCTTACCGTTTTCTCTAAAATACGCTTCACCTCTCGATTGGAAACCTCGACCTGGCCACTGGTTTGAGGATGATAATGTGTAGCCACCTTGTGCGTGATCGAGTGTTTCCTTAGTAGTGCCTCAAAATGCTTATTAACAAAGTGGGTGCCCTCATCACTTATAATTGCCCTCGGACAACCAAAGCTACTAAAAATGTTGCTTTGTAGGAATTGGATCACAACTTTGTGGTCATTAGTCTTAGTGGCTGCTACTTCCACCCACTTGGACACGTAATCAACCGGCACGAGAATGTATTCAAAGCCAAAGGACGGCGGAAAAGGTCCCATGAAATCGATGCCCTAAACGTCGAAGATTTCCACGATCAAAATTGATTGTAGGGGCACCATATTCCTCTTAGACATATTCCCTATCTGTTGACAGCGCAAACAAATCTTACTAAATTGATGGGCATCTTGAAAAAAGGTGGGCCAATAGAAGCCACTCTGCAGAACCTTCGTAGCAATTTTCTTCCCATTGAAATTCCCTCCACACTCGAGAGAGTGACAGAATTTGAGTATACTTTGGTATTCACTCTTGGGCACACATCGCCCGATGACTTGGTCAGGGCAGAACTTGAAAAGTTCTGGATCCTCCCAAAAATACAATTCCACCTGGGAGAAGAAACGATCTTTATCTTGCTTAAACCAGTTTGCAGGAATCTCCCCTACTGCTAGATAATTCACAATGTGAGCATACCAGGGGGGTTGAGTTTGTGACACCGTAAACAATTGCTCATCGAGAAATGAGTCATGCAATGGTAAGGTGTCATCCGTTCCTTCTACCAAAATCCGGGATAGGTGGTTAGCTACATGGTTTTCGGAACCTTTCTTGTCCCTAATCTCAAAGTTGAATTCTTGGAGTAATAGAATCCACCTAATCAATCTTGGTTTTGTGTCCTTTTTTGACAGTAAGTACCGCAATGCAGCATGGTCAGTGAACACTACCACCTTTGATCTTAACAAATAAAATCGGAATTTTATCCAAAGCAAACACAACCGCTAACAATTCGTTCTCCGTTGTAGTGTAATTCAGTTGGGCCTCGGAAAGGGTTTTGCTAGCATAGTAGATGACAT
Organism: Persea americana; assembly: GCA_029852735.1. Taxonomy (NCBI): domain Eukaryota; kingdom Viridiplantae; phylum Streptophyta; class Magnoliopsida; order Laurales; family Lauraceae; genus Persea; species Persea americana. The sequence continues at coordinate 26,297,520 of CM056811.1, forward strand.
GTGGGACCTAGTTCACCCGTTGGCCCAAGACTGCACCAACTGCATAGTCGGAAGCATCGCACATAATCTCAAATGGATGGGTCCAATCAGGTGACTGAATGATGAGGGCTGTGGAAAAAGCTTCACGAAGCTTCTCAAAAGCTTGCATGCATGCCTCGTTAAAGACAAAGGGGGTCTCCTTGGCGAGCAGCGTGCACAAGGATCGAATCTTGCTAAAGTCTTTAATGAATCGGTGGTAGAAACCCATGTGCCCTAAGAAAGATCTGACTTGTCTTACTGAAGAGAGCGGTGGAAGTTTGGAAATAAGATCAACTTTGGCCTTATCCACCTCAATTCCTTTCTTGGAAACGATATGCCCCAAAACTATGCCCTCACGCACCATAAAATGACTTTTCTCCCAACTCAAGACCAAGTTTGTCTCCGTACAACGTTTTAGCACCTTTGCTAAATTATGGAGACATTCATCGAATGAAGGTCCAAAAATAGAGAAATCATCCATAAACACTTCTAAAATTTTCTCTACCATGTCAGAGAATATGGACATCATACACCGTTGGAAGGTTGCGGGTGCATTACAAAGTCCAAATGGCATCCGCCGGTAAGCGAACGTACTAAAAGGGTATGTGAAAGTTGTTTTCTCCTGATCATCCGGGTAGACAGCCACTTGGTTAAACCCGAATAGCCATCTAGGAAATAGTAAAAACTTTGGCCAGCCAATCGCTCTAAAATTTGGTCAATGAATGGTATGGAAAATGATCCTTTCGGGTCATGGAGTTTAGCTTTCGATAATTAATACATATGCGCCACCCAGTAGTGGTGCGTGTGGGGATGATCTCCCCTTTTTCATTCTCCACAACCATGATGCCAGACTTCTTTGGCACCACTTGAGTAGGACTTACCCACTTACTGTCAGAGATTGGGTATATAATATCAGCATCAAGAAGTTTCAGTACTTCTTTCATGACCACCTCTTTCATGTTAGGATTTAAACGACGCTGCATTTTACGTGACGGTTTTGCATCATCCTCAAAATGAATCCGATGCATGTAGATAGAGGGGTCAATGCCTTTCAAATCAGCAACGGACCAGCCGATTGCACTCTTGTGCTCCTTTAGTACATCTAGGAGCTGACCTTCTTGATCGTCAGACAGATTAGAAGCAATGATGAGTGGCAAGGTCTCCTTGGGTCCAAGATAAACATACTTGAGTGTACTTGGAAGTGGTTTCAACTCAAGCTTGGGGGGGCACCTCAATCGAAGGCGGGGCAAGTATTTTAGACAGTGGAGGTAAGTGTTCGAACTTCGCCCTCCATGGTGGAAAGTCCATCATTGCTACCTCATCCAAAAGAGTATTGACTGCAGTAATGGCATGGTCGACATCATATGCATCAAAATTGAAATGTGATAAGCAAGCATCCGAAGGGTCCTCAGTTAAAATATAAGGGAGGGCTTCCTCCGCTAGTTCATCAATAACATCAATTGCAAAGCAATTGTCCTTTTCGGGATGTTGATGGGATGCCTTAAAAGCATTCAGCCGCACTTTCATATTACCAAAAGAAACATCCATAACTCTGGTACGACAATTAATTGTTGCATTGGCTGTGGCAAAAAAGGGTCGGCTAAGAATGACAGGAGTTTGTTTTTGCATGTTTTGCATTGGTTCGGTGTCAAGGACAATGAAATCTGCAGGAAATAGAAATTTGTAGACCTTGACAAGGACATCCTCAATTATACCCTGGGGCATCCTGACTGATCTATCAGTAAGTTGCAAAGTGATCGTGGTGGGCTTCAATACCCCCAGCCCAATTTGTTCATAAACTGAGTAAGGCAAGAGATTGACACTAGCTCCAAGATCTAACAAAGTGTGATTAATGATGTGGTTCCCAATCGTACAAGTAACAGTGGGAGTGCCAAGATCTTTTAGCTTCGGAGGAGTGTCATGCTGAATTATTGAGCTCACTTGCTCGGTGAGCAGGACCTTTTTGGACACATTAGATTTTGATTTTCGCTTCTGAGTGCACAAGTCTTTCAGAAATTTCGCATATCGCACTTGCTTGATAGCATCCAGCAAAGGAATGTTTATTTTAACTTGTTTGAAAACCTCTATCATTTCATCCATTGTTGCGCCCTTTTTATCAAAGGGAGAAGGTGTGTTAAGACAAGTAGGAAAAGGAGCTTTGGGCACGTAAGGGGATGCCACAGCAGGAATAGATGAAGAAGGAGGAGGGTTGACCTCCTTTTCCTTGGAACTCTTTTCCACCCTAGAGCCCTTAGGGTTTGGGTCAGACTCTCTAGCATCTTTCTTGGGCTCTTCAGGCCTAGTCTCAACCTCACGCCCATTCCTTAGTGTGACAACTACTTTGGCTTGCTCATGGTAAGTTTCATGAGCTTGGGACCTACTACCCACTTCAAAGGTATTCTTAGGGTTGATAGTGGGTTGGCTAGGTAAACGGCCATCCTCTGTTTTATTTAGTGCAGTAGCTATTTGGCCCATCTAGGCCTTTAGCTTGGCTATGGACTGAGAGTGGGAGTGGACCAACTGATTACCTGCTTTAAGCTTCTTTAGCTCTTGTAGTACTGTCTCCTCAAATGATGGATTTCTTTGACATAGAGGAGGGTTAGGATACTGGTAGGACTGTTGGGAACGATAGGCGACAGGATTGAAAGGAAAAATAGGCCTATTTCCCGATTGCTGGAATGACGTGCCTTAACCAGGTGATTTCCATGAAAAATTGGGGTGATTACGCCATCCCGGGTTGAAAGTATTTGAAAATGGATCATTAGCCAGTTTGGAGAACCCCTGTGCAGCGTTCACCTGTTCTTATACAAATTCAGGAAATTGGGATGCTGCAGGACAATCGATCACAAAATGAGTGGGGCTGTTGCACAAAGCGCATGCATCCTGATGGGTAGGAGGCTGGGATGGTGAAGATTGGAAAGGTTGACCTCCAAATATCAACTGATCTAACTTTTGGGTCAAGGCGGCCACTTGGTTGGTAAGATCATTAGGGGCCTGGATTTCGAACATTCCTCTAGCCTTTTGAGAATTAGGGGCTGCTGGCCTCTCTAATCTGGTAGTGGAGGCATGGTGTTGGAAGGTTTCACTCATATTCTTGAAAAGTTCCCATGCCTCATCCTCATTTTTTAACATAATTGATCCCCCACTTGTTGTGACTACCATGTTTCTCCATTCAAGGGATAATCCATCATAAAAGAATTGCACCAATTGTCACTTAGCAATTTGGTGATGAGGACACTTCCTAATGAGATCCTTGAATCTATCCCATGCCTCATGGAATTGTTCGCCATTAGTTTGAGCGAAGGATGTGATAGATCTTCTGTACTGATTGGTTTTTTCTATAGAGAAATATTTATCCAAATTTTTTTGTTGTAGTTGGGCCCAAGTGGTGATAGAGTTCGCAGGTAAAGTACTCAGCCAATACTTAGCTTTGTCTTTTAGCGAGAACGGAAAAAGGAACATCTTAAGGGCTTCACTACTGAAATTTTTTATTTTCATAGTAGAGCAAATAACCAAGAAATCATCAATGTGATTGTACGGGTCCTCATTGTTCAAGCCATAGAAGGAGGGGATAAGATTGATTAAGCTGGGCTTGATTTCATATTGAACTGCCTGTACAGTAGGCAGCTGAATACATGATGGTGATTCGTATTCCGAAGGAGTATAGTGCTCCTTCAAAGCCTTGAGAGGAAGAGGAGGTGGTGTACCAGGTGGAACCTTCTCTCCTCTTCTTTCCTCAGACATTTGTGAATTTGTGTGTGAAGAATTAGCTAAGTGTTTAGATGATCTAATTTCTCTAAGGACTCACTCTAAATTTTGGTTTAAAGAAACCAAGTCTGGATGACAAGAGCGACGACCAAGCATGCACTTACAAAACTTACTGCAATTATATCAAAAGAATCAGAAGCTTTAGGACTTACATCGCACAAAGGTGAAGGAGAGCTTTGATTGATTAAACTTTGACCTTAAAGAATCCTCCCAGATCCTGCACGCACTCTAGGGTTCTGTATTAGAATTGATACCCTGCAGTACAGAAAGTAAATGATGTGAGTCAATTTGAAAAAGTAAAATAAAAATTGAAGAAGATGAGAATCTAATATTAGAATTAAGAAAAGCAAACAACAGTGCTAATTGTCCCTAGCAACGATGCCAAAATTTGACTTGTCCTAGAACATGGTTTGCAAATATAAATTATCCCGATGTTAACCGGGTGTCGTATCCACTAGGACAAAAAGGCTAAGTTGTGTTGGTTCCTTAATTCCTAAACTAATCCTAATAGAAAACAAAGTACTGATTCCTAAACTAATCCTATTTGAAGACGAAGTATTAGTTTGATTCCTAAATTAACCAAATAGAAGACAAGGGTATTAATTGCTAAATTAACAAATTGAGAAATAAGAAAAGTTTCAATTCAATTGGAGAAAAGACCTCAGGGTACGAATCCACTCTAACCTTGCACCATGGCAAATATTGACCTAGGGGTTCTCTCTCAATGCTAAACGGACTCATTCTGGTTACAAACCTAAACAGAATCAACAAATAAAAGATGTGGGTGTAGATCATGGCATAACGTATCTTTAAGGCATAGATTATCTGAGATATAACATCACATTCATTCAAGCACCGTTATATGGCTAGCATTCAAATCTACAAAATTAAAATACCAAAGAAAATAGATATTGCATTAAAAGAATAAAATCCAACATGTCATATAACCAAAAGTGTTTACAAAAAACCCTAAAGCCTATACATCACTATAAATATAAGATTAGAGCTTCATCACAACCCTAAGATAAAAGTTTAGTTACTCATGGACGATGATTGGCGAAGAATCTCTGACGACATCCCCATTGACGCTCTTCCAAAGCTCCAAAACTTTGCTCCTGATCTTCTCCCAAGATGTAAATGTTTTCTAAAACGAGTTTGAGCTTTTATTTATAGGTTTTGGGATGAAAAACCTTTCAAAACGCGCACAAGGCGGACTCTCATACGGTCCGGCGTTCGGACGCCCGGAGGCAGTAGCCTCTCAATTCTGTGGCCGGGCGTCCGGATGCTAGGCAGTAGCCTATGGGTATTTTCTGTATTTTCTAGATTTCCATTTTCTCTGTCTTGTGCAAATTTCTTCTCAAAGCTCCTAGGGAACCTGTAAACATGAAAATAACATAATTAATGCTAATTAATATCAACTAAAGTTATAAAAAAGTCCTCGTTGAGGGTTCCAAATGGTGTATTTTAGGTTCTCATCACATATCATGCAAAAGAGAACTTCAAACTCTGTTTTGGACCCATTACAAAAAACACAAATAACTTTCAATTCTCAAAGAGTCAAAAGGCACTCCCACATTGGCCGGGGCATCTACATGCCAACAAGGCCACCTCTTGTGATGAACACAATGCTCTTATTATAATTCAAAGGAATTGAGACAAGTGTCTATTATAAACAAACTAATTAGCTAGTACAAAAGAAAATAAAAAAATAACTGGACATAATAAGAAGAAAATCTAAATAATATCCATGGTTTGTGTCACCCTATGGTTTATAAAGAATGCAACAACCATATAGGGCAAGGTAATTCAAAAAGTATAGAACACCCAAATCAACCCATGTCATTTATCCATATATTGCATTTAAGAAAGAGTAAGAGGCTTACTATCTAATAAGTGAACAGTTTGGTATAGTTATCCCTATACAGACCTGGACTAACGTGTTGCTCCATTGACATCAAATTGAAAGTGGGAAAAAGAATCATCCGATGCTTACAAGCCATCTACTTTTACTAATACACCCGAGTTAAATATCATTAGGAAGTAAAATGTAAGTAATAGACTATTTCAATATTTGTTGAAACCAATAAATATAAAAAATAATGAATATGAGATAAAAAAACCATCTCAAGGATGGTAACATAGAGATAATAGAAAAAAATGCTGGAAATTTATGAAATGTATAGATTGCAGCAACTAAGTAGTAGTTTCAAAATAAAAACCTTTCAATCTCACCTAACCAACTCAAATGCAACACAATGTTATGATTTAACTAGTGTAACCAATAGAACTTTGCCACTTAGTAAAAACAAGACAAGAATCTAACCGCAATGAAGAAAATGTAATCTAACCGTCCATCTCTGATAACCATCAGAATTCATAAAGAAATATGTAAAACATAAAATAATGTTTGTATGAAAAAACACACTGCAAAGTGACCACAAACAACATATAAGTTTAAAATTTTCTTTCTTTTCATTTTAATATTTTGTGTACCAATAATGAATGGTATATACAATGGAAGTTGAAATAGCTAACGGAACAAATACATTTCTTCAAATATTAAGAGAAAATAATAAAGACGGGAAGTTCAAAATTTTGCGTAGATATTAATATTATACTATGATTAGTCAAAATAGCATAATGGACACTGCCCACAGTTCATTGATTCATGCTAAAACATTATTTCATTATGGGAAGTAGTGAACAAGATTATACCAATGGATTGTTCCTAAAAAAAATATGCCCCAATGTGTGGGGTGCCATGCATGCAACCCGGGGTTGTTTTCCTACAAGGTCTCAAAAGGGGTGATTTGTTAGTGAAGTATTTTTAGCCCCCCCTGCATAGTGTTGGCTTGTGCATGGTTTTCTTTCTCGGTAGAAGTGTCAGGGGGCCATTTTAGCATTCAAGCTTTAAAAGAAAAGGATGGAAATGAAACCTTAGCGAAAACTACTTTTCCAATACTCACCTGAAAATCATTAGTACTAAAGCATGGATGAGGTGGTGTGTGTATTTGTGAGTGTTCGTGATCCGAATTGGGAAGTTGTGCGGAGTAAATAAATTTAAAATGCCCCAACAAGAAGCTAGTACATATGCTGCTCGGGGTAGATTTCTAAATTTAAAAGCGGACTAATTCCGCGATCTACTATAGATGTTGTGAAAGCTACATTTCTCTTCCTAACCTTTTCCTAAGCACTGACCTTTTTACTACCTCTTTGTAATTGTCTCACTCTTTCGATCGGTTCTTTGAGCGATCGAAAGAGTGAGTCTCGCTATAGCTAGATGACCCTCTCTGTGAGGTGCTGAAATGCAAGGCCTGGGGGTCTCTTTTCTACATTTTTTTTTTTTTTTGGACCTCCCCTCCTTCCTTCTCAATCCAATATTTCTCCAACACTTAAATAGGATTTCCCTGGCCTCTATCCAACCTCCAAACAACACCAAACAACCATCTCATTCCATGACCAGATTAAATGAAAAATTCTAATATTAACATAAGTGAACCAGAAATTTCAAATCAGATTTCCAGCCTAGTAAAACAAACCAGAAATTCTGATATTAACATAAATGAACCAGGAATTTCAAATCAGATTTCCAGCCTAGTAAAACAACCCAAAAATTCTGATATTAACATAAATAAACCAGGATTTTCAAATAAGATTTCCAGCCTAGTAAAACAACCCAAAAATTCTGATATTAACATAAATGAACCAGAAATTTCAGATCAGATTTCCAGCCTAGTAAAACAAACCAATGGCCAGAAATTTTCCATGTTATCATGAACACAAAACCCCGCAAAAAGTTGAACAAAATCTGAACACTAAAACCCTTCAGAAATCTGAACCCAGCTGAACACTAAAACCTTTATGAAATCAACCTTACATAGCCAAAGAAAATGAATCAAATGACATAGCTATTTCATATCAAATTTTGGAAAAGAAACATAAATTCAGTTGCATGCATCCTAAGATCAATTTATTCACTTGCCTGGGTCAAAATTGCAATCCAAAGACTTCCTCAAAGATCCCACTCAAGAGCTGAACCAAGAAATCTACAAAGCCCCAAGAAAACACCTCAAAACCAAACAAATTTTGAAAACCAAAAGCCCATTTCGAAATGTGTTTGCATGTAAGGAAAATGGGTTCTAGAGGAGCTAATAAAGCTCCATTAAAGAGATGGAAAGAAGCCCTCACCTGAAGCTATCCAAACAAGAAGGAAACAGCTGGATGGAGGTGGAAAAGTTGCAGGATTTCTACACAAGAAGCATCCAGCTGAAGCTTGAAGGAAGGAGAAAGGAATGGTGCGGTTAGAACTTCATTTTAAGGTCCATAGATGAGGCATGCAAAGGGGGAAAGGTTGAGATGAAGGGACGAACCGAAGCAGTGCAAGCCTTAGCAGGTTCTTCTAGGGACCTTGTGATGCACGATTTGATTTTGGGCTTGTAGGAGCAAGTCGGCTCGTGCTGAGTTGACTTCGTTGCCTGGTGGAAGGCGGGTCTATCCTCCTTTATGTAAGCGAGAGGATATAACCGGTTCTCCTTTAGAGGGGCCAGGTATGCTGGCCTTGTGGTTGCCTGGAACCTTCTTTGCTTTGGTGAGGGTTTTGGAGACCTAGTCTTGGGATAGACTTGGCTTCTTGTAGGTTGAAGCTTTGCGGGAGTGCCACGGGCTTCAGGCTTCTTGGTGGTCGCCTTTGGTGTCAGGGTAGTGACACGTCCAGAGGCAACTTTTTGCTTCTTGGCAGGTGTGGTTTCTTCTACGAGAAGTGGGAATGGACCCAGCGTCCAGAAGACAATGGTCCTGGGAGCAGAGGTCGACCCGTTGTTCAGAGAGTTGCCGAAAAAGACGACGCTTATGTTTTGCTTCTCTTAAAGCATGAGTTGGTACTTGTTTTCATCGAAGGTAATGGTCAAAGAAGTTTCCATTGTTAGTTCAAAAAAGTTTCTGAAACAAGACCACATCTATTAGTAATCATAAGAATATAATGAACATAAATGGAAGAACTATGGTTTGTCTTCTCAAATCGCTCGAGGGGACATGGCCCGACTCAAGCGAGATGAAGAAGGCAAAAAGCCATAGAAGATACAATTGTTCTGATCGCAAGTATCAACACCGTTAGGCACAAATGTTGGAAATTGTATCCTTAGAATGGACACAAGATGGGATTTTTGAAAGGCCAATATTGGATTCATAAAAGAGAGCAAATGGTATTCCAATTTAAACCCAAACTCAAACATTTCTGCGAGCTTTTATCCGAAAAGGAAGGAACCAAAACTTCTCGAATCTGAACCCAGAAGTAATGGAAGGTTTTTTTTTTTTTTTTGAACGGTCAAGATTGAATTCATTAAAGAGAGCAAATGGTATTCAAGTCCAAATGCAAACTCAAACATTTCTACGAGCTTTTATTCGAAAGGGAAGGGACCAAAACTTCTCGAATCTGAACCCAAAAGTGACGAAAGGTTTTTTTTTTTTTTTTTCTGAAAGTTTTTTTAGAAAGTTCTTTTTTGAAAGATCTCTAATGGACTCATGAAAGAGAAAAAGTGGCCCACCCCCTATCCGAATGCAAACTCAAACATTTTTGCAAGCTTTTATCCGAAAGGGAAAAGATCAAAGTTTCTCAAATTTGAATTCAAAAGTAAGAAATCTGATTTTATTTTTTTTTTGAAAGATCTCTAATGGACTCATCAAAGAGAACAAGTGTCCCATCCCCGATCCGAACGCAAACTCAAACATTTCTACGAGCTTTTATCCGAAAGAGAAATGATCAAAGTTTCTCGAATTTGAATCACAAAGGCAAGAAATCTGATTTTTTTAAAAAATCTCTAATGGACTCATCAAAGAGAAAAAGTGGCCCATCCCCAATGGACTTTGGTCCATTTTTCGGCCGCCTTCCGGTCGCCGTTTCTTGGTCGTTTCTCGGGCTTTTTCGCTTCTGTTTTCTCCTGTATTTTTCTTTGACATTTCTCCTCATTTATTGGCTTGATTCCTCTGAAGAAAACCCGTCGAAAGGCTGTGCAAATCAGAGCACAAAGTTTCCTATTTTTTGGAAAAGCCGAAGACTCTGTAGCCAATTTTCCGCCAAGAGTTGAAACTGGGTCAAACGATGTCGGAATGACCTGAAATTTGAGGTGAAGCTTCTTGGGCATTAGATAGGACCAAGCATGGGCTTTTATTTGAGTTTTGAAGCCGTTTGGGGTCCCGTCGATGCTTGACTTGATTTCACCGTGCAGAAGATGTCGAGCTTTGATGTACGGTCATCCGATGTCCGATTGACCTTAAATTCGACAGGGAGCCTATTGGGGTCATTTTGAGATGATCCATTAGCTCCGATTTGGGTGCCATGGTCCCGGGGAGCTTCGCCGCCGGTAGGCTTGATTTTGCTTCGGAGCATCAAAACCTGGTCAAACGCTGTCGGAATGACCTGAAATTTGACGTGCAGCCCTTTGGAAGCATGCAGAAGCTACTCATGTGTTTTGTTTGATGAGTGGCAGCATCAGAGGTTCTCGCCGCCGGGAGGCTTGATTTTACCGTTCGAGATTTAATGGAGGGTCAAACGGTGTCGGTTTGACTTGAAATTCGACATGGAGCCTTTTGGAGGTATTTTGAGACCATCCATAGACTCTGATCGAAGATTTGATGTATTTGACATTGTCGCCGTCGGGAGCTCCCGCTCAACTGTTGGAGGATTGAAGTTAGGCTAGATGGTGTCGAAATGGCACGAGACTTCTTGTGTACCCTTCTTTTGGCTACTTTGAAAGATCTTGTAGTTTTTGTCTGGTTCTGTCAAGATCTGATGCTTGAAGCAGCTTTGCCTGTTTGTAGTAGGATGCGGCTCCATATAGCTTTTGATGTTGAGGAGGCTAAGTGACATTTTTGGTGTCAACAAATGCCCCCTCGAGGTACAGCGACGAATTGGATAGCCTTTGCAGTCGATGTGCCTCGAATAAAAATTTGAAGGAGAACTTCTGACTTGACCAAGAGTTTCTGAGCATTTTTCTTGATAGTGTAGCCTTTTGAGTTTCCAAGGGAATTTTATGGCAGTGAGAGACATCACGTACCATCTCAAGGCGAAATTTTGAAAATGACATTTGGGTTGGGTTTTTGGGTTTTGGATTTTCTTTTTGACCTTGTGAACCTAAAGGCTTTGTGTTGCGCATCAGGCGGTCAAGAAGGTTTTTGGTTTTTGACCTTGTGACCTAACAAGCTGTATGTGGCAGGTTAGGGGGTCGGGTTTTGAATTTTGATTTTGGTCTTGTGACCTAACAAGCGGTATGTGGCAAGTTAGGGGACCGGGATTTGGTTTTGGTTTTGGCCTTGTGACCCAACAAGCTGTATGTGGCGAGTTAGGAGACCATGGTTTGGATTTTGGTCACTATTTGGGACAACTTTGGGTCCGTTGGAGTGGTTTGGGTTTTTGTGGAATGTCAATTTCAAGGTTTTGGCTTAATTTGGTTCATGAGGTGGGATGGTTTGGATTTTGGAAACTCATGAGGCTTGGACTTTTTGTATGGTCCAATCAACTCAAAGGAGGCATGGAACCATTTTTGTATGCTCTTAGTAGGAGGAATTTTGACTAAAAGCCACTTTTAGTGCCTAGGTGGTCAAACCTGGCTCATGTGGGCTAACCCATGGGACCTTAAGCTTTAAAGATGGCTTAGATCTCATGTGGTGTCATTTTTGTTAAGAATATCTAAAAATATCTCTTTTTGGTAGAGAATATCTAAAAATATTCTTACTTGGAGAGAATCTCTCAAGTTTCCTTGATTTTGGGAGAGATTTTCTCAAAGTATCTTTCTTTGGGAGAAAGTTTCTCATAATCCCTCTCTTTTTGGAGAGAATTTCTCAAAAGATCTCCTCATTGGGAAAGAATATCCCATAATTCCTTTCTTTTTAGGAAGTTTGCTAATTTGTAGCACTTACCTCCTTTCTTTTCTCCTCCTTTCCTCTTTTGGTTTGCTTTCTTCTATAAAAGCAAGGGGATTGGATCTCTTGTTGCTATTGCTCTCTTTTTGCAAGAACTTTCAAGAGTGCTCCAAGATCAAGAATTCTTCTTCTTCAAGGATCTTCAAGCTTTTTCTTCTTCTTCTCTATCAATGGCTTCAAGTAAGTTTCTTCTTTTTCTTAAGAAACCCCATGTAGGAATAGAAAAAGGTTTTCATTCTTTTCTTTTCTTTTCTTTTCTTTTCTTTTTCTTTCTCTTCCTTTTTTTTTTCCACGTGCATCTCTTTCTTTTTTTTTCTTTTTTTTTTTTGCACGTCCTTTTTTTTTTTTCTCTTTCTTTCTTTTTTCTTTTTCTTGCACGGTTTTCTCTCTGTTTTTTTTTCCTTTTTACCGTGGCTTTTCTTTTCTTTTTTTTTTTTCTCACGGTTTCCTTTTTTTTTTACCGTGTGTTTTTTTCTTTTTTTTTTTTTTTTTTGTGGCCGTACGGACAAGACCGTACGGCCACGTGGCCTATGGGCAAAAATTCTTTTATTCTCTCTGTTTTTTTTCTTCTTTCTCTTTTTTTTTGAAAAGAGATTTTCTCTTTTTTTTTTTTTTTGAGATGCGCATGCATGACAACTTTCCTTCTATGCATTTTTTTTTTTTAGAAAATGGAATTTGGAAGTATGATAGTGCACACCTGGGAATCTTTTCGCAAGTCTTGGGATTTGGAGCTCGCAATAATGTTGAGCCCTTTCTTGGTCTTGCGGGGATTTTCTGAGGAGCTTTGCAAGTTTTGGATTCTGGAGCTTGCAGCAATGTTGAGTCCTTGTCGCGACCCCGGACCGGGGGCCCCGGGACCGCGACGGGGTGGTGTGGATAAAGAACCACCCCTTGGTGAAGATTATTGATTGTACATTTATTTAATCTCCCACAGGTTTCCGCGGTGAGGAATCCACATTCACTCATAGAACATTTATATTGGTGCGGAAGCGTGTAGCAAATCAAACTCTTAATCCAATCACATCAAATAAGACTGTTAATAAACGAGTATAGCATGATGTCAGAGTGAGCAATGATCTCATTAGCATTCCCAAATATTAAGTTAAAGTTTAAACAAAAGAACAAGTTAATTAACATTCCCCAAAAATAATGGCCAACAGAGGCCAGTACAACCAAAGTATAAAATCAGTAATCAGTCTACAATCTCCCAAAATGTTCGCAGCTCGAAGCTAAACCCAATGTCTACATGACATCGTCAGCTTGCCACTCTACTAATCGTTGCGGTTCACCGACCGCCTCCTCTGGCTCCTCCTCAAGGGCAAAGACGGGAGCTGGACCTGAGTACCACAAAAATGGGTCAGACACGACGGTCTGGCAGGTGGGTGAATAGATATACCAAGAAAGAAATCAAAACACTTTCTAAACATGATGAAATCTTGTTAAAACAATAACTGTCTTAAAACAGGGCATATAGTTCATTTAAAGTACAGATGCAATATAAATCATGCGGGGTATTCAAGGTACAAGAACTGACTAGATGGCAACCACACTAAAGCTAAATCCTCTCCATCACTAAGGTGATGAGAGCACATTCAGTGCATTGGGCTCGAACACACGAAGTGACGAGAACCAACATTATAAACATATATATATATACATATAGCTAGGCAAGACCACGGCCGCGGAACCGGGTAACGGGACAGTACGGGATCCAAGTTGCAACTAGCGGGAGCACAGGGGGAGACCCAAGTCAGTTGATCAGACTGACAAGGATGTCCAAGCTTAGTGGTGCCGACTCTTAGGTTACATGATAAATCAAAACATATACAAAACTATATCAATATAAAACATACGGGCAGGCGGGGCATGGTGCTCGTAGGCACACATTTCATATCATTAACAGTTCATGCATAAACGAGGCTGGCGGGACATATCCAGAGTATGGATCAGAATTTGAAATCAAACTAGTAGGGTCGGGTAATTATACATGTAATCGGAGTAAAACAATGCAATGAGTCCTTATATCATTAGGGACTAAATATTGAGGCTTCCATATTCAAGCAACATGTATAAGGATCTTGTATGTCCATATTACCCTAATTATGGTACTCGAATGATAGAGGACATACTAAGTTTCCTTATACGCGTTGATGAATCTAAAAGTCCCAATACCTTTTCCGAAATGGTGTTTCTATCTATGTCAATCTCCTTATGTCATCCCCTGGGTCTTTCCAAGGTGGTAGGGCATCAGAACAACCCATCCAAACCTTTAAATACCATATCTGAAACCAATGGAAAAGACTCAGGAATTCTGGGTAAAACTCGGTCACCTGTCGGTCAGATGGCGGTTAGCCGCTGATGTGATCGGCGGTTAGCCGCTTGCTGACCGCGGGGCTGACCGCGGTTCACCCTGCTAAAATGTAGCATTCTGTGTTTCTAACCGCGCCTCTCGGCTACCTAGCGGTCACTGGGGTTTTTGGGGTGGCGGTTAGCTGCGAGCTGACTGCTCGGCTGACCGCGGTTCGCCTGTCAAAATGCAGCATTCTGTGTTTCTAACCGCATCTGGGTCGGCTAGCCGCCGGTCACCTGTCGGCTAGCCGCCGAGGTGACCGCCCGCTGACCGCCCAGCTGCAGGAACTACACATCAGGTGCAGATTTCAGTCAATTCTTTCCCAAACCATTTCACCTCCATTCCAACCATTTTCTGATGTGGAATGGGTCTATTCCCTTCCATCTAACATTTAATCCTTTCCACCAACCACCATTCCATCAATGCACTAATTCACCTACCAATTCAACTCTCATTCAATGCAAGTACAACTAGCATTTAAGAGGATTATCATGCCCAAAATAAACTTGATGATGAATGCATTTATTATCATAAAACTAACTAAGGGAGAAACCATGTCAATAAATACCTTTCTAAAACATTATGGAACATGATAAACCAAATGACATATGAATAGTAAAAATCCACATTTTTGACAAAGTAAGAACTTATTCAAATTGAATCCATTCATCCACTTGCCTTGGTCTCCAAAGTAAGCTAGTCAAGCTCTAATCCACTATCAAGCTCAAAATCTACAATCTACACAAAATCCCCAAAATACAACATTACAACCCTAGAATGTCAAAAATCAAGAAATAGATGGAGATAGCTTCCAATAATCAAGGTGAAGCACCTCCTAGGCTAGATGAACACACACTCAAGAGATGAGAAGAGGAACTTACATGGAAAGTCCTCTAATGGCAAGAGCTTGCTCAAAGGATAGCTTGGAATGGAAGGCTCTCTCTACAAAGGGTATCAAGATGAAGCTCTCATGGAGGGGAAGAAGACTACTACCTCCATTTTGCCTTTAGCAATAGATTTGAGAGAGATTGAGAGAAGAAGAAGCAAGAAGCAATGGAAGTTGAAGAGAACCCTAGGCTGGGCTGGGATACCTTCTTTCTCAAGGAGTTGCAAGAAGAGGGAGAAGGGAAAAGAACTCCTCCTTATATAGACAATGGCTATGGGTCCCACAACTTAAAAGTCTAAAATGGGCTAGAACGTCAATCTACGGGCTTCGGACGGATTCGACGAAGAAGGAAGAATTGATCGTCGAAATTTCTACTTTCCAAAAAGTATATATTTTACGAGTTTCGGAGACATTGAAATTAGTGTCCAGATTTTGTGTAAAAAGACTGTTTTACCCCTATCAATGGCAAAGTAGGGTTTAGAGGTCTCGAATAGAAACGGAGCAAATACGAAAGTTGTCGGGAATCACAAAATACATTAAACGGAGTAATTTACAGATTTCCAGAATTAACAAATAAATCCCAAAACTAATCAAGACACAATAAAAGGAACCCCCAAAGGGCCCCACTAGATCAAAAGAGTTCCCAAAATTATTCAAAGCTATAAAAAGCTATTCTAATCCAGATTTACTCAATTTCTACTAATCACACTTATAGCTAAAACGCGTCTTAATTAACACTAATCGGAAACTCTCGGGGCGGGGTCTTACAGTCCTTTTCCGATCTTGCGTATATTTGAGAAGCTTTGGCTTGATCTCGCAGCAATGTTTGAGTTCGAGCATTTCTTCAAGAATTTTCCATGATTATGGGCTTGCAGCGATGTTGAGCCCATCTTCAAGCTCCTATTTCTTTCGGGGTGTTTCCCTTTTCTTCGGAATTGCCCCAGGATCATGCCAAAATTTCGCTAGATTTTTTAGCAAAATTCTGTCATTTTGATGATTGATTTTTTTTTCTTTCCATCCTTTGCAGGTAGTTCCTCCAGAACGAACAAGGGTAAGGAGCCGGTCACTGATGCACCTTGCCGTTCTACCAGATCCTCTAATGCAGCCGTACAGCAGGCCTGGGAGGAGGTTCAGTATGTTGAAAGGAACTTGGAAGAGTGTGACTTGCTCAACCGAGATGAGATGAGGCAACGTTTGATTGCCCTCAAGGATGAGGAGTATTATAAAATTATGGTAAGCAACCGTCCCTGGGTCATGGACGATCAGAGCATTGTGCCCAAGCCTACCTTCTTCTTTGGTGATGCCGTCCCCGACGATTCAACATACCAAAGGAGATGTTTTTAGTTCTCCTTCACAGTTGATGGTGAGAAGAGAACTGTTTCTACCCGGTCGTCCTTCGATCGGATAATCTCGATCATGAGCCTTTCCTTCACATGCTCGAAGAGGGAAGATCCTCCAAGCTGGGTGAAGAGGACAAATGTGATCAAAACCGGGGTTTTTGTTGGCGGCCCTTCTGGTTTTGCAGAGAAGTCGCCTGCCCGTATGGACATTTTGATGCCGGCCAGCGGCTACCAAGGTTCAGACCATTCTTCGGTCGATTTGAGACCGGTGGGCCTTGGCATTTTCAAGGGCGATGGCAGCAATTGGGTGAAGCCTTTTCGACTTCGTGGCCGTTTCAGTGCTGACTCGAGCGGGGAGTCGTGGACTGATCACATCCTGCACGTTGGCGGTGCCATTCTGAAGGAGGCCGAGATTTTTTATGCGGTTCGCGCTTTTCGGCAAACCGTGGTTTTCTCCGATGAGGCTTTTATGGCCATGCTGGAGTCGTTCGTTCCACAAACCAACACCTTCGTTGTCACGAATGGTGAGATTGGTTTTTCTTTAAAGGAACTGAGTGCCATTACTGGGCTGCCTATCCTCGGCAATCTCTATGAGGAGTTTATGCCTATCGACAGCGTCCTTAAGGAGCAGTCTGAGGAGTTCCGACTTTTGTACTTTCAGCTCGTTGCCTTCTATGATTTTTTAAAGGAGAAGGAGGGCTCGAAAGTCCGGTGTAGCAGTTGGAGGAGTGGTAGCGTTTTGTCTTCCAACTTCTTTGACAACGGGGAGTCTTCTGAGAGTACGACCCAGGAAGCCAGGGCTAAGAACCCAGATTCGAAGAAGATCTCCGTCATGCGAGAGAATTTGAGGGTATTCTTCGCAAGCACAGACGCCATTCATTCTGACATTGTGCTGAGGAGAGATCTCGCTGTCTACCTCACTTATTGGCTGGGTGAGGTTGTTTTTGCTGGAGGAGATGGAACGCACATCAGGCCGCATTGCATTTTTCCGGCTTGTCAGATAGCGTTTGGAGAGCGG
This sequence comes from Persea americana, assembly GCA_029852735.1. Taxonomy (NCBI): domain Eukaryota; kingdom Viridiplantae; phylum Streptophyta; class Magnoliopsida; order Laurales; family Lauraceae; genus Persea; species Persea americana. The sequence goes on from CM056811.1 coordinate 26,314,817, forward strand.
CATGCTTTGGTGCCTGCTCTTTACTCCTATTTATGTACCGAACTACAGGCTGCTGCTTTCCTGGTTCGGCTTGGGCTTCCCATGAACAGGGTATTTTCAGCCCACATTTTCTATTCGTGGTATGTATACCACTGTCCCAGTTTCCACCGATTGGGTGCTGCTCAGGACGATGACCCGTTTATGATTCGGTTGGCTAGAGGGAAGCCTGTTTCCGAATCTCTTTTATCTGCCCGCTTGAGGATTCGACGATTCTGGGACGTCGAGATGGGGCAGTCTTCAGTGAAGCTTTCTCCGGGTTTGAGGAAGAAGGCTTTTGATTTCGGTGTCTCCCGTGATTCGACCAGGGCAGGGTCTGGGAGACACTATTCTTTGACAAATGCCGAGAGGAGTTGGCTTTTTAACATGTGTCGGCACGATGGTGTACCGCAGACATCTTTTCGTCGACATCCAGTCGTATGTTCCCTCGCGTTTTGCCATGTAGTTGGGCTTCTCTCAAGGCGTTGTTGGAGCGCCTTCGAGCAAGGTGAAGTGTTTTGGAGGTCTGCAGGACGGGAGAAATGCATGGGCCTTTTATAGCGCGGAAGACACTACTGCCCTGATTTCTTATACTGAGTTGCCTACTTTCCGGACTGCTGGCTTCACAAAATGGTTTGTAGAGAGCTTTTCAGCGTACCGGGGGCTTTCTAAGAAAGAGCTTGACGTAAAGCAGTCTTCCGGGAAGGGCCTTGCGAAGTCAGACGGCGTCCGCCGAGAAGAAGTTCTGGCTTTCCTTTCTGGAGAAAGACACAGAATAGGTTTTCTCGAGGAACAGGACGTCATCAGATTGGGAGCTGCACAAGAGATACCTGGTGAGGTCTTGGAACAGCTTGCCAAGGAGGAGGCTGAGGTTTCTGCTTGGATACAAGCTGAGCGAGCAAAGGCTTCCATGGAGTCTACTGGCAAGAGCAGGCTGCCTAGTGAGGACTCTGGTGAGAGGCCTGATTTTGATGGTGGGGAGGGTGCTTCCAGCAGTTCGTCCCGTAGGGGCAAGAAGAGAAGGGGACACCGCCGAAGTCAGAGGCGGCACGAAAGTTCTCTTGATCTGGAAATTCCTTCCACCATTGTTGAGGAGGCATTAGGGGATGATGACGAGCCTCCAGAGAAGAGAAGCCGAGGGGAAGAGACCATTGATGATGGTATGCTTTTCCCTTTTCTCTTTCCGTTTCTTTTCTTTCGTGAGAGCTTTTGTTTTGATCTACTGCTTTCTTTCTTTTGGCAGAAGATGATGGTTTGATGATGCCTGAGGTTCCGACCGATGAGGCGGTGACGGATCCTATCGTGGCATCTGAGGAAGAACCCAGAGATTCTAAAGTAGATCCAGAATCTCCTCCTGGTATGATTTTTTTCTTTTTTGTGCCACCACTTGCTGACATATATATATATATATATATATTTTGCCAGCTGACTTGCCAGAGGATTCCGACGACTTTGAGCCATCCATGGACACAACTTTTGATGATGTTTCGGATGAGCTCATGGAGGCAGAAAGCATTCCACCAGTCGTTGAAGAAGGTACTTTGTAATGATAATCTTGATATTTTGATTTTTTACAAGATCATATTCATACCTTTTCCATTTTTCCATTGGCAGGTTGTGAGGTGACAGAAGAAGTTCCTCTATCTTTTTCAGAACCAGAGCAAGGGGTACCTGTGACCGATCCAGGAGAAGAGGCTTCTTCCACCAACTTTGATGAGGCAGAGGCGAGTCCGCCTACTGATATCCCTTCCCTAGCGGCTCCGATTGGAAAGAGCTTCTTGATTACTCTTCCAACGGTGCCTGACAAGGGTAGTCGACCAACGGAGCATGGCGAGTCTTCATCTGAGCCATCCCGTCAGTTTGTGAGGAAGGTGTTGAAGAGAGTCTTGAGCTCATGGGCCGAGACTCTTTCTTCTGGCCATTTGGAGGCTGGTTTTGGCATGGTGAAGCATGTGCAGGACATTCTTGCCGATAGCGAAGAAGTTGGTCTGGACATTACAGATGCCAAGGCTTTTGTTGATGAAGTCATCGCACTAGGCAACAAGTGGACTGAGACCAAGAGCTTTCCGAATGATGATTTCTTCAACGAGATGTTTTTGAAGCCTTCCAGCGAGGTCAAATCTGAACTGAATGAGATCTCGCGGACTCGGAAGCAGCTCGTTCGGGAGAGGAACGTCACCGAGTTGGCTATTATTGAGCTAACACAAGACCAGCACCGCCTTGATAGGGAGGTCACCGAAGCCAGACAGCGCCTTGAGCTATTGGAAGAACAAGCTGCTGCCAAGTGGACTGCCACTTTGAAAGCTCGCGATAGAGAGAGGGCTCTCATTGGCCAAGTTGAGGAGGTTGAAAGCAATCTTCGGAGGAAGACTCAAGAATATGAACAATGGCAGATTCTCTGGGAAGAGCTTCCTCGTGCCGAGGATGGATCGCGACGGCCTACTGCTTTTTATGGGAAGATTCTGAAGAAACGCGGCCTGGAAGCTTTGGAGGCTAAGGCCAAGTGTTTGCTTGAGGAGTTAAGCCTATGGCTGAAGACCATGTCGGACTAGCCTCCTGATTTGTAACAAATTTTTTCTTCTTTTCTTTTGGTACCTCCATGTATAAACATTTTTGGCACTTTCTTTTTTTTTTGTATCCCCTTATTTCACTTAAATTCATTTTCTGATGAAAACATAAGCAAAAATTGAATGGGAATGGTTTGTTTGAAAATTTGATCAAAAGGTTGTCATTTTGTGAAAATCTTTTGTCAAATGGTTATTTTTAGGCATGAAAGCCAAATTTTGTGGCAAAAAGCCTGATTTTTGAGATGGCTTGAAGGCCGAATTTTGGATGGCGTGAAAGCCAAAATTTTGTTTGGCATGAAAGCCGTTTTTTTGGCGTGAGAGCCGATTTTTGTGGCGTGAAAGCCAAGTTTTTGTTTTGTGGCATGGAAGCCGGTTTTTGGCATGAGAGCCGATTTTTGTGGCGTGAAAGCCAAGTTTTGGTTTTGTGGCATGGAAGCCGGTTTTTGGCATGAGAGCCGATTTTTGTGGCGTGAAAGCCAAGTTTTGGTTTTGTGGCATGGAAGCCAAAGATTTTGTGGCATGGGAGCCAAATTTTGTTTTGTGGCATGGAAGCCGATTTTTGTTTGTTTGGTGTGAAAGCCAGATTTTGTGGCATAGAAGCCAAGTTTTTTTTTTGAAAACCAAGTTTTGTTTTGTTGGCATGGAAGCCAGATTTTTTGATTTTTGGCATGAAAGCCAGGTTTTTGTTTTGTTGGCATGGAAGCCAGATTTTGGTTTTTGGCATGAAAACTAGGTTTTTGGCATAAAAGCCGGGTTTTGGCGTGAAAGCCGGGTTTTGGCATGAAAGCCGGTTTTTGGTTTTCAAAAATGCAAGTATCGACTAAGAGTCGCCTCCCTGCTGAATGGTATTGCAAGTATCAATAGAATGTCGCTTCCTTGCTCATTCGGTTGCGAGTATCGATGGAATGTCGCTTCCTCGCGGATTTGGGTGCAAGTATCGACTGAATGTCGCCTCCTTGCTTTTTTTTACAAAAATTTGGTTTTGTGGGTATCGATGGAATGTCGCCTCCCCACGATTTTTGAAGTTTGAGGTTTTTTTGAACCTTTGTTTTTTTTGTTTTGAAATTTGGGTTGTGGATATCAACTGAAACGTTGTGTCTCCACGATTTTTTTTTTTTGAGATTTTGCAAGTATTGACGAGGTGTCGCTTTCTTGCGATTTTGAGGTTTTGGAAGTATCGAATGGGGTTCGCATCCTTCCGATTTTTGGGTTTTGCGTGAGTATCGACTAAACGTCGCTTCCCCACGGTTTTTTGAAAAAATCGTTTTTTGTTTAAAGACACGAGGGTCGTAAATTTTGACTAAAAACCATCTTTGGTGGTAAAAGTCAGGGTGGACTAGGGTGGAAATTCCTAAGTCCTGATTTTTGTTTCAAACCATGAATTTTGGGTTCAAGGATTGAAAGTTTTGGTCAAGTTAGGGAAGAGGCTCCGAAACTTGGATTTTGGATTTGATTTTTTTTTTAACAATGAAACATTGAAAGTAAGCATTGTTTTTTGGCTTTTTAGAAATTTCAACATAGGGATGAAAACTCTAAAAGGGGTGGGTTTGACGAGCAAGTACCTAGGAATAGGCTTTGGCCATGCATGCATCACTCTGACCCGATGTAGGAAGTCTTCAAGGGTAGTACCGCTTCAAGAACTTGCCATTGATGGGCAGCATACATCTGTCACCTTCCATGTTTAGAAGAGCATATGCGCCATTGGAGAAGACTTTGTCGATGACGAAGGGTCCCTCCTATTTTGGTTCGAATTTGCCTTTCGATTTGTGGGCAAAAACCATTGGCCTTTTCACCGCAAGAACCAAGTCACCCTTTTTGTGGGAGCATTGCCTGACCCTTTTGTCAAAAGATCCTGCCATGCGTGCTCGGTAAAGCTCAACACTTTGTAGAGCTTCGAGTCGTCTTTCATCAAGGTTATCCAGTGCTTGGAGTCTCAATTTGATGTTGCTTTCTTACGTCATTTCATTTTGTAGAGATACCCTTAAAGAAGGAATTTGTGCCTCTAGGGGGACAACTGCTTCTCATCCATAGACCAAGGAGAATGGTGTGCTATGGGTTGGTCCTTGAACGGTAGTCCGGTAGGCCCATAAAGCTTCAGGCAGTTTGTCGCTCCAGTCTCTTTTGTGAGTAGAGACCATTTTCTTGAGGATTTTGCAGTGTGTCTTGTTGAAGGCTTCTGCTAGTCCATTCGCTGCCAGGTTATACAGAGTCGAAGGACAACTTTGAATTTTGTATTTGTCGCAGAACCTGTAGAATCTGTGATCCCGGAATTGTGGTCCGTTATCATGGACGAATCTTTTAGGTATGCCGAAGCGACAAATGATGTTGGTTCGTAAGAATTGAAGGACTGACGAGGTCTTCATTTCACTGAACGCAAATGCTTCTGACCACTTGGAGAAATAATCCGTAGCGGCGAAGATGAAGCGATGACCTTTGCTTGACGGGGGAGAGATAGGACCTATGATGTCCATACCCCAGGCTTCGAAGGGCCATGAGATCGCTGTAGGATGTAGCCATTCTGGAGGCATGTGTATATAATCTCCATGAATTTGGCATTTTTGGCAACGTTTAGCAAATTGCATTGCGTCAGCCACCATGGTAGGCCAATAATAACGTAACCTTTTTATCTGATCGTAGAGCTTGGGACCAGCCTGATGGGCTCCACAAAGACCAGCATGAACTTCTTTTAGAGTTTCTTCCGCCTCTTGTTGTGACAAGCAACGTAGAAGTACTCCATTGAAGGATTTTCTGTAAAGCATTTTGGAGGGAATATCCAAATGAAAGTTTGGGGCTCGTCTTTGGATACTTACCCGCTCTTTTGGATCTTCAGGTAGGATTCCGAACATAATATAATCAATGAACGGATCCCTCCAGTCGCCTATCGGTGGTTTAAGGATGGAAATCCGACCTCCGACCACTCGGTGGCATTCAGCAACTGCTTGGTGTGTGTTGAGAGGAGGGAGAATCTTTCTTTGACACACTGTAATTTGCATGTTTTCCCCTTCTTGGGTTGCCATGGATGTAGCAAGTCCAGCCAGGGCATCTGCACGGATGTTTTCACCTCTGCGGATGTGGGTGATGTGACAGATGTCAAAGTTTTGATGAAGCGATTGCGTCTTGTTGTAGTAAGGCAACAGATTAGGCTTCCTGATTTCATATTCCTGATTCATCTGGTTGACGATCAATTGAGAATCCCCAAATGCTTCCAGCATGGTGATGCCAGATTCGAGGGCGAGTTCCAATCCTATAATCAGAGCTTGGTACTCAGCTGCATTATTTGAACATGGTTCCAGTAGAGAAAATGCGTGTGGAATCATGTAGTTATCGGGGCTAACAAAGAGAATGCCAATTCCCGATATCGGCTTTCCTTTTTCATTTGTCCTGGTTGCACCATCGAAGTACATGTTCCAGGAGGCATTTGGTGAGGAAGTCTCCACGCTGTAAACAGGTTCGTCTGGGAGATCATCCCTGAGCGGAGAATCCTTAGGCAGTGGATGCTCTGCGAGAAAGTCTGCCAGAGCTTGACCTTTGATTGCTTTCTGTGGTACATACCTAATATCAAATTGTGACAGAAGGATGGACCATTTTGCCAGCCGGGTATTGAGAGAACCTGCTTTTGTGACAAGGACCTTTAAGAGATTGATCCTCGATATCAGGTATATTGTGTTTGACAGCAAATAGTGACGCAGCTTTTGTACAGCGAACATCACTGCCAAGCATTCTTTTTCGACTGGAGAGTAGCGATGCTCTGTACCTACCAACATGCGACTGAGGTAGTATAGAGCAGCTTCTTTTCCTCCATCATTTTCTTGTGCAAGTAGAGCGCCCAAAGAATAGTCGAGAGCTCTTGTGTACAAGATGAATGGTTTTCCAGTTGTGGGTACAGCCAACACCGGAGGCTTGGTCAGGTATGACTTGATGTCTTGAAATGCAGCTTCACATTCAACATCCCAAACAAAGTCTACAGCTTTCTTCATCAGGCGAGAAAATGGACGGCATTTTCCCGACAGATTGGAAATGAACCGTCGGATATATGCCACTCTTCCTTGAAGCCCTTTTAGTTCTCTTAGGGTCCTTGGAGATGGCATTTCTAGAATTGCCTTGACTTTTATGGGGTCAAGTTCTATTCCAGCTTTCCGAACTATGAATCCGAGGAACTTACCATATGAGGCACCGAAAAAGCATTTGAGGGGATTCATTCGCAGTTTGTGTTTGCGAAGCCGAAGGAAGACTTCTCGAAGATCTTTGAGATGGTCTTCTTTCCTTTTGCTTTTGACGGCGAGGTCATCAACATAACATTCGACCGTCTTGTGCTGCATATCTTGGAATATCTTCATCATAGCCCTTTGATATGTTGCACCGGCATTTTTCAGACCAAATGGCATAACAGTGTAGCAATACACGCCAAATGGGGTCCGAAAGGATGTATGCCTTTCATCTTCGGGATGCATCTTTATCTGGTTGTAGCCAGAGAAGCCGTCCATGAAAGTCATTCGCTCAAACCCGCAGGTGTTGTCAATCATTACCTCCGGTATGGGGAGCGGGAATTCATCTTTGGGGCATGCATTATTCAGGTCTCTATAGTCAATACAGACTCTGATTTGTCCATTTTTCTTTGTCACATGGACGATGTTGGCCAACCATTCGGGATGCTGTTCCTCGCGGATGAAGCCAACGTTTTTGAGTTTCTGAACTTCTTGTTCAATTTTGTCCATCACATCAGGACGGAATCTTCTTTGGCCTTGTTTGATAGGCTTGACATTTTCTTGCAGGTTGAGTTTGTGGACTGCTATTTTGGGATCTAAGCCAGGCATTTCAGCGTTAGACCATGCAAAACAATCAACAAACTCACGAAGAAAAGAGACATACTCGGGTAACTCCTCATCCTTTATATTCTTGCTTATGAATACAGGACGTGGGTTATCTGGTGTTCCCAAGTCTATCTTTTGAACAGAATCTTCTGTCGGAAGGTTTGAAGGTGGTTCCTCCACAACATTTTCGGAGGCTTCCAGCTCAATAAGACCTTCTGAATTTCCAAGGGCATTTTCAGACCATGGCTCCGCTTCTATCCATAAATCTTCTTGGTCGGTATTCTTCTCAAGACTTGCTATGAGATGATCCCAATCACCGGCTGAAATTGGGTCGAAGTAAGGCATTTCTTTTGGAGACGACGACTCTTCTGAATCAGAGAACCGTGCGTCTGTGTGATCGGACAATTCCTCTTCATCATCAGAGAAATCATGCCAATTTGATGAGCTTCCTGGGTCCTTGTCGGGTAACTCTTCAAAGAGATATCCAGGGAGATCGATGTCTTCATCGACATGAGATGTTGCGGCTTGGTCAGCAAAACGACTCTGCAGCCTTTGTGTCAGCTGTCTCATCGGAGCGTCAGGATCATACCCCAATCCGTATGAAGACTTGTCTATACGATGGTGGAGTTTCCAATCTTCCAACTGGCCTTTGGTCAGGGCGGGTTCCAATGGTGTGAGAATACCACAGCCACCTCCCAAACCAATTGGATTTTGAGCGTCATAGCCCATTTTCTTCATGATAGCTTGTGCCATTAGACTATACAAGGATAGTTGAGGCATACCTTCATTTTGGAAAGGCTCAAGCAGGCAATTTGATGAAGAAGCGTCCGATCTATGGAAGAAGATTGGTTTATCTTCTGCCGACGTTTCCGGAACGACGAAGGTAGCAAACGCAGGATCTTCTACGTCAGCAAGGGTTTCTAATGGAGTGAGAACAGGCCGAACTTGCTGAGTATCAGCTTGGCTTGACGATGTATCGTCTTCAGTCTCTGAATCGGAATCTGTGTCTTGTATGATGGACACGAAGGAGACAGCAAACTTGCCCCCTGTCTTTTGCTCTGTCTTCTTTGCTTTAGTAGTGATTACCAAAGGTTTGGAAGATTTGAAGGAGATGACGAAGGGAGACTGATTGCTCTCTTTGAGTTTGCCGGAAGGTTTGTTTTCTTCCGATGATTGCTGAGGAGCCTTGCCTTTATCTTTTTGGAGATTGCCGGCAAAGGATGCTGTTTTCTCCTCCTTTTCTTCTTTTTCATCCTTGTACATCTGAGAGTTTGCAAAATGGACTTCCTTGCCTTTGAAGGGCTTTTTGTCACTCGATGTATCAAGCCGTCGTCGCCAACAAACTTGATGCACTGATGTAGAGTCGAAGGAATGACACCGTTCTCGTGTATCCAAGGGCGTCCAAGAAGGATGTTGTAGCATGAAGGGGTTTTTATTGCATATACGGTGATCTCAGAGATAAGATCGCCGATTTGCAACCTAAACCGGATTTTGCCAATGGGCCTTTGAGCACTCCCATCGTATCCAAAGATGGACACAGATGTGTAGCTTAGTTTATAAGGTGGGATACCCAGTTCTTTGAGTGCCGAAGTAGAGATGAGGTTGAGTGCAGAACCCGGGTCGATCTGGACTCTGTGTATCGGCATCTCTTTGATGTACCCTGTGAAGTACAAGGGTCGGTTGTGCTTCGTCTTACCTAGCAGGAGGTCTTTCTTATTGAAGGCGATGGTAGCACTTGCGGCTTTTTGGACCGAGAGGCATTCAGTGCAAGGTCGTCCAGCTTCTTTCTTTTCTCCTTTTGAGGAGGTTTTTGATTTTGTGACCCTATAGTCCATTTCAATTTGCAGGACTTGCGGGGCATGTTTGTCGACATCCAGATTCAGCCTTTGCAGTTCTGAAATGAGACTATCACGAGTTTGTGGTGACATTCGTAATAGGTCTAGGATGTGCAGTCGTGCAGGTATGTGTTTGAAGTGCTCGATCAAGTCATACTTGAAAGCCTCCTTTAGGCCTGCATTTTCATTATCACCGCCGCTTGGGGCATTTACAGCTTGTTTTCCCGAAGGATTTACATAAGAAGAAGAAGAAGGTTGGTTATAGTTTTTGTGGTAATCCCAGCCAAAGCGGGTACCCTTCCCAACTTCAAAAGCTTCTAGAGGTGGTTCTTCTTTCGGAAGACCCCCTTCGGGCTCAAGGGGCTGGTCTTCCCCATTTGCTGAAAACGCCTCTGCAGCAGCATTGCCGTCTTTAGTTATTGCGTTGCATGGAGCATTTTCCGGGAACAAGTCCTGAACAGCTTCCAACAACTTTTCTTTTTTGTCCAGTATTTCATCGGTCCAGACATCTCCTATGAGGTTGGGTACCTGGGACCAATTGATTGGGTTTTCTTTGAAGACTTCATCAATCAGAGCTTCTTCATGGTGATCAGTCGGAAGAGGCTTGAATTCTGATGTCACCGTTTCAGGAGACGATGGCTGAGAAGGTGTTATCTCAGTGGAAGTCACCCGAGAATATGTAGCTCCAGAAGATATGCTACTGGATACATTTTGAGAGTCCGTGGCCTCAGCAGATGGAGCTTCAGAGGCACTATCATCCTGAACTATCACATTACAGGCAACTTCGATAGAAGATGCCTCCATAATGGACCGTTGGGAATCAGACTCATCCTCCGATGTAAGTGGATCATCAATCCAGCAACTTTCTTCATTTTCCGGAGTCCCTGGAGAAGATGCTCGTAGATTTTCCGGGACTTTCGGTTATGGATTTTGATGAAGTTAGTTGATGCGATCCTGCTCTTGCTCTATGGCTAGATGCTGCAAGATCCTCGCATATTCTTCAAGATTGGGCATAGGAGCCAAATCTTTTTCTTCATTTGCCCTTTGTGGTTCGACCTGGTTGGGATCCACTAGAGCATTTGTTTGTATTGTGTTAAAAGCAATTTGGGCAGCCTCTTGGTCTTCATCATCATCAGACCAGGATCCTTGTGGCTGGAAGGGGTTATACCAGATTACTGGCATAAGGTGGGATTCCGGGATCCATTCTTCGTCGGAGAGATATTCTCCGGTTTCAAGGGATTCCTCCCACTCATCGGTGTCACTGGCAGTGTCACTGGACTCGTATCCATTCATGGAGAATCCAACTACCGAGTTACAAGAGTACGATGCCTCCTGCGTAGTCTCATCTCTGAGCCGTGGTGGCATGAAATCACTGAGAGTGAATTTTCTTATCACTCTTGGAACTTTAGGGAGAGACCCCTCTGTTGCCCCCAGTGAAGCGGTAGAGGAGGTTTCTGCTTTTTCAGGAACCTCTTGTTTTGTTTGAGCCTTCTCCTGCTGTTTGAGCTTACGGAGTTGTCTCTTGGCTTGCCTTCGCTGTTGAGCGGTCGGCTTTGTTTTGACGATCTCTCAATTTTCATCTTCTAGGAGATCGGGATGTACCCATATGGGTTGTCCTTCTGGTGTTGGGTAAGGCACCAACTCTTGGGACGTTTGGGTCGTTTTTATCACCTTGAAGGAAGTAGTGACTTTTTCCTTTGATGATTTGGATGTTTGTCAATATGACACCATATTAACGGAGGCAGACCCATAGTTTTTGTCAAAGGTGATGACTCCGTTTTTCCACATCTCGTTGATCTTCTCTCTCACAACGAAACATTGGCTGAGAGGATGCGAGACCATTTGGTGGTATGGACAATATCGGGTATCATTGGTTTTGCCAACATCTCTCAGTCTTTTGGAGTCAGGCAGGGTGAGTTTGCCATTTGCCAAGAGAGCCCCAAATATTTCTTCAACATCTTCATCGAACGGGTATTTCTTTTCTACTCGTTCTTTGAAGGCATCAGAGAGTTCAGGTCTCTTACCTGCAGCTTTATTTTCAGCTTTCTTTGGTGGCTGAGGAGCTGACTTGGTTTGCACATTGAGAACCTCCTTTTTCTTTGGCTTGGAGGTTGGATTGGCGGTCTGCTCTTTCTTTGATGACTTCTGACTGTTGAGGTCTTTGATCACCGTTTCAGCCTCCATAGACGCTTCTAGGAGTTCTCCTAAGTTTTTTGATTTGTTGTCGATGATCATGGAGCGGATCCTTGCTCTCATGTTGTTTCGGCAAATGTCGACTAGCGACGCTTGTGGCAGCACATCTGAGCATTTGTATGCCATTGCTCTCCACTTGTGAATGAAGTCGTATGTCGACTCATTCTCTCCCTGTTTAAGGCTGCAGAGCTGAGCCATAGTAACAGGATGATCCTCACCTTTGAAATGGGTCAGGAAACGTGTCTCTAGCATGGTCCAATTTTGAATGGAGTCCTCTGGCAGAGTGGAATACCAATCAAAGGCCGTACCTTTTAGGGTACTTGCAAAGAGCCGGATCTTGAGTGCATCTTGATCCGCAATCGTTCCTATCAGGATCTTGAAGTGGATGACATGCTGTCTGGCTGAACCTTTCCCCGTATATGTTTGGAGAAGAGGTTGTTTGAACTTTTGGGGAAACGGAACCGAGTCCATCCATAAGGGATATGGTGGCTTGATCCCATGCTCCTTCAATGTATCCTCTTCTTTTGCTTTGGCGAGGATATTGTCTACGTCCTTTTTAGTAAGGGCGCGTGACTCATCTTCTCCACTGTTTGCCTCATCTTGTGGAGGAACTTCATCATTGTTTGGTGGACGCTGGAGAGTGAGAAGGAGGTTTTCCATCAGAACCTCTATTCTCTGTTGTCCTTGCTCTAGCTGCTGAATGCGTAGAGCCATGTCGTCATGTGGTGGAGGTTGCTCAGAGTTTGTGACCAAGACATTCATCCTTTGTGAGTCGAAAGAGGATACTGTCTTAGTGACTGAGCTAGAGCTCATTCTTTTAGATGAAGAGTCCGAGGAATGATCACTCCAATGTCCTTGGCTTGAAGGAGTGGGAGAGTCTTCCTGATGTCTTCTCGTCTGGGAGACGTTACGAGTCACCGGTCGTCTGACATGTATTTTTGTCGCTGACTTCTGGCGTCTTTTGGTTTTGCCAACCATGTGGACAGCAGCAACTTGGTCGGGTCTTTCTTTTTCGACCCATTTTTGGGAGATTTGAAGCTCAGAATGCTGGGTTCTTTGCTTCTCTAATCTCTTTTGTTGATATGCCGTGCGGCGACGTATGCGACGAGCAATTTGAGCTTCGGTTAGCTCGGGCTGTGCTCTGGCAATGAAGGACGTGGTCCCTCGTGTGCAGCAACCGAGCTTGTCTTCCTTGAAGACTGGCATGGACAGGATTTGGATGCGGTCCTTAGCCTGTCGCAGCGAAGCTTTAAATTTTGCAAGCTTGTCCCCTGTTGAGATGAAGGGTCGAGTTGCAAGAGAGTAGGCCCTAGCAAGTTCTTGTCGAGGCCTTGGGATGCACGATTTGATTTTGAGCTTGTATGAGCAATCCGGCTCATGCTGAGTAGTTTTTGTTGTTCGGTGGAGGGTAGGTTTCTCTCCTTTGATGTAAGCAAGAGGATAAAACCTATTCTCCTTGAGAGGAGCCAGGTATTCTAGCTTTGCAGATGTCCGGGACCTTCTTTGTTTTGGTGAAGATCGCGGGGACCAAGTCTTGGGATAGACTTGGTTTTTTGTAGGTTGAGGCCTCATGGGATTGCCACGAGCCTCAGGTTTTTTTATGACCGCCTTTGGTGTCGGGGTAGCGACACGTTGGGGGGCGGTCTTCTACTTCTTAGCAGGCACCGTCTCTTCTGCAGGTAATGGGAATGGTCCCAGTGACCCGAAGACGATGGTCCGGGGAGTGGAGGTCAACCCGGTGTTTTGGGAGTTGCCAAGGGAGGTGATGCTTCGGCAGCTGACGGGGCGCTTGAAAGTGCCCTTGCTTTGCTTCTCTTGAAGCATGACTTGGTACTTGTTCTCATCGAAGGTGATGGTCAACGAAGCTGCCATTGTTAGTTTTTGAAAAAACTTTTCTGAAACAAGACCACATCCATTAGTAATCACAAGAATAGGGTGATCATAAATGGGCTATACTATGGTTTTGTCTTTTCAAATTGCTCAGGGGCATGGCCCGTTCTGAGCGTAATGAAGAAGGCCAAAAAGCCATAGATGGTACAATTGTTCTAAACGCAAGTATGGTCGGCTCGAAATGAGCGTTCCAGGGACCGCTAGAAGCAATTGTAAACCTTAATTCAAATTACCGAGAATCGAAGCTCACTCGAGGTAAAATGATATAAGGTTAGAGATACAAATGTGTCGGTCGCGAATACAGTAGACCCGAAAGGGCGTACTAGCACCGCTAGGCACAAATGTTGTAAATCGCACCCTTAAAGGACACGAGATGGGATTTTTTGAAATGTCAAGATTGGATTCGCAAAATAGAGCAAATGGTATTCCAATCTGAATACAGGTTCAAACATTTCTACGAGCCTATATCCGAAAAAGGAAAGAACCAGGATTTCTCATATTTGAATCCAATAGTGACGAGAGTTTTTTTTTTTTTGAAAAGTCAAGATTGAATTCATAAAAGAGGGCAAATGGTATTCCAATCCGAATACAGGTTCAAACATTTCTGCGAACCTAAATCCGAAAAGGAAAGAACCAAAATTCCTCCAATTTGAACACAATAGTGACAAAAGTTTTTTTTTTTTTTTAAATTATTATTATTATTTTTTTTTGAAGCGTGCACATAGGTCTTCCAATTCGGTCTTATGAAACCTTAATGGATAGATTAGCCCCCAGGTAAGGGTAGGATTACTTAATGAACCCGTTTGAAGGACCCTTACCTCGAACAGTCTAGCTGCCTCCACACTCTGAACAAGGCTTTTCTTAGATCCACTTTGGTCAAAGAACGCAATTGGTGCAACCTTAATGCTCTCTCTTTTTTTTGAAAGACCTCCGATGGACTCATCAAAGAGAGGAAAATGGCCCTCCCAATCCGAACGTTGGCTCAAACATTTCTGCGAGCCATTGCACGAAAAGGAAAAGACAAAAGTTTCTCTAATTTGAATCCAAAAGAGAGAAATTTGAAAAGTTTTTTTTTTTTTTAACTTTTTCCCTTTTTTTTTTTTTTTGAAAGATCTCCGATGGATCCATCAAAGAGAGGGAAATGGTCCTTTCCAATCCGAACGTTGGCTCAAACATTTCTGCGAGCGCAAACAAATGGAAAGGAAAGAACCAAAGTTTCTCTAATTTGAGTCCAAAAGAGAGAAATTTGAAAGGTTTTTTTTTTTTTTAACTTTTTCCCTTTTTTTTTTTTTTTTTAAAGATCTCCGATGGATCCGTCAAAGAGAGAAAAAATGGTCCTTTCCAATCCGAACGTTGGCTCAAACATTTCTGCGAGCGCAAACAAATGAAAAGGAAAGAACCAAAGTTTCTCTAATTTGAATCCAAAAGAGAGAAAACCCCTTTTTTTTTGTTGAGAAAAGGAAGAATGGAAACAAGTTCAAACAAAGAAGTTTCCAAAGAATCTCATCTCATGTTTTTTTTAGATACAAGATCCAACATAGGCCACCAACTAGAAGGGAGCCAAGGATTCTAAGCATCGTGCTCTCAATCGAACAAGTCCCACCGGGTGTGCCAACTTGATGGACCCGTCTTTTTCTTTCTAGCCTTCCTCCGTCCCGGGTCCGCCGAGGTGCGGCGGGGCGAAGAGAAAAAAAAGAGCAAGCATCAACATTTTTTTTGTACGGGTATGCCAGATTTTCTATTCTACTTGGAAGTTGAAGTGGTGATCCGGAGATTCACCTTCACAAGTAGAAAAGGAAATCAACTTTTTTCTAACTTTCCATTGCGCATATATTTTAAAGAAAGAGACAAGGTTTTAAAATGCCGTGAGATGCGATTTTGTTTAATTTGCCATGAAATGCAGTTTTGTGCCGTAGAAGGCGATTTTGTGCCGTAAAAGGCAGTTTACAAATCTCATCAAAATTTAAAGACAAGAAATGTGATTTTTATGTCTCTTTTAAAAAATACAACACAATAGAAAAGTAAGAAAATGAATCTGACTTCTCAAGCGATTGTGGGGACTCGTTCAGATTGACAGTCGCGAGTCATGTATGGGCTCCGCCATCGTCCTTCGGATGAGAACACTTGATGCTTTGATTCACTTGGCTTGGCTTGGACCTCAGATTTTTAGAGGATAAAGACCAAGAGAATGTCTTATATCCAATAAAAAAACAAGTAGACGGGCTGAAAAGCCGCATCTAGGCCATGTTGGATAGAAGAAGAGAGGAGATCTTCGGGGGGGGGGGGGGGGTGTGGCCCCCTAAGGGACTTCGATCACCTTGTAGTGCTTGCAGCAGAGTTTCTTCAAGATAAGAGAGCTTCTTTTTGTGTAGAGAATTCTTCAGATGATTTTCAGACAATTCTTCTGGACCCGATTTTCAAGACCCCTTCCTTTGGAATGACCGCCTATTTATAGGGTTTTGGTGGCCATTAGGAAGGTCTTATGGGCATTAATGATATTAATGCTCCATGATGGGAGGAGTTACAAGATTTAATTTCATAATTTTGTAACTCCTTTTTCTTAGATTTTGATTGGCCGATGGAGAGTAATGGGCATTTAATCTCCATGATGATGGGAGTTTTATGATTAATTACCATGATTAATCTCCATAATGATAGGAGTTACATGGTTAATTGTCATGATTAATTGGCCTTGTAACTCCCATTTCTTGGCTTCTGATTGGGCCGTTCAAAATAATGAGTTAATGACCCTAATAAATTGCCATAAAAGGGTCATTTAACTTCATTAATTGGCTGCCGAGTCGCTTGAAGAGTCGCGGGCCGCGCCGCGTCTTTTGGAATTCTTCTTGCGATGATCATCGATGGATCCGTGCGTTGCTTGATGTCGGATGACGATGAAAATTCAGACATTGGTTGCCACTAATGGTCCGGCAACATCTGTCCAGTCGATTTCTTGATCGGTTGGGCAGAAAGTTTGCTTTCTTGGTCGGCCGGTTGGCGATTTCGGAGTTGACGATTTCGGAGTGTCCGATGATGATCAAATGATTTTGATAGCGGATCCGTGATGTTGACGAAGATCGACGGATATCATGCCTCGAAAATCAGATTTTAAGAAAATCACAGGGGCCAATCATCGTGAAACGCGAAAAGAATCGGACAAACGGACGTTTCGGCGGAAATCCGGCGACCCGGATTTCCAGGGTCTCCGGCGACCATGCACCCATGGTCGCCGGCGACCATGGGGTTGGAAACCTTGGACTTTGGTCCATTTTTCGGCCGCCTTCCGGTCGCCGTTTCTTGGTCGTTTCTCGGGCTTTTTCGCTTCTGTTTTCTCCTGTATTTTTCTTTGACATTTCTCCCCATTTATTGGCTTGATTCCTCTGAAGAAAACTCATTGAAAGGCTGTGCAAATCAGAGCACAAAGTTTCCTATTTTTTGGAAAAGCCGAAGACTCTGTAGTCGATTTTCCGCCAAGAGTTGAAACTGGGTCAAACGATGTCGGAATGACCTGAAATTTGAGGTGAAGCTTCTTGGGCATTAGATAGGACCAACCATGGGCTTTTATTTTAGTTTTGAAGCCGTTTGGGGTCCCGTCGATGCTTGACTTGATTTCATCGTGCGGAAGATGTCGAGCTTTAATGTACGGTCATCCGATGTCCGATTGACCTGAAATTCGACGGGGAGCCTATTGGGGTCATTTTGAGATGATCCATTAGCTCCGATTTGGGTGCCATGGTCCCGAGGAGCTTCGCCGCCGATAGGCTTGATTTTGCTTCGGAGCATCAAAACCTGGTCAAACGTTGTCGGAATGACCTGAAATTTGACGTGCAGCCCTTTGGAAGTATGCAGAAGCTACTCATGTGTTTTGTTTGATGAGTGGCGGCATCATAGGTTCTCGCCGCCGGGAGGCTTGATTTTGCCGTTCGAGATTTGATGGAGGGTCAAACGGTGTCAATTTGACTTGAAATTCGACATGGAGCCTTTTGGAGGTATTTTGAGACCATCCATAGACTCTGATCGAAGATTTGATGTATTTAACATTGTCGCCGTCGGGAGCTCCCGCTCAGCTGTTGGAGGATTGAAGTTAGGCCAGATGGTGTCGGAATGGCCTGAGACTTCATGTGTACCCTTCTTTTGGCTACTTTGAAAGATCTTGTAGTTTTTGTCTGGTTCTGTCAAGATCTGATGCTTGAAGCAGCTTTGCCTGTTTGTAGTAGAATGCGGCTCCATATAGCTTTTGATGTTGAGGAGGCTAAGTGACATTTTTGGTGTCAACAATGATCATGTAACTTTAGATATTAATTGCTACCAGTGGGCCGATACCACTGTCCTGTCGATTTCTAGATCGGTCGGGTAGAAAGTGTGCTTTCTTAGTTGGCTGGTTGGCGATTTTAGAGTGTCCAGTGACGATCCCTTGATTTTGACAGTGGATCCATACGTTCTAATTGAAGATCTGATGTCTTCGGTGCTGTCGCCGTCGGGAGAGCCGACTTTGCTGCGGCTGTTTCCTTTTTGGGTCAAACGATGTCGGAATGGCCTGGAATCTAATGTAGTGCCTTCTAGTGGCATTTTGAGGCCAACTATATGCTCTGTTTTGTTAATCAGGATCTCTAGCTTCACCGCCACCTAGAGATCCTATTTAGTTGCAGGAAGAGTGAAGTTAGGCCAAATAGTGTAGAAATGGCCTGAAAATTCATGTGTACTCTTCTTTTGGCTGTTTTGAAGAACCTAATAGTTTTTGTTTGATTCTGACAAGATTTGATACTTGAAGTAGTATTGCCTGTTTGTGGTAGGATGCGGCTTCATGTAGCTTCTTGATGTTATAAGTGTATAAAGGGGCAAAGTGACATTTTTGGTGTCAACAATCGTCTTTTTCTTATGTGCAATGAGCAAGTAACTTTGTGATTGGGGCTGCTAGATGATGTTAAGTATGCCGTAACTTCTTCTTTATTTCATAAGAGTGCTTGTTGATTAGTTGTTATATGTTTTTGAATGTTAGAATAGGCTAGTCTTCATGCCAAGTGAGGCACCTTTCTTTTTGTAGTTCTCCATGTTAAAATATTATCATCTATGCTTCTTTTGATAGATTATGCTTGGGAATCGGTTCATTTTTACAGTCCATGCTTAGGTTGATAGGTGATTATTGGGTAATTTTATTACTTTTATAAAGGGAAGGTGGTCTTGGGTGTTTTGATAATTTTTTTTCTAGAAAAACCATCTCTTTTGAGAAAAACTAATTTTAAAGACATATTACCCAGATCTGGATGCGTTGATTGGGTCAGGATCTGAAGTAGAAAAGTTAATCAATTTGTGTTTTCATGAAAAAAAAGGGTTGTTTTGGAATGCTTAATGGGTTCTAGTGCCTTGATCTGATTATTAGTATTGTTTATCTCTTTGTTATCATCAACATCTCATTATTCTAGTTGCTTTGAATTTTATGCATTGTGAGTTTGTGACATTTTAGACTTTTATTCTTAATCGCTCTTTGTGGGTTTGACCCATACTTGCCACTGTCTATTTATAGACGTCGTGCACTTGCGGTTATTTATTGTTTGATTATACACGAACAAATGTGTTTACAAATGTTCGTACTGACCTATTTTTGCCTGACATGCAATGAACGAGAACATGTGCCTTGTTTGTTTCACATTTCCTTGTAGAAAAGCAAAGTGAAAAATAAAACTCAGCCCAATAAATAGAACTTGACAAGTTAGAAAATAGATGGGATAAAGATTTAAAGTTTTTTAACAATTAAAAATCAAGCATTAGAGATGCAACTTGGTATGGCTGCAACAGGTTTTCAGCCACCCCCAACCGTATCCAAAACTGACTCCACTGAACTTACCGACCTAAACCTAAATTCTAGAAGACCCGACTGATTTAGACTTGACCCATGTTACACCTTAGTTTATATTACATTTCTAAAATATACTCAATTGATGGCACTGATATAAACTGAACTCCACACATTTACATTGAGGTTCATTCTTAGGCCTAAGTTGACCTGAACCAAAATACCCAACTTTTTTTTTTTTTTTTTTTTGAATGGCTTTGGCTTGTCGGGTCAGTCACTTAGGTTGAGCCCTGCCCAAGTTGCAAACTGGCATGCCAAAGAAATATGTCCCCACAACGACACATGATACAATTTAACAGATGCAAAAATCTTTTAGATAAACTATGCCAAACTACGAATGGCTTTGCCTATTATGTGGTTTTTCCTTCTCTAGACAAGATTTTCCTCTTGATAACAGTGAGATAAACGCCAATCCATAGTTTCAAAGTAATTGGCACTAAATTTGTTGATCCAATTTCTGTTTACTATTCTAGAACTTGGTGATATCCATCTTTGAAGTAGTTCAATGACATGAAGAAATTTAACACTAAGTCATTTCACTTATAAATTCACAGGTTACCACGTGGTCATTAACCTAACATTCATCATCATCATGAAAGCCTTGTCCCAACTATGCGAGGGTCAGCTACATGAATTTTGTTTCTCCATTCCAATCTATCTTAAGCCAAATCTTCATATAGGCTGCACTTCTTCAGATCTATTCTCACTACTTCCCTCCATGTCTTCTTAGGCCTACCCAGTCCTTCCATTGGAGGGTCATCAACCAGTAAAAAAAAAAAGAAAGAAAAATCCTCATAGATGTTGTTGCCGGCCTGCATTGTACATGTTCAAACCATCTCAAATAAGTTTCTCTTATTTTATCACCTACTACAATTACCCCTAAATGCTTTTGAAAGCTCTCATTTCTGATTCCATCTTTCCCAATTTCACCCTCTACCTCAACGTTCTCATCTCTGCTGCACTCATTTTGTGCTTGTGCTGATTCTTAATTGGCCATTATTAGGTTCAATAGGTCATAACTAGTCTAATTGATGCCCTATAAAATCCTCCCTTCAGTCTTGTTGACATGCACCAATCACTAAGAACTTGAAAAGCAAGTCTCCACTTCAACCATCTCGATCTTATCATACATTTGACATCTTCCTCAATCTCTCCATCCTCACTGATTATCGAGCCAAGGTATCGAAATGAAATTTTTTGTGGTATTTCTTGAGCTTCAATTCTCACTATGATTTCAGTTCTTTGTAGATTCACATTGATTTTAAATGATTGATACATAGTGGAATATGTTGGTGAAATAATGTCTTCATTTGGAGAAAACTTTTGCGATCCTACCTAGTTTTTTTTTTTCCTTGAAAATTTCTGATCCAAGCACTTTTTTACTGCCATGTCTCATTTAAAGACTGCCTATACATGCTCCCAAATGTCTACCTAGCGCCTAGTGGTTTATTTTTTGATTGGGCTTCATTTTGATGTTCTCCCTCATGATATTGACATTCTAGTATCAAATGTGCTCCTATTATACTTCATGTCTTTGAATATCCGAGATCTCTTTGATTTATGGACTACTATTTGTTCTTTGACTATTTCACATGTAGCACGCATTTTCTTTTATGGTCCATTAAGTTAATATCTTCCATGGCAAATCTATAAGGTTATTGGGAATTATGCTTGCTATAGGGTCTTGTGTGAACATTATTTTGTGACGGATCAATGTTTCTCATCATGGAGCATTGTTTTCGTTTTCAAGTTATTATTTATATTTTCTTTGTTTTTATTATGCAAAAACAAGAAACTGACTGAAGACATAAGTTACCATAACATATGTAATGAGATTGAATAACCAACCAGGCCCTTCATTTCCCGGTTACTTAGAGGACCTAACCTGAAAACTCTTAAGTATGAATCTTTTTTTTTAGACCAGATCGATAGTACTTTTGTAATTTTGTCCTTTTGATGTCGAGCATTTACGCCCTTTGATGTACATCGGCTCTCTACTTAATGCAAATATCACCATTTGAAAAAAAAATCGCAATTCAAGTTGAATTATTTAATTTAATCGGGTAATTGCACGGTTTGGACAGCTATGGGCATGGCAAATAACCAGCAAAGCTTTATAACAATGGGTATACAACTAAATTTTTTCTAGGATCCAGGTGGATTCCAAGTTGTGTTGCTAGTAGGCTAACTTCTTTTTTTATTTTTGTGGGTTTTGTCTAACCATTGACAAGGTTCGAAAAAGCTTCACATTATCCGGTGTCTTCACTTTACCCTCCTGTACTTTTATTCCTCATGTTTTTATATTCTTTTGCATTGCATGCATAACATGAGGATGATGTTCATCATACATTGTGGGGTGGGGACAAGCACACTTGTCTATTTTTAGACAAAATTTTCACACACCTTTTGCTTTATATTCTATATTTAGGAAGTTTTTCAAATTTCTTTTCAGAATTTTTGCTATTTATCTTTGGCTTTTTAAATTTTTTTTAAAGAGACAGAAAATTTTTTAGTTTATTATCAATAAGCGGAAGATGGCTTGAATTTTAGAATTCTCAAAATTTAGATAAAGGGGTGTTTTTATTTATGGATGTTTTTTTTTAAAAAGTGCTAAATTTTGGTCCTTTCACATTACACAATTCGTATACATTTTCAAAACCTTTAAATGTGAAATAATGATTTCCATTCTTTTTACTACTTGATTGAATATATGAAGGAAAACCAAACCTTAGTTTTATAGGTTTCCTGGTTCATCTGCGTGAATTTTTTCACAAATTAGTGAATTAAGTCGGGTATATGAAAATGGCTGCCTATTGTTGGGGATTGTTGAAAAGGAAAAAAAATCAAGAGAAAAGAAAAAAGAAGAAAGAGAGAAGCTTGTCGTTGAAATTTCACGGCTTTTTGAAAAACAATAGTGCGAAAGCCATCATGGTTGCCTTAATTCGGGTACATGAAAAGGGCTGCCTATTGTTGGGGATTGTTGAAAATGAGTAAAAATTTCAAGGTATTTTAAAAAACAATAGTGCGAAAGCCATTATGGTTGCCTTAATTCGGGTACTTTTGAAAAACAATAGTGCGAAAGCCATCATGGTTGCCTTAATTCGGATACATGAAAAGGGCCGCCTATTGTTGAGGACCATTGAAAAGGAGTAAAAATTTCACAGCATTTTAAAAAACAATAGTGGGAAAGCCATCTTGGTTGCCTTAATCTGGGTACATGAAAAGGGATGCCTATTGTTGGGGACTGTTGAAAAGGAAAAAAAATCACGACATTTTGAAAAACAATAGTGCGAAAGCCATCATGGTTGCCTTAATTCGGGTACACCCTCAATTCGGGTACATGAAAAGGGCTGCCTATTGTTGGGGACTGTTGAAAAGGAAAAAAAATCAAGAGAAAAGAAAAAAGAAGAGAGAGAGAAGCTTGTCGCTGAAGAAAAAAGAAGAAAGAGAGAAGCTTGTCCCTGAAATTTCACGGCCTTTTGAAAAACAATAGTGCGAAAGCCATCATGGTTGCTTTGATTCGGGTACACCCTTAATTTAGGTAAATGAAAAGGGCTGCCTATTGTTGGGGACCCCGTTGAAAGGAAAAAAAAATTCACGGCCTTTTGAAAAACAGTAGTGCAAAAGCCATCATGGTTGCCTTGATTCGGGTACACCCTTAATTTGGGTACACGAAAAGGGCTGCCTATTGTAGGAGACCGTTGAAAGAAAAAAAAAACATTCACGGCCTGTTGAAAAATAGTAGTGCAAAAGCCATCAAGATTGCCTTAATTCGGGTACTTGAAAAGGGCTGCCTATTGTTGGGGACCACTGAAAAGAAAAAAAAAATCACGGCCTTTTGAAAAGCAATAGTGCGAAAGCCATCATGGTTGCCTTAATTTGGGTACATGAAAAGGGCTGCCTATTGTTGGGGACCGTTGAAAAGGAAAATAAATCTAGAAAAAAGAAAAAGAAGAAAGAGAGAAGCTTTTTGCTGAAACTTCACGGCCTTTTAAAAAACAATAGTGTGAAAGCCATCATGGTTGCCTTGAGAGGAAATCTCTCTCTCTGTTTTTTTTTCTAAGTCTAGGTGGACTGGATTATTTGATTGAGTCGCTTTCATGGGGGTTCTAGCGGAGCATTTAACACTTATTTTTTTATGTATATATACTTTCTCATTGTGCACAATCATATTTATCATGCTTTTGAAAATTTCTTTCCAAAGATGGGATTGGTGAATCGTACTTTGAATTTTTCTTTACTTTGACTATTCCGAGAATCGAGAGTATCCAATATTTATAAATTTTCTTTTGGAGAGTATTTTTTTATTTCTTTAATTGTTTATTTTGTTTTTGAGTTTTGCGGATATATTCACAGCTAAACCTCACTGAGCACAATTCATCCGCTAGGATAACCTAGGAGTGTAAGGGCTTGCTAAATGTAGTCGAGAGTGCCATCGAAAGTGGGGTTTTTTTTTTTTTTCCTACATTAATCTTTTGTATTTTTAGGTTAGATCAGGTTGGGTTAGTTAACTTCACCTTTTCACATCTTTTGCTAGGGACTAGTAAAATGTTGGTTGGAGAGTGTGATTAGTCCATGAAATTGCATCATATTTTTTTTATTTCATATAGATTTATGGACTTATTTAGGATAACTTGCATTGATTTCATTGAATTTTATAAATTCATGCATTTGAGCATTCAATGTTGGAATTCAAGTCATAATTGGTCAAAATTCATTAATTCCCATAGTGACTGGAGTGTTTTTACATCATATTTATTGGTAATATTTATTATATTTAGTATTATATATTTGATTTTCTTATTTCCTGATTTGATTCATTTACGTACTTTTACATTATATTTATTGGTAATATTAATAATATTCATTTAGGTGATTGCATAGTATACCTGAATTTAGAGTAGGGATTTGAATTTTAATTGTTATTTGCTCCTGGATTTTTATTTAATGCGATTATTTTATTTATTTATTTAAAACTATGTGGGCATCATTGATTATTTTGATTGAGTCTTTTGTTTTGAGTTGGGTTTAGGTTGTTGGATTTAAGCAGGATCCTTGAATAATATTAAGCTTTTCGTTTTACTATGATCTTTTGTTCGTCCTGTTTTCTATTTGTAAAAAAATTCAGCTTGACAATAAGCACATGGTTTAGCAGTTTAACTTGTGTTTTCTTCGTGTGGTACGGCGGAAGCCAACAGAAATTTATTTTGGTACAACTGGAAAAATTCGTGGTGCTAAGATTCAAGCCTTTAAGCCTACGAGTTATACTTACAGTCTCTTGGTTTCTTCTAGATATTGCTATATTTCGATTGTGAGCCCTGTTATTATATATGAAATTGCCACTGACTCATTTCCTTTCCACTCCCTCCTGGGTCAACTATTTAAACTCAGTACCGTTTTGACAGTTTTGCTTGAGAAGGTAATTTTACTGCGATCCAGATTTATGCTTGTGTTTTATTATGTATTATGAAGAATTCCATATCTGTTATGAGCAGTCTAGCGTGGTTCAGCGTGCCAAGGGAGAAAGATCATATCGTATCTTCTATCAACTTTGCGCTGGAGCTCCTCCTTGGCTCCTTCTCTTAAAGGTTATTTGTTTGTTGTTTTTATAATGATTTTGCTTTCTTTTCAATATGACCAGGAAGCCTTGGATACTGTTCAAATTTGCAGAGAAGATCAAGAAAATGCCTTCGTGATGCTCGCTACAGTGTTATGGCTGGGAAACATTTCTTTTGCAGTGATTGACAAGGAAAATCATGTGGAAGTTGTGGCTGACGAAGGTATAGAAGTCTGCCCGCCTATATTTATATTTGGTCTTGTATCAATATTTAACTGTGTCCAATTATTTGGAAAGTGGCTCGTGTTGGTGTGTCTAATTTGGTAACCTTTCTTAAAAATTATGAATGCCAATCACATGGTCCATGAATATGATACAGCGATGATAACAAATGTTTTCTGGGGTTCTTCCTGAGCAACTGAAAGCATTTTATATAATCATCATCATTAAAGCCTTATCCCAACTATGTTGGGGTTGGCTGCATGAATTATGTGCCTCCATCCCAGACATGAATTCTGAGGTAACAAATGAAAGCATTTCATATATCCTAACAAAAACATAATATCACCTGGAATTCCATACATCCATATGGCTGAACAAGTCCTCAGACTTTTGGAGGGTGTTTTTTTCAAGATTAGTGTTGTGGTAGAGGCTCAACCTATTTTCCAGTTCTAATCTTTTGGTCCTTGCATTTCTAGTCTCCCTTTTCCTTTATGAAAACTTCGATATTGCAGTCAGTAATTCTTGGAAATCCAAGGCTATTTCCCTAAACAATGGTTGCGTTGAGGTCTAATATATCTAGCCTAGTTCAACAGACATTCTCAGAGCAGTGCATGGAATTATATCTTGTCACAATCCCAGCAGTTTTGTTTAGATCAATACAGTCATTTCTGACTCGATCTATTAAACCTACAAAAACTAATGTTATACAGAAAGCAAGCTTCAAATTTGAATAGGTTGATTTTATCTTGCATGATTGCAATACTGTTATTCCTGCCTTGAGTTCTTGGAAATAGCGGGAGCTAGTTGACCACGGTCTGATTTCGCACATCTTGGAATGTGCCAATGATGCTGGCTGCATGAGTTATTGTTCCTTCTCCACGTAGACCAAATGTAAATTTTGTTATTGTTTTTGAAGTGGCAATTAAATTTTAAGTTACTAAAGTTCGCAAGGTTTATTATTTATTGTTCCTTCTCCACGGAGACCAATTTTTAATTGAATATTTATTTAATTAATGGTTGGGTGACTTGAATATTTTTATATTAAATTTATTGGTAATCTTGATAATATTTATTGGTATATACTTGATTTTCCCCAAACCTATGCTGGTCAACCGGTCGATGAGGGGATTTGATTCGGCCGACATTAGCCCCTCTATGTTGCCCTCACTGTATTATGGTGAGGGACGTTTGCATATGAATATTCTATGTATGCGTGTGTGTGTGTGTTTATATATATATATATATATATATATCATATTTTTCTGTCTTTGTTAACATTGAGGCCATATGTTGGTTTTGTTGCTGTTTTGGAGGTTCCACTTAATCACCGAGTTACCATTACTTAGTTTGGTTATCCTTCGGAAGCAAGTTATCAAGGTTATTATTTATTTATGTTTTTTTTTTTTTTCCCTATGATTAATGCAAGACTGAACTAGAAACTCGATATTGGATGAGTTTATTGCCATGTGCTATAAGGAGAGTCTGAAGTTAGAAATAGGATTTATATCATTCATGTGATATTCAGCCCTCCAACGTGTGGTGGACAGATTTTGCAGATTCTCAACCAACCTCCCCGATTGGATGGGAATTGGGATGCGTATTAAAACCCTACTGCGCCACGGACGACACGAGGACAGGTTGAGAAGAACTTTTCTCCGAGCTCTCTTGCTCTCATTCCCACCCATCTCTCGCCGCCTGCTCTTGCTCCATCTCTTTCTCCTCCCATTTCCAATCCCCGCTTCTAACTAACTGCATTCATACATGAGGGCTCATGGTTTTTGATAAGCTCATTTACGAGCAACTCATTTTAGTAGATCGATTACAGGAAATCAAAGTCGAAGTAAATTAAGATTTTCACCAAACGAACTACAGTAAGTCCCAAGATTCAAACAAGTTACCAGAAACAGTACTCAACAGATGATGAGATCTGGAATTGCATTTACTCCAAAGATCCAAATCCTCCAATCACAACCAATTAGTAAAGGATTTGGGAAATACTCATTTGCATGTGTGGGGTTGACTTTATAATCCACCTGAACTATCCACACACATCGGAGCACCTGAATTACAATGGATCCATCGAGTTTCCATCGATCCTAATGGACAGGACCATTGGATTGAGGGTAAAGCCCAACATTACTTCAAATTTGGTGAAATTACTGTCAGAGAGGCAAGATTCTCTACCTGGGGATTCTCCTCTCCTAGTTTTCTCCACATTTCGTCCAGAGGAGGTTCCCCTCTAGTAATTTTCTAAAGCAAAAAAAGTCATTAGACGATAAAAAACAAAACAAGGGATTTTTTAAACTCTAATTACACAGATTTATTTATGTGGTTGAATTGATTTTAGTAGATGAAATGAGAGGATGAGAAACTATTTACCAGCAACAAGAAAAAAATAAAATAAAAACTAAATAATGGAGGTCTACATTACTCTTCACCCTCTAGATCAATGCCATTTTCCTATCTCAACAATGGAAAATGATACACACCTCCTGACTCGAGATTACATTGAGGCATGTACCGTGGCCGCATAAATACAAATTATCAGGGTATTGCAAAATTGGAAGACGAGACCTGCACCTTGAGTCACACATCAGCAATTGAGGTTCTCAAGCCCACAGAAAGGAGACTCTGTTGGTACTGGTAGTAGGCAATGAAATGTTTCCCAAATCAGACATGAGTTTGCTTCGAGAAAAGAAGGGAATGTTGAGAGCCCTTCAATCATATTTTTCTCATCATCTTAGATGGCTAATGTTATACCAGACTGATTCTTGATAGATGTATAATTCAGACTTCTCTTTTATTTGATAGATCAACTGCCCCTACCAGAAGATGGCACTGCATGCACACATTCATCAGGCTAACACGTGTGAAGCAAACAAACCACCCCAGCTTTACAAGCAACAGAAGCCTTCCATTGGGTACTCGGATAATTCAATGAACTCAAGGCTTGAGGATTGTGTGTGCTTGGACAACGTAAATAACTTGCACCTTATAAATGATTCCAAAGTAGGGTATGGCATGGTGGCAGATGCAAATTCACAAGGAAGCATTTGAACTCTTGGAAGGATGAGGGAGCCCACAGCATGATCGTATATATCACTTGATTGAAACCTTCCAAATTGTGGACCTGTTGAGCATGAGGTCATTACCCAAATCACGCTGAATATATCATTGCTATTAATTGGAGGAAGGACACTGCACCAGTGCCGAGCTGTCCCTAGAAGAAGTCCTAACTTCCAAAAGACATCAAGCATTCTGTATCCTTGGCACTGTGATAACCTGGGAAAATGCTATCTTCAGGTCAGGTTTCCAGGAATGATCATTGAGTTTCATAGTGCTTCCCAATCCTTAATTGGATCGATCCAACAATTAAGTGAAAACCATGTTGATTATCTCTATGTGGGAAAAGCTGCAAATACATTTAAAGCAGAGGAGATTTTCATCAAGCTATTGATGGAATATACATATATATAAGAAACTTTCGATGCGAAGGAAAAAAATATGGAATAAAATGAAAAAAGTGTTCAGGATTCACCAATAGGCAGTGTTTGCCTCCCGTCTGCTCCACATTCTCAAAACAAACATCCTGATGAAACATAACAAATACAAAATTTTAGGATACTGTACTACTGTATTTATTTGAAAGGGATTTTATTGCCATCAGCTTGAGGAGAATTCAAAATGCCAATCTCATCATGAATGGAAAAGTGCACTAAAATACCCTTCAACATAGTTTCAACTGTTAGATAATATCTGTGGCAAGAAATTTTCACCTGCAGGCATTCTGATTGGACTGTCTAAGAGGCTGGCACCTTGGGACCCTCTTGAAATAAAGGCGCTGGCCCTTACGACTTTGATGTCCAAATGTGGGAACATCGACAGAAGAAAATTCCCCTATCTTTGTAGTCTCTACTACTGTTTTCCTGTATATGAAACCTTCAACCCCATAAACTCTATACATTTGATACAGCTATTCTTAGTTTAAGGTTTTATTTGTCTAAAATGCCATAAAAACCATTTTTTAAAAATAAAATAGGAACAAAACAGATAGCTAGAAAGGCTTGAATGGCGATATTGATTGTTATGTTAGTAAATAGATTTAGCCCTGCTCCATACAGGGTCCAAAACCATGTTATACAACCATGCCTTTGATGGAGCATTTATAAGTTGCTAAACCAAAGTCCAGGAAAGAGATCCAAGTTCACTTTCAACTCAAACAAGGCCATCTATCACAATGGTAAATCACATCATCTTCAATTTTTTACTTTTTTTGGCATGATAGGGCACAGAAGGTTAACAGTGTGGATCACAAACCATGGTTCATGTCCAAATAAGCTCAAGATTATGGAATGCACTGAATAAAACTTCGGCCGGAGGGTCAAATATTATCCATATTCAAAACTTGATTGCTAAGATTTCTGGCATCTGACACTTTTTTTAAATCTTCTATTTAGGGACTGTCAATGTATCATTTTACACAATTTGTGGTTACCTCAAGATCTGAGTTCTGACTTAAATAATTGGTGTATGGACTTTTTTTAACCATTAAATAATGATTTTCTACGAGAAGAGTACTCCTAATCCCTGATTACATGGATTAGTCAAGAAAAAAAAAATGACAAACTAGGGTGGCATACATTTTTTTTTTTTTTGGCCAAAATTACCTGATAGACAATATTGTCACCCATTTGGCGATATCATCAGCCTCGTCAAATATCTGAGTCTTTAATGTCAAATTTAGACATTTATTTTAATATATACCAGTCTAGGACTAGCTCAATAAGTTTTTCTCAATTGTGATAAAAATTTGGGATCCAGAAAATGTAAAATGGATGATGATATCACCACCAATGTGATTTTTTGTTTTTTCTTTGCAATATTACTTCTGTAATTGATCATGACCTGCAAACCAAATATCTCCTACATATTCATCTTAAATTATATTAAATATGTTTGTTCCTTTCATCCTCAAGCCCCAACAAGATAAACCTGCAAACCAAACATCTCCCCTCTTTATCTTCCACTCCACCAGCACCACGACTATTCACCAAACCAAGCACAACACCTTCTCCATCCAAAACCAAACCAACCAGCCTACATCCCTCCTCACAAAAAGGAAGAAGAAAGAATCCGGTCCCTATTCACTGCCAAGTGCCAAACAATCAAAACCACACATGATCACACCCCTGCAACTCATCACCCACACCCATCTTCCCATCACCCACAAACTCATCACCCTCCATATGTTTGGCTAACCAAGGGATGCAAACGGGTATCTAATTCTCCTATTATCTGGAGGTTCTGACCCGTAAAAAACCGGGTCTGGAACTTGTTTTAAGTTTTGAGTCATAAA
Source organism: Persea americana (assembly GCA_029852735.1). Taxonomy (NCBI): domain Eukaryota; kingdom Viridiplantae; phylum Streptophyta; class Magnoliopsida; order Laurales; family Lauraceae; genus Persea; species Persea americana. Next base: position 26,345,117 of record CM056811.1, read on the forward strand.
CAGGTCTGGGTCTTGGTCCATACTGGTTCGGACCCGTGGACCCAGGACCCAGCTTATGAGTCTTTAACGTTCCAAACTTTAGCTCAAAATTAACTATTGTTGGAAATCTTTATATTTAATCCTGGAGTTAGTAGACTTTATGCCCTAATATAAGTTGAATGCTATCCTTATTTTAAGGAATAAAAATGAAAAGCACTTAGAACTGGTTATGAAACTAGATCCTGGTCCTCTAGTTAGACCCAGTTCAGGAACTGGATCCTTCTATCAGAACCTGGGTCTAGAGCCAACAAAATAGGTTCCGAGTTGGAACCGGAACCGGACGTGTGGGTCCCGAGAATCATCTTCTGCACCGAGTAGTCCTTGCCAGTGGGCTCGTCCCGGTCCAGAGCCACTGCACAGTGAGGGAAGGCCATTCGAGCACGTGGGTGATGACAAGATCGTAGAGGAAAGGCATGTTCTTTTTCCAGATCTTGTATTCTTCGTTGATGAGTCGTTCTTCAATCTCCCCCCGGAACTCCTCTGTCTTTGGCCATGGCCGATTTGCTGGTCTGGGGGTCGGGTTTTGGCGGGAAAAAGCGGTCGATTTTGGCGGGTTGGGTGAAAATTGGAGGGAGGAGAGGAGAGGAGAGAAGAGTGAGAGAGGGAAGAAGAAAGTGTATGTGAGATAGAGAGGGAGAGAAGAGGAGTTAATAGATTTTTTTATTTTTTTTTGCAATATTACTTCTGTGATTGATCATGACCTGCAAACCAAATATCTCCTACATATTCATCTTAAATTATATTAAATATGTTTGTTCCTTTCATCCTCAAGCCCCAACAAGATAAACCTGCAAACCAAACATCTCCCCTCTTTATCTTCCACTCCACCAGCACCACGACTATTCACCAAACCAAGCACAACACCTTCTCCATCCAAAACCAAACCAACCAGCCTACATCCCTCCTCACAAAACAGAAGAAGAAAGAATCCGATCCCTATTCACTGCCAAGTGCCAAACAATCAAAACCACACCTGATCACTCCCCTGCAACTCATCACCCACACCCATCTTCCCATCACCCACAAACTCATCACCCTCCAAATGTTTGGCTAACCAAGGGATGCAAACGGGTATCTGATTCTCCTATTATCTGAAAGTCCTAACCTGTAAAAAACTGGGTTTGGAACTTGTTTTAAGTTCCGAGTCATAAACGGGTCTGGGTCTTGGTCCTTGGTCCATATAGGTTCACACCACACCAACCACCCCCAGCATCCAGCTCCATCATCCACACCCGAACCCACTTGACACCACACATATCACCATCTTCTCCCTCCTCATCTCAGCAAGAGAAACTCTACTGGAGAAGAACAAGTGGGCCACCAACACGAGAAATAAGTAAAAAAATGAACCCCTCTGTGTCTCTGCGTTGGTTGGCTTGCAATAGGGAGAGGATGAAGAGGCCAAAGATACGAGAATGGTAGAGATTTTAGGGGTTTTATGTTGAAAGCCCGGCGATCGCACCACAAGGGCAGTTCAGTCCACACAAAAATATGCGAGACCCCTATCCATGGTTTTTAGGTTTTTATTTGCCAATCTGTGTAATCAAGGTTTAAACGTAATTATTTAGTAAAAGCCTCTTTAATAATTAACATCCAAATGGTCTAAGGAAATCAATAGCCTCTTCACATGATAGCATTATTGTAAATATTAGTTAGTTTTAGAACTAAAGTCTTGACTATTGCCATTTACCCACCAAAAATAAAAAGGGAAAAAGAAAAAAAAAAAAAAACAAATCTAGATCTAGGTAAGTTCTAAATCCTTCTGAAGGCATTATTGGATTCTTTTTCTGAATGCTAGAAATGGATCCATGGTGGATTCCAATCTAGACATACTTTGTACATCCTGAAAAGAGGTATTTTGATATTCTCAAATCACTGCTGCTTAGTTACCTAGCACCCCAAAGCAGATATTTTCAGAATTTTCAGTCCCTAAAACTAGAATTTTTCTTAGCAGGAAAAATGCAATGACAAAAGCAACCATATGAAAAAGAAGATAATAATGTTAAGTTGGCCCTCGACCCATGAAGGGGCCCAAGGCCCATCACTCCAACAAGCTACATATCACGTGGATTTGATTTGGTCACTGCTTGCAACAGCTGTACATATCTTAATTGATTGCTTTCCTAACTTAGATTAATGATGATTGTAATTAGCTAGTTTCCTTTGTAAAGAGCCTTGATTAAGGCATGTAAATTCCTTTATATTGGTGGTCGTTCTCCAAGAGAACACATAGAAATTAATACAATCAGCATTTCCAAGAACTCTTGTTTCATTCTTGTATTTTGAAATTATGAGAATGACAAATAAATCCATACCAAATTTTGGTTCTAGTCGAGAACACGAAATCCAATTTCAATTGTCTGAATGTTGGGTTCTAGGACCCACACATTACATGTGAAATGGGTTAGTGGGTCACAGCCCATGACAAATAAAGCCCAACTTGTGGGTCAAAACAAGTCGTATGTACAGCTATGCAATTGATGACTCTTTGCCTTATTAGGAGATATGATTAGATGATAATTAGATTAGGATGACTGTAATTTAGTTAATTACATCAATCATGGTAACTTATATGGAAACATGAAATCTATATATTGAAGGATCGTGACCCTCAAAAGGGATCATCGAATTCACAAAGTGATTTCTCTCTTCTTCTTCTTGCTGGCTTTGACATGGTATTAGAGCTCTGAGCAAACACAACTCTATACAGAGTTGTCTGAGTGATCTCCTCCATCTTCCAAGCATTGGAAGTCGTCTAGTCTCTCCTCTACTCAAGAAACCTTCATCTGTCGGTCTGATCAAGGTGTGACCATACACGGCCCACTCTAGATCAACACCACTGCTTCTGGAGATTGCAACCAGCTTGGTCGCCTATTTTTTCTGGTATTTATGGAAATTTTTTGAGGATCTTTTGCATCACAGGGGTAGGCATTCTACTTCTAGAGAAAAACCAGTTTTTGCAGTATTTTTTCATCACAGCCGTCTAATTTTTTGGATCTACATTGTTTTGGGGTGCAATCTGGTTTGTTTGGTGCGAATTTTGGGTCTTTAGCACTCTATGATCTCTGATTTCTCATATATCACATTTGTGCTTTGCTGGTCTTCATTTTGTCTGCCAAACAAAGGTCGCCTATGCCATTTTTCTTTTTTTTTTTGAAAAATTAGCAATTTTTCAACACCCTGTCATCCCACTTGATCAGCTGGACAAATTGGGGATATTTTCATCCCTGATTAGCATTTCTTATCAATTTGTGTTTAGTACTGTTGGATTTTCTGGCAAAGTATCATAGATCTTCTTATTACTGCAATGGAAAAGCATGAAATTGCCTTGATAAAATTTAATGGCAAGAATACACTTCCTGGTCATATCAATTTCAAGTCTATCTTGAAGGAAAGGAAATGTGGGGACTTATGTCGGGAGGGGATCCACGACCTAAGAAAGATGTGAAAAAAATACTCTCTTGGAATACGAAGGATGCCAAGATTAAAACCTAGATTCTTGGTTCTGTTGAACCACAATATATCATGAATCTCAAACCTCATAAGACCTCTAAGGAGATGTGGGATTATCTGCAACAAGTGTATCACCAAGGGCACTCTGCCCGTCAATACCAACTTGAATTGGAGATTGCTCGGTATTCCCAAGGCACCTCGTCCATCCAGGATTATTATACAGGTTTTCTCAATTTATGGGCAGAATATGATGACATCAAATACCTCAATGTATCTGAGGCAGCTCTTTCTGAGATTCAAAAATTACAGGCAATGTCTCGCATAGACCAGTTCCTCATGAAATTGAGATCTGAATTTGAGATTATTCGATCCAATCTGATGAGCAGGGTTCCCGCTCCATCCCTGAATGAGTGTCTCAATGAACTCTTGCGCGAGGAACAAAGTCAGCTCACTCAGCATGTTCTAAAGCAACAGTCCTCAGGAACCTCTCCTAATGTAGCATATAAAGCAAATGCCAATTATACCCCTAGTGTCTCACGGTCCGGGAGGGATCGTTCATCATAACACTTCTGTTGCTAAAGGACAACCCCCTGCAAGAGATCTCAGCAAAATCCAATGCTTTGGCTGCAAGAGTTATGGCCACTATGCCTCACAGTGTAAGACCAAGTTTTGTAATTACTACAAATCAAATGGTCATGTTATTTCTGATTGCAAAAGGCGGCTACAAAATCGTACTCCACGAGCATATCATGTCAACACTGCAGAGGCTACTACTTCTAGCGATAGTCCTTAAGCACCGGTCATGCCTTCACCACCTCCTGCCTCCAATCATGCTCCTCATATCACCCCTGAGCTTAATCAACAAATGATCATAAATGCCTTCTCTGCACTTGGCATTTCAGGTAAAAGCCAATCCTCTTCCTCCATATGGTTTATTGATTCTGGAGCTTCAAATCACATGACCTTCTCCACCACTCATCTTTCTAACCTGCAACCATACAATGGAAATTTGCAAGTCCATACTGCTGATGGTCAAAAGCTTCCTATTACAGCTATTGGTCATATTATTCATACATTACCGCTACAGGTGATATTATTTTTGTTCAACAGCAAAAATAACAATTTGGAATGAGGATGGCCTAATCTATTATGCCAGAGCCTCCAAACATCTTGAGGAGAAAAACAAGAGAAAGCAGAGATCTTGTCATTCTGATAGGGAGGCATAACAAAAGGAAACAGGCGTCCACACTTAGGCCCCGTCGCGATCACCGTCCCCGACACTTGATCCTGCACAACACAACCAGAACGAGAAAATGAAACATTACAATTATCATCAACCAGTTGGCCAACAGACAGAAGATTTGTAGTTAGATGAGGAGAGAGAAAGACATTTGTGAGAGGTAATGTATGAATAATGTCACCAGTAGCTGTAATAGGAAGCTTTTGACCATTAGCAGTATGGACTTGAAAATTTCCATTGTATGGTTGCAGGTTTGAAAGATGAGTGGTGGAGGAGGTCATGTGAATTGAAGCTCCAGAATCAATAAACCATATGGAGGAAGAGGATTGGTTTTTACCTGAAATGCCAAGTGCAAAGAAGGCATTTATGATCATTTGTTGATTAAGCTCAGGGGTGATATGAGGAGCATGATTGGAGGCAGGAGGTGGTGAAGGCATGACCGGTGCTGAAGGATTATCGCTAGAAGTAGTAGCATCTGCAGTGTTGACATGATATGCTCGAGGAGTACGATTTTGTGGCTGCCTTTTTGCAATCAGAAATAACATGACCATTTGATTTGGAGTAATTACAAAACTTGGTCTTACACTATGAGGCATAGTGGCCATAACTCTTGCAGCCAAAGCATTGGATTTTGCTGAGATCTCTTGCAGGGGGTTGTCCTTTAGCAACAAAAGTGTTATGATGAACGATCCCTCCCAGACCGTGAGATACACCAGGGGTATAATTGGCATTTGCAGCATATGCTACATTAGGAGAGGTTCCTGAGGACTGCTGCTTTAGAGCATGCTGAGTGAGCTGACTTTGTTCCTCGCGCAAGAGTTCATTGAGACACTCATTCAGGGATGGAGCGGGAACCCTGCTCATCAGATTGGATCGAATGATCTCAAATTCAGATCTCAATTTCATGAGGAATTGGTCTCTGTGAGACATTGCCTGTAATTTCTGAATCTCAGAAAGAGCTGCCTCAGATACATTGAGGTATTTGATGTCATCATATTCTGCCCATAAATTGAGAAAACCTGTATAATAATCCAGGATGGACGAGGTGCCTTGGGAATATCGAGCAATCTCCAATTCAAGTTGGTATTGACGGGCAGAGTGCCCTTGGTGATACACTTGTTGCAGATATTCTCACATCTCCTTAGAGGTCTTATAAGGTTTGAGATTCATGATATATTGTGGTTCAACAGAACCAAGAATCTAGGTTTTAATCTTGGCATCCTTCGTATTCCAAGAGAGTATTTTTTTCACATCTTCCTTAGGTCGTGGATCCCCTCCTGAAACAAGTCCCCACATTTCCTTTCCTTCAAGATAGACTTGAAATTGATATGACCAGGAAGTGTAATTCTTGCCATTAAATTTTATCAAGGCAATTTCATGCTTTTCCATTGCAGTAATAAGAAGATCTATGAAACTGTGCCAGAAAATCCAACAAACCTAAACACAAATTGATAAGAAATGCTAATCAAGGATGAAAATATTCCCAATTTGTCCAGCTGATCAAGTGGGATGACAGGGTGTTGAAAAATTGCTAATTTAAAAATAAAAATAAAAAAATGGCCCAGGCGACCTTGGTTTGGCAGACAGAATGAAAACCAGCAAAGCACAAATGTGATATGTGAGCAATCAAAGATCACAGAGTGATAAAGACCCAAAATTCGCACCAAACAAGCCAAATTGCACCCCAAAACAACGTAGATCCAAAAAATTTGACGGCTGTGATGAAAAAATACTGCAAAAACCGGTTTTTCTCTAGAAGAAGTAGAATGCCTACCTCTGTGATGCAAAAGATCCTCAAAAAATTTCCATAAATACCAGAAGAAATAGGCGAGCAGGCTGGCTGCAATCTCCAGAAGCAGTGGTGCTGATCTAGGGTGGGCCGCATATGGTCACACCTTTATTAGACCGACAGATGAAGGTTTCTTGAGTAGAGGAGAGACTAGACAACTTCCAATGCTTGGAAGATGGAGGAGATCACTCAGACAACTCTGTATAGAGTTGTATTTGCTCAGAGCTCTGATACCATGTCAAAGCCAGCAAGAAGAAGAGAGAAATCACTCTTTGAATTCGATGATCCCTTTTGAGGGTCACGATCCTTCAATATATTGATTTCATGTTTCCATATAAATTACAATGATTGATGTAATTAACTAAATTACAGTCATCCTAATCTAATTATCATCTAATCATATCTCCTAATAAGGCAAAGAATCATCAATTACATAGCTGTACATACGACTTGTTTTGAGCCACAAGTTGGGCTTTATTAGTCATGGGCTATGACCCACTAACCCATTTGACATTACAAACACCCATTCAGACGTGGAACACTCCATCCTAGCAGTTGGTAGATGCCAACTTGCATTAGATGTTCGATTGCACCACAAAGAAATAACGGGAACATGCCATCTGCCAAAGTAAATGGAATGCATACCTGTAGGCTTGATGAGGAAGATCAGGAAAAGAAGCAAGCAATCATATCTCTTCACTCATATCAACGGCTGCAGGCAATTCCGGCATTGTATTTGAATGAAGAGGAGCAGATTGACCATCCTTGAAAGGAAGTACCTTTCCGGAATGGAAGCTGTTTCTGATCCAGCTGGCAGGCTGAAGTGATCAGAATGTAGAACCTTTCAGACTTGATTATGAAAAGGAATAATGTGAAACAATCAGAAACAATAAATTATAATTTCCTGATCCTGATGGTATCTGGATTTCAAAGTATATATAGCCCCGCGGTTTTAAAACACAGTTTGGACCTGGCAACGGTAAGGCTCTATACCATGCATTGATGAGTAGTGGATGACCTGTATTGAATATCATGAGGTCATTCTTGCAGCTACTACTTGTTTCTTCCCCAATTCACTATTCTATGAACTCCTGAAAATGAACATGGAATCAATGTAACCCAGGAGCACCATATTGTAAAATATAGTATATTTTAATTTACACTTAGGAGCACCATACACATGTAATTATTGTAATATCTAGCCGATTAATTGTAAATTGATTGCAATTCCCTAGTCAAAGGGACTAAGATTTGTATTGCAAACTATATAAAAGGAAAAGCCAAGCATTGAAGGGCACTGCTCCATTCACATCAATATCATCTCCCTATCATTGTCATGGTATCAGAGCCTTAAGAGGCATTCGGTATCTAATGAGGGCCTACCCAATTAAAGTGTCAAAACTCATTCACTTTGGTTGAACTTTGTCCAGAAGATTCACAAAAGGCTTCTGCCAAGACCTCGCTTCTTTACTTCTCTCAAAAAGAAGATTCACGGAGGATTTTGCTTCAATCATTTCTTACATGAGAAAACAAGAAAACACCACTAAGCATCATTTGTAGCCTTTGCTCTGAAGAAAATTGCCTAAGGTGACGTGACACTCTACCCTCATCCTCAACAACAACAGCTCCTATAGAGTTCTTTCCGCTCTTTAAGCTCTGAACCAACCACTGGAGAGTTTTGACCACTTGACCACATCCATGCTGTGCAACCAAAAAGTGGTCAAAGGCATGCAGAAATCAGATAATCAATTAATACAGTGGGAATATCAGAACTAAATAGTAATATAAGAGGACTTAGATGGAAATAGAAATTTGACCCACATATAAGTAGCGATACAGGATGGGATACACGTGTGTGCATTTAAATATATACACCTGGGCACAAGTATGAGGTTTGCAAAGGCTCATATGTGTCTCCACATGTGGGCATCACATGTAGATGTCGCACTCTAGGTGTTGTAGAGATTGATAAGGGCATACATATATGAATTATATCAGGTCTTTTATAAAGAGAATACTAATCACTTCTTACACTTCAATTAAAGTTTAAGTGAAGGATGTTACAGGAATAAAGGAGAAAAAAAATATAAAAAGAAAAGAGAGATAATAAAGTAGTTCTAAGGTGCACACAAGAAACAATACTCCTTCAACATTTCACCTCAAGCTGAAGCATGGTATCAATCATGCCCAGTAGTCAGCTTGCCCAGAGTATGTAACATTTGGTTCCTTGGAAGTTCCTTACTACATATGTCAGCCAACTGGTCCTTAGATCTCACAAAAGGTGCGCAAATCCATTGTGATTGAAATGCTGGGACTCATATTCTGAATCCTACGATTCATAGTAAATCCTGAGGAAAAATATCTCTTTTTACGGCGAGTCTTAGGATTTAGGTGTGGATCTTGATATTTGTTCTATCGACTCTAATGATCTAGGTGGGAATAGCCACATCCAAATGGTGAAATTTTGGAGAGGTTTTAGGCATGTGATTGGAGTGTTTGATTGTACATATGGTTTTTGTCCTACATTCTCTTTTATTTTATTTTTTCTGTTTTTTCTTTATGAACTTTTCTGAGTTAGGTTACATCCTAACCATGTAATGTTAATGATTCGGATTCTGTTAATGAGAGAAGAAAACACTACAACTCATTTCTTTTCATAACAACATTGATATCTTAATCATACTCTACTATCAACACATGCATCATCTATGATATTAATATATGCCAATAACATTCTTCCTATCTTATTATGATCGTATTGGAGTATCATTTGCCATCGTATTGAATATTGATGCTACTATGGATGAATTATGAATAACTACTTCTCTTATATTTTTAATTATTTTATTATTTTTCATTTTACAAGAAAGAAAATCCTATGGTTCACAATATGATTCAATTTAACCCCTTGATTGATTTGCCATGGCTAGTACTCGGTCTCTACACTTGAGCTTTTCACAAAGATTGCTTCCTTGTACTCCAAGAAGATTAGATTCCCACCAATAAAAGAACAATAACCTGATGTAGAACAATGATCATTGAGTGCATTATGCATTTGAATAACCAATAATATTCAAATGGCCATGACATCTACAGAGAACACCCTTAACTAGTGAAATTTTAATATATATATATATATATATTTATATTGAAGTAATTGCTTAAACATCCTGAGGTGAGATGTCTGAGGAGCTCCAAGTTCTAAAAATCAAACAGTGGGCAACTTGGTCTCCCTCAAGTCGAGTCAAACCCTAGAGCCCAAAAGCCCTAAAAAACATTGAGATATAGGATAAGAATTAAAATAAAAATAAAAAGAAAAAAGAAAAAAAGAAAAAGAAAGAATGTCCTATAAGTATATAATCTTCGAAAGTTTAGATCTTTCACATGAGATGTCAAGCATATACAAGCTAACAAGACTCATGCTGTGATGGATTGCATTGTTTAATGGAGTAAATGAGCTTACCTCCTAATCTTTGATACTTCATCAAATCCTCTAGTAATTCTTGAGCATCTAAATCTAGCTTATGATCTTAATCAAGGGTGTCAATTCACTTGAATCCTAAATTACCCATCGACTAGGATAATTCAAAAGCACATTTTCTCTAGCATCTAGAGACTTTAATAACAAGAAGTCCTTCGACTTATCTAGATATTCAATATCAAATACTTGACATAGAAGCAAATGGTGTAGATTTCATGATCCTGTGATTGATCAAGCTCTCAATTATTTAGATCCATTTGATTAATCAAATAGCCTTTTGATCTATCTCAATTGGGTAAAACTAAGCATAAGGGCCCAAATCTAAAATTGGATGGGATTAATGTGGGTTTCAAAATGATGTTCTGAGCATGTATAGCTAATCAAAGAGGTGCACATATGGGCCAGCCTACATGTCTATTATGGGCCTGGTTAGGACTCAATTGGGTTTGATTGAGATCCCCATTAAAAATAGCATATTTGTTTCCCAATTTAAACCCATGTGGAAGGAAGTAATTGTTAAGATTGTATGTCCTCAATCTTGCGGATGATGTGAACAATTTGATTAATTATTTTATTTCATATATAATTTCATGCTTTTATTCATGAGATGAATATGATTCTGTTGATGGTTGAACATGATTGATACAAAATGACATGGTTGTTAATGAGATGAACATGAGCCCTTCAGTATATTAGATGTGATCCATGTGTATAGATGGGACTCACATACGAGAGACAGAGGTCACAAGTCTTGTACTTAAAATGTTTCACAATCAGTGATGAGATTGGGCATCTCATCTGAAAAGGTCGTAGCACTACAATTACTATGAGATAATGTGGTTTGTCTTGGGCATCAGAGTGGAAGACTCTGGATTGTTGTGCTAGTACATTGGACGTACTGAAGAACCATGAGTAGCACCTTATATAAGCTTCCGTCTTTAATTAAGGAACACTCTCATAATTTCCAAGCAATAGGCCCTCAATCCTGAGAGAGTAATGGACTCAAGTTTCTGCTATGCATTTACTTTAATTTACCAATGAGTGAGGCCAACTGGAGGTCAATACCTCGTTATCTTGGGTAGATGGTGGTGGGACAGTGGGAGCATATAGTCTCAGGATGGAATCTGTCCTCATAAGAGAAATATCGCCTTGTGGTGATTAATGGAATTTATCGTTGGTAAGTGTGCAACCGCTTTGATTAAGAGTTGATCGGATGGTATCAATGATTAGTGTGATTAATTGGGTCACAAAGATAATAAGAGGTGGGTCCACATTGATTAGACAATTTATCTCCTATGGATACATGAATGTAATAGATGGAGTACATCAATTGAAAAGTTTAGGATCTTCTTGTTAAATTCCTAAAGTGAAATTTGACATTTTAGAGAGGAGATACAGACATAAGATAGAGAGAGATGAATGTCGTCCCCTTCATGGTCGACTCAGATTTATATTTATAGGGTTTAATCCCTTATTATATTCTAACAATGCTTATCCAGCAAATACACTTGCTATTAGATCCATACTAATAGCTAACAACTAACTAGGATGTAAATGGGCCTGCCATATTGGGCCTGGAGGCCCTGGATTGACACCCCCCCCCCCCCCCCCCCTCTCCCAAATTGATGCGGGAGTGTCATAAAGTAGCAATTTGGAGACAAGTAATTGATGTCGAGGCCGAGGAAGTCTCTTAGTGAAGATATCTGCAAACTTAAACTCTGTTGAGACATACGGTAGACTAATAACATCACACTTGTATTCATCTCGAATAAAGTGGCAATCAACTTCTATATGTTTTGTGCATTTATGAAGAACAGGATTTTCAGTGATTCTGATTGCCCTAGTATTATCTGCATTCAAGGAACTGGGAGAGGCCTGTGCAAATCCAAGTTCCAAAAGAAGTCCCCTAAGCCATAGGATTTCAGAACAAGCAAAGGACATGGCCCGATATTCAGCCTTTGTGGAAGATTTGGACACCCGTTCTTGTTTCTTGCATTTTCAAGAAATGAGAGATTGACCGAGGTACATACACCAACCAGTGGTGGACTGTCTCGTATCCGGACAGCCTGCCCAGTCAACATCTGCATAGACAGTCAGAAGTAGACGATTATCCTTTGGATAATATAAACCACGAGCTCTAGTACCCAATAAATACTGGATAATTCACTTCACGACTGTCAGATGAAGGTGGCGAGGAGACGTCATGAATTGGCTAACAAGATTGACCGCATAAGATATGTCAGGCCTGGTGATGGTGAGATAGACAAGACTGCCGACAAGTCTCCGGTATGTATGTGGATCAGGAAGAAGATCACCATCATCTTTACTCAACTTAAGATTGACTTCGAGCGGCGTATCAACTGAGGAAGATACATCAAGATCAGCAAGCTCAATAAGATCTGTCGCATATTTGTGTTGATTGATAAACAGGCTTTTGGGAGACTGAAATACCTCTAAACCCAAAAAATAATGTAGAGGACCCAGATCCTTCATGTGACAGCAATGGCGAGAAGTAGCCGAACAATTGTCATTTTTGCAATTGGCACAAATGTCACTTCATAGTCAATGCCATACTCTTGTCAGTTGCCATGTGCCACAAGTCGAGCTTTATGTCTATCCAAGGAGCCATCAGATTTTAGTTTGATCGAGTAGATCCATTTGCAACCGATGGGTTTAACTGAAGAAGGATAGTCCACAATATCCCAGGTGTGATTCTGGGTCAATGCATCCATTTCTTCTTTCATGGCCTGGTTCCAACAATCATGTTGCACAGCCTGCAAATAATAACTTGGGATGGAAACAGAGGATAGTGTTGTCATCAAGGAAGCATGGGTAAATCCATACCTCTCAGGAGGTCGAGAAATTCTGGAGGAGCGACGCAAGGTACCAGTAGATGTGGGACCATTTGTTGGAGGATCAGGAAGGTGGGCATCTGCAGTGGCAGTTCTTTTCCTTTGATGATACACAAAATTAGGATCAAACCCTGTAACAGTTGTTTCTTCGGAAAACCCAGGTAACAAAGTCGAGGAAGATGGAGAAGGACAATCCAAGTGGGTTTGGAAAAAATATTGATTTTCAAAGAAAATAACGTTACGAGAAATCCTGGTGAGATGAGCCTTTGGATCATAGCAAGTGAAACCCTTTTGGTTAGTTACATATCCTAAACAAACACACCTGCTAGATTGGGCCGTTAATTTTGTGCGCTCTGTTGGAGGCAGATGAATGAAGCAAACACACCCGAAGGTATGTAGATGATTAAACGATGGATGGTGACCAAAAAGTTTAAAATGAGGTGTTAATTGTGCAATGGTAGGTGATGGAAGACGGTTTATGAGATGCACTGCAGTGGTGAGAGCTTCAGTCCAAAAACGAGGAGGAACAGATGATTCAATGAGAAGCGTTCTCGTGACATCAAGAGGTGCCTGTTTTTCCGTTCTGCGACTCCATTTTGTTGTGGAGTATATGGACAAGTACGTTGAGATATAATTCCCCGAGTTTTTAGGAAAGATTGGAAATCAGTAGAGACATACTCCCCCCCGAATCTGATCGCAAAGTTTTAATGCATTTGGAAAATTGGGTTTCAACAAAGCTAAGAAAAATTTTAAATGCATTAAGAACATCAGATTTAGAATGTAACAAATAAACCCAAGTAAACCTGATGTAATCATCAATGAATGTAACAAAGTATTTGAAATGACCATGAGAAATGGTAGGAGCAATGCCCCAAACATCACTGTGGATTAAGTCAAAACATTCATTGCTCCGAGTTGTTGAGTTAGAAAAAGGTAAAGTTTTACTTTTTCCTAATTTACAAGCATTGCACTCAAATGAAACAGAATCAAGAGGTTTATTTAATAATCCAGTTTGAAACAAAGTGAACAATATAGCAGCATTTGGATGACCAAGTCTATGATGCCCATAATCAAGAATTATTTTGAAGGAAAAAAACAAAACATCTGATGCCAAGGTTTATTCTAAATAACGGGATATACTGCTAAAGTAAAAGTCTGCCACGTTTAGGCCCCCTCGTGATCATTGCCCCCGACTCCTGGTCCTGCACAACACTACCAGCAAAAAAATGAGACTTTGTAGTTATTCTCAACTAATTGACCCACAGAAACTAAATTGGTAGCAAAATGAGGGGGCACAAAAACATTTGTTAATGGAAAAGGGCCAGGGGCAGTACCCACAGAGACAATGGGAAGGTGGTCCCCATTGGCAGCTTGAACAGAAAGGGTGCCAATGTAGGGAACAACATGATGTAGTTTTGTGGGTGAGGAGGTCATGTGATTACCACCCCCTAAATCTAAATACCATGTATTAGAAATGGACGGACCAGTACCTGAAATGTTCATAGATGACAGGGCATTGATAATCATTTGATTTACCATAGCCGGAGTAATTGGAGTAGGTGATTGTGTTTGTGATGAGAAACCAGGCTGTGATGTTGAATCAAACGGCAGTGAACCATTGAATTCAGAAGATGCCTATTGTGAGGTGGTAGCAGTGTAAGCACTTGGAGCGGACTGCACATAGGGGCGAGAAGCAGAATTGCGAACCTTCTTTCAACACTCTTCAATAGCGTGACCAACGGCCTTACAATATTTACAGACTTTCAGCTTGCATTGATTTGCATAGTGGCCATATTTTTTATAGTTGTAACACTGTACTTTACTGATGTCCCGAGGAGGAAGTCTGGTTTTAGCAGCATAGGCAAGTGGAGCTTCAGTGGAGCCCTGTTGTTCAATTGCAATTTTGGTAACAAGGCGTTGTTTTTCCCGTATCAGTTCTTGAAGACAATCATCTACATTGGGGAGAGAAGCTCGGCTCATCAAGTTGGATCGCACTGTTTCATATTCAGGGGCGCAGTTTCATGAGCAATTGGTCTCGATGGCAGTTCTGTCGTAAAGAAAGAAGCTTGGTAGCAGTGCTTCAGAGACAATAGCAAACTTAATTTCATCATGTTCGGACCAGAGGATTAGAAAGCCGGAGTAATAATCCTGGATGGAAAGCGTCCCTTGAGAGTAATTTGCAATTTATAATTCCAATTGAAAATTGACGCGCAGCATGATTTTGATAATATACCTTTTTCAGATATTCCCACATTTCCTTTGAGGTTTTGCAAGGTCTTAGATACAAAATAAAGTGTGGTTCTACAGAAGAAAGAATCCAAGACTTTATTTTAGCATCTTTAGTTTTCCAAGAAAGAATTTTCTTGGCATTGTCAGCAGGGATCATTTCAGATCCATTAATATGGGTCTACAGTTCTTTTCCTTCAAGGTATACCTGGAATTGAAATGCACAAGACACATAGTTTTTGCCATTAAATCGAACAATAGAGGAATTCGATTTTTCAGTTTTATCCATGTTACCAATAGAACAGAGCAACAAAAGGTAGTGAAGAGGCAACAACAGCAAGAAGAAGTAAAGTAACGAGCATATATGGATGATCAGCAAAGAAGACAGGGAAAATACAACCACCAAGCTGAAAAAATAAAAAAAAAGCAGCAGTAATAGTAATCAAATAGCACAGCAAAGCAGCAATCAGTAGAAATCAGCAGCAACTAATACAACAGCAGTTAAACAGAAGGTGTTGTACGTGGGCCCCGTCAATTGATCTACTCACAGTTCTGAGGATGGAGAGGAACAGTGCACAACAGTGCAAAGAAAGCAGTGGACGACCCTCTCATCAGTGGAAGGATTTCCATGTGGGCCCCAGATGTTGATCAATGGCCAGATCAAAGACTGGGATGAAATGGTAGACTATTTTTGCAACTATTGGAAGAAGTCTTATTCAAAACAGATCAAAATCCATAATTTTGAACGGCTGTGATGAAATCTGTTGGACAAAACTGAAATGCCAAAAGATATGATAGATGGCCTACCTCTGATGATCAATAATTGCTGGAAAAATCACCATAAATACGAGAAATATCAGGCGACCATAGATTGGCTATTCCGCTGATGAGCTGTGATGATCATAGGTGGGCCACACCTGATCTGAGGTGATCAAGGATGATCAGAGATGATCCGTCTAAAGGGGATGATCACAGATGGGCTTCCAATGCTTGGAAGATGACTTAGGAGACGATCATAGCTGATCGACCTTGCTCTGATACAATGACATTTTAGAGAGAAAGAGATACGGACATAAGATAGAGAGATGAATGTCGTCTCCTTCATGGTCGACTCAGATCTACATTTATAGGGTTTAATCCCTGATTACATTCTAACAATGCTTATCCAGTAAATACACTTGCTATTAGATCCATACTAATAGCTAACAACTAACTAGGATGTAAATGGGCCTGCTATATTGGGCCTGGAGGCCCAGGATTGACACAATTGCATTTATATAGTGGACTTATCTACAATTGATTGTGGGTCGGGAACTTGCATGAGATGTGGGGTCCGGATGATTCAGTTGGAGCCAGATCCAAAGAATCCCTAATGGTCCTCATGCTAGCCCTAAGTGAGAGAGTTATAATCAAACAAAACTCAGAAGAGAAAGAGTAGAACTAGAACTCATAAGAGAACTAAGGCTCTTGGAGCCAGATCCAAGGAATCCCTAATTGTCCCATGCCAGCCCTAAGTGAGAGAGTTATAATCAAACATAACTCATAAGAGAAAGAGTATAACTAGAACTCGTAAGAGAACTAGGGCTCTTGGACTATTTAAGTCCAGGAAGGGTTGGACGTCCCACACACTCATTGGACGTCCCCTCCCCTTCTCTTTTCTCTTCTGTCTTCTGGTTTCTCTAGTTTGAGTGCTTTAAGGGTTTTTTACTCAATTGAGATCCCACCATTCTCTTTGAGAAGATCTCTCCCATTAGGTAATAGCGTGGAAGATTGCAGGGTCTAGGAGATCATGTCTGCGAAAGGGTTTTGCAGAATCAAAGATCAAAGTCTCGATTTGAGCACAACAAAGCTCCTCAGATATAGATTTGCACTTGTTTGTTGGTAGATCCAGTTTACGATTGTTTAGATCTGTCTTTTCTTTTGATAGATCTGGGAGGGTTTGAGATCTTGGGATGAGTTCTATGGCCTTTTGGGTATCTGAACATGCGTTAAGTAGATCAAAGTTTTGAAATCACGTCAGGAATGTCCACCTACTTCCAACAATAATCACATATCTTCTTTTTCATCTTTTTGCATGAAGAGAACCTCAGGAAATTGAAGAATGGAGTGCAGGTGACATACTCTAGAGACGTCAAAGAACGCTTCGCAATGAACATTTAGTATTGGTTTAATCTCCTTTTAGTTGGACTGTTGTAATGAGACCCTAGAATTGGTCAAAATTTTATACGGTTTGATCTAGTTTATAAATTGGTAAGACAATTTGAAGCTAATTAATAAATTCGGATATATCATTACTTATGCTCTATTATGAAATGTCTGATGTTTGATACTTCGAGAAAAAATCTGTTGCAATTCGATTTGCACTAATCTCACAAATGCGAAAAAATTATATTCGCGACATGAAACATGGATTTCTAATGAAATACAGTTTTCAAGTTGTAACAAGCCAAGTGATCAACTAAAAGTATGTAATGTTTTGATTCCTGAAGTTGCTACTGATCCATCTGATAATAGTCATGATACAAATTTACCTATTGCCTTGCACAAAGGTAAAAGTTCTTGTATTGAACATCCCATTCAGAGATTTATTGCATGTATGTTGCTCTTCCACTATAAATCACTATTTCACTGCGGTGTCTACTATATCTACACCTTCCAATGTCAAGGAGGTGTACATATAGTATTAGGATTTTGACCTTACCGCCACCCTAAGACCTGACATTTGCTCGTCAACAATTGAAGTTTAAAAAATTCCCCTTTATTCGTAGATTTTTAGCCCCCTTTGCACTACGAGAAACTTTGCAGGAATTTCTTAAACTTCTACCATTGATGGGCAAATGTCAGGTCTCAGGGAACCCATACGGGCAAAATCCCCATGGAGTATAATCCAAGCTGATACATAATATTGATGTACCAGCTTGAGGGGGAGCATTGGGAATGTCGAGAAATAATGGGTTTATCTGTAATTTGGGTCATGGGTTTATTTGTAAAATTGAGAATAAGTTTCCTAAAGTAGAGTTAGTTTTAATTTGAGTTATTTTTAAGCTAGAGTCCTAGTGTGAATAGGATTTCCTTTCATGATGTAAGTAGGTTTCCAAGTACGATTAGCATTGGGTTTTCTACTTTGAGTAATATCTTTGGTTGTACTTCGTAAATAGCAAATGGCTATACTTAATGAAACCAACTACGAGAATTCAGTTCAAATTATTCAGTCAAGATGTAGCCCTAAAATTTAAGCAAATATGACAATTTTTCCTTTAGGCAAATCTTTCTGCTTTGGCATACGTGAAGTCGCATGAGACAATATTTTTGTAAATGAGACAAGAATGCACAACTAAGGACCTTAATAGCAGTTCAATATGATTCTTCACCCAGTTATTATTCATTTTAGAAATAGGGTACACCTAATGGTAGTTCAATATGACTCCACTCGGCTGTCAGACATAATAAACTAGGGTTTTTTTTTTTTTTAATATTCGCGTTACTTTTTAGTAAATAGATCCAAGTCTGCAAGCATGATCAATAAACAAATCAAAGCAACAGTATCCATATAAAGTGATTAGCATAAGCACCGACCATTACAGTAAACAAGTGAAAGCATAGGAATCAGATCTTCTACCAATATGAGCAAGGTAAAAACTACAATGATAAATACATATCATAATGAAACACCTCTAGACTCAAACAAGGAAAAAAAATACTTCTATATGAAAACAAAAGGGTGGCCTACATGGCTGTCACATATATAAATCCTCCTTATTGACCAAAAAATTATTAATAGAATGCTCAAGCCTGATGTGAAACACGAATAGTTCATTCTCTTGAAGGCCACCCCCAATTAACACTTTTCATCCAAAAACCTTGAATAACAAAATGACGATGACGAAAACATCATGCAAAAACCTACAAATCCTATTTTTTGGGATTTGCCAAAACAGACCCCATGCAAGTGCCAAAGAGTTAGGCACACCTAAACATACCCATTTGGCTTAGGTCAAGAAAGATTATTTATTTATTTGAAAATGGCTTGAGAATTCAATAACTAAAACAAGTCAAAGGGGAAATACAAAGCTATGCAATTGGTCCCTTCTTTGATACAAGTCAGTATTCTGATTAGCAGTTAAACTGGTAAATAATCAATATGAACTATGAAGACCAAGATATTACCTTTACAATTTTTCCAAGTTTGGAGCAAAAACTAGGTTTTCCATAGAACATGATCCCAACTTTGTCCAAGATATAATAGCTATTGCAAGGAACTGCCCGCCCAATTCGGATTCTCTCTGTGTTAGTTGCTTGATTGGATAGAATCAAATATCTGACAAAAATCAAACAACCAAACCTTATGCTTCTATTTGAATAAAATACAAGAAGAATCTACACTGGTCAACATTTTTGTATTTACTGTGTTCTTTTACATTAAAGATCTCAGATGTGGGAGAACATTCTATATTAATTTACAATAAATCCTCAACTAAGATGTACATGTGCCACAGGAAGGAATGAATCGACACCCCTCAAAGACCAACTTATTCTGCACTTCCCTCTGCAGTGTGCTGACGGTCAAACATCTTTTTCTATTTACCTGTTGTTTGAAAGAGAGTTCTGAATATGAGAAACGTTTGTGTGCTGCGGCCATTATTTTAGCAAAGGCAGATAACTACCTGGTTTTAACATTTATGTGGCTCACCTTTTCACCTGTAAGCTTCTCACGTCTCACGCCCTTCCATAAAGAAATTGCTCAAATCTCATCATTCCAACCAGGGTGATAAAAACCTTTGGATTTATAATGTTGGGAAAACGTAGCTATATATTCCACACATGTTAATCCAACTTATATATCTTTCTAATTGGAGTGAGATTTTGGACAGTGCCTGCACATAAAGATGCAAGTGAAAAGGACAGATTGGACCAAGAAAAGGTAAGTTACACTCCCATTACATCTGTTTGCTTCCTTCAATACGGTATTGATGGAACCACATTTTCATTTCTCTTGAATATTCCATGGTGGGCTCCATACACACTCCTGATCCATTCAACACCCTGATAATTAGAGTGCATCGTTCATGAAATGATAGAGGGCTTTATCATATAACAGATCCTTTTTTGAAGGGATACATCTGAGAGAGATAAATTAATAAGGCAGCTAATTAAAGACATTAATGGACCTTTTGGGAACCCTTTTAGACATAGTTTAGTCATCTAACATTTTGAAAATGGATGAGAAAGAAATGTGATCATTTGAACATGGGCTTATCTTTCTTACTTTTACCTAATCAATTGCTAATGATAATTTCTGGGTATCCAGGATGTTTATCAAATGGACCCTCCCATGGAATGGAGGTGCCTAAAAAATCTGAGAATTGGAATATCCAACCCTCTGAACAGGGGCCTGAAAATAGATTGTTAAGAAACAGCATAGCAATGGTCCACCCACCTGGGAGTTCGTGGAGTGGCATAAGTTGTGGGTTCGCTCCCCACATCTTGTGTTAAAATTCAAAACCCGCCCCAGATCTGCCTGGTGTGCATTTGTGTGGGTTTAGCAGGTGCCACCCAGGGGAATAGACCCATTGGGTCAAAGACCTCAGGGATACCCATGTCAAACAATAATAATAATAATAATAATAAGAAGAAGAAGAAAAGACACATAGCAATGGTCCACATTCTATTGATGTGTCAATCTGGAAGATATTTAGGGCATCCTGAATCAACATAACACCTCTGGATAACCAAGAATGAGGAAAGACTTGCTTGCATATTCCAGATGAATTAACCAAGAATATAATCCAGCATCCCAGATGCATGCAGCAATATAATCACAACTTACTTCCCAGGTGGTGATTTATAACCAGCCAAAATAGAATCCGTAAGCCAGCTACTCTTCAGTAGCAAGGTGTTTATTGCACATCCATACAAAAACTTGGTGGTCTGCACCTGCAGGGAAGAAACAATTTGACAGATGAAGAAATACCTCACATACAAATGACAAGTAGAAGAAATCTATTGTTGTTGGTTAGGAGAATTGCCCAACAAACAAATGACTAGATTTACATTAAAAACTTTAAAAAAGCGAACATACATGAATTTGCCAGTAAGACAGCACAAGTAGTTTGCATTTAGTAAATATGAATTAAATAAACTAAATAACGTTTTCAGCCTTTCAAAACAGGAGGTGAGGTTCATCAAATAAATTTCAATCATACATTTATATGAGAGAGAGAGAGGAACTACTAACATTTCTCATTATCAGTACAAAATCCTTGATCACAGACATGGAAACAAAGTCATTGTAGTCACCCAGAGGCATGGTAAAAATATCCACCGATATGCGACGTATTGGCTGGGTTAATGTGTATTGGCATTGTATGCAATGATAATTTGGGGCTAAACTCGGTAATGTGAAGCATGTATTCCAAACATTGGCCATGATGGCCACTATGGCCAATATTATTGACTGTGAAATGCAGCCAATATTATTGACCGTGAAATGCATTCAGACTAACTAAAATGCGAAGAATCTAAAGTTCTATCTTTATAGAGCATTATTTTTTATATTTTATAGTTGTATTATATTTTTCTGTTTAAAGGCTTTTGGGCTCTAGGGTGCAATTAGGTCCAACTCAATCAAGTCAACTTGACTCGAGGGGAACATGGATGCTCCTTGAGCTAATTTTTAAAGCCTTCGCATATAAATAAAAAAATTTGTAAAACGAAATATTTCCATGTCAGCTCCTTGCATTTTTTATTTGATTCCTAGGCGGTTCCAAAACTTCTGTCATTGTTTATCTCTCTCTCCGCTATGTTTGTTTAGTTTTCTTCAGGAGTGTTGGTATGGTGCTCTCATATCAACGCTTCATAGCTTGTAACTATAGATTGAAACCAGTAACACCCCCCACCCCCCAGAGTGAACAGGCTTAAACAAGTAATTTCAATTGTTTTTTTTTTTCTTTTTTAACCATTACTTCCCTTTGACTAATCTTTATGTACTTTATATAAGTACTAGTGCTCCTGTGCATACGTCTTGCATGATCTTATCATCCAAGACACCAAGTGGGGACCCACTATAGGATGAGTCTAGAGAGACCATTCCCACAACAAACCCTTATGTCAAGGACCCCATGAGTTTGCTCTGATCCAAATGGACTGGACTCTTACATCAAGTGTGAACCTTTTTATTTCTTTATTTAAAACTGTTAAACTTGTCAGCCACTCTTACCAGAAAAGAAAAAAATTGCCGGCCGCATATAAATGGATTAGGATTATTGAATTGACTTAAAATTTCATATCTAGGGTGGTCCCACCTGGATCTTTCTATCCCCACCTCTCTCGTGACCTGTAGGGCCCCAAGTGGGCCCCAGCAGCTGTCTCACACAGTGTCCTGTACAGGAGCACAAACCATATATATTATATGTATGTGTGTGTACACCATTTTTTTTTTCAATCTTTTCAACTGAGTTTTCCCAAAATGTATACCAAAATGGTTAAAATGCAGAAATGTTCCACTTAAGATGCAAATAAATATTGCTAATGGTATCCAAATGAAAAATTGACAACTATGATCAGGTGGAAATAGATCATCCTGATCATTATTATTTTTATTGAAGCCCAAATGAAAGAAGATATGATTTACCTACAAACAGAAATAAGATTTTTTTTCATACAATACACCTTACAAATATTTTAAATAACATACTGCAGCAGGCCTGTCAAACATTTATATCATGTGATAACCAGTGATCAAAGAGAATGACCTGCAAGATTAAGTCTTCCATTGATCAATTCAACCAACCATATAATGGTACTGTTTAAACGTTAGCCAAGGCCAGGTCTGAAAACTAATCATGAAGTACATGGTCAATAGGGTAATAGTCCTAAATTTCAGTGGAATGGAAGAATGATAAAAAAAAAAAAATAGTTATAGAATAACAATAACCTTGGAAAACTCCTAGGAGAATTTGGATGGGTGCCCCAAGTTATTCAGGTTATTCATATATTTAATGGACGTGTTTGGTATAAATATAATGTTATTATATGAAATCAGATAAAGAAGAAGGAGACGAGATTTGGATGGAATACACCATACCTCCATTGAGGATCGTCTGACTATTTATAAAGTTATAATACCCTAATCAAGGGTTCTAAATATGTCAACCAATACAATCAGAATCAGAATTAAATCAATCTCCTAATCTATACAATCAATCTCCAAATCTGTATAGTAAGTAAATGAGAGAAATCAGCACATAGATCTCACACGTGGGATTTTATATACAACAGTGTATGAGTCTTGATGGGCTGGGCTGGGCCTAGTGGGCCTAAGCCCATTATCTTCTACACTCCCCCTCAAATTGATGTGGTAAAGCAGAAAACAGCAATTTGTGAGTGAGGTCGTGATGGCGCGGCTTGGGAAGTGCCTTAGTGAAGATATCCGCTAACTGGTCATGAGTAGAGACATGAGGCAGGGCAATCTTCTCAGTGACAACATGTTGACGGATGAAGTGACAATCAATTTCAATGTGCTTCGTCCTTTCATGAAAGACAGGATTATTAGCAATTCTGGTAGCACCGGTATTGTCCCCATGAAGAGGTGTAGAACTACCAATACGGACACCGAATTCACAGAGAAGACGGCGGAGCCAGATGATTTCAGCACTGGCGGAAGACATTGCCCGATATTCGGCCTCAGCGGAAGACTTGGACACAGTGGTTTGCTTCTTGCACTTCCACGAGATGAGAGAGTCGCCAAGAAACATACACCAGCCAGTGGTAGATCGCCGAGAATCAGGGCAACCAGCCCAGTCGGCATCCACATATGCGGATAACTGCAGAGAAGTATCAGAAGGATAAAATAGACCATGAGTAAGAGTGCCTCGAACATAGCGGAGTATGCGCAAAGCAGCAGCAAGGTGGGGTTTGCGAGGATTACTCATAAATTGGCTAACCGTATGAACTGCATGAGAGATATCAGCACATAGATCTCACACGTGGGAGCCCCAAGAAGTATGTGAGAGGACCAAGATCCTTCATTCGGAAGTGGCAAGTGAGATGGTGCTTGAGAGCCGTAATTCCGGAGAGATCATTGCCACTGATAATCATATCAACATAGACTAAAAGGAATGTGTAACCCTTCGGTGTCCATCGAAGAAATAGGGAACTATCAGAATGACTTTGACGAAACCCAACTTGAAGAATTGCTGCCCGAAATTTATCAAACCAAGCCCGGGGAGCTTGCTTAAGTCCATAAAGAGATTTTCATAACTTGCAAACATGATGAGGAGGACAAGCATATCCCGGAGGAGGTTTTAAGTAGACAGTTTCTTTCAAGTCGCCATGAAGAAAAGCATTTTTTACATTCATTTGCCAGAGAGGCCAGTTGCGGGTTGCAGCGATACAAAGGAGAGTACGAACAGTGGTCATTTTAGCCACGGGTGCAAATGTCTCCTCATAATCGATGCCATACTCCTGCTTGTAACCCTGCGCGACCAATCGGGCTTTGTAGCGATCAAGACTCCCATCAGAGTTGACCTTTACAGAGTAAATCCATTTACTGCCAATCACAGAGGCATGTTCAGGAGTCGGTACCAAGTCCCATGTGTTGTTTGCTTCAAGAGCAATCAACTCCTCAGTCATAGCATCCTGCCAGTATGCAATCTTCGAAGCCTGGGAATAAGAGGTGGGAATAGGAGCACTATCCAAAGAAGTGAAAAGAGCAGGAAAGCCATATCTGTCAGAAGCAACAGAAGGACGACTAGTACGTCGCAAGGGTATGATACTATCAGTAGAGGAAGTATTAATACCTGGGGGAGCAAGAGGCAGCATTGGGATAGGATCAAGAGAAGGAGACATCATAGGAGGAACCGTGTTACGCCGGAATAGACATTGGTAATCGGTGGCGGGGGAGAAGTAGCTGCAAGAAATTGTGGAAGATAAGATATAGCAACAGGATGAGTTGCCAAACGCAAAGAAAAGAAAGGAATGTGTTCCAAGAAAATTACATTGCGAGATATGCGCATGCGTTTCTCAGATTGGTCATAACACAGAAATCCCTTGTGTTCAGTACTGTAACCTAGAAAGAGACATCTGGCAGCCTGAGGTGACAACTTAGTACGCTCTGTAGGTGGAAGATGGACAAAGCATAAACAACCAAAAACACACAAGTGAGAATATGAAGGGGTATGGCCAAAGAGAGCTTCATATGGAGTAGTCTTTCCTAGAATGGAGCTAGGATGACGATTGAGGAGATACACAGCAGTCTGAGCAGCATCACACCAAAAGTTTGGAGGAACTAAGGATTCAAGTAGGAGAGTTCGAACAGTTTCAAGAATGTGCCTGTTCTTCCTCTCCGCAACACCATTTTGCTGAAGAGTATGGGGGCAGGATTTTTGGTGAAGAATGCCTTTATCAGAAAGGAAGGCAAAAAAATCATGGGACATATATTCTCCGCCGGAGTCAGACCTAAGAATTTTTATAGCTTTCTGAAATTGTGTGTGAACCATATTGTAAAACTTTTGGAAAAGAGAAAAGACTTCAGATTTGAAGCGCATGAAATAAATCCAAGTGAATCGAGAATGATCATCAATAAATGTTACATAATACTTAAACCCTGTCCTACTCAATGTGGGTGCAATGCCCCAAACATCAGTGTGAATGATGTCAAAAGATGATAATGCACGAGCACGATGAATAGGAAATGGCAGAATATGACTCTTACTCAAACAACATGTTGCACACTTTGATGAAAGTAAAGAGGACATCAGTTTATTATCAAAAGTGGGTTCCAAACAACCATTTTTAAACAAAGAATGTAAATAAACATTGTTCACATGCCCAAGACGACTATGCCAGATAGTCCACAATTTATTGAAATTAGGAGAAGAAGAAGAAAATAGGGAACGAAGTCCAATGTCCAGCAAAAACAGTCGACCATGTTTACTCCCCGTCGCGATCACCTTCCCAGTTTGCCGCTCCTGTATGACACAACCAGTGGAAGAAAAGTTAATATGGTACCCATCATCAATAAGTTGGCCGACAGAAAGTAAGTTGGCAGATAATTTGGGAACAAAGTAAACATTGGAAAGGGGAAGAGACTGGCCAGAGACACTAGATAAAGTAATAGTACCAATTCCAGAAATGATTAATTGGTCACCATTAGCAGTAGTGATTTTGTCTTTGCCAAGGTATGGGTGAGAGGCTGTAAAGTTACATTCCACGGAAGTCATGTGGTTCGATGCTCCTGAATCTAGAAACCAAGTAGAGGGGGTAATGGAGGAAGACTGAGAGATTGAAGAATGAAAAGCAGGAAATGCTAGAAGAGAAAGAGGTTGATACCGACCACCATTAAAACCCATGGATGCATATGCGGAGGTCACCGTGTTCTGAATGAGTTCTTGAATCTGGGCTGGAGTCATGGATACAGCACCGGAAGAAGTGCTTCCCGTGTCAGGAAGAGGTGCTTGAACTTGGAACGCAGCTGGAGCATTTTGTCTTGTCGCGGAAGGATTTTGCTTCTGGTGGGGCCCATTCTTTCGCTGTAAGCTGCGACAGTCATCAATAAGATGACCAGAGCGTTTGCAATATCTGCAAGCTAATTTCTTCCGACAGTTCTTGGCTAGATGACCGAAGCCTTTGCACTCATAGCATTGAGTAGGCTTCTGATTTGGGGTAGCCAGAAGAGCAAAGTCAGCAGGAAGAGGCGCAAGGAGGGCCTTTGGTTCTTCAAGAATAGCACGCTGAGAGGTGAGACGAAGTTCTTCGCGAAGGACTTCTTGAAAGCATGTATCAAGATTAGCAGAATTTTCTCGATTAATGAGAGCAGGCCGAATATATTCAAATTCCGGACGGAGATTCATAAGAAACTGGCTAATGTGAGTTTCTTCTTGTAGTTTGAGAGCCTCAGATAAAAATCCAGATGATACAGTTTGGATTAACATGGAATCCCTTTCAGTCCACAAAGTAAGGAAGCCATTAAAATATTCCTGCACTGGTGAGACGAAGTTCTTCGCGAAGGACTTCTTGAAAGCATGTATCAAGATTAGCAGAATTTTCTCAATTAATGAGAGCAGGCCGAATAGATTCAAATTCCGGGCGGAGATTCATAAGAAACTGGCTAATGTGAGTTTCTTCTTGTAGTTTGAGAGCCTCAGATAAAAATCCAGATGATACAGTTTGGATTAACATGGAATCCCTTTCAGTCCACAAAGTAAGCCATTAAAATATTCCTGCACTGATTTATCCCCTTGAGTATATTTGGCAATTTCACTATCCAAGTGAAATTTCCGGGCTTTATTAGTTTGATGGTAGACTTTCTTCAGATGGGCCCACATATCAGCTGCTGTAGTGTAGGCTTGAAGAGCCACGGCAAGAGAAGAATCAATGGAATTAAGGATCCAAGTAACTACTTTCGCATTTTCCTTGGACCAGTTGGCGAGGCTTTTTGAGTCAGTGGTACTCGTAGGCCTAGTTATCGACCCATCTAGATAACCAAAAAGCCCCTGTCCTTCTACAAAGTTCCTTAAGTGGAAGGACCAGGACATATAATTTTGCCCATTAAATTTAATTGGGATAACATCGTACTTGTCCATTGCTGAATGTAGTAGAGAGAGACAGCAGAGTACACAAATAAGTAATAGAAAGAGAGCAGAACTGAAAGAACTAACCAATATGTAAGAAGCAGAGAGTATTGGTTTTCTAAAGAAGAAGAGAATAAGAACAGCAAACAGCCCCAATAGTGCACTAACAGAGCAGCCAACAGTGCACGAACAGCATCAACCAGCACTTAAACAGTAACAATCAATACGAACAGCACACAGCAGCAACCAATACTATCAGTGGGAAGAATTCAGCAGAAACGTGTAGCAAAAACAGCACTCACAGTGCAATTTTTCCACCAAACACAGCCAGACGAACTGGAAAAATGGTCCAAGATCTGTTCGTGGGCCCCACAGGGTGGTCTAATCACAAATCAGGTTTGAACTTCTTGAAGAAGTTCAAAGTTACTTCCTTCAGTCCAAATCTGATGAGATTTGAATGCAGATCCACAAAACTGGACGGTCTTGATGAAAACTATCTGACAAATCTTTATTAAAATCGACAGAGGAAGAAGTGGCTGAATCCTACCTCAAAAGGTGATGAAAAAATTCTGAAAAACCCTTAGAATATTCCTCAAGTAAAGGCGATCACAACTGTGGAAGTCTCGTGGAGACTAGAAGTTGATCCGTGGTGGGCCACTGTTGATCAGTGAGCACATCAGGCATTATCAGAGAGACGATCCACGCCTGGGAGAAGATCCACGCCAAGAAGAATGATTTGATCAATAAGAGAAGAGGGATTGATCAATGGAAGGAGATGGATCATAACCTGCGCTCTAATACCATGTTATTATATGAAATCAGATAAAGAAGAAGGAGACAAGAGATTTGGATGGAATACACCATACCTCCATTGAGGATCGTCTGACTATTTATAAAGTTATAATATATAATAGTAGAATGACTTTTGGTTTGTCAAAGTACTGCTCTAGTGTGACAAGAACAACGAATTAAGGTGGCAATTGTTGCTTAAATTGTAGGTTCCTCAAGCAAATTAGTACTTCTATGTGTGGGTTGGTGGGGTGGTTGTTTAGGTCCGATCTGCACTATCAACATTCTTACTTAGCAGGAAAAGATCTGCAACTTTACAAGAGGTTACCTCCATAAAATTGCGTCTCATTATAAGTGAACATAGGGCTTCAGAAGCCAGAAAGTGTGTTCTCCATTCTGCCAAATAACATAAATGGATCGTTGTCCATTCTGCTATATTTAGGTTATGTTTGTGGAATGTGTCTCTGCAGAGATCGCCCTGATTTTCTGATCGGCTGAATTTTATGCAGTTTAGTGTTATATTTTCCTGGGTGTAAAACACACCTTTTTTTAGATTAGTTTTCTGCAAAAAAAATAAAAATAAATAAATAATAAATAAATCAAAATGAGGAAATCAAAATCTAAGGAGAGTGAAAAGCAAAACTCTGTGCCCTCATGAAAAAGGGATTTCACAAGGATGCAGAATACCCTCATTACACAAACATGCCCTTAGAGTGGAGTGGAAATCAGAAATCATTTCAGATGAAGGTACCATGTTATAAGCATATCAGCTCTAAATCACCATCAGAGATAAGAATTGATCAAGCCTACCAGCTCTAAATCACCATCAGAGATCAGAATTGATGAGGAGTGCAAAGGTGACATGACAGCAATACACCATACAGTTCCCTACCAACCCAGTTGCAAAACCGAATGAATTTGTGGTACACATAAATTTTTAAACTAAGAAAAAATGAGAAGTCTAAGAATAAATCACTCTAATAACCAATAACAGTATGCAGTCCAAAAACCACAATATAATAGATAACAATAAATGATAACAACATATAAAGAAGAAGAAATAACTGGAAGATAGGAAAGACATCCCAAAACCCAATAACTCAAAAATTCCCCCCACAAACATGGGAGCCACCATCACCATCATCAAATACTTGAACCATCCGTTTTGGGTCGCTTTGATGTCATACTTTTCCACTCATCCCCAATAAGGAATATATTCTCTATCATTCCACAATACATGTGTCAAACACGCCGTGCAGTGACTCTGGGCATGGCTGTGCCAGCATGGCATGACACATCAATCGTGTCGTGCCGTGCCTAAATCGTGCCTGGGCCCTGCCATTCGTGCTGGGCTTTCATGCCGAGCTGTGCCGTGTTTCCATTTTTAGGGTCTTAGACTAAAACATTTAAAAGATACACACAAAGAAGAGTGACACACAGATTTAAGTGGTTCGGTCAAACTTGACCTACTCCACTAAGAAGAGAACCATTTGGAACTTTTCTACTTTAAGGTTTTTTTCAACAGGATTTACCTTCGAAACCTTTACAATTTTTGTAGATAATAAAAAAAAATAAAAAAGTAAAAGACTATTTTTTATAGTTACACTAAAGAAAAGAAAATATATATATATATATATTTCTATTCCGGTGCCATGTCATGCCGTGAATCATGCCTTGTCGTGCCTTGAAACAGGCCATAGAATCAGGCCCAGCACGACTCATGCATGCGGGCGTGCCTGGCCTGTTGCCGGGCCTGGGCGGCACGACTCGTTTGATACCACTATTCCACAATCCAACATGTCACTCATCAATATATCTCTCAAGTCTTTATTGGTCTCCCCCAATGGCAGACCCAGGATTTTAGTTTGGGTGGTGCGGTATACGATCAAGTGAAGAAGCTAAATAATAAAATCAGATATTTTAAGCTCTTAACTAAGGGGTTTCTAGAATCACGCGGGTACACCCCTGCTTGCTAACACTTGGATCAGCCCTTTGTCTCCCCCTTCAAGTTCCTTGTATGACACATTGACACTATAACTCTTTGTACATATACTGTTTCCAGTCTTATATGAACATGCACAAATGATATTCCACACTTTTCTCTCTGAAGACAAGCAAGGATTTCAATCATGTACTCCTTATTGATTCTGTCCTTTCTTATTTACATCTTTCACTCAGCATATGAATGAGACCCCACCATCCTCCATTCCTCCCCTAAAAAAGGCACCTAACGATATGCAGGAGACGAAACGCCATGGCTCCCAAGTGACACTTGCATGAGTTTGCACAAACATGCATGTGCACACCAATACAAAGACACACACCATGCATGTACCAAAATACAAGTCATACATGACTAACAAACTAAAGCAGACATGCACACACACCCAACAGGCATGGGCAAATGAGCACATGCACATTTAAGGCATATGTGACACCAAATGTATGCAGGCACAATCTCACACTTCTGTTGGGTGTGTGGGACATGCTTGTAAGCACACATGCAAACTCAACCCCCACCCAACCAGGATACCAAGAAACAGAAGGCACTTTGATAACCCCAAGCACTGACCTTCTTTGGAGAGAGCACAATAGGAAGCTGCTGGTACTTGCATCTGGATTCTGTATTTCTTCTCGAACATAGTGAAGGTGTTGGAACATCAAAAAGAATAGTACCTCCATGTTTCCTAATCTTTGTCTCAAGTTCCTTTGTCTTCCGACTTGAGAATCCCGTCAGTCAAAAGTCTAAGCCATGGAATAGCATTCCCCTCCCATACTTACGGTTTTCTTTTTTAACTCCAAACTTGGATCTGAGGCTGGAATCCCTCACCTTTTTGCTAGTTCTGTTATGTGAGCCTACACAAATAAATGAATAAAAATACGTTAAGTACTAGTATTATATGGCTGTCAACTGAGTTTTCTTTCTTTCTTGCTTTCTTTCAATTATTATTATTATTATTATCATTATTATTATTATTATTTATATACATTTTTTTGAGTCGTGTGTGTCTGACCAGCAAATGGTACAGGGAAGGAAACTTTTAGAAATCTGTAAGCCATTCATCTTGTGGCCTCCATAATTGGTTGGGCCAAGTTAAGATGCCCCTCACCTGCATCAATAGTTCAAGCCATCTGCATGAAAGCTTCAAAATTTAGCCAGTGGTACATATTTAACAAAGAAAAAATCAGATGGTAAGATCATTTGACAGGGGCCCTTCAAAATGAATGGCTCAATAGCCAAAAGTCAGCTGTATGAGTACAGTTTTGTCAGGCCAAGCAAATGGCAAGATATCAAACATTGTACAATTCCTCTTATAAAAACTCAATTTCAAATAATGGGCAGAAATCCAATGAGTATTACGAGTTAGATATCTAGAAGGTAGCTTTTGGCCGGCATTGCTCTGATTATACTTGACTTCTGTCTCTACAAAACGAACTCTTTTATTTGTTTGACTTTCTTTGTCATGGAGATGTGAATGCCAACATGAATTAAACTGTGCAAAAGTCGTAAAATTAGCTTGTTCCCTGAAAGTTACTTCACTCCTGCAGTTGTCTGATTGGGTTTTCCTTGCACAGGATAATGAGGCTTGGTTTAAGCTTTCTTCAGTGTTGCTCACAACAATGTCACAAGCACAGATGCAGCGTCGCGTCCCATAATTTAATATAAAAGGTGAGCAACTTTCCTCACCTTGATTGCCCTGGACCTAGTGAAGAGTTTTGGTATGCTTTTTGTGGCCTTCCCGCTGCCCTGGGCAGTGACACCAAAATCATGCAAAAATAAATTAATAAACAAATAACCAAGACCATTTACATATATAAGGGTGTAGTCGGGTCCAAACTCCAAATAGCAATGGTTTTTGAGTATTTTGATAGTATAAATGATTATCCGCTCCACTGAGATTTGATGGGCAGCATGGAAATAAAAAATCACAAGTGGATATACTTTTTAATTTTTCCAGCTCAAAGTCACTATTCAACAAGTCAAGTTGAAAATGATTCAGGGTGGATAAGCACGCGCATCTGTGTGTCTGTGTGTGTGTGTGTGTGTGTGTGTGTCTGTGTCTCTGCATGTGTGTGTGAGAGAGAGAGCCAACTATGTTGTCCCTGAACCATCTTGATCAATGTTCAAATCCACATGTTAAAGGGCCTACAAATTTGACAGACAAACTTTCTCAACAACAATTCCACAGGTATTCTATCTATAGACTCATCCAAAACATCATTTCACTCTACAAGAAGTCCATTGTGGTGTTTGGGGGTGGCAGGTGGGGGGGAGGGTGTGTGGTGGTTTGTGGGGGGGTGGCGGGGGGTTACCACTGATCAAGTGGCTAAGGTCATCATAAGGGCCCATATGGGCCCCACAATACAAGTCTGTTCACACCCTTCCAGCAGCAAGTCATCACCATAAATGGGCCAACATGAACCACACAGTGCAGTTCGATCAGGAAAAGGTACATTGAAAGATGAAGATTAAAAACAATGAAGCGCATACCTTTGCAGTCCAACCACCAAACCAGCGGCTTCTGAATCTTTCTGTTACCAGATCATTTACTGCATTTTCCGAATCCAGTATAGAAATCAAAAGGCAAATATATAAACATCCACTCATCAGATGAATAAGAGAGACAAATTAAATGATTTCCTGATGCATTTATGTACAAATAGGGCCCATGGTCCAAATGATCTAACTGGTTTTATGAAACATGTGGATAGGTTATGCCCCTAAAGTTATCCATACTAGAAGCTCCTAACCGTCCAACCTGTGACCTCTCCCAGATCATTGTTTTATTCAACCATGTTGGTTGGTGTCACTGATAAAAGAGTTGGGTATTATTAGTGTCGGGGCATATTCCATCCAAAGGCGCACCAAATGAATGAACTGGATCCCAGAAATATGCACCACACTGGTATGGACATACACAGCAGGACAATATTCATGCCATTAAGCATCTGAAGCCTATGACTACCATAAAAGCTCTAAGAGACCAAAAACAAAATCTTACTACCTTTTCTTGAATCCCATATGCAAGGAGAGGACACCATATTTGATTGAGTACATAATAATGTGACACCTACATCAAAGTCAACTCCCTGAAAGACAAATTATCATCAATTATCTCCTACCCATAAGAATTATAGGACTTGCATTGTAGTAAAATATAGTTACCACACTCACTATGAACAAGTGGGGCTTGATTGGGGATAAAGGCTGCTGTGTTGATTGGCCTCGCTAATGTCCCCAAATCGTCAAATAGTAGCAATCCATGTTTGTATATGCTCTATGGAACATTGTTTTATTATTTGCTAAACACCTTTCTTTAAGTTGCTGTTGACAGTTGGAAAGAAATTTGGACTACCAACAATCCATGGTGGGGGCCATGTGGCCCATGAAGAAATAGTCTGGATAACCAAAACAGGGCCCACATTGATAGAACTGGGTTTCAGGAGCACCAAAGCCTAAATTTGCTCCTTTTCATGACAAAAGGACTTCAGATCAGGTCATCCTTTTTTATGGGTAGCATTTCATGTATTCGTTGTATGAAATGAGCAATATATTTCAAATAAGAAACCTGAAAAAAAGTAACACCCTCATGCCTCTTCCCAATAATTTTCGTTTGTCACATCAGTATGGAGCTCTCTAATAATAGTGTCAGGATTTCAGGACCAGCATAACAAACAAAAGACGTTTCTATTAATTAACAAAAAAAAATCCGAGTATTTTAAAGTACTAGATTCATCATTTAAAATTTTCTAAATTTTTAGTTATTTATCATTTTTTATAATGTTCAAGGTTTTTGAGCTCTAGGGTAAATGAGTCACCCACCAAGTCAGATTTTAGAATCTTGGTTGTCTTCTTAAATGTCCCTTCAATCAAAGTGGCACTCAATGACAACATAACACCTCCACATACTTGTCCCCACTTTGTCTAACATTTGTTGATCATCAATGTGAAGTCGAGAACCATCCATTTTGTTTGATAGTTGCTCTTAGATATCAAAATTATTCACAATGTATGCTTATGCTAACTTGTTGACAAATTTCTATCAACTCATCTTCTCTACTCTGTCACAAAACTTGTATTTTGTATACTCGTCTTTCTTTGATCTAAAACACCCTTACAAACTCAAAAAGCCCAGAGATCAAGTTTCTTATATTTTGTCAGAATTGAACCCAAATCCAGTCTCCTTTCATTTTCATCTCAAACCAACCCAAGTTTGTTGGTTGGTTTGAGTTTGAGATAAATGGATAGGCAAACCCAATGCATTTCTGTCATTTGGCTTCCCTCTGATTAAATTAATTTCATTCAGCTACACAGGTGATTTGACCAAATGGACGAAATAGAAATGGGTTTAAAAATAAAGGGGCCAATTCCCATGTTTTGGAAACTTAAGACTTTCAACTAATCTAGGAGAAAGGCAGGGACTAGTTAATAAATATCCCTTTAGTATTTTACTAGAACAATTGGATAACCTTCAAACAAAATGCATTGGCGGCAACCGAGGAAATTGAAATTGAATTAAGTGATTTGTAAGCATATGTTTTTTATATCCATGCTTCAAATCTACATGGAAGAGAGATGCTCATAATGGTAGGGGCTAAAAAAACTGGAAAGCAATACTCCACCTAATATAATTTACTGTTTTTGTGACCAAATGCATAGTGACTTGGGCTCCATTTGAGAGGCACCCCAAGATCTGATATTTGACCCACCTACGATTTGGTCCACATCAAATCACGACCCAATTATCCAATTTCATATTGATGATATGAAGAAAGAAAGTTTATCTTTCAAGGGAATGATGAGTCACTAGTTTTAGAAGGCTAAGATCCCTAAATTCTCACCTTCACCATCATGTCATCTTTAAAAGAAATTTGAGTAAGAGCTAAATCATTTCCAGCATTATGGGCTGGCTGTAAGGGAAGGGATCAAACATGTGACAGGATGCAGTTACAACTATTCTTTTCCCATAGCTTTCTAGCAGCTTTTGATCATGTCTGTTCTGGTTTGTGTGGATTTCTTCTTATTCTACTCTTCCTCTACTGTGAAGGGGGCTTTGGATGGAAATGAAATAAAGGTGTCCGTTCCATCCATTAACTCGTGTTTTTTTTAATATAGGGTTTTTGCGAAACAGCACCGCTGTAACAAAGAGACAAGAGGGAAATGGTGCAAAAGTGTCCTTTATGTTACTTCATGCATTTCTTTTCTTAAGTAGAGAGATTGCAAAACGGCACTGCAAAAGGGAGGTGATTCAATTTGCTGACGTGGCTCAAGAAGAAGTCTACTTTCTTTGTTTTTTCATAACCGCTGTACAGCTTTAAAGAGAAAGAACGGATTTGAAGCCAAAATCAAATCTCACCAAAAAGCCTATTTTTAAATAAAATATAAACTTTAAAATCCAAAAAATGAGTTTCTCATGCACCAAACCTTTCATGCCTCTATTACTACAATTCTCACAAATATGAAGTTTTGCGGCACACACAATGACAGACAATGATTTCGCAATTCCTTAATGAAGGAGAAAACATGAATGGTTAAATAAAAATCCAACTACCATCTGAACAAAAAATATCCAAGAATCCAAAAATTCAATAAGATATCCAAATTTAATAAACCATTACTAGAATTTCACAATCTACATGTGATTATAAATATATATATATATAATCCCATCATTTTTGGAAATTAACACATTCCAAAATCCAATGAAATACTGGATCCAAACAAACCCCCTGTCTGGCAGCAACTGGAAATGCTCTCAAATTTCAAAACTTCTAGAATTTCAAATTTCTATTAAAACATGTTATTTGACAGATTTCAACTCTTCTATTCCAAAATACAATTCAAAGCCTAAATTTCAGGTGCTACCAAACAAGAAAAGGAAGGTCGGAGATTTCTAGAAATTTTAGAAGATCCAGGATTCTGAAAAATCTGCTATACATTCTTCTCTAGAGGAGATTCTTACCAGTCAGTTGCTTGGGCATTTCCTATCAAATTAAAGAAGCCAAGAACAACTTTTTCTATTTACTAATTTCTAGACCAGAACTGGCTGACATAGCACAATTTACTCTCCTTGGAGTACTCTACACAATCCTTATCAAGCAGGTCCTTCATTGGAGATTTCAGTATAAATACAAGGTAGTTTTGTAGAGCTGTTAAATAAATCACAATTCTCATGTGTAAAACTTCTATTATGAAGAAAGAAAAAATGAACCCCATTTTAGACAATTAAGGAATTGAATTGCAAATCAGCCTACAAAACCCTGCCTTTGTAACAAATTGACTATTGTTACAAAAAGAACGGGGAAAGAATAAACCCAACAAAAATCAAGGCCACTGTGGCACAAATGAAACAAGAAATGTCTACCTCCACATCCACTAATACTGCAAATTCCACTGAAGATACACATGTTCCACCCTGAATTGTGTCACTGGATCATGATCACATTTCTGGAGTCTCCTTCAACAATCAAGGTTTGGCTGGAGAAAAATGAAACAGGAGACTCAAGGTCTGGCCAGAGCACCTGAACTTCCAATGGACCAGTGATGACAAGATGCCATTGTCATTCCACATCTCACACCTTTTGGATGCTTAGAATTTCAACAGCTTTTGTCAAAATCTAGCTTAAAATGCTGAATCGGCAGATCAAGATGACCGCAGCATCAAATATTCCAATCCCATTCTCCATCACCACTTAAATAACAACAATCCTAGTACTACGACTGGTGGCAAAAAACAGCCGCACAAGAACCATCACCAGCTACCACCCACAAACCCAAATCTTCAAGTTCTCTATGAACCGAATCCAGACCCATCTCAAAAGGCCAGAAAACCATCTTCTTCCCACTCTCATGTGAAGTGTGGTTAAAATGTGTGCCATCCAATTCCACTCCAACACTCGTCTCATCAATCCCTTTAATGTTTGCACCCTTTTCTTCCAAGGACTTGGCAGAAACGTCAACAAAAAGTCTTTGATCTCTAGAAAGGGAATCTCTACCGGTCAAAGACTCGGTGGTTGATGCTATTTTGTAAATAAAATTGTCAACCCAAATCTTCTTCGAAGTGTGTGAGCTCTTAACAAACAAAATTTCTGCACTACTCATGACAGAGAAGTCAGAGGAAAGAGCACCCATCTCAGGAAATGCTTCATCAACTGGGAGAACATTTCCATCAATCATCCAAGAATGAAATCCAGATTCTAGACATTTTTTAATCACATAAGCCTTGACCAAAACCTCCTTCATCAATTCCTTGTTAGATCCTTGCAAGCCCATTAATTTGTACATTCTTATCTCATTCATCAAATGCCCTGCATCAATCACAGGATGTCCCCTCCTTGCAAGATCCATCAGAAATTCAGAGTCAGGACCCAAGAAAATGTAGTTCCGAATATCCAACCTCTGAAAATGGCACAACAAGTTCCTTGTGATCATCTGGGTAGTCTTATACAAGCTCACAAATATAACAATACTCTTCTTTTGCACAGAGCTAAGAGCATATCCTAATTCATCAAGGCTCCTAACAACCCTCTCAGGCGACACTTCACTGAAGCAGAAGTCATACCATTTTAAGTTTCTCAAAGGCGGCATTTCCCATAGATCAAAATCAAGAGAGCTTTTGTTTAGTAAATACGAATCTGGCCCTGCCGTTTTTCCATAATTCACTCCTGCATCCCTGTGTGAGGTGCTGAGAGCCCGTTCACGTAGAAAGTTGGTATAAATATTGTAGTATCCACGAGAATGTATGAATTTGATGAACCAAGGAGTCCAAATTTTTTCACCCATTTTTTTGTACCATCCAGTTGTTACCTGCAAGAAAGGGGGCAAAAGACTGAACATGGACTACCATTGCAACTAACTTTAAGGTGAGGAGAATTTTATGTAATCCCAACACGTAAGATCCAAACACTCATCAGCAATGCCCACTAGGTACATTCCATGGCCAAAAATCTCAAAAACAATAGACCCATCAGGTGGATCATGTGTACATGAACATGAAATGTTTTGGCAAAATAGCTGATAGTCCATAAACATACACAAGTACTCTCAGATAATATATTGCATGAGGAAAATGTTTGCATTTGAAGTTGTGATCCTTCATTCATGTGCAAATGGGAGCCCTAATCAGGCTTAGTATGCTTGGGGAATGTACATGTGCACAGTGAAGGAACCATACAAAGGAAGATGACCAAGCAATTACTACACTCAACAAACTGTACAAGTAGGCCCCACCTTTTGTTGATCTAAATGGTTCATCGGTGCGGTCTCCTGTGGTGGATGGAGGAAACCAAGAACTCATGAATCCTAACAGTCCAGTAGGACCGCAGTAAATGTAGACCATTGGTCATGATTGTCCATCTTCATGGGACAGCTAGCATCCCTCCTTTTCCAAAAGCTAAAATGTGTTTCAACATCAGCCTAGTAGTTTTAACAGAAAAGATAAGATCATCAGACAGGTGCTATATTGGGGTACGGCTCATCTCATGAAAGCACTTAATCACCCAATCAACAGCTTATATCATCAAAAGGTGGGTCCACTTGTGCCATTGTCTCGTAACACAATCAAGCATCGCATCGAAGGCATATAAGAGTTAAAAGTCAGGTGCAATGCAAGAGAAGCAACCATCCATTAGATGGCCAATAACATTGTTTTCCTCCTTATTTCCAAGTTACTGAAAAGCTTGATTACCATGCCTTGTAGAATTGGTTTGATGCCCTTCGTCTTGTGTTCGTCATACCATAGACGGAACTCTTTCCAGGGTTTCGGGAAGAGAAGTTGGCCCCATGTGCCAACCATCTGGTATAAGAAAAGACGGGTCCCACTGCCAAGCTGGAGTTTGTTACCATGCTTACCTGTTGAGGCAATTGATTAGAGATGCATTGTCAGAAGGTAGAACAAATTTCAAAGTTTCCAATGGTATGACTTTCAAAACAAGTCACAGTTTCTAATAGAAGAACTGCAGTTTAAAGAAGATATAGATCAAACATGCATGCATATTCCTATGAATTCTCAGTGCTTAAACAAAATTAAAATCAGATGGCACCTCCATAAGAAGAAAGCAGATAAGTTCTGCTCCTTGTTTTAATGGAATATGGAACTTCGTTTCTACAAAGTACAACCACCCTCATAGACATGCATGCAGACCTTGCATGCACATTAGCATGTTTTGAATAGTGGAAAATGGCAAATAGAAATACTGGGTTAGCCCCAACACTATTTAACGTCAGCCACAGTTCACCACTAAACCTATTTATATGCAAGCATCTCTCATCTCAACAGATAAATAAATATTGGAAGACCTTCTTCCTCTTCTTTGCATTGATAACAAAGGAAAAATATACAATAAACTACTCACCAAAAAGAATCTTACATTACAAGTGCTAGAAGCAGATTGCACACCAGGTACATTCATCATCAGCATCATCATTAAATGTGATCCCATCTATCTAGAACCAGCTTAGTGAGATTTTGATTTTCACTCATCCCTTTTTAATTTAATGTTCCCAGCCCCAAATGGTAGGTAGCTATAGAACTAAAAGTATACAACAAATTATTCACCAAACAAAATCCAAGGAACAAGTACCAGAAGCAGATTGTGCTTGGCACAGCAGAAACATGCAATCGACAAATAAACATGAGGCATACACAAATTCAATCAAGTAACTAATCACACAATGAAACACCACAAGTTTAACTCGTTCTCCAAGGTACAAGTACCAAAAGCAGATTGTGTTTGGCACAGCAAAAACATGCAACTGACAAATAACCACGATGCATACAAATTCAATCAAGCAACTAATCACACGATGAAACACCACAAGTTTAACTGGTTCAGCAATGTGCCTATGTCCACGAGAAAGAGAAACCTCTCGACTTTATTACTCTTTGACTCTCTATTGGAATGCATTATGGTTTCACCAGACATGTCGTTTTAGAGAGCATGTTTGTTTTATTTATTGGTGAAGTAAAGTAAAGTAAATATCAAAATAATGAGAAAGGTAATGGTTAGATAAAATAAAATATACTTTTTGGTAATGTAAAAATGCATTTGTTTCCATGAGGTAAAGTAATTTGAAGACAGATGAGAAATCAACAAGTGGTAAAGTAACCACTTTACTTGTGTTTTATGAGGTAAAGCTTTTTGGGGGCTGATAAAGTAAAAGTACAATTTTTTGCTGTCCTAAACTTTACTTTCCTACTTGTAGGAATCAACCAAACATTGTAAAGTAAAATCTTTGGTAGCTTCAATTACTTTACCACATATTTTACTTTACCGCATATTGCAGTTGTAACTAATCTCAAAATTCACTAGCATAATAAAGTCAAAGCTGAAAATATCTGGAACAAGTGCTTCGTCTATGAGGTTTAGCAAGTGCCACCTCTACCTTGGACACTACAATATTCGTCAGAGGTGACAGCTTCTTATTGAGAAGTATAAAAGAAAGGAAGCCCGTCAACCTTCGGTCTATATGTTGTGTCCATATGGGGCACAGTTCCTCATGATGATTTGTCACCATTCACCACTTCCTTCACCCTGTATGGATCTTTTACAGTACTATAACTCCTATTCAACTTCCCGATATGTTCAATTCTTCTTCGTATGCCTGTCATTGTGAAAGAACCCTCTTTTCATCTCCATCTATAAGCTAGAGGGTCCTTCATCCATAAATTTCATCCCATCGCATAAGGTTCCAACTTCCAAAGCTAATTCTTGATAGCCCATCAGCCACCTATCCTCTTCCAATTTATTTGACTCCTTCAACTCCGTAGACAATATCTCCATGATCAACAGCCCTAAACCCATCTCCAATTTGGTGATCAGGTCACAGAGGGATTGCAATCAGTGTGATCTTTCGGGCAGTGGCCATCCAAAGTGGCACCAAACAGTTCCAAAGAAATCCCATGCAGAATACCAAAAGCTCAAACACTTCATTTAACAGTCAATTTCAACTGATCGCAGCTAGCCTAAGCCCACAAACAGGCATTTAATAAGAAATGTTTGATGGAAAGTCAACTGATAAAATGGCTACCATCAGCTGATCCGCGTTCTGACCACTTACAGGGGAGGAACATATACTAATTCTACTAAACTCAACAGCATTAAAAGAAGAAATATTGCATAGCATTAAAACAAAATGCAACCACCAGAGATCTCACCAGCAACAAACCGCGGCCGCTGCAGTGACGCCCCATAAACCATCGGACTGAAATTCTCCTTGTCATAATAATACCTCAAAATCAACCCCTTCAAAAACCCATAATACAAGGGAGACAGCTCCAAATCATCTTCTACAACGAATGCGAATTCATCATCCGAGCCAGGCCACCAAGACTCCAGCCACTGCGCCTGCAACCCCACATTCCCCGTCCGATAATGCACCAGCTTCTTACCGAATTTCCACACAAACCCATCAACAAACTCCAGAATCCGGCGCGACCCATCGATTTTCTCATCCAAATAGAGTGACCCATTTCGTGGATAGGCGATTTGGAAGTGGTCAATGAAGACGTGGAGATCGACGGTGTCAGCGCCATAGTCCGCGGCGGCGAGGGATCCGAGGCATCGGGAGAGGGAGGGGAGGCGGTCGTAGGCGAGGACTTTGATCGTGAGGGTGAAATTCGGGGGATTGGGATTGCGGGGTGTGAGAGGTTTGAGGTTGGAATCGGGAGTTTGGGGTTGAGAGAAGAGATGGAGGGAGGAGTGGGAGAAGGAGTAGAGAGCAAGGGCAGTGAGGGAGAGGAAGAGGAACGGTAGGTATTTTGGTTTTGGGGACATTTGGAGTTAGGTTTTACGGTTAGGGTTTTGGGGTGGTTTGATCTCGATTTAGGGCTTTTGCTTCATCTTCTTCGTCCTCTTATGAGAGAGAGAGAGAGAGAGAGAGAGAGAGAGAGGTCTCACTGTTGAGACAGGGGCTGGCTACGGTGCAGCGATTTCTCCATATCCCATGTCAACGGCAACTTTTCTCCTTCTCTTCACATCATGCGAACTCTCAGATAATAGAGATGAGATGAGGTGATGATGATGATGATGAAAGGTGAGCCATTTATTATAACTAGAACACTATCGGAAAAACAGATGTATTGCTTCTTTATTACCGTCTGCACATTCGATGTATGTTCTCTATCTCTTCTATTTATTTGCTTTTGTTTATACTTTTTACTATTATACTCAAATTATTGCATCAATAACCCCCTTTCTATTGTTGATGGTACACTTCTTTTATAGATGTTTTTCATGTATGAAGATTAGGAATCATATAATCCAGTTGAAATTTTTTTTTTCAATCATTACCTTATGGTTAAGTGGCCCGAAGAATTATGTCGTTTAAACCGCATCCAAATAATCACAAAGAGTAGCGCAGTTAGCCTAAGACCACGGTTTGCATCCAGAGGTTATAGGTTCAAAACTGCACTATCACACTAGGGCTATAGGAGAGTTTACCCAGCTTCCCTCTGGGCCCGAAGGGATTAGTCTAACCTAAAAGATTGGGAACCCTCCGATAGCCAAAAAAAAAAACCCACATCCAAATGAAGTTATTGTCAGATATTAAAAACTTGTACTCTTAATATATCAAACAAAGCCCCCACCATCTTCTAATTGCAATCAAGGAATTATCTCCTTAAATTAACCGATATTGCCAATGATAAGCAAGATTAACCACTAATAATATTAGGTTGAAGTAGTATTAGCCTCCAGCAAAATTTAGGTGGTTGAGAGTGCTGTTTTTTTTATTATCAGTGATAAGTACGTGCAAAGTTAGTGAAAGAGTGACATGTTTACTGCTATAAAGAAAAAAAAGGTTAAACATACAGGTGTTTAATTCTTATTATGTATGTTCAAGTTCATTAATACATAAAACAAAACATTTATTCTACTGTGATGAAATAACAAGTTTTTAACTATGATAACACAATGTAAGATACTAATATATGCATTAATATAATCTTCAACAGATATCTAATATAAAAAATCTAAAGAATGTGAAAGCATAATCATAACCTACAGTCAATAAGATGCAAATGAAATCACATAAGGTCTGTTATCTAGTTAATTTTATAGGACAAAAAAGACTAAAGTAGCCACATTTAGCACATGTTATTAAAAAAAAATCATGAATAATATCAAGAAATCAGTGTCATTTGTCTTTTTTTATTGAGCTACTGCCTCCACATATAAATCCTCTCAACTCTTCTTTACTCTTCTATGTTATTCTTGTAATGAATAAGAGAAAAAAATGCCCCTCTCGTACTCTTCCTCTTCCTCTTCCTCGTCCCTCTCCCATCGATGCCTCTTCATCTTGCTCCTTTTTCAACTTCTTCCCATATCCTCTGCTCTTATTTATAAATTCTCATCTCTCACACGCCGCTTCCTCTCCCCGCATTTGATCTTCTCCTCAAGGCATTTTTTTTTTTTTTGTATTTTTTCATGCGTTTTATCTCCTTCTCAAGGTATGTATTGTTTTTACTTTTTTCCTGTTGTGACGGTGCATTGAATGTGTTTCCCAAATTGCCTAAATTGAATACAATGAAAACAATGCACCGACTTACCCTCTCTTGAATCATTGACAACAATATATCCAAGAGTCTTGGTAAAATTGAAGAAGTTTATTAATTTCAACTTGAGTCAGCTTTGAGCAGGTTTAAGTTTGCCTGCCTTGACCCAATTCATGCCCTATTTACCATTTATTTCTATATATTGAATAAAAAATATCCGGATAGATTAAAATGGAAAAATACAATTCATATAGCTCAACCCAGCATAGTTGGGTCAATAGTTTGATGATAATGACGATAAAATATACTTATATTGAAGTAAAACTATTTTTATTCATTTCTTCTACATAAAATGAATATGGATTTACCATTCGGACGGTAAAACAGGTGTGACTCGGGGTGGGTATTAATAAAGGGTGAGCCAAACCGAGCCAAACCAATAGCCTTTCCTAATGCCAGGCCAGCCTTGGACCACAAACATGGCCCACCTCAAACTCAGCTCAATTACGATGAGGTCAGGTTTTGCCATTTGGGCTAGAACTGGCTTGACCTACCATTCTCTAGAACGTATGAATGTGGTAGTGGGCCCCACAAGGTGAAGGATGCCTGTGGTTTAGACTGGTATATCGGGATGGACTATCATTTCATTCTCTAGAAAACATATGCATGTGGCAAGTGGGCCCACAAGGTGAAGGAAGTTTGTCAAACTACATTGGGTAACTACTGTTGCTACGAAGGAACAAGCAACAGAATAAAAGCCAGCCGTATGTCAGGTGGAACCAGACACCACCTGCTGGAGAAACTGTTGCTTTTATGTTGGGGATAGATTTCTAAAATATGAGGCCATATCATACTTTCATACATGGATTTATGTTAGAATTCTTAATGGTGGGACCAAGCCACGTTAGAAAAGTGGCCTGCCTTTTAACTTTGATAAAATGTGGACCATATGTAATTCATAAAGATGGGTCTCATGTTGTAACTTCTAAAGGTGCATCCCGGATTATATTTTCTTAAGTTGGACCATTTTTCTTAAGTGCAAA
The DNA here is from genome assembly GCA_029852735.1 of Persea americana. Classification (NCBI taxonomy): domain Eukaryota; kingdom Viridiplantae; phylum Streptophyta; class Magnoliopsida; order Laurales; family Lauraceae; genus Persea; species Persea americana. The sequence continues at coordinate 26,390,092 of CM056811.1, forward strand.
ATGAACCTCACATATGAAATGATTTCTAAATGTAGGCCCCATGTTCTATTTCATAAAAGTAGGTCCAATTTATTAATAATGAGCCTACATTGTAACATCTAAACCGCTCAAATGAATAATAAAAAATAATTAATCCATTAAACAAAAACTATGTTGGACATTTTAAATGAATAATGAAGATAATAACAAAAAAAATTTTGAAAGATATTTTTTTACTTTTTGAAAGATATTTTGTTTTTCCCATTTCAAACAAATATTTAGTAATTAAATGATAAAAGAAGTACACATTGGAACCGAATAACCAATCAATTAAATAATAAAAGCATGGCATGGCCTCAAGCTTTATTCGGGTTTAGGTATTTAATAGGCAAGTTTACATATAGGGACATTTACTTAAAAAATTCCCTTGAAAAGGGTAACCACTTTTGAGACCCCAAATTATTATAATATCAGGCAAGGACCTCTTGCCAAAATCTACATTTTTTTTTCCATTTTACCCTTTCTTAGCTGATGCCACCGAGACCCTATTTCTAGTCCAGGGACAAAATAGAAACAAAACAAGGAAAAGAAGAAAGGGAAGAAGGAGGAGACCAATCACACTTTCATCTCCGGTCATAGAAGAAATAGAGGAAAGAAAAGAGGGAAAGGAAGAAGGAGAATACCATCAACAGACAAAAAAAAAAGAAAAAAAAAAAAAAGGAGAAGACCAATCACATTTCCATCTTCGGTCCAAGGAGAAAGTATGGGAGCCTCTTCCTCCTGCACCCACCATCGAAATACATGATTTTACAGGTAAAATCAATTAACCTACGCATCTATTCTCCTCTACAAACCCTAGGTCATCTCCTCTTATATTATCATCTTATCCATTCATCTCTCTGTTTTCACCTTCTCCATTAAACGCTCGATTTTCACACATTTTCGCCGTCACCATTGACACATTTTCTCCATTGACACATTTTCGCCATCACCATTGACATCTGGTTTGTTTGTTTTCATCTTCTTCTTGACTTTTTACACCTTTCATTTTCCTGAATTTAATGAATCGCTATAAGTATCAATACTCCTATGGATGCTACTGTCTCCTAATCTGGTATTACTATAGCAAAATGTACCGTGGCAACTACTATTATATGCATTATATATCTTTGCAATTGATGATAGAACTACCCATTTCCTTTTCTTCCATGTTATGTCAACCATTGTTAATTCTCCTAAATCAGACCTTCATTTACAAAAGAATAGAGAATTGTTATGTATGACATAAGTTATATATTCTGAACACAAGAAAAGGTAAGAGCTATTGTTAAGCTCACTGTCCTAATAGAATAATGAAAAAGAAATTATCATTGAAACAAATCACAATTAAACTAACTCAGAAACTGTTGGAGCTTAAATTGCTTTGTAAGTTTTTTCATATTCGCAAAATGCTGTTATTTGCCAAACACCACAAACTTTCAAACAACTGACCTGTTTCACCAAAGTATAGATCATGTGCAGCCATCTCCCATACATATTAGTAGCTAATAGAAATCATGAAAGATCTTCCCAAATGGGATATTGGATAGAGCCTTTCAATTTGAGCAGCTTACAAATTCCTCCAGAGGCTCTAAGTTACATTGACTTTATAACCTTGACAACTTACTAGATTAAAGCTCATAAATTTGAAGTGAAAATCAAATGAGAGGTTATCTTACTTACCCTCTATTAGTGGACGCACAAGGAACAAAGATAAACCTCATTATAAAATGAGTTAAAATGATTAAGGCATGCACTTTCTGAAGCTTTCTAAGCATAATTTGATCTAACAGCATCCAATATAAGATATCTTCCATTTTACAGCAAAAAGATGATGACTTTTCATAATAAATACAATTTGGCATGTCAAATACCATCTAACTAACAAGCATGGTCTTTTATAATATAGGAAGATCATGACCCAAAAATCATGAATAGAGCATTGATGATTATCTTCATGTAAATGCGGAAAAGAGGAAAAACATAGGAGGAAGAAGTAAATCCAAAAATTCATTTATGTGTGCCTACTGTTACATAAATAGAGTAAAGCAAACACCCACCTCAAAAAATTCTTTCTCTAATTACCAAAAACACATCAATCATTAACTCTTAAAACCGAATGTCCCTGCACATAAATGAAGGTCGGATTTATTGTGTGTAGCCTTAGTTTGTAGTTATGCTTTTATTCTTTATTTAACATGAAGTAGAACTTGATTCTCTGTTCAGCTAGCCATTAGCATTGAATTTTAATATGATGTTAGCCCTTTTTTTCCTTATTCGAGCTTAAGGTATCAATGCATTGGAGCAAGTAACATATAATCTCACTTTATTACAATCTGAGTTTATGAGGGTGATGGCTAAGCAATCACTATCCACGAAAGATCATCTAACGAATCTTGGCTAGGTAGTACCCATTTAACTTGTCATTTTGATGATTTTGATCGAATGAATTACATCATATAAAAAATTGGGTCTCTAGCTTTTGTTACCATGTCTAGTGGGGTTTATTTACTATATGTCCCTTGTTCTTATATCATGTTAATTTATTTTTTATTTCTTTAGGATGTTAGAGGATGAGACGTTTGTTGTGTTCCACTTTAATGGAGAATTTGATTGGAATATGATGAGTGCCTAAAATATATATTTTAGGCCCCTCAATAAGGACTTTGTTAATTATTGCGAAGCGAATAATTACCTTAATTATGTTATTTTCATGTTCACAAGTGATTTATGTGCATTGGACAGAAATTGGCGCGAAAAGGCAGAAAATGGTGAAAAATCAGAAATCTAGAAACAACCCGGAGGTTCTGCCTCCGAGCGTCTGAACACAAGGAGCAGAACACACCCAGACCAGATGGTGACCGACTTGCTACGCATTTTGATGAGGTTTTTTTATCCCAAAACCTATAAAAAAAAAAAGCCCAAACTTCGTTTAGAAGGAATTCACATCTTGGGAGAAGATCGGGAGCAAGGTTTTGGAGCTTTGGAAGAACGTCAATGGGGATTTCGTCAGAGATTCTTCATCAACCTCTCGCCATGTGTAACTAAACTTTCATCTTTGGGTTGCGATGAAGCTCTAATCTTGTGTTTATAGTGATGTATAGGTTCTAGGGTTTTCCTTTAAACGCTTTTGGTTATATGACAATGATGTTATCAATTGATTAGATTTTATTCTCTTAATGCAATATCTCTTTCTTTGGTATTTTAATCTTGTAGATTTGAATACTAGGTCATATAACGGTGCTTGATTGAATGTGTTGTTAGATCTAGGATAATCTATGATAGGTTATGCCCCGACCTACATCCACATCCTTTATTTGTTGATTCTGTGAAGGTTTGTAACCAGAACGAGTCTTTTTAGCGTTGATAGTGAAACCCTAGGTCTATACTTGCCATTGTGCGAGGTTAGAGTTGATTAGTACCCTGAGATCTTTTCTCTGATTGATTAAAACATTGTCTTTTAATTTGTTAATTTAGAAACCAAACCCATCAAACCAACACTTCGTTTTCTAATATGATTAGTTTAGAAATCAATACTTTGTTTTCTATTAGGATTAGTTTAGGAATTTAGGAAACAACGCAACTTAGCCTTTTTGTCCCAGTGGATACGACACCCGGTTAATGTCTTTGCTTTCGCAAGTAGAGATAATAGCGGGGATAATTTATTTTTGCAAACCCTGTTTTAGGAAGGGTCAGAATACAACAAATCCAGTGTACAAGGGAGGTGAACAAAAAATGATGTATCTAAGCAGTTTGACAAAGTATAGTACATTGTTCTAGAGTACAATACAAGCAATGAAGTGGGTAGAAAACAATGAACCTATTGAAATTCAGTACCTTCACAACAACCGTCAGGCCTTCACATTGATTAAAGTAGCTAACGATGGTGATGTAAATGCAATGTTGAAAGTATCTTGGGATAATGTAAATGAGCTATATTTATGTCATGTCCCCCGAACCCGATTAAAAAATAAACCGGATCCGGGGAGTAGATTTTAGGGCTAATTGAAAATTTTGCCCTTTTTGTCCCAAAGATCGTAAGTCCGCTGTGAGGACAATGTATTTCAAACCTCAAGAACCTAATACTGTGAGGAATCATACAATTCGAGGCATAGTAAATATCAGACAATGAATAATACTTCTCATTAATATTAAAAGTCGCACAAAGAAATCAATAAAGCTAATAATGGAATTAATGTATTAACAACGGCCACCCTAATAACCAAGGCCATTCAAAAGAACAATGATGTCAATAATGAAAGGTCCAACGAGAGAATAATAAATGAATAAATAAAATCTAAGAAATAATGTTCCCATGTGAATCACTCTTGTGCCGGACACGATAACGTTACTCTACTTCATCGGCAATCTGCTCCCGTTCCTCCTCTGCTGGTTGGAGATCCTCTGGGATCTCCTCACCTGCCTGCTCCTCATAGAAGTACTCACCTGGAGTGTCTGCACACCAAGGAACAGGGTCAACGACATGTTGATCAATAGATAAGCAATGTACAATAAAAACATAACATGCATCAAATGAAGAGTAATGACATGTAAAATAATCATAAGGATACAAGGAAACAGTACTAAGTATAGTGTATGAGTAATAACCATCAGAGTCAACGATAAGTAATCTAGCATCATCTAGCAATCACCACTATCCAAACCATGCAAATGCAAGAATCAAGGAGGAGACTTCGAGGATGTCCAAGCCACCTCTCGGGGTACCAATTACAATCCAATTCTAGACTACTGATACCAAAGTCCGGCTCCAGAGGGATCCAAGCTCCCGTCCTGGGAATAGTAGCACGGCCCAAGCCCGCTCCCAACTATTCAACGCCATGGACGCTGTCCAAAGCCGACTGCCCACCCCGATGCCCAAGTAACCGGCCCATCAATAATACCCCCAAACTGCAGCTGGCCATGACATGCAAACAACAACAAAGTGGTGTTGACTCAAGGAAAACCAAGACAAGCAAGTCTGGCTAGTATAATAAGCAAGACAAGGTCATAGAGATTATCCATTTTAAACAATACTAGACAAATCAATCCCACCTGATAATCCCTCATAACTAGCCAGTCATGTTTATCGACACTTGACACAGGATCCTAAGATACACTCTAAGTCAGGTACAATACCTAATTCTACAAGAAATTATGTTTCATAGTTCATTAAGTGTATTATGCCAAAAGAGTGTACAGGGAATATTTACAATGGATATAATTTAACAAGTCAAGGAAGGTGTTACAATCCAATCCTAAGCAAGTGATGTCATCCACGTGTTCAACATGTTCTAAAGGAGTACGCATGGAATTGGATCAACGATGCTTCTAAAATTCCTTGGTGTATAATCATGTCAAGCATCTGTTGATTCAGTTCCATACGCATTCGGTTAACCCATATTGTAGCACACGAATACCTAGACACCTATCAAAGCATACCAAGCCATATGCTTTGACTCAACCTCATTAATGGTCACATGAAGTAGGTTAATGGTTTCCAGCATCTAAGGCCCAAACCTAGGTCATCAGTTTCATCTCTAAATAAACAGACAACTTGCCCATTTCGGTTAGCCTTCGGTCAACCCTCGGTTGACCAAGCTCCATTATTTGGTTGACCGAACTCCGACTTAGGCAAAACCTGCTCTCTGGAATTGGAACCGAAGCTGAGTTCGGTCGACCGACACCTTGACCGAACCTCAGACAGCTCGTCCAACGCGTGATCAGAATCTCCGGATCATTCCGCTTCAACTCGGTCAGCTGTCGGTTCACTGTTGGTTAACCGAACTCCAATGTTTGGTTAACCGAACCTTAACCGAGCCCTAGCCGAACTCTGTCAGAGGCTGAATCAGCTCTCTAGATTCGGAACCGAACCAGAGTTCGGTCGACTGACACCTTGACCGAACTGAGGCATTCTGAACCGGAAAACACCTATTTCAAGTCATTTCTGAAGCTCTTCCATACCATTCAATTTTCTTCATTTCTGAGCCTCTCCATAGGCTAACACCTGCACAAAAATAGCCTCCACGCTCACCCAACATTCCATTCCATCAACATCACATTTATTCTAACAATCAGAACATTTTAGAATTACAAATATGAATTAAAATAACCCAAATTCCCAAAACCTAATCTAGCATGTTAATCCCAAATCAATATCATAAACAAGCTTGAAATTTGGGGAATTCTAACAAGAAAACATAGCTAATCAATGGAAACATACATACATGCTTAATTATACAATGCAAATCCACTTGCCTCAACCAAGAAGATGATTGGAAATTGGGAAAACTTGAGGAGAAGCCCTACTACCACAGAAACCACGATCTAACCTAATCAAATGCAATCCTAAATCGCAAAGGAGAAGAAAAGAGAGGGAAAGATCAAGATCAAACCTAAATCTAACCAAAAGAGAAAAAAATGATAGAAGGACGAAGGTGCGAGAAACCTTACCAAACTAGAATCAGTAGACAGAGGAGATCACGAGGAAAAAGATGTGCAGTTCGGATCTTTGAGATGGTCTCTCCCAAAAGTTTTGGGCTTGAGAAGATGAAGAGGAAGAAGGTGAGGGCTGCTGTAGCTTTTCGTTGCAGAGTTTCGTATTGGGATTAGGGCTAATCCCTGGTTAAGAGAAGAAGAGAGGAAAATGGACTGAATTGCCCTTAAATGGGTCCGGTGAAGGAATGGACCACTTGAAGGGTTCCTGATCATCGGATCGCGACGAGCCAAGAGACAAAAATGATTAGCGCAACAAGACCATTCCAACGAACCTAAAATCACAGCGATTGGAATTTTTTAGAAAACACTTAATTTCCCCTAATTTGCAAACTACCCCCCTGCTATGATCAAACGAACTCGGAATCGAACGAAACTTCACAGACACTATTCTAATACTAAAAGAAACTTGTCCACAATCTAAACTCACCTAATTATCTAACAATCATTTATTATAATAAATACACAATAAACGGGTCAATGGACCTACTATTGGGCCCAGTAGACCCAGCAAGGTCGCGGACCTTACAATTTATATGTGAGCAAAAATACCACCTATTCAAAGAGGTGTACGTGAAGGACATTCAAGGTATTGCACCATGTCCTAAACACTTTGTGCACTATTTTTTTATCTATGGAATTTTAACTTTTTTTTTTATATACATTAAAGGCTGAAAGGGTTGAATGTGTTTGAAGACAATCAAAATGCTCTCTGTCGAAGAACCAGTAATCTGAAGTATGAAGATGACTCCTTTAGATGATTTTCTTAGGCAATTGGAGCATGCATTGAAGCATTCCCTTCTTCCTTGAGACCTGTGATAGCTGTAGATGGGGCACATATTTGAGGTAAGTATCTAGGATTTTATACTGACGGCCTCCGCTTATAATGGTAATCACCAGCTATTCCCACCTGCCTTTGCCATAGTTGAGTCCGAACAACGAGATAGTTGGTCATGGTTCTTTGCAAATCTTCAAATAGCTATTGGTGAACATCGATATCTGACAATTGGGTATGATCGTCAGAAAGGCCTTGTTCTTGCGGTGGAAAAAGTATTTCCAAATGCTCAACATTGTTATTGCTGTCGTCATATTGCGGAGAATATACGTTCAAGATTCAAAGATGATGGCATTGTTAAGAAATTCTGGTTTGTTGTAAAATCTTACAGGCCATGTGAATATGAGGCTCATGTGAATAATATAAAGGTTGTAAACCTAGAGGCTTATAACTACATTCATGCAATTGGAAGACAACATTGGTCCAATGCTTTTGTGGAGGTAAGCGGTACGACATGTTAACTCAAAACAATGCGGAATGCTTAAACAATCTAATGAAGTACAATAGAGAGCGTCCGATATCAAAACAAGTCGATGGGACTCGTGGAAAGTAAATGGATTTTTTTCATCTTTGGAGGACTACGTCAATGCAGCTGAAGACACGTCTAACTCCTTGGGTAGAAACCATTCTAAGCAAATCTGCAGAAGGATCCCAACGTTTGAATTGTCAACAAGCAGATCTCAATGAATTTCAGATACAGTCTTGGGAGTTCACTGATATTGTTCACCTAGATAGAAACAGTTGTACGTGTCAAATGTGGGCAACAATTGGAATTCCGTGCGAGCATGCCTTGTCAGCCATGAAAACTAGAGGCCTGGATCCATATGATTTTTATGACAATAATGTAATATGTATAAGAAGTGAAAATATCATTCATGATATTCTGGAATTCAGGAGGTGCATGTTTTAGTCCAAATGGCATTACATTCCATTCATTATGTCCAAATGGTATAGTAAAAGCAGTTTTATATCTATTTGATTCAAGAATTTGAATATGCTAGTATCCAGATTTAAGATCAAATTTTGAAAATATTAGAGCAGAATGAAGTCTGTCTAATAAATCTTTTTTATTAGGAATTGGATACCTTATCCATTTAAGGCAATCATTTAAGGGTTTATAATTAATTACTAGTCTAGGAACAGCTCTTTCCTTTTCAGCATTTTCATTGACATAAAAAGTAGTACAACTCCAAGGAGAATAACTTTTTCTAATTAGTTTCTTTTCCAATAAATTTTTGATTTCATTTTTACAAAGCTCTAAATAGTCTTTTTTCATTTGACTAGGATGAGCCTTGGTTGGAATTGATTTTTCATTAAAATTAGATTCATAAGGAAGAGAAACAATATGTTGTTTTCTTTCCCAAAAAGCATTAGGAATGTCACTACAGATTTCCTTGAGAAATTGGCTTTGAATTTCTTCAATTTTGGTTTTTATTTGTGGATATTGTAATTGTTGCTCAATATTTAACAACATAATTTCTTTCTGTAAGAAATTAATTTTCTTTTCTTTTGAGACAATTGTGTCTTTTAAGAAATTATGAATTTTAACTTTTGGTTCAGTTATAAATTCAAACTGAATTTTTTGGTTTTGAAAATTTCCTGTAAATCCGTTTGAATCAATTTGTTTTAAAGGCATTATTGAAGATAAAAATGGAGTACCTAAAATTATTTCTTGGGAAAGATTTTTAATGAGATAAAAATGCATTGGCATACATATGCCATTCTTGCATATGTGAGTATTTTTAAATTGATAATTAATATATAAATTTTGACCATTTGCAGTATTAAGGCTATCAGTGGTTTTTTGGAAATATTGAGTTGGGATTAACCCTTCTTTGATACAATTAAGATCTGCTCCAGAGTCAACAAGAGCAGTAGCATTTGAAATAGTATATTCTTGATTGATTACCAAAGTAATCTTAATATACCATTTTTGAGTAATTATTTTATTTATTGAATTTAAAAATTCTTCTTCTCCTTCTTTTGGACTGGAAGAAGAAAAAAATTGAGTATTAAGTTCTAACTTAGAAATTCTTTGATCTATGACTATTAAATGTTGAAAAGTTTTTGATTGAAGCCTTTTTAATTGTTGAATTTCTTCTTTCAACTGATTTAATTCCATTCTTAAATCAGATGAAGAGGCTGGTTTGAGATGTGTTTGATTATCAAGTCTATTGAAGACTTCTTTCAAACTATAATGATTAATAGGGATGATTGTCCCTTCTTGTTCATCTTTTTCATGCATAGATATGCATGTTTCAATTAATTGTTCTCTAATTATAGGATCAGTAGATTGATCAATAAGATCTAAAAGAGAGCATTGTTGGTGGGTAAGTACATTAATACTCAACCCATTCATTTCAACAATTGCTTTCCAATAATCATTAGAAGCTGAACATTCATTGATATTTTTACATTTACAATCACTTTGCTCTTCATATTCAGAAGAAGATTTAGAAGAAGAGGATTCTAGAATATCTACTTCTTCTGATTCTGAAGTTGATTCAGAAGAACTAGATTGAAGCATTAATTTGCATAATTGAATTTTCAAATTTTCATCAACATTAAGATTTTGAATTTTTTGTTTCAACTTACATTTTGATGCATAATGACCAATTTTGCCACATTTATAACATACTATTTGCGATTTTGAGCTATTAGTTTCGATATTTTTCCTTTTCCCCTTATTTTTAGGAAAGTCTGTAGGTTTGTCTCTAAATTTTTCTTTAGATTGGGATTTGTTAGGAAAATATTTTTTCCTTTTATATGATTTCTGATTAGATTTTGAAACATATCATTTCTTCTTAGATTTAGGGAACTTAATTGGCATATTATAAGCAAATTGATCACAAAATTCACCTAATTCTTTACGACCAGTAAGATGTTGCTTTTTTAATTGTTGTTGCAATTTTAGATCATAGCAAAGTGATAATCCTTCTTGAAGAATTACACTTGTTAATTGACCATAAGTATATTGATTATATGGAATAAAGATTCCATCATGCATTTCCCTTAGCCTTTTTCTAACTCTTTTAGCAAACAAGTTAGGTAAGCCATCAATATGTTTGGCTTTCCAATGCTCATTATTAGCATCATATCTTTGCTTTACTTTTGCAAGAAATACATCTTTATACCATCTAAAGTGGGTTAAAGATGAACATCTTAAATTTTGTAATAATTCTCTACTTCTTTCCCTTTGATTATCCCAAGGGCCTATAAAATGAAGAATAATAGTTTGAACTAAAGTATAAACAGCGTCGTCAGTGATATCTTGCTGTTGAGTATTTTCATTTTTAATTATTTTTCTAGCATTGTAAATTTCAAATCGTTGATGTTCAGTGAGAACATTATCCCACCAGCCTTTTAATATGTCAGTAAAACCAGTAGTTATAAGTTTGCAAATGTTTGCATCAGTATTATTGTATTGTTTACAAATAGTACTATACATCATCATTTGATGTATGACTTCAAAAATTTGATATTCAGATCTACCATCTATGTTCCATTCATAAATGGTTTTCCCATGAAATGCATTTTGAGAATGTAACCAATCTTCCTCATATAAAATATCTTGAGGAGTAGGGCGAGGATAGTAAAATCTACTAGTCCTATCCCAAGTATATTGTGAGAACTTGGTCCGGGCGGCACCCTTAACCATGGGGCATAGTGTGTCAACCACGGGCTTTAAACGGTGAGTCTCCATTAGCCCGCATCGGAAATATCCAAGTCTTGACCCCGGGCTTATAAGTCAAACCCCGTATTAACTTAGCATGAGAACTTTTAAAATTGGGCGGCCCCAGAAACCGTAAAAACTATGGAATTAAGCGTGCTCGGGTGGGAGCAGTACTAGGATGGGTGACCTCCTGGGAAGTCCTCGCACGTGCATGTAGGGCCAAAGCGGACAATTTCATGTTGAGTTGGGCGGGGCTGTGACAGTTGGTATCAGAGCCGAGGACGACACTATTTCCAGTGGGGGAGAATGTGAGAACTTGGTCCGGATGGCACTCTTAACCACGGGGTGTAGCATGTCAACCACAGGCTTCAAACAATAAGTCTCCATTAGCCCACATTGGAAATATCCAAGTCCTGACCCTGGGCTTATAAGTCAAACCCTATATTAACTTAGCATGAGGCTTTTTAAAACTGTGCGGCCCTAGAAACCGTAAAAACTATGGAGTTAAGCGTGCTCGGGCGAGAGCAGTACTAGGATGGGTGACCTCCTGAGAAGTCCTCGTGGGCACACGTGGGGCTAAAGTGGACAATTTCATGCTAAGTTGGGTGGGGCCGTGATAGGTTCTTGTTGTGTGTTTCTCTAATAACCACCAAAAATTCCTATTTGGCATGTACGTATTAGAATTTCTTCCACCATTTTTGAAGGATCAAAGAGGTGTTCATGTTTTGAGGTTTTTGATGAGAATCAAAGTTAAGTAGATGATCATTTTGACTCATGTTTCTTTTATTCTTAGTTTTTTTTTCTTTTATTCCCTCACTTGTTCAAGGAAGAAGTTGGGTTTGCTTAGTTTGTGATTATAAACTGGTTTTCGATGGTAAAGGTGGAGATTTTCTCTACTTTGGATGGGAACAATGGGGTTTTTTGGGATGACCTAAACATTTTTTATGGAAGTCTGAGTTTACTGAAATGTAGGATCCATATACTGTTCCTAGCACGAAAGTAAGGGTGGCAGATAGGGGCCAAGCTATGATTGTTATTATACCTTTCTAGGTCTGTAAGAAAATTTTTAATATACCTTTCCAATGCAAACAAAAAGACCCATAGTAAATTGTGGAATCATCCAGTTTCTATGAAATGCATGTTTTCTTCAATAATCTGTTTACATCATTTTTAATCTATTGTACTAGAGAACCTCTTTCCATAGAAATCTTGAAATGAGAAGTATCCACAAGTTTTTACTTTGATTTGCATGTTTTATTCAATAATTTGTTAGCTGGACATGCTTGTTATTGTTATTCATTTCCTATATTATTTTGATTCCATTTCCTGATAAGGAAAGTTATTCTTTTCCTTTTTAACAAAAAAAAAAAAAAAACTCTCTTGTTTTTTTTCAGCAACTGAAGACGTAGAATTATTCGTCTTCCTCTCTGTCTTTATTCGACGAGGTCATCTTTTGTTTTCAGTGTAAACCGCAGGTACATATAATTCATATGCTTGTGTGACTCTTCTGTTTCATATTTGTCTTTGAACTTGCTGAACATGTTATGGTCTTTTTTGTAGTATATACTACAAAATCTACTAGTCACAATTTTAGGTTTCAACAAATAATACTGATGCGACTTTGTAGTCATGTAGATAGATCTCGTACAAAGCATATGAATAAAGGAGAATTCATGTATTTTAATTCTCGTACATATCGGGTCTGATGGGGCTTGGTTGTCTTTAGATTCTTCATTCTTCTGCATCTCTTTGTTTCAAGGCATGGGTTGAGTCTTAAGAATATTCATCCATTTAATAGTCTTATATGTGTTGAAAATGTAACTTATATTTCTATTGATTTTGAATAATCTGGATTAATGGCTGTGTTTGCACATGTAGTTTGGAATATCTTCAAGGCAGTGAATTTGTTTTGCTTCTCCATGCTTTATTATTCCTTATATCTAATCTTTCTGCTCATTTTTAAATGCATTTTATATTGATTGGGTTGTAGCAAAGTAGATTTTATAGATGGTTAATGTTGAACAAGCCTTAATTTTATACAATGATTTATAGTATGATGAACTTACAATAAAAAAGGCAATTCTCGACTTAAAAAATACACAAAAAATGAAGGCCTTTGCCATCGTTCAGTTTTTGACGACTTTCAGCCACCGATCCCTTCGTACTCGACTGGGTCCTCTTCATGATAGTGTAGTCCAAGAAACTATAAGCTGAACAACTTTACAATAATCCCGGACCTGAATACATGGCATACCATAACCATAAATGCTTCTTTAAGAGCAGGTCTAAAAGTAGATTCTATATTGACATTTTCCTAAAACGCTATCCAAAAATGCATCAACCACGCTTCTTGATTCTGACAAGTTGACAAGAAGATCACCTGGCAAGGGTGCAAATATGTCATCCAGGTCTCCAACCACCATCATTTGAGGTTGTGTCAAAGATGACTGTTACAGAAAGACAAACTTTGTATCGGTAACTAATCTATTTTATGAAAGCAAATATTAACAATCATAAATAAAAAACACACAAGAGAAACAATGAAAAAAGAGGAACTATATTTATCATATATGCAAGAGTAGAAAGAATCACATGCCTTCATATTATAAAAATGGAGGGTGCTGTCAAAAGTTATGAACCCAATATGTGTCCTAGGGAAGCTAGGTAGTTCATCCAAATAGGACTTTATGGTATTAGCATCAATCTGCCCAATGACAATGTTAAATACAGCCACTTCATTACAAACAATTTCACCTTAGATAGTAATAAAAGAGTTATTTCTAGTAAGTAGTAATAGAGGAGGCATGGTCATCCAGTCATTATATAGTTGTGCCTATTAGGCCAACCATGGGACTTAGACTTTTGCCCAATAGACCGAGGCATGGCCCATGGAACTTGGGTTAGATTTGGATTACAAACGATTTTTGGTCTTTACAATAATGAGAAAGGGTGTGAATAGCTTTTGGATTGAAAAAATCTAGTGCTTAAAAAAACCCTGTGGACATGTTTTGCATATCTATGGCTGGTACGTGTAATTCTAAGCATAATAGTGTTGAATTGTCAAATGTGTTTTGCCCATCATGTCTTCTTTTTAACTGGTAGCTTAATTAGAACCTATGGCCTGGTGGTTGTGCATTTCCCGACGGTGCCACAGGCTCCTTTTTTTTTGCCTGTCTTTGCTTACTGCTGTTTGTGTTTTATCTTTTTAGAAGACACTAAATCCTAGTAGTATAATTCTAAGATTTGTGTATGTTGGAGAAAACAAGTGTGTCGATCGTGAATACAGTAGACCCAAAAGGGCATACTAGCACCGTTACGCACAAATGTTGGAAATTGCATCCTTAGAATGGACACAAGATGAAATTTTTGAAAGGCCAAGATTAGATTCATAAAAGAGAGCAAATGGTATTCCAATCCGAACACAAATTTAACCATTTCTGCGAGCTTTTATCCGAAAAGGAAGGAACCAAAATTTCTAGGATCTGAACCCAAAAGTGACGAAAGGTTTTGTTTTTGTTTTTTTTGAAAGGTCAAGATCGAATTCATCAAATAGAACAAATGGTATTTCAATCCGAATGCAAACTCAAACATTTTTGCGAGCTTTTATCCGAAAGGGAAGGAACCAAAATTCCTTGAATCTGAACCCAAAAGTGACAGAAGGTTTTTTTTTTTTTTTTTTTTTAAAGTTTTTTTTTTGTTGAAAGATCTCTAATGGACTCATCAAAGAGAAAAAGTGACCCACCCCTGATCCGAACACAAACTTAAACATTTTTGCGAGCTTTTATCCGAAAGAGAAAGGATCAAGGTTTCTCAAATTTGAATTCAAAAGTAAAAAATATATATATATATATATATATTTTGTTGAAAGATCTCTAATAAGAAATCTGATTTTTTTTTAAAAGATATCAAATGGACTCATCAAAGAGAAAAAGTGGCCCATCCACGATCCGAACGCAAACTCAAACATTTCTGTGAGCTTTTATTCGAAAGGGAAAGGATCAAAGTTTCTCAAATATGAATCCCAAAAGCAAGAAATCTGATTTATTTTTATTTTTTTAAGAAAGGGTGGAATTTAAACTCAAATATAGAATTTAAAATCCCCATAAATCCCTTCTCATGTTTTTTTTTTAAATGCAGAATCCAACTTAGGCCACCAACTTGAAAAGAGCCAAGGAATCTAGAAAAGAAGCATAAACATAGAGCAAAAGATATGATATGCAAGTGTTTTTTTTCTAAGCATCATGGTCTCAAATGAACGAGTCCCACCAGGTGTACGAGCTTGATGGGCTCGCTTTTTAGCTCATGAGACTACTGGAGTCAGCGAACGTGAGAGTTCGTGGGGGCCCAACCCTTTCATGACTGGAGAAAAAGTGAACATCAATTTTTTTGTACAGGTATGCCAGATTTTCTACTCTATTTGGAATTGACAAGTGGTGGTCTGTAGATTCACCTTCATAAGTAGAAAAGAAAATTAACTTTTTTTCTAGTTTTCATTGCACATATATTTAAAAAAAGAGACATGTTTTGTTTTGAATGCCGTGAAAGGCGATTTTCATTTATTTGCCGTGAAAGGCGATGTTTTTGCTGTGAAAGGTGATTTTTGCTGTGAAAGGCAATTTACTATTCTTATAAAAAAGGAAAGACAAGACTTGTGATTTTTTATGTCTCTGTAAAAACTACAAACTACAATGAAAAGTAAGAAAATGTGATCTAACTTCTCAGGAGATTGTGGGGACTTGTTCAAATTAATGGTCGCAAGTCATATGTAGACTTTGCCATCATCCTTTAGATGAGAACAAAGGATGCTTTTGATTCGCTTGGCTGGGCTTGAACCTCAGATTTTTAGATGATAAAGACCAAGAGGAGGTCATATATCCAATATAAAGCTAAGTAGACGGGCTGAAAAGCCACACCTAAGCCATGGAGACAGGAGGAGAGGGCCTTAGGGGGTGGCCTCCCAAGGGACTTTGGTCACCTTGTAGTGGCGGTCACTGCAGTTATTCTTCAACGAAGGAGAGGTCGTTGTAGCAACTTTTGCAGCATTTTCTCTCATGTATTTTCATGATTTTTCGTCGTCCAATCGATCAATCCTTGAAATGGTGGAAATGGCCTCCTTTTATAGGCTTTTGATGGCTATGAGGGGAGTTTATGGGCTTTAAATGCATTAATTGCATTAATGCTCCATGATGGGAGGAGTTACAAGTTTCTTAATTTATATTTTTGTAACTCCTTTTTCTTGGCTTTTGATGGGCCGTTGGAGAAAAAATGGCTTTTAATTGCCTTTAAGCTCCATGGTGGGAAGAATTACATGGTTTATGCCATGATTGCACTTGACTTGTAACTCCTATTTCTTGGCTTCTGATTGGGCCGTCTAAAATAATGAGTAAATGACCACTTTAATTTGTCATATAACAGGTTATCAGCTACATTATGTGGCCGCCAAAGCATTTGAAGAGTCGCAGGCTGGGCCGTGTCTTTTGGGATTCTACCTGTGATGTAGGAAGCCTTGATTGCTGATAGATTTTTATGCCAATTGATGTTGGATGATCATGTAATTTCAAGCAGTAATTGCTACCAGTGGGCTGATACCCTGTTGATTTCTCGATCGGTCAGGCAGAAAGTGTGCTTTCTTGGTTGGCCGGTTAGCGATTTCGGAGTGTTCAGTAACGATCCCCTAATTTTGACTGTGGATCCATAGGCTCTGATTGAAGATCTGATGTCTTCGTTGCTATCGCCGCCGGGAGAGCTAACTTTGCTGCGGCTATTTCCTTTTTTGGCCAAACGATGTCAGAATGGCATGGAATTTGATGTAGAGCCTTCTAGTGCCATTTTGAAGCCAATTATGTGCTCTATTTTATGAATCAGGGTCTCCAACTGCACCGCCACCAAGAGCACCTGCGCAGTTGCTAGAAGAGTGAAGTTAGGCCAAATAGTGTCGGAATGGCCCAAAACTTCATGTGTACTCTTCTTTTGACTGTTTTGAAGAACCTTATAGTTTTTGTTTGATTCTGACAAGATTTGATGCTTGAAGTAGTATTGCCTGTTTATGGTGGGATGCAGTTTCATGTAGCTTCTTGATGTTGAAAGTGTATAAAGAGGCAAAGTGACATTTTTGGTGTCAACAATCGTCTTTTTCTTATGTGTAATGAGCGAGTAACTTTGTGATCGGGGCTGCTAGATGATGTTAAGTATGACGTAACTTCTTCTTTATTTCATAAGAGTGCTTGTTGATTAGTTGTTATATGTTCTCCATGTTAAAATATTATCATCTATGCTTCTTTTGATAGATTATGCTTGGGAATCGGTTCTTTTTTATAGTCTATGCTTAGGTTGATAGGTGATTATTGGGTAATTTTAATACTTTTATAAAGGGAAGTTGGTCTTAGGTGTTTTGATAATTTTTTCTAGAAAAACCATCTCTTTTGAGAAATACAAATTTTAAAGACATATTACCCGGATTTGGATGCCTTGATTGGGTCTAGATCTGAAGTAGAAAAGTTAATCAATTTGTGTTTTCATGAAAAAAGGGTTGTTTTGGAATGCTTAATGGGTTCTAGTGCCTTGATCTGATTATTAATATTATTTATCTCTTTATTATCATCAACATCTCATTGTTCTAGTTGCTTTGAATTTTATGCATTGTGAGTTTGTGACATTTTAGACTTTTATTCTTAATTGCTTTCTGTGGGTTCGACCCATACTTGCCACTGTCTATTTATAGGCGTCGTGCACTTGTAGTTGTACTGAAAAGCAAAGTGAAAAATAAAAGCAAAGCAAAGCAAAGCAAAGCAAAGCAAACACGAACAAATGTGTTTACAAATGTTCGTACTGACCTATTTTTTCCTAACATGCAATGAACGAGAACGCCTACCTTGTCTCTTTCACATTTCTCTGTAGAAAAGCAAAGTGAAAAATAAAACTCAGCCCAATGAATAGAACTTGACAAGTTAGAAAATAGATGGGATAAAGATTTAAAGTTGTTTAACAATTAAAAAACGAGCATTAGAGATGCAACTTGGAGTGGCTGCAACAGGTTTTCAACCCCCTAACCTTATCCAAAACTAACTCCACTGAACTTGCCAAACTAAACATAAATTCTAGAAGACCTGACTGATTTAGACTTAACCCATGTTACACCTTCCATTGGTGGGTCATCAACCAATAAAAAAAATTCTCATCGATGTTGTACGTTGCTGGCCTGCATGGAACATGTTCAAACCGTCTCAAACAAGTTTCTCTTATTTTATCACCTACTTCAATTACCCCTATATGCTCTTGAAAGCTTTCATTTCTGATTCCATGTATCCCAATTTCACCCTCTACCTCAACATTCTCATCTTTGCTGCACTCATTTTGTGCATGTGCTGATTCTTAATTGGCCAACATTAGGCTCAATAGGTCATAACTAGTCTAATTGATGCCCTATAAAATCCTCCCTTCAGTCTTGTTGACATGCACCAATCACCAAGAACTTGAAAAGCAAGTCTCCACTTCAACCATCTCGATCTGATCATACATTTGACATCTTCCTCAATCTCTCGATCCTCACTGATTATCAAGCCAAGATATCGAAATGAAATTTTTTGTGGCATCTCTTGAGTTTCAATTCTCACTGTGATTTCAGTTCTTTGTACATCCCCATTGAAGTTGCAATTCACATATTCAATCTTTCTACGACTTATTTCAAAGCCCTTGGATTCTAAAGCCTCCGGCCATCTCTCAAGTTTCACATGCCCTCCATCTCTCGAATTATCTGCCAATAAATATATCATCTACAAACAACATACACCAATATACCTCCTCTTGCATGTGTGGTTAACTCATCCATGATTAGTGTAAATAGACAGGGGCTTAACGCTAACCCCTAATGCAAACCTATGGTCACTTAAAACTCACCTAACATTATATCTCTTTTTTTTAATAATCAAACAAAAGGAGAATAAGCAAAGATTGAAATCTCCTTGGAGCAGCTGAACAAAAGGAAAGGCAATCAATCAATAACGGAACCATAATGGCAACCACTTAGGACTCACCATTAGGTTAGACGATTGTGATTTTCATCATCTGGAGAAGCCCGCCATCGTTCTTAGCATTGATTGCCTCCACTATGTTTCAACAGTGGATTGAGTCTTGTGATTTTTTCATTTGAGCACACTCCATATGACTTCATTGGAGATACACGCCTTGATTATAACACTAGATGGGTTTTGCTCATAGTTGCATCATAAGGTGGACATTACCAAAATTTCCATCAACAAATTGAGTCATATTGCAATCTACAGGGCATGTGATACAACCATATTACATCATTTGGTGGAAACATCGTGATCTCATTGTTTGCATGGGCCATTCTAGTTTTAGTTTGCCCATGCATCGAAGCTTGTTTCCAATTTACATGACTCAAGAAAAACAATCTCATCGAAGGGGTGTGTCTGTGTAAACTCCCCTTTTTTGTTCCCCTACTTTTTTAGGCCATGGAGTTTCACACACACTGCCCACCCACATGAATTGTCACAAGCCCAAATTTGACACCCATCCAACTTTTGCGCATCGTTGGATAGAAATCCTAAGAAAATGATGCCTCTAAATCCATTAAACGTTAGGGCCATAGATCAAGGAGTTAGGATGATCTAACGTAGTCGAAAATTTTAACATAGGTAGGTCTTATCATATATGGGGCTCATCTAATGCGTGATGCATGCATTGGGCATGCATGAGCATCGGGCTGTGGGACCCACTTGGGGATGGGACTGGGGGATAGGGGGATTCCAAGATTTGGGTGGACCCTATCTACCTATGAAGTTTAAGGCGCATTTGATCATCCTATCATCTTCAACTGAAACCGACAAGTTTAACGGCTTCACAATCCATTTGGCTCAATGTGCAATCAATCTACTAACCCAGTCCATTTGGATGGGTGTTAGTCCCATGGATCCGGTGTAATTGAGGGGGTTGCCATCCATTTAGATGGACCAACAGTGGACCCTAATGGGCCCCACAATAGGGGCGCACCATGCACCTGGTGTGCACCTAATAACGAGCCTATGTGTGTGTGTATAAGAAAGACCACCAAAGAGCGCAACATAAACAAGGGTATAAAAGGATTATTTATAACTAAAACAATAAAAAATACACGAGCTAAACCTCCAAAGGAGAAGACCCGAGGACCTCCTATTTATCTAAGGAATTCGCCAATCCATTAGTCAATCTAATAACATGAGAGAAAACTACACCGAGTAGAAGCCAGCTCCTTAATCTTGTTAGGGGAAAACTAAGATTCCTAAGGGTTAACCTCTCTCCGAGTAACCCAAGAGATGCAAGAGATAGCGTTAAATGAATCACTTTCCACCATCATAAGACCATGCGAAAAGTGAAATAGATCCTTAGAGGCTCCAAAATAGCCAATACCTATGCTTCATTAAAGTCCCTCACACCAACACTTTTGAAGAACATACATAAGATATCCCCTTTTTCATTGCATAATGCTCCCCCAATACCCGTTGGCCCTGGCTTTCCTCCAGCGGCCCTATCAACATTCAACTTCAACACTGCCATGGAAGGAGAAGACCAAGCAACCATCCTCCTGTCCTTAACCGAACCACTTGACATACAAGCCTCCCAATTAGAAACAATGTCATTCATACTAAAGTTAGAGAGTTATTTCCTTGATAAGGCCCACTTTGGAATTTCTCCACAAAGATCCTCCATTGAAGAAAAGTCACTTCAAGTTCTTTTGGTTTGTTCCTTCCAAATAAACCAAAGGATAGGAAAGGGGTGATCCTCCAAAGAATAATACCATACCTAAAGAAAGGCCCACATACCAGGCACTACATATGGATATCCATATCTAAACAATATGACACTGGAACAAGATGTCGGATTGATAATTGAGGGTATACTTTCTTAGCTTATCTTACTATGCCAAGTCCTCGTTTCATATAGTTTTATTAGATATAAAAGAAAAACTAGACATAAACACACATGATAAAGGTCTGCATGACATTTAATGAATTTAGAAATGATGAATAGAAGAAAAGGCAAAATACTTTGTAGGCTTCTTTGCATATGTCTTGGAAATGAAAAGGCAGTATGCCATGGAAATGCAAAAGCAGAGATTTTTCTTATGTATGCCATTTGGGGTGCTTCAAAGAATTCGAAAAGTAAAGGAATTTTGGTGACAAGGTGCAAAATTATCTTTATTCAACAGAATTCTAATTTCTGATGGGAGGAGTCGGAACGAGGATGCTGCCCTCTATGGAAAGGTTTGCCATCGCACGTCTAGAATCAACATTCCACAAGTGTGCCCAAACGAACTCTATATAGGATTCTCAAATGAGATATTAGGTTTCATGTGATAGATAGGATAGTTGCATCCATATCCAAGATTTCAAAAAGCACAGAGTTGTGCACCCGATTTCTTTATCTATGTTTATATCCACATTTGACATCATATAGTGTGAAATCCTATTTCATGTGAACCTAGTGTGAAATCCTATTTCATGATCAACTGGAGTTATCTACATGGTTGATTTGTTCACATTTGAATATACAGCAATAACAAACATTTACCAACCATGTAAATCACTCAAACCAGTGAAATTTTAGGCTAGTTCCTACAAAAGAGAGGGACATGTGTTTTAATGGATTAGATTAAGAAAAGATTGAACCCACACTTCCAATGAGGTGGCAGGGACTCTGAACTCTCCTTCACTTTTTAAAATAGCAATTAGGGTTTGTCCCAAATGAATTTGGACTATCATCCAAAGCCCATATTCGGATTCCATTGCAATTTGGTCCTCACACGTGCAATTTAGATTTAGGCCTTTCATTTCTACTTGTGCAGATGTGGAATTAGGTGCTAGGGTCCATCGAGACTTGGACCTAGATACAAACCATACATTTCTTATCAACACAAATAGAATGCAAGATGTTGGGCGGGGGCGCCCCACAATGCCGCTCCCTGCGATCGCTTTAAAAATAGGCCCACAGGTGTGATGTCGAATGTCATAGAAAACATTGAGTTGTGCCTCTTCTATCACCAATTGGTTTTGAGTTGTGGGAGTAAATAATTAGATTTTCTAATAGAAGTCATATATAGAGAGAGAGACACACACACACAGACACATTATGATTAGAATTTCTTTAATAGACTAATTGTTTGTAATAGCTATAGTACTTCTAAGTGAGGATAAAGATCCATTACTTGACTTGATCAATGTTGCGAGCATCATACAATGATTTTGCATTGCTATTAGTCTTCTTTGTTGAGCTAATTTTGAATGACTTTTAGTGCCTAGTCGAGGGAGCGAATTAATATATAATATTTAAAATATAAGAAACCACAAATATATAAATATGTTCATGCCATCAAATTGACGTTTTCTATTCAGCCGTAGCGTTAAAATGCAATGCATCCTTACAATTTTGCATATATTGGTTTCTTTTTTATTTACCATAATTTCTAGAAAAGAAGTGATATTTACATATCAATAAAGGCATACAGTGAAAGACTAATAAAAAACATGTAAATGTAATTATTGAAGCACCAATATTCTTAACAAATTATTAAATGATATGATAAATCAAAATTGTACATTTGAGTTAATCATGCTTGGACAACTAATGTTGAGCTCATTTACAATAAATATTAAGCAATTGTGAGGATATCTATTCATAAAAAAATTAAAAAAATAATATAAATATATATATGTATAATGAAGAGAAGTGTAAATGCATAACTGATGTGTGAAAAAACTCTCCTTAAATGTAAATAGATGAGAAAAATCCTTAATAATTATGAATATCTGAAAATGTACGAATGATTAAATTGGAAATTGTACACTGAATGACTATTAAAAAACGTGTCAATGTAGTAATAGATGCACCAATATTCTTAACACATTAATAGATGATATGAAAAATCAAAATTGTACATTTATAAAGCTAAATTTCTTTTAACAGAGTGTAATCAATATGTAATCCTAAAAAACAAAAACAAAAAAAAGGAGGGTAAATCTGCTAGTGTGATATATGAAGCATATGACAAAGGTCAAGACAAACATGAAGTGTGAGAACCAACAAAATTTTGATCGACTATGCATGTTGTTTACATTGTTGTACCCAGGCATGTACACTTGCAAAGTCACTCAAAGTGCTGGTTGATTATGTTCAAAATAAGGGTACTATCTACAGTGCTTCTAAATAACTGATGCATGCAGGATTGGAGTGGTTTCTGGCAAGGCAATATTTGGAGCTCCACTTGAGGAATACTGGACAAAAAAGTGTTGAGTTCATAAATTTGCATATTTATGCATCATTTTAGGATGAATTAGGGGTTTTATTTGGTGAATTGCATCATTATTCACTTAATTCCATCATTTCATGCATTTTCACCTAAAAACCTGAACTTTCATATTTTTCACATATTTTCTGCATTAACTTAAAATATTATGCAATTTTTCTTCGAAGAGTCCCAGTTGGAGTAAAACTCTATCCGGATGGGTCCCACTTCAATATAGGGCTCTTTAGTGTTTGATGTATTGAATTAGAATGTGCAGAAAATTAGAATTGTAGGCCTCTGTCACGGAACCCACTTTCAAGCATACATAGTCATCCTGGGCCCTACATTGCTAAATTGAAGCTTAAAAAGAAGTAAATTGAAGAATTCACCACGTGGACCCCACATACAAGCCATGTGCAAATCAATGAAAGGAGGGGTACACTCATCATGTCAATTGAAGAGTCATAACTATAGTAGAAGACTTCTTATAGGGCCCACTGTTCAAGCAGATGAAATATCCCACATGGCAGGGTCCGCAGTTGTTGCTGATTTGAAACTATTAATGAATAATTCAAAGAGTAAAAGTTTGATTGAAATAAAATAAGAAGAGTTTGAATTATCCACATCTGATATCCATTCAAAAATAAAAGTTGTGCAGAGATAGAGTTCATTGCAAATCAAATTTTAAAAGTTAATCCCGTTTTTCTTAGGATAACTCATCTTCAAATGGCCATAAATTTCAATCCGACCATCGGATCGAAGCAATTTACCTACCGTTGGAAAGCCTATCCAGAGTAGATATCCATGGAGCCCAAGATTGCACAAATCAGAGCTAAATAGATAAAGTTTTGGGGCCAGAGATTTTCATATTCATTTTTAGACGGGATTGCAATAAAATCCACACCGTTGATAATCCACTGCTGCATATCCCTTGTGAGACCCCATCTCAAGATTAGCCAAGCCATCCAGAGGTTTCCAGAAGCTTCCATCTCATTCAAATTCAAAAAGGATAAAGCGATATACATTATCAATGAAGATAAATAAAATCTGCAGAGAAGGTGTCCAGATTCAATGTATCTGTAAGATAACCAGGAATTATAAAAGGAACCAAAAGGAAGCATTCGGGACACTCCCCCCTTGGACGTCCACTACATTCTCTCTCTCCTCTTTCTCTTCTTTTCTAATTAATAAAACTAGAGCTATTTTTTGGGTATTCTGGAGACTTGTTCCAGAACTAGGTTAGAAGAGTGTGAGAGAAAATTGTAATTGCCATGAAGTTCTCAATGAAAATCACATCTTTTGCAATGGAGGAGTAGTTCCCTAGATCAGAGTATCAGATGAAATTAAGTGTTTCTTATCATTAATCTATGTAATATTTTTGTCTCTTGCGTATTGATTATAATAATAAATCTGCCTTCTGTCATTGACAACCTATGTTATTTGATTTTTTTTATTTGAAAAATGCTTTAATCATGTATGTTTTCTTAATAGATTATTCTTAGATTGAAATTCTTTGATAATCTTTCTTTGATTAATATGTGATATTTAGTTAAGTTCATAATTTCATTAGGTGAAGGAGATTTTTGCCTTAAATAAATTGTGGAAAATTGTGCTCTTTGATAGACAAATTATCCGAATCAGAAACATTGATTTATTTCTGATTTGAAGGATTTTTGGAATAAATTTATTTTATCAATTGCATAGAATGATGGTGGGACTACTTAATGGATTCATGATATTTTGATCTGCCTTTTCTCATATCTTATTTCTGTACTTTAGATTTAAAAAGTTCTCAATTTTATTATTGTTTCTTTTATCTCTCTTGTCATTATCATTGATAAAAAAAATCAGATTTTAAATTTTAACTTAGTAGTACTCCTTATGGGATCGACCTGTAATTGCCACTGTCTCAACAAGATAACTATGCACTTGCAGTATTAAAGGATTGAATTTAAAATCACATCAAGTTTTTGGCGCCGTTGCCGGGGAGCCAAATTTGAGTTTTTGTTAAAAATCTGAATTTTTTTATTAGATTCATATGCATGCTCATATTTAGGTTGCATTAGTTGTTTAGTCATCTAATTTGCATCAGTAGTGTTATTTGCAATTAGTATTAGTTATTATTTCACTTTGCTGATTTTTCTGATTTTTCGGATTTTTCGGATATTTATGATATTTTATATATATAATTAATTGAATTTTCGGAATAATTAATTAATAATTAAAAAAACCAAAATTTTTTTTGAAGGATTTCTTTTAATTCCGAATTTCAGTAAATAAAAACAAAAACAAAATTTATTTTAGATTGGTTTTACTAATATGTTGCTTGGATTAGATTAGGATTGGTAAGATAGAGTTTAAAATCTTTAGGATTAGGTTGTTTTGATTAATAACTAACCTTTAAATTCTGAAATTAGGTAGTTAGAAATTTTAAAATTCTATCCCTTAAGTTGTTTAGATTACTTGGAGTTTTAAAATCTTAAATTTGAATAGGATAAGATTGGATTTCTGATAATTTGAAACTTTTTGAAAACTCTAACCATATCTAGACACTTGTTTGGATAATTTAGAATTTCTGAATTTTTTTTTAGATAGAGTTTTTTATTTGTTTCAATAACTTAGAGTCCACCTTGGATAGAGTGTTGATTAACTTGGTTGTCTTTTGTTTGAAATTAGGATAAGATAGAATTTTTAGGATAGGATAAGAATTTGAGTTGGTTTGTTAACTTAGGGTTTACTAACAAGAGTTTCTTCTGGATAAGTGACCTTGCTAAGAGGAGAGTTGCACAAAAACAAGAAACTGCGTGGATTTGCACTTGAGCAAACAAGTTGCTCTCAGAATTGCTTAAAACAAATTGCTCTCAGAATTGCAAAATTGCTATAAAAAAATACAGGTTAAGCTTGCACATTTTAAAGATTAGCGTGGACCCGCTGTAAGAGTTTCTAAACTTTACCCCCACAAATCTTTTACTTGCAAGTGGTGTTTGGGTGATTTAATTTTTGCAAAGTGTGAATGCTTGCTTGACACACAAATTAATTAGACCCACACACTTAGTTAAGGGCCATTGACCCCAATAAGATAAGGACTGGATTTCATCATGAGATCCTTGCCGAATTAGTTTTAACCACCTTTCACATAGTAACCTAACCATTAATTAAAATCAAGTAGAAACGAGACCATAGGGCTTGAGCTCATTAGGACGAAGACAACAAAAGGTTGCACCAATTGCGATCTTTGGTCAAGTTGATGTCTAGGTAAGTCATGTCCTTCCAAAGGGTGGCAGTCTCTGTTCTAGGAGTTTGGTTATTAAGCGGGACCCTTGCCAAGTGCATTGTGACCCCACCACTCATCCTGGGGACTTACCTGGTCAATTTAGCTTCATAAGACCGGATTGGAGGCCTTAATGCACTCTTCAAACCAGTTAGGAGTTGTCTAGTGAGTTAGGTTAACCCTAGGATAATTTCTTGTGCTCAATCTTTGTGCTTGATTACTTGTGCATCATCTAGTAAGACCATTAGGCCTGCATATAGATTAGGCTTGCATTTCTTTAAGGTTGAACCTGATGCATGCGCTCTAGACCTGAGAGAGAAATTGTGGGTACGCAAGAGTAAAAGGTTTGTAAGGATAGAGCCCGAATTAGCCTTAACCATTGTACGAAAGTCTTCCATCTTTGAAGAAATTGTTAGGATGGCTGATCAAGAAGACCCATCCATGACTTTGAAGGATTACATGTACCCCACCAGGACAACTCAACCGTCCTACATCACCCTGCCTCAGACCAATGCCACATTTGAGCTGAAATCTGGCATGATCCAGATGCTCCCAGTATTCCATGGGTTAGACCAGGAAAATCCATATCAACATGTTAGAGAATTTGAGGACATTTGTGGGACCATGAGAATAAATGACATGACTGAGGAGGCCATTAAACTAAAATTATTTCCTTTTTCCTTAAAAGAAAAGGCTAAAGCTTAGCTTTATGCCTTACAAGCCGGGTCCATCACTACATGGGCTAAGTTAGTCGAAGAATTTTACAAAAAATTCTACTCCAAGCAGAAAACTGTTTCCATTAGGCAGGCCATAAATGGATTTCATCAAATGGAAGGGGAGACACTTTACAATTATTTGGAATGTTTCAAAGAGCTTTTAATCCAATGTCCCCACCATGGATTTGAAAAAATCCGATTAGTCCAAATTGTGTATAAAGGCATGGATTACCCAACCAAACAAATGATGGAATCTTTTTGTAGTGGAAAATTTACACAGAAAACAGAGGAAGAAGCTTGGACATTTTTGGAAGATACTACTGAAAATACATTGCAGTGGGCCCCTATCAAGAGGGAGCCCACTAAAACCACCATTCGTGAAAAAGGGGGGATGTTCAAGGTTGTACCCAAAATTGAGGCAGAGGCCAAATTGGCCACACTGATGAGGAGAATAGAGGCCTTAGAGCTGAACCAAAAGCCCACTCCAAACACTTTAGAATCATTGAAATATAATCAGGCCATGAATGGAGGGATTGACCCAACAACTTTGGGTCAGGCTGAATCTGTTGAGGAGGTTAATGCATTATATCAAAACACTCATTTTGATATTTGTCAGAGGTATAACCCGTACTCTAACACATACAATCTAGGTTGGAGGGACAACCCGAAGTTTTCTTAGACCAAAGGCCCAACTCAGGGTGGCCCATCTCAGTCCACTCAATTTCAACCCAATCAATCTTAAGTCAATGCCCCACCCGGTTTCCATAAACCCAACTTCAATCCTAGCACATTGACCCAGAGGGTAGATTCTTTAGAAGAGGCCATGAAACTCATGTCTCAAACCACAGCCCAATTGTCTCAGAATACTGCTTAATTCCAGCAGACCACTACTCAACTTTTAAATTGCCACACTCAAATCCTTGCAAAATTGGAATTCCAAATGGGCCAACTGGCCAATTCATTTAGTGTTAGAGACAAGAAAACATTTCCTAGTTAACCTGAACCCAATCCCAAGGGCCAAGTCGTTCATGATATAAAAGGAAAACGCCCATAACAAGTTAAGTCTATAATTACTCTCAGGTCGGGTACACAAATTGATAATAATGTTAAACTACCCAAAGAATCTAAGAAAACACCAAGTGAGGATGTGGAAAGTGAGGAACAAATTGTAAATGCCGAACCTATGGTAGAACCTGAGCCAGTTAAAGAAGACCTAGTCAAAATTGATCCATCACCCAGTGGGCCATCTCCTAGGACTTATGTTCCCAAGGCACCATTCCCATAGAGGCTAGGCCCAGCAAAATCAACTGTTCAATTGGATAAAATGCTAGAAGTATTCAAACAAGTGAGGATCAATATCCCACTACTTGATGCTATCCAACAAATTCCGGCCTATGCAAAATTTCTGAAAGACCTTTGCACCTTCAAAAGGACTACCAATGTGCCCAAGAAGGCATTTCTAGCCCAACAAGCTAGTTTGATCATTTCCTGTCCAACCCCGATCAAATACAAGGACCCGGGGTGTCCTACAATTTCTTGTCAGATAGGGGACCATCACATAAAGAAAGCTTTGTTAGATTTGGGTGCAAGTGTGAACCTTCTTCCGTACTATATTTATGAAGAATTAGGTTTTGGGGATTTGAAAAAGACCAATGTGACCTTGCAATTGGCTGATGCATCAATTCGATATCCCAAAGGGGTAGTCGAAGACATTCTTATCAAAGTCGTAGAGTTTGTGTTTCCTGTCGATTTTGTTGTCTTGGATACCAAACACACATCTGGGGCTGAATACAAAATTCCAGTAATCTTGGGGAGACCGTTTCTAGCAACCTCAAATGCCTTGATCAATTGTAGGAATGGAGTGATGCAAATTTCTTTTGGGACCATCACAGTTCAAGTGAACATTTTTAATGTTAGTAAGCAACCTCCTGAGGATAATGATGGGGTTATAGAAATTAGTTACATTCATGAATTGGTGGAAAATCACTTACCTCAATTGAAACTTGAAGATCCACTAGAGGCTTGTCTGGCCCACTTTGGAAGTGATTTTGATGTAGATGGACATATTGAGGAAGTCAATGCACTATTAGACTCCACCCCATCCATGGACTGCTCCAAATGGCAACCGAAGCAAGAGATTCTAACTCCATCTGCTTCCCCACCTGTTCCATTGATTGTAGAGCCCCCTAAGTTAGAACTCATGCCATTGCCAATACCTTGAAATATGTGTTTTTAGGCCCACTAGAAACCCTTGCAGTGATTATAGCTTCAGACTTGGACCATGTCCAAAAGGAAAAACTCATAAATTTTTTTGATGAACACAAGGAAGCTATTGGATGGTCCATCGCAGATATTAAAGGAATGAGCCCATCTGTGGTCCAACATAGAATCCATTTGGAAGAAAATGCAAAAACTTCTCGTGAACCACAAAGGCGACTGAACCCTGCAATGAAGGAAGTGATTAGGTCGGAAGTCTTGAAATTACTTGATGCAGGGGTGCTTTACCCCATATCTGATAGTGCATGGGTGAGCCCGGTTCAAGTGGTATCAAAGAAATTTGGAATAATTGTAGTTCAAAATGAGGGCAATGAATTGGTACCCACTCGAATACAGACTGGATGGAGGGTATGCATAGATTATAGGAAGTTGAACATAGTCACTTGGAAAGATCATTTTCCCCTCCCATTCATGGATCAAATGCTCGAAAGGCTAGCCGGTCGTGCATATTGTTGTTTACTTGATGGTTATTCCGGTTACAATCAAATTCCAATTCCACCCGAGGACCAGGAGAAGACCACGTTCACTTGTCCCCTTGGAACTTTCGCCTATCGGCGCATGCCCTTTGGGTTATGCAATGCACCTGCTACCTTTCAGCGGTGTATGATGAGTATTTTTTCGGATATGGTTGAGCATTACATTGAGGTTTTCATGGATATTTTTTGGTCTTTGGCAATTCTTTTGAGGAGTGCTTACATCATTTGTCCCTTGTGCTCGAAAGATGCAAAGAAAAGAATCTAGTCTTAAATTGGGATAAATGTCATTTTATGGTAAAAAGGGGCATAGTTCTGGGACACATTATTTCTGATAATGGAATTGAGGTGGACAAAGCAAAAATTGATTTGATCTCCAAATTGCCACCACCAAAATCAGTTAAGCGGATTCGATCATTCCTCGGCCATGCTGGTTTTTATCGTAGATTCATCAAGGATTTTAGTAAAATTGCTAAACCTTTGTGCAAATTGCTGACAAAAGATGCCCCGTTTGAATTTTGATGAGAAGTGTCTAAAGGCTTTTGAGAGATTGAAAAAAGAACTAACTTTAGCCCCTATAATTCAGCCACCTGACTGGACCATTCCATTTGAGCTAATGTGTGATGCATCCGATACTGCTATTGGAGCTGTTTTGGGTCAACGGGTTGGGAAGTTACCTCATGTGATTTATGCAAGTAGGACCCTCAATGATGCACAGCTAAATTACACAACCATTGAAAAAGAATTGCTAGCTGTGATTTTTGCCTTGGAGAAATTTCGGTCCTACTTGATAGGGTCTAAAGTCATCGTCTACACAGACCATGCAGCTCTGAGATACCTTCTATCCAAAAAGGATGCAAAAGCCCGATTGATCTGGTGGATCCTTCTGCTACAAGAGTTTGATTTGGAAATAAAAGATAAAAAAAAGATGTGAGAATGTTGTAGCAGACCATCTTTCGAGGTTACCCTTAGAGCCATTATATGAGGTCCCACTGAATGAAAATTTTCCTGATGAATAATTGCTCAGTATTTCTCAAATCCCCTGGTTTGCAGATATAATCAATTACCTTGTTACAGGGGAAATGCCCAACCATTGGTCCAAACAGGATCGATCAAAATTTCTAGCTGAGGTCAAGTATTTTTTTCTGGGATGACCCATATATTTTTAAGTACTGTCCAGACCAAATAATCAGGAGGTGCATTCCTGATGAAAACCATCAAAGTGTCATTTCATTCTGTCATGACCATGCATGTGGGGGCCATTTTAGCTCCAAAAAGACTGCTGCAAAAGTTTTGCAGTGTGGTTTTTATTGGCCCACAATCTTTAAGGATTGTCATGTGTTTTGTTTGAGTTGCGATAGGTGTCAAAAGCTTGGAAAAATTAATCGTAGAAATATGATGCCCTTGAATCCAATCTTGATGGTGGAAATCTTTGATGTGTGGGGGATTGATTTTATGTGATCATTTCCAAGTTCCTTTGGAAATTTGTATATTTTATTGGTAGTGGACTATGTTTCAAAATGGGTGGAAGCAATACCTACCAGAAAGAATGATCGCCATGTAGTGATCAAATTTGTGAAGGCATACATATTTTCTAGGTTTGGTACACCCAGGGCAATTATCAATGATGGTGGAACCCATTTCTGCAATAGCACCTTTGACCATCTAATGAAAAAGTAATCTGTTACTCATAAGGTTGTTACGCTCTACCACCCGCAGACCAGTGGCCAAGTAAAAGTTTCAAATAGGCAAATTAAACAAATCTTGGAGAAGACGGTCAATCCAAATCGAAAAGACTGGTCTTTGCGACTATTGGATACATTATGGGCCTATCGAACTGTTTACAAGACTCCTATTGGGATGTCCCCTTATAGGTTGGTCTATGGTAAAGCTTGCCATCTACCTGTTGAGTTAGAACATAGGGCTTACTGGGCCATCAAAACTTTCAATTTTAATTTTCCCTTGGCAGGGAACCATCGTAAGTTACAACTCAATGAGCTTGATGAATTGAGAAATAATGCTTATGAAAATGCCAAGATTTGCAAGGAACGGATGAAGTTGAATCATGACAAATCAATCCGTAGGAAGTCATTCAAACCTGGCATGAAAGTTCTCTACAATTCCTGGTTACACCTGTTTCCAGGGAAATTGAGATCTCGATGGTCTGGCCCATTCATTGTGCGTATTGTTTATCCTCATGGGGCAGTGGAAATTGAGAACCCAAAAACGGGGACAATTTCAAGGTTAATGGTCAAAGGCTGAAACGTTTTCTAGAACTGAAGGATACAAACATTGAGGAAATCCTTCTAGAAGACCTAATTTACCAGAACTAATCATTTTTGGTCATGTCGGACTGACGACATTAAACTTAGCGCTGTTTGGGAAGCAACCCAATTTTGGAAGATAATTGAGCTAGTTGATCACATTCTTTTGCAATCACCCCACCTGGTAAGATGTTCCAATTTTTCTTATTGTTCATTTTCACATTACACATGCATTCATAACATTGAGGACAATGTTGGATTTAGGTTTGTGGATGTGAGTTAGAACTTGACATGTGATCATTTGTTCAATTTTCATTATACATTTTTCTTGTTCGTTTTTTTTTTTCTTTTGTAGGTTTTTAGGAGATTTAAAAGAAAAATTGCTATTGTTAGGATAGACGGAAACTTTTGAGAGAATTTTTATTAAATGAAGATATTTATTTTGGGACAAAAGAAAACAATGGTTCACTATCTTATTTATGGAAAGGGTTTTTGGAAAAGTACTGAACTTTGATCCCTCACTTTTACACAGGTTGTATACGTTTTTAAGGTTTTGAATGTGAAGCTATGATTTCCGATTTTTTTTATAATTATAAAAAAAAAAAGGAAAATCGATCCCAACCCTTAATGTTACAGTGCTTCTTAGTTCAACGGGTGGATACATGGAAAGGGCTGCCTATTGTTGGGGATCGCAAAAAAAAAAAAAAAAACAAAAGAAAAAAAAAGTGTTTAGTTAGAAGTCTTGAAAAGAATAAAAAGTTTGTGACTAGTTTGGGTTCGTAGCCTTTTTAACCCAAGCCAGAAAGCCCACAGGGGTATTTGCATACCTAGTGCCGTAAAGCCATCTGGTTTGGGAGTCATTGGCCTAATGCTCATTACATGGGTTATTTAAAAAGCTTAAGGGACCTAGGCATTGCACAGTCACAGGTGTGAGTTTGAAAAAAAAATGCGGCCTTTGAAAAAACAGTAGTGTGAAAGCCGTCATTATCGCCTTAAGAGAAAGACTATTTTTCTTTGCTAAAGTTAGGCGGCCCAGAATAAAAAATAAAATAAAATAAAATAATTTTCATGGAAATTCTTGGTGGATCATTTGATGCTTATTACGTATACATACTTATCACCGTGCACGATTAATTTAGCATGATTTTGAGAATTTCTGACCAAAAGATGGGATTGGTGAACTGAATTTAAGATTTGTCTTTAAAAATTCCGAGAATTGAGAATAGTCGGTGTCTATAAATTTTCTCTTAGAAGAAGTTTCCCTGGACTTTGTTAGGTTTTAATCATTTTTTTCCAAAGAAAAAAAAAAAGAAAGGAATTTTGTGGGTAAATTCACTGCAGACCCTCACGAGGTACAACTTGTCTACTAGGGGAAACCTAGGGGTTTAAGGGCTTGTTACATACGCTAAATGCAACCGAGAGTACCAACGAAAGTGGTTTTGTTTTCATATTTACTTGTTTTTCTTAGATTCGGTCAAAGAACTTCAAATCTTTTTGCTCACAACTTTTGCTAAGGGACTAGCAAAATGCTAGTTGGGGGGTGTGTTGAGTTCATGAATTTGCATATTTATGGATCATTTTATGATGAATTAGGGGTTTTATTTGGTGAATTGCATCATTATTCATTTAATTCCATCATTTCATGCATTTTCACCTAGAAACCTGAACTTTCATATTTTTCATATATTTTCTGCATTAACTTAGAATATAATTAGTGTTTGATGTATTGAATTAGAATGTGCAGAAAATGAGAATTGCAGGCCTCTGTCATGGAACCCACTTTCAAGCATACATAGTCATCCTGGGCATTATATTGCTAAATTGAAGCTTAAAAAGAAGTAAATTGAAGGATTCACCACGTGGACCCCACATACAAGCCATGTGCAAATCAATGAAAGGAGGGGTACACTCATCATGTCAATTGAAGAGTCCTAACTATAGTAGAAGACTTCTTATAGGGCCCACTGTTCAAGCAGATGAAATATCCCACATGGCAGGGTCCGCAGTTGTTGCTGATTTGAAACTATTAATGGATAATTCAAAGAGTAAAAG
Source organism: Persea americana (assembly GCA_029852735.1). NCBI lineage: Eukaryota > Viridiplantae > Streptophyta > Magnoliopsida > Laurales > Lauraceae > Persea > Persea americana. The sequence continues at coordinate 26,424,443 of CM056811.1, forward strand.
TTTGATTGGAATAAAATAAGAAGAGTTTGAATTATCTACATCTGATATCCTTTCAAAAATGAAAGTTGTGCAGAGATAGAGTTCATTGCAAATCAAATTTTAAAAGTTAATCCCATCTTTCTCAGGATAACTCATCTTCAAATGACCATAAATTTCAATCCGACCATCGGATCGAAACAATTTACCTACCGTTGGAAAGCTTAGCCAGAGTAAATATCCATGGACCCAAGATTGCATAAATCGGAGCTAAATCGACAAAGTTATGGGCCCGGAGATTTTCATATTCATTTTTGGATGGGATTGCAATAAAATCCACACTATTGATAATCCACTGTAGCATATCCCTTGTGGGACCCCATCTAAAGATTAGCCAAGCCATCCAGAGGTTTCCAGAAGCTTCCATCTCATTCAAATTCAAAAAGGATAAAGCGATATACATTATCAATGAAGATAAATAAAATCTGCAGAGAAGGTGTCTAGATTCAATGTATTTGTAAGATAACCAGGAATTATAAAAGGAACCAAAAGGAAGCATACGGGACACTCCTCCCCTTGGAAGTCCACTACATTCTCTCTCTCGTCTTTCTCTTCTTTTCCTAATTAATAGAATTAGAATTATTTTTGGGTATCCTGGAGCCCTGTTCCAGAACTAGGTTAGAAGAGTGTGAGAGAAAATTGTAATTGTCATGAAGTTCTCAATGAAAATCACATATTTTGCAATGGATGAGTAGATCCCTGGATCAGAGTATCAGATGAAGTTAAGTGTTTCTTATGATTAATCTCTGTGATATTATTGTCTCTTACGTATTGATTATAATAATAAATCTACCTTCTGTCATTAACAACCTATGTTATTTATTTATTTTATTTGAACAATGCTTTAATCATGTTTGTTTTCTTAATAGATTATTCTTAAATTGAAATTCTTTGATAATCTATCTTTGATTAATATGTGATATTTAATTAAGTTCATAATTTCATTAGGTGAAGGAGATTTTTGCCTTAAATAAATTGTGGAAAATTGTGCTCTTTGATAGATAAATTATCCAAATTAGAAACATTGATTTGTTTCTGATTTGAAGGATTTTTGGGACAAATTTATTTTATCAATTGCATAGAATGATAGTGGGACTACTTAATGGATTCATAATATTCCGATATGCCTTTTATCATATCTTATTACTGCAATTTAGATATAGAATTTTCTCAATTTTATTATTGTTTCTTATTATATCTCTTGTCATTATCATTGATAAAAAAAAAAAAGTCAAATTTTAAATTTTAAGTTAGTAGTGCTCCTTGTGGGATCGACCTTTAATTGCCACTGTCTCAACAAGATAACTGTGCACTTGCAGTATTAAATGATTGAATTTAAAATCACATCAAAAAGCTTCAAGAAGAAGCAAGCAAGAAGACAGATGAAGGATCAAGCTAAAATCTGTAGATGGGGTTCTCATGCTTTGCTGCATTCATGCAAACAGAATGCTTGGATTGCTCATTTACGTTTTCAGATATCATTATATGGATTAATAAGGAGGAAAAAGTAGTGTTCTGTTACAAAAAGTTCCTATTCTTTAACTTCTTCAAAGTTGACAAGAGGTTGTGACAGGTAAATTACAAAGCTTCTTTTTGGCTCCCAAGCAGTACCGACCATCAAGCTTCAGGAAGCACTGTTAGAATTACTGATCGAATATGAACGCTTGTACTGTTGCATTTTGGTGCTGTAGCCTATTGGTATTTTGTGCCTGCCTCTAGACTGTTGCTAGTATCTTCATAAATAAGCGCAAGTCCGAAGATCAATGTTTAGTTAGTATGAAAATTAGGTCCAGTGATGATCCAAGCTTGAAAGGTGTGTACGGAGCAATTAGGTTTATATGTCAAGTTGTGTAGGCCTATGTGGAGGGAATGGATTGAACATAGGTAAGCCCTACGTGAAAATGAAAAAAAAAAAAAAAAAAAAAGAGACCATAAAAGGGTTTGCTTGTTTTGTGAAATTAAATTCTTAGGTATTCTAAGACTCGTATTTCTAAAATGATTTAAATAAGAAATAAAAGTGAATATCCAAATTACCATTTAATAACCTCCCTTTAAAAATTGAAACTGAATAAAGGAAGATGGGAAATAAATATCCAACCATCACTCTAGTAATTCAAATTCTAAGAAAGTCAATGGATAAACCCGTCGGTCCAATGAATAGAGTTTGTGATAGTGTATAAGGGTGTATGAGTATGTTCCAAGCAGAAAATAAAAATAAGAAAATGAAAGAAAAAATTCGGCGTTCATCAAACTTCACACATCTGAGTTTTATAGGCCCTTTCGTTGACTATGCAAAACTGATAGTCATCCCACATCCTGTAACAACTTGATTTTGGACTACTGTGAGGCCTCGGAAACAGCTCCCCTATAATCAAATAGGCCCTTTTTCTTTGAGAATAAATATATGCTATTAGGAAACTCTTAAAATCCTATCCTCCATGTGTTCATACTTTCAGGTGGGCCCACACACAAACTGTTCCTTGGTTTGTGATGGTTTCAATACCCACAAGAATTACTCCAGTGGTTCTTTTAATAGATAAGGATATTTGGTCTTAATTACTTGGATAGTAACCTTAGATTAATGGAAAAGGGCTAATCATATATATCTCATGTACTTGTGATTCTTATCCCATTGCCTTCTTAAGGGCCCAATTGTTCACATAAAATAGAATGATAGGAATTCTAACTAAAAGTTGCTAAATTTTTTTTTAAAAAAAGGGTGATTTCAAGAGAAAGAGAGAGACTTGTCTTATCATATTTAATACCCAAAAAAAGGAAAAAAAGAAAAACATTATACTATTATACACTGGATACTAAACCTCAAAGATGCATAGGTAGAAAATTGAGTCATGGACGATACAGGGAACGACTCAATAGAGAGAAATAGGAAGCGAGAATAAAAATATTATATTTTTATTGCCTTCTTTTCAACAGAGAGAGAGAGAGAGGCTTGTCTTATCACATTTAATACCCATTGACTCAAGAGAGAGGTGGGACTTTCATACCTATCTTTTTGTAGACTTGGTGTCGACTCTCACAATGCAGATCCACGTGTAGGAGAAGAGATGAAGGGTGGTGTGTCTCCCAGTGCAGATTCACTTGGAAAAGAAGAAAAGAAAGAGGATGTCTTTAAAAAAAATTAAGAAAGGATATATAGAAAGAAAAAATTAAGAATGGATATATAGAAAGGACTTTTTTTTGAAGTTGATAGCCTTTTAATGAGATTCCAGATGGGAAACACTTTCTTTTTAAATATGGATAATAGCAAAATACCTACTTGTACTTTGGTCAAAAGTCAGACTACCCCCCTGTAGTTTGGTATTGTTGACTAAACCCACTTGTACTTTAAATCACAATGCAATTAGAGACGACGGTGACGGAAAAAATGGAATTACAAATTTACCCCTCCATATATAAGTCGCGTCTTGCCCTTTTCGACCATTTTCCCATTTTTCACTTGCGGTTAGGGTTCAAGAAGCGATCTCCATTGTGAGGAACTTTAGGAGAAACCGCCCATCAACCGCCCCTCAATCAAAAAGGGAATCTGCATTGCAGTTAGGGCGCTGCCATCCATCAAGAAGCATCGTTTGAGAATCCATTTTGCCCATTTCTTGCTTGCGGTTAGGGTTGAATAAGGCGACAATCATTGCGAGGCGACTTTGGGAGAAGCCGCCCTCCTTCAAAAAGGCGATCTTCATTGCGGTTAGGGCTCTGCAATCCATCAAGAAGCATCAGCAAGAATCGATTTTGGGGAAGCATCAGCGATTTCAAAGGTATGTATATTCCTCAAACCCTAATAATGCCATGTATATTATGATGCCGAGGGTTTTGGGTTTAGGGGTTTTGATTTTTTTTTCTTAGATTGATATCTCTACGTGCATGGATTTTAAAGTTGTTGATGGGTTTTTACGATCTCTATGTGAAATTTGAATTAGAAAATTGTCCCTTTCTTTGTCTCATTTAGTGAATGGGGATGTAGGACCTTTCTTTGTCTCATTTAGTGAATGTTGTCTGAAAATTGTCCCCTCTTGTGCTATCTACTTCATTTGTTTTTTGTTTTTTGTTTTTTTGTAATGTTGGTGGAGTAGAATCCCCACCTGTCTGCACTGTGTCGGCTTCTTTTGGCTGTCACACATGGAGGGGACCACAATGACACAAAAAAAGTTATGGATTTGTCCAAAATGGAACTTTTTGTTGTCATTCTACATGAATTTGCCTTAAAGAAATGTAGTTTACATGTAGATGTCGTTTGATGAAGTTACAGTTCGATTCCACCATGGTGGTTATTTTACAGACCCACCAAATAGTGTATACATTGGGGGTGTGGTAGATGAAATCAATGCATTTGATATTGATAGAGCATCATTTTTTGAGTTCAGAGATTATGTGATGGAATTAGGCTACCTGGCGAACAGTTCAATGTTTTTTAAGGTGCCAAGATTGGATTTTGATGGTGGTCTGAGACGGATTAAATCAGATAAGGATGTAGGTGTTCTATTAGAACATTATAAAGATAGTGAGGTGTTAACTATTTATGTAGAGAGGGGACATGAACCTTTGATGGTAGTGTCACATAAGGGGAAGATCTTGATGCAAAATATTCACACCAAAGTTCCTTTGAAGCAATTACCTGCAGCAGAAGTTGCATCAGCTAGTAGGAAACTTCACAGTGAGGAGGACTATGCTGCTGATGTTGAGGATGAAATTGCTGATGAAGGCAGTGATGATGACCAAAATCAGCACCATGGTCATCATGATGACTCTAATGATGATGATAGTGAGGCTGAGCAGGATCACATCAGATTAGATCCTGATGCGCCTCCGGAGTTATATGAGGATGTTGAGAAGGCTAATGATGAGGATATCTTTAGAGGATCTTGTGAGAAGGAATCACAACCTCATGAACGTGAGAGTGTGGAATAAGAATAGACCCACAACTAACAAGTACCAGTTGATGAGAACTGGATTACAGATGATGAGGATGGGGATGAGCTTCAGTCTTTGTACAACTCATCTGATAAGAAGAACAGTAAATGAACTCAATTTAATGAGCTGATTGATATGGAGAACCCTCAACTGAAGTTGGGTATGATGTTTTCAAGTCCACAAGTATTCAGACAAGCGCTTGTTGAATGGACTGTAAGACAAGGTTATGACATTAAATATTTGAAAAATGAGAACAAGAGAATCACGGCTGTTTGTAAATTTGATTGTGGATTTAGGATTCATGTATCACCCATGCAGGGTGAGAGGACATTTCAAATTAAGACATTCAAGCCCAAGTATACATGTGGTATGAAGTTTAAAAGCCACTTGGGCACTTCTAGCTATATAGCTAATGAATACCAGCAGAGGATGAGTGACAATCCAAAATGGTCAATCCCTGCAATGCAAAAAGAGCTGAGGAGAGAACTGAAGGTGGATTTGTCAAAGGATAAGTTATATAGAGCCAAGAGGAAGGCACCAGATAACATCTATGGTGATATTAGAGTGCAGTACACTAGATTGAGGGACTACTGTGTCATTGTCCAGAAGTACAATCCCAATACGAGCATGTTTTTTATGACACAAAGACTTCACATGGACAGAATTCCATATTTCCAAAGATTGTATGTCTGTTACAAGGTACAAAAGGTAGGGTTCGTGAGTGGATGTAGACCCATAATTGGTTTAGATGGGTGCTTCCTCAAAGGTATTTATGGTGGACAAGTGCTGGCTGCAATATGTAGAGATGGGAATGAGAATATGTTCCCAATTGCAATGGCTGTTATAGAGGCTAAAAACATAGACTCATGTACTTGGTTTTTGAAATCATTAATTGATGACATCGGAGATGGGGGTGACATGGGCTGGATTTTTATGTCTGATAGACAGAAAGGGCTTGATGTAGCATTTGAGATAGTTGTTCCTACTACTGAGGTTAGACACTGTCTGAAGCATATGTGTGATAACTTCAAGAAACTTTTCAGAGGAAAATTGTTGAAAGATGCTATGTGGGCAGCAGCCTCATGTGGATCACCAAGAGAGTATGATAGGAATAAGCAGAGGATCAAAGAGTTGGACCAAGTTGCATATAATTGGCTGATAGCTGCTAATCCAAACAGGTGGGCTAGATCTCATTTTTCCACAAGGGCCAAATGTGATGCATTAACAAACAACCTATGTGAGTCTTTCAACAGTTACATACTTGAAGCAAGGGAGAAACCAATAGTTGGCATGCTTGAGTGTGTGAGGAGGAAGCTTATGAACAGGACTCAAGTGAAGTTGAAAGGAATGACCAAGTATGATGGGACAGTTTGTCCAGGGATATTGGCGAAGTTAGAAAAGAACAAGAATGACAGCAGACACTGTTTTCCCAACTGGTCAGGCATAGGTGAGTTTGAGGTTGACTGTTTTGCCAAAACTTTTGTTGTTAACATCGAGAGTAGAACATGTTTATGCAGAATGTGGGATTTGACTGGGATACCTTGTTAGCATGCCATAGCATGTATATACATGAATCAAGAAAATCCTGAAGATTACATTCATGTATGCTACAACAAAGAGATGTATTTGAGGGCATCTAGTGGCATGATACACCCAGTACCTAGCATGCATGATTGGGTAGAAAGTGGAATGGAAGCAGTTGCTCCTCCATTGTATAGAAGACCTGCAGGTAGGCCAAGGAAATTGAGGAGGAGGGATGCAAATGAGTTACCTAATTCCAGTAGAATTTCTAGAAGGAATAGAATAATGACTTGTGCTAGATGCTTGAAAACAGGCCATAATGCTAGGTCTTGCAAGGGACCAGTGCATCCCAATTCAAGACTCTTTAGTTCTGAATCTCAGCCTGCTTCTCAACCCATTCCAGCCTCTCAAGCAGCTTTTCAGCCCCAGCCAGCTTCTCAGGTAGCTTCTCAGCCCATTCCAGCTTCTCAGCCCCAACCAGCTTCTATGCCAGCTTCTCAACCACCATCTAGGGTACTGTTCTTTCACCCATTTTTTTTTCACTTCTAACTAGACTATATGCATTTACTCACTTTGGTCTTGAAATTTTGATTCGTCAGGGGACAGTCAGACGAGCTTCTTCTTAGCCGAATCCATCAGCACCTAGTACCAGTAGTAGAGGGAAGTCACAAGCAGGTAGAGGGAGAATTGGAGCAGGAAAATGCAGCACAACTGGTTGATGACAACAGATGTTGTATGACTGTTTATGGAGCAACATAGAATTTCTTAGACGTTGTATAACTGTTTATGGATGTTTTATAACTTTTTCTGGATGATTGTTTGGATAAACTTTTTTATTGTTTGGATGATGATGTTCCTAGTTTCTTTCTTTGCCGTTGGAGCATGACTTCTATTGAACTATATTATTATGTTAAGAGGAGATTTCCAAATCAGTTAGCAATTGAAAGTTCATAGAGATGCTGTCAAGTTATGGTTTTCTTATTACAGGTTAATTAAAGTTCATAAAAAAAGTAGAGTGAACCAAAGCACGCATTGACAAACAAAAAGGCCAACCCATTTTCATAATATCATTTTCAACTGATACATATGCTCATGGTAATTCCAACCCATTTACAGGAGTCCAAGCTATTAGTAGGTAACACATGAACAACACAAATACAATTCCAGCCCAAGTCCCGAGCAGCACACGTAGGTAACAGCTTTCCCTTCGACAAGCTGACTTCAAGTCCCTCTCCAACACATCAATCTTATCCAACAGCTTCGGCACAAGCTCTATTTTTCCATCAACCCATTCAAAAAATCCACACGATGGCTGGATTTGAGAAAACATTGAAAAAAATACATTAATATTAACATGGTTGCCTAGACACCAAGAAGATCAATCAGATGGATCAAAGCATAATCCCATATAGTGCACAGCCAAGAAACCTCCTCCCCATGTTCCGCTGTGTTTGGGAAGTCCTCAAAGCAGCCCTATGCCCGTAGTGACAGTAACGAATTTCAAAATCAAATTGAGAGTTTTGACCACGAGAAAACTGGGTATAGGAGTTTTGAGAGGAAGCCGTTTGATATGGCTGAAAAAAAATGAATGAGTTGCTCAGAAACTCAAGCTTCCCATAAACTCAAGTTGCCCACCTTTTTATAAGACAAGTTTAAGGGCAAATAAGTCTCCTCCGTACCTATTTGGGCCAGAAAGTTGCCACCACTACGCACATGACACCATTTATACATATACGCTGTAACTACTAACAGAATCTGTTCATGTTGCATGTTAATTAGAACTTCAGGTAGGTTTAGTACAAAATACCAAACTATAGGGGTAGTCTGACTTTTGACCAAAGTACAGGTAGGTATTTTGCTGTTTTCCCTTTTACATAAGAAGGAACTGCATCTCACTCTTTAAGGGGAAACTTTATCCCACTCTTTCTTATCCTACACATGCAATCTATAAGAAGATTTGAATTTGAATAGATATTTTGTTGGTTTGGGAACCTCTGGCATGCAATCTATATGATGTGGGGCCCAAATTTTTTATATGGTTTTAGAAATAGTATTTTTCTCACAAAGTAGGTGTTGACATGGCACATTGAGGATGGAACCTGCCTACGTGGCAAAACGTTTTGTAATGCTTAATATATATATATATATATATATTAATATATATAATGATTCATATGTTGGTTTTCATGAGTTTATAGCTCCAAAACCCTTGTTCTTAAGGGTCGTTTGTTTGCATTAAAAATGATTCACTTGTGTAAATGAGACACGTGTGAATCATTTACATGTATCATATCCACACCATTTCACATGGGAGTCCATGATCAATCTAACTATGCAAAGTCTCTTGCAATTTCTTCAAAATCTATGATGTTTTAAGAGCTAGAATTTGACCCACAACTATTTTTGGCCTTCTAAAGATGAATAGTAAGTTCGAATCATGAAAATAAGGCCCATAGGTTCCCAAAATGGACAATTTCCACTTTGGACCTTTTTTTTATTATATAAATTCTCAATATTTAGGATGAATTAATGACTGAAAATTGGTCTCATAATTGTTTTTAATCTTGTGCAAAGGATGGATGGTTAAAATTGGACCCATAGAAGCTTAAAATGTCAAAAATTAAAAATGGACTGCTCCCAAGTCACTTTTGGAGCATGTAATTGAGTAGTGTTTAATCCATTAGTTACACGCTTTTAAAACATACCTAAAAAATCATGATGAGTTAATGTATAAAATTTGACCCCATAGCCACAATTGGCCTTCTAAAGAGTTTGTACTTTGTAAGATTTGGATCATGAAAATGGGGCCCATGGATTCCTAGAATGGCAAGTTTTCACGTTTAGACCTTTTTAAAAAAAAATCTTAAGATTTAGGACAAATAAATGGCTGAAAATTGGTCCCATTGCCGTAGTTGACCTTTTTGAATTTGATGGATAGTTTATATTCATTGTGGGGTCCACAATATGATTACTTTTCCTTAGAAATAATGATTCGGGGCATTTGGTAACTCCAAAAAAAAAAAAAAATGCTTTATTTTATGATTAAGTGTTTATTTACACATTAGATCTTTTGGTAAAACCTTGATTACATTTTTTGGTTTTTAGAGCTTATAAGTTAGAATTTTTGCCTAAGAAAGAAATAAGCTAAGGGGGCCACTTTCTTTTTAGAGATTTTACAGCTAAAGTGGATGGAGGTGGATAATAAAAAATCACAAGTGTTTGTATAAATATAACCCATAGAATTTTCAAAATTAAGCAAGGGTCCTACTTTGTAATTTCTAAAACATGGGCCCACAATTATCTAATGAAATACGACCTTTTTTTTAAACATAAGTTTACCAAACAAACTATGGTAAATTAGAATTTAAAAATTAGACATTTTATTTTTTTATCTTAATCTAATTAGCACTTAGCATTTATTAGTCATACTAGAGTCCAAACATTCCCTGAGTTTGAGCTTGAAATTTCTTATGTATTTTATCTTTTTAAATTGGTTTCATTTCCCCATTAAAAACTATGATGATTTTATCATAATAACATATCTCTCAAAATCCTTCATGATAACAAAGCTATAACCTAATAGTGATCTTCCAATCAGCCAGTCATAGCCTGATAATGAACAATGGGCTCCCAAAGAAAATTTTGGATTTTCTCCATTGCCCACTAGGTTGTATATATATGTATGAATAATGAAAATGTTGGCTGCATGGGGCATAGATATTTTACACTAGAACTCTTGGTCTTGAATCCTACCTTAGCATAAGTGGATCGTGGGTAGCTTAGCTCCACCATGTAATTAGGATAAGGTTGATGACAACAAAACACGTGGTATAACTGATTGTTGTTAATTATTAGGTAATAGGTATACAAGTAAGCTAGGGAAATTTTGTTTTGCGACATACCAACTTTAGAGGGCATTCGTATGCCAATTACTCTAATGCCTTGAATTAATTATGTAGATGCAACAGTTAATGAAGTGTAGCAAAAAGCCCACCATGGAGCATAAAACATTGATTGGCTCAATTATTTTATATCGGCTAGTGTGATAGGGTTTTGGATTTTCTCAAGCCAAATATAAGAGTATTTATGCAAAATGAAACTGCTAAGGAATGATATCATAAGATGATATTAGAAGCTTCGAATTATGTAACCACACATCAATGAGAGGCTTCTCAATTTCATCATCAAAAGACCTTTCTTTCAAAATCGCAAGCGCGCCCGCATACACACACACACACACTCACATATATATGTGGAAATGTTTTTGTGAGAGTAACTCTCACACTACCATGAGAGCTGGGGGGGGGGGGTGCTCATTGGATCCATATCCAATGCCAACAGCCTGAAGACGAGGGTTCGAGCTCATTGGATTCATGTCCAATGCCAATAGCTTAAAGACGAGGGTTCTTCCCCTTTTTACTCTCATAGTAGCGTGAGAGTTACTCTCATCGGAGCATTTCATATTTATATTCTTTTAGCAAGTCTACGTACCCAAGTCACCTAATTTATAAAAAAAATAAAAAATAAAAAACAAAAAACAATGGACGTCTCAAGCATAGCAATATGGGTGTTGGGCCGCAACTTGACCCAAAGCCAAGAAATTCTGGTTATCAGTCCTACTAATACTAAGGCCCAAATCCAATTGCAGGTCTCAGAAAAAAGTCGCACTCAATCCGGCCTGTTTAGAATCTCTACATATGTCCTTGTGCTAAATGTGATGGGCTTTCATTCTGCCCCAACTCTAATTGGATCAAAATCTAGCCCCATTAAAAATATGGTCGTAGATCATTTACTTGAAGGACCAATTATTAATTAATGAAGGCTGGCCGAAGACATGCACATATCCATCCTCCTCGTAGTTGATCGATCGGCTTTGGTGATGGATCGAGACGGTTACTCGGGAGTTCTAAAATGGCGGGCCACCATTATTATGGATTTAGAGGGCCAGCCCATTAAACAAACATGCATATGGTGAGGCCCACCTTGATCAGTGGTATCGGATCTTATAAACACAACACACACTTAGAAAGAGAAATAAAACCGGCCCAAAAGTCCACACCGTCCCTCTAGCCCAACGGATAAATTCTATCCTTTTCATTGATTAGCCCAACGGGTAAATTCTCTCCTTTTCATTGATTTTTTATCTTCCTCTTTTTTCATTTCTTTTTTACCCTTTGTTTGGGAAGGAGGTAAAATGAGGGGGAGGGAAAAAAAGAGGGGAAAATGGAGGGAAAGTGGAAATTGAGGGTGTTTGGGAAGGGGGGGAGGGAAAGTGGGGGTAAAATTCGTGTGGGGCCCACCTTAAAATTTTCCGCTAAAAAATGGGGGGAATGTATGAGGGAAAGAGGGGAATCTTTGTCATTTTACTTAACTGCCCTTTTCACTTTTTCACTTTTTCACAAAGTAAGGAAAAATTGGTAAGTTTCTCTCTACCTTACAAACAAACAAAACTCTACTTTTTCACTTTTCTTTCTCCTACTTTTGGACTATCCAAACAAGAGGAGGTAAAATTAATTTTCCCTCCCCTCCCCTTCATTTTCCTTCCCCCTCAAATTTTCCTTTCCCTCCCCTCCCCTCCCCCCTTCCCAAACCTAGTGTTAGGGTTTCTCATTTGTCCCAACTAGGAAACCGTTCTCACTGCTCTTCCTTCTCTCCTCGATTCACTACCGGAGCTCGAGCCATTGATCGTTGGAGTCATGTCCTCAATTAGCCGTAGCTTCTTCTTCGTCTTCCCTCTTAATCATTCTTCTTATCCTTCGTCCTCCTCCTCTGTCCTTGTCCTCTCCTTTTCTTTTCTTTGTTTCTTCCCAGAACCGGACCCAGACGGAATTTGTGAGTCAAAGACTCAAGAGGATCTGGACTCCAGCATTCACCATTTGCAAAAATACATTACGAAGACCTACCATTCTCTCTCTCTTCTCCTTCAGTGGCCATGGCGGCTGCTGCTGCTTCTTTTTCCTCCTTAGTCGTATCGGAAAGAAGGGGGGATTCCAGGAGCTTCATTCGCAGAAGATGTCCAGACATATATATCTTACACAATTAGGCCTCAATGTGAACTCTGCCCTCGCATTTCTTCAAGAAAGGTCGGTTCTTTTCTCTTTCACATGATCACTGGATTAATGGGTCTGATCCCCACACCTCCACTTATTTTTTTCTTCTCTTGAATCTATCGTTAAAATTCTATCTAGGTTATTAGTTTCATACAATTTTAGATTTGTTTGGGTGTTTTTTTTCGCTTGGGTAAGATTTAGATTTCCTTTTCTGCAATGTTTGATGTGAGATTGAACTAATTTGATTAGGGTGTTTTCTTCATTCATCAAAGAAATCTCTGTTTTTTATAGTTTGTTTGGTTTGTATATCATTTTTGGTGATGGTTATAGTGATTTTGGAAGAATGGGTATTCACAAAATGTCTTTAGGTTGAATATGTGACTACTGCTTATAAATTGAATATGCTGAATTATCTTTAGGTTGTATGGTGTTGGGGTTTTGCATTCTTTGATTTTCCTATGCTTTGTTTTGCTATTAGATATTGTCTGTCTGTTTACATTTGTTTAGGGTTTAATTAGGTTCTTTTAGTTGCTTCTTTTATCAATGTTGAATTAATTTGTAGGTGGTTTTTATTCAATGTCTTATGGATTATGGATTCTGTTGATTTTGATTTGCCACCTTCTTTATGGGTTCTTTATCCTTCAATTTGATGATCTCTTTTTTGTTTTTGAGCCATTGCTTGTTCAGCATTCAACATCTTTTGATTCAAATATATATTTTGCATTATTGTATCCCATATGGATGGGATAGGGCTTCAATGATGATGAAAATACACATTCTTTTTTGTTTTCTTGGTAGGCCATACCCCTGTTATTATTACTATTAAAATTTTTCTTATTATTTGGATTATGTTTTAGGTCGGGTATCTATTACTACCAACTTTCTCAATTTCCCTCTTTCAAAATGGTTGAATATCAATGCATTATTTGCATGGAAAATAGATAAAATGGAAAGAATCTGAAAATGTATGGATAACAGAATAGGTTAAGAACATATATGAAAATTCTCCAGCTACATCCATGTATTGCTCAGTACCTGTTTGATTTAAATCATTTTCATCAAACCCTTGTCCCAACTTATGTTGGAGTGGGCTATATGAATTGCATTTCTCCATTTCGATGTATCTAGATATTTTTTATTCAATATAAAAAATAGGTGGTAAATAGGGCATGGATTGGGTCAAGGAAACCAAACTTAAACCTGCCTCAAAGCTGACTCGAGTTGAAATTAACAAACTTCTTCAGATTTTGCCAAGAGTCTTGGATGTATTGTTGTCAACGATTCAATTTGTTTTCATACTGATTTCTTGATACTATTTTTGATGTTTTTGTATAACATATGCAAAATGTGCATACTTAATCTTTTTTGTCCTATAAAATTAACTAGACAACAGAACTCATGTGATTTCTGTGACTTTTGTTTCCATCTTGTTGATTGTAGGTTATGATTATGCTTTCATATTCTTTAGAATTTTGATGTTAGATATCTATTGAAGATTATATTAAAGCATATATTAGCATCTTACAAAGTGTTATCATAGCTGGAAACTTGTTATTTGATCACAGTAGAATGAAATTTTTGTTGAGTTTTTTTTTTTTTTTTTTTTTTTTCTGATAACATAGAATGAAAGTTTTGTTATATGTTTTAATGAACTTGAACATACATAATAAGAACTATTCACCTGTATGTTCAACCCTTTTTTATGGCAGTAAACATGTCACTACGATACCAAGGCTTTCACTAACAATTGCGTGCAATGCATGTACTTAATTTGGGATAAATGCACAAAAGAGGAATTTCCACCTGATCGACCTGGCTGCTTTCCTCATCGAAATCATCTTCCTTCCCATCCATTTGTAATGTATACCATTACCAACTATATTTCATGTTGGAGCCATCCATTTTTTCCTTCTTTTAAGATCTTAGATTTTTGTTTCTTTTTGTACATCTTAATCTCAATGGTGGTAAAGAACATTATGTATACCAACTGTATCTTGTACTGAGATAATGTAATGGTTTAATGCATACCAACTGTATGTCAAAATGTTGGAGAATACTGTGATAGCTCCATCTAGCAGATATATAGCTTCATTCACAATTCTTCAGCACAGTTTTTTGTCATTGGTCCTTAGTAAGGTCCTTTAAGTTAATTTTAATATTTTTATCAAGTATGGGGAAAAGAAGAGAAATAGAAAAGAAATGGGTTTAAGATCCCATTTAAGAGAACACTCACTCAGTTCTCTTGATTTTGAAAAATCGATATCCATGATTTTTTTCCACCATCTCTCTCTCTCTCTCTTTCTCTCTCTCTCTCTCTTTCTCTCTCTCTCATTTGTTGCTTTATTTATTCCCTTATTTTTCTTTTCTTATTAACAGTTGTGATGAAAATCTGAGAGCAATTTTTTTGGGTGAACTTGCTTTTGTGACACCGTGAGAAATCTAGGAATCGATCAATGTTATCTTTTTCAATTTTGGTGACTTTTGTTTGCTTTTTGTCTCCTTCTGAATTTTGGAAACTTTTGTTTGATTCATATTTAGTGTTTTGGTTTCTCTACTTGCAAGTAATTATACTTGATATATACTACTTCTGCTAAATTTTACGCAAAAAGCCTGTAGAAATCATATTTGATTTGTAATATTTAACTGAACAACACTGATCTTGTTCTTGGTTTTTCAGAGGGATAGCAGTCGTAAAGCCTATGCTCATTATTTCTTTCTAGCTCATTATTTTATTCTATTATAATTATTATTTCTTTCTTATAATGTCTAATATACAATTTGGAAATGAGATTCCAAAATGAAAATGGTAAACAATAAAATGAAAGAAAATATAACGAAATATGTTTTAAAAATCCGTACTCATATTTATTTATAAAATAACACTAAACTAAATATGTGTTCATTCACTTCTCAACTTTGCTTTCATCAAAGATGTTGAAAATATACTGCTTGCGGTTGTATGTTGGCCTAACTCTGAGTGTGTGAACAATATAAGTGTAATATGTTAAATCACAATGTGGAAGAGCGAAACATTCACTGTTGAATCAGAAGTTCCATTTATCAAGTCTGTTTTAGAATGTTGGGCTCCAAAGCTCATCTGGCTCCTCCAATAAAATGAGTCCCCTTCGCATGAAATTCAGCAAAATCATAAATAATAAAATATATACCAGTGTTTTTTTTTTCTTTGCTAATATTTTTTTTTCAAAATTTATTATAGTTTTTGGCATTTTAAGATACATGCTTCAACATAAACATATTTGGTGCATCCCACATGTCAAAAACTACTAATGAAGCATTTCTCATCGTTACGTTTGTATTGCCCAGTGCCTACACTTGATTTTTGTACTATCGACTCGTTTTTTGTGTTTCTCTACCTCATTTCCTTAACAAGTAAATGGTCTGTTGGGTTTAGTTTAAAGATAAATCATTTATGTTATATTGGTCGGTTGCATTTCAAGGCAGAAATTTGTGTATAAGGAAAAAAGATAGCTGGAATCATATGAACTTTGCGGATCCATCAACGGCCCTTTTACCTGGCTGTGGAGACGATTGCGTGAAGCCTTTTGCTATTTTAGAGGACACGGGCAGTGATCCGTGTATGCTAAGCTACTCTCCTTCACCTGGATTCCATGTGAATTCGGTGAAATGGAATCACACAAGTAAGTGGCTGTGGTTTTAATGATTTTTTGGTTTTGAACTAGTTTTGAATTTAATCATTCGTTATTGTCTATTTATTTATATGACCCGATAAGACTGATAAAGTCGAACGTATACTTACGAAACATGAAATTTTAGGGCTGATGGGTTCGCATTGGTTTCACTTTGTTCATGTGAGTTGTTCTTCCCATGAGTTCTCTTGATTCCAATAATACAAAACTTACACATTATGTTCTGATAGTGTGAAATATGAAGTTGAAATGTGGATGATTTTTCTATTGAATTTCATTTTCAACTTGATTAAGAGTGGATGCCTTCCATTATTTTCTCGATACTTTTTATTATTATTTATTTTCTTTTAAATGTAAGCACTCACACACTCACCCAATATCCTCACCAGCAACGCTACAGCCAGGGAGGTGCCTCACCAATTGAGCTATTGGTGGATTCCTAGTTGTTTATGTGAAAGGGAGGTGCCTCACCAATTGAGCTATTGGTGGATTGCCCTGTTTGGATACTTGGTTTGAGTAATGTGTAGAACAAGTGTGCGTGAATGGTATGCCAACTGCTGAGTATAAAATGAAAAGCTGGGCCTCTTTGGTAACTTGCCTTTTATTGAACATTTGAACACCTGGACATTGGATGCCTCTATAGTTTATAGGTCCTAAGTTTAGATTGAATAATTACGTTAAGCCAGTGTTGAACATTGGATGCTATTATAAATAGGTCCTAATTTTGTTTGGAAACTCAGATTGAGTAATTACTAGAAACTAAGAACACCTGGGCAATGGATGCCTTTATAGTTTATAGGTCCTAAGTTTGTTAATTTGGAAACTTAGATTGAATAATTATGAGAAGCCAATGTTAAACATTGGATGCTATTATAAATAGGTCCTAATTTTGTTTAGAAACTCAGATTGAGTAATTACTAGAATCTAGTGTTGAATGTTGTAAAAATGAAAATATGCTTTTGTTTGCAATTTGATTTTGGTTGAACTTGATTTGGGATGATGTAATAAATGCATAAAACAAGTTTAGAAGCACATAATTTTTTCAATAAAAAAAGAAGTAGCATCAGAACTATACAAAAAGTATAAAAAGAAAAATACATTAGACCTACAGAAAAAGCATACAAGCATTAATAAAGTTGATAGTAAAAGATAAATTAAGTTTTCTCCCATTACCTATTATTAAATGTCACATACTATAAAAGAAAAAGAAATTCGTCAACATCTTTCCATTGCAAGTGGTAAACTCAATTATTGGACATCGTAGTTTTTCAAAAGATGGAATGCGACAGTCATACACAATTTTGAACACTTGATCATGTACTTAGTAGTAACAAATGTTTCAGTTTTGAGCTATATATCATATGAAGCTTTGAATGCCTTTGTTATTTGATTTTTATTGAGCTTGGTTCAGGCTGGATGTCTTTGACATTAATTTACTAATACATTCTAATGTTGGTTTCACTTAGATTTACTAAATACATTTTTTACTAAAATCTGATAGTAACGTTCCCATCTCTTGTTATCTCTTATTTTTTAACGAAAGTAACCATTCAAAAAAAAAAAAAAAAAGGTATAGGAATGCTTGCTTATCTACCAAATTCAAAGAACTTTGATACTTGGATTGGAAAGGGTGACACATTAGCACATTTGTATTTGTTTTCCCCTTCCCCTGTTAGTGTGTTAAGTGCAGTGGCACTTCATGTAATACGTATGGACTATTGATAGTAGCACTTAAACAGCAGGTGTTTTTTATTTTCTTCCTCTTTTGAAACAAAACTTGGGATCATCATAGCGTGCATAGGTGGAAGATGTCCATGGTTGGGATCATCATATCTTCTTTTTAATTGGTAGCTTAACTAGAACCTATGGCCTAGTGGTTGGGCATTTTCCAACGGTGCCGCATGCTCCTCTTTTCTTTTCTTTCTTTTTTTTTCATGTCTTTGCTTACTGCTGTTTATGTGTTTTTGCTTTTAGGAGACACTAAATCCTAGTAGTATAAACCTAAGATTTGTGTATGCTGCCAGACTGTTCTATAGAGTTGAGGCTGCATCAATTCTTTTTTTCTTTTTTGTAAGGGTGTTGTTTGGTACAAACCAATTGGTGCATTAGTTCTCCTAACCGGTATTTTGGTGTTTAACAGTTTCTATTTTCTTAATTTCTTATGTTGTTGCTTTTGAGATCTTTATGGTCATTCACATTTATAAATTTTTCTAACATGATTGTTTTTAAAAGCGTTTGTTATTTTGGTCTAGATGCTTAATGTATTATTGCTAAAGTTCATCTTATATTCGTGGATCATTATATTTTGGGCATCTTCTTTAAATTAAAAGTCTTTAGTGTATTTTTTTCTTGGCTTTATTTCAGGCTTTTATTATGCTTCCATTGCCATTTCTGTCCTTGTTTCGAGTTTTATTGATTTGTGAGCACAATTTCCTTTGTTTCTTTTTCTTATTTCGGACACCGAACAGAGCAAAAGATATTTAATGGAATATCTTTTGTTATATCAGCAAGTAGTAGTGTTTCTATTGTTGGTACAAGTGGCAGCGGTAAGGCTTCAATGATTTTAATGTATATTCTAGCTAAATATTATCTAAAGAAACTACCTTGAACTATGTAATTCTTTCTTTCTTTTTTTCTTTTGTTTCCTTTGTGACTTACTTGACAGATGAGCGACTGACAAACTAGATGTCGGAGGGAACTCTACAATAGGTGTCTCCTCATGCCATCTATCTACAGAAGATATTCTTCTTCATTTGTTAGCTTTAAAACATTCTACAATAAAAGACATAGTTCACATTGATTTTAAATGATTGATACATAGTAGAACACGTTGGTGAAATAATGTCTTCATTTGGAGAAAGCTTTTGTGATCCTACCTTTTTTTTTTTCCTTGAAAATTTATGATCCAAGCACTTTTTTACTGCCATGTCTCATTTAAAGACTGATTATGCATGCTCCCAAATGTATGCCTGGCGCCTGGTGGTTTATTGTTTGATTGGGCTTCATTTTGATGATCTCCCTCACGATACTGACATTCTAGTATCGAATGTGCTCCTATTATACTTCATGTCTTTGAATATCCGAGATCTCCTTGATTTATGGACTACTGTTGTTCTTTGACCGTTTCACTTGTAGCATGCATTTTCTTTTATGGTTCATTAAGTTAATATCTTCCATGGCAAATCTATAAGGTTATTGGGAATTATGCTTGCTATAGGGTCGTGTGTGAACATTATTTATGACGGATCATTGTTTCTCATCATGGAGCATTGTTTTCATTTTCAAGTTATTATTTATATTTTCTTTGTTTTTATTATGCAAAAATAAGAAACTGACTGAAGACATAAGGTACCATAACATATGTAATGAGATTGAATGACCAACCAGCCCCTTCGTTTCCCGGTTACTTAGAGGACCTAACCTGAAAACTCTTAAGAATGAATCTTTTTTTTAGACCAAATCGATAGTACTTTTGTAATTTTGTCCTTTTGAAGTTGAGCTTCTATGCCCTTTTATGTACATCAGCTCTCTACTTAATGCAAATATCACCATTTGAAAAAAAAAATTGCAATTCAAGTTGAATTATTTAATTTAATTGGGTAATTACACGGTTTGGACAGCTATGGGCATGGCAAATAGCCAGCAAAGCTTTGTAACAATGGGCATACAACTAAATCTTTTCTGAGATCCAAGTGGATTCCAAGTTATGTTGCCAGTAGGGTAACTTCTTTTTTTTATATATTTTTGTGGGTTTTGTCTAACCATTGACAAGGTTCGAAAAAGCTTCAATTATCCGGTGATTTCACTTTACCCTCTTGTACTTTTATTATCATGTTTTTATATTCTTTTGCATTGCATGCTTAACACGAGGATGATGTTCATCATAGGTTGGGGTGTGGGGACAAGCACACTTCTCTATTTTTAGACAAAATTTTCACACACCTATTGCTTTATTTTCTATATTTAGGAAGTTTTTTGAATTTCTTTTCAAATTTTTTGCTGTTTATCTTTGGCTTTTTAGATTTTTTTTTAGAGAGAATTTTTGAGTGAATTTTCAATAAATGAAAGATAGGTTGAATTTTAGAATTCTCAAAATTTAGACAAAGGAGAGTTTTTGTTTGTGGAAATCTTTTTGAAAAAGTGCTAAATTTTGATCCTTTCACATTACACAGTTTGTATACATTTTCAAAACCTTTAAAATGTGAAATTATGATTTCCATTCTTTTTACGACTTGATTGAATATATGAAGGAAAACCAAACCTTAGTTTTATAGGTTTCCTGGTTCATCTGGGTGGATTTTTCCACAAATTAGTGAATTAAGTCGGGTACATGAAAAGGGCTGCCTATTGTTGGGGACCGTTGAAAAGGAAAAAAAATCAAGAGAAAAGAGAAAAGAAGAAAGAGAAGCTTGTTGCTGAAATTTCACGACCTTTTGAAAAAAATAGTACGAAAGCCATCATGGTTGCCTTAATTTGGGTACATGAAAAGGGCTGCCTATTGTTGTGGACCGTTGAAAAGGAAAAAAAATCAAGAGAAAAGAAAAAAGAAGAAAGAGAGAAGTTTGTCGCTGAAATTTCACGGCCTTTTGAAAAATAATAGTGTGAAAGCCGTCATGGTTGCCTTAATTCGGGTACACCCTTAATTCGGGTATATGAAAAGGGCTGCCTATTGTTGGGGACCGTTGAAAAGGAATAAAAATTTCACGGCCTTTTAAAAAACAATAGTGCGAAAGCTATTATGGTTGCCTTAATTTGGGTACATGAAAAGGGCTGCCTATTGTTGGGACCTTTGAAAAGGGAAAAAAATAACAGCCTTTTGAAAAACAATAGTGCGAAAGCCATCATAGTTGCCTTAATTCGGGTACACCCTTAATTTTGTTATACATTTATTTTGAGTCATCAATGAGTGATGCTATTTTGAGTCATCAATGAGCAATGCTAATTGTAGGTCGACACCTCGATTTCTTGGGTGCGTGGTGGTAGGGCCGTGGGAACATGTAATTCTCAAGAGGGAATCTAGCCCCTTGTGCAAATTAATTGATTTTATCATTGGTAAGTGTGCACCCATCTCAATTCAGAGTTAATTGAATGATACTGATGATTACTATGATTAATTGGGTCACAAGGATAATAAGAGATGAATCCAATTTGGTTGGACATATTTAATCCAATTGATCTATGGATATAATTGATAAAGGGGCCTACTTGTAGTAATTGGGAAGTTTTATTGTCTTCTTGTAATTATTCGTAGGACAGGAGTGTAATTGCATTTATTTAGTGGATTTATTTGCAATTAACTGTGAGTCCGAAGCTCACATAAGATTTGGGGTCCAGATTCCTAGTTGGAGTCAGATTCTAAGGAATTCCTAGTGGCCCCCATGCTAGCCCTAATAAGAGAAGGTTATTAATCCTATTTGGAACTCTTAAGAAAAGGAGGAGTAGGACACATACTAAGAATATAAGTGACACTTCTGATCTTGGTCTAAGAGGAGGTGTTCCATAAACTATAAATAAGATGTGAGGGTTAGAGATCTCTACACACAATAATCTCTTAAGTTCATCTATCTTCCTCCTCTTTTTCCTCTAGTTTCCTACTAGAATGCTATGGTTTTCTTCTATTTGAAGATCACACCATTCTCCTTTCGAAGTTCTCTAAGAAGGGTCATAGCGTGGAAGAACATAAAAGGCAAGAGAGATCAAAGTTTGCAAAAAGACTTCGTAGAGATCAGGCTATTCAAGTTCTTGATTAGTGCACAGCTTAGCTCCTCAGGTATAGATCTACTTCTAGTTGATTTTAGTAGATGTTCTATGCTTGTGATTCTTGATCTTATCTTCTTGATGGATTATTTGATATTAATGCATTAGATTAGGGTTTTAGATCTTGGGGTTGGGTTTTTGGCCTTATGGATATTTCATCCCTACATCAAGTGGGTCAAAATTTTTTGAATACTTATCCACGAGGCCCACCTACTTCCAACAATTGGAATCAGAGCGATCCCTAAATTCTCATTGCGTTAGATCTGTCTTCTAGATCTAATTTCTACATGAGATGTGGAATGGATGGATCTAGGATCGTGTAAGGATCAGGTTTTTTTTATGTTTTCTGCATGTATTATGTTTTCTGTAAGCTTGAGAAGGGACAGGTAGGGCAAAAATCGAAGTTCTGTGCAAAACCTCGAGTCGGGCGCTAGAGCAGGCCCTACCCACTTGAGCGAACTTGGCCACTGCCAGATGGGCGCTCAAGTGGGCTCCCATCTGCTCGAGCGAACCCAGTCTCCGTGAGTGTCCGCTTAAGCAGGTTCATGCCCGCTCGAGCACATAGTATGCAGAAATCTCCTTTTTGGCAGTCTGGGTTTTCATCATGAGATGATGGATGGTAGCTTCCTAGCCCTAGTCCTTGTTATGTATGTGATACTAACCATGCAGGTTCTTGCCCTCTCCATGTGGCCCCACAAGTTTCTATTTTTGTCATAATTATTGGTTATTTAGGCAACTTGTAAAAGGCATCATGGTTTCCTTGATTTCCACGAAAGGGCAAGGCATGATGATTTTCCTAAGCCCCTTTTATTTCCATTTGTAGATTGCCATGTAAATCTCATCATTGAGATATAGGGATTTATGTAATTTTTAGTTTTACTATTCTTGTAAATTCTAGGTGGTTTTGATGTTGATGGAGTTTGGGATGGCTAAAGAGTTATGAGTTACTCAAAGAGTTTGAGGAACCCCAAAAGAGTTATGGATGACCAAAGAGTTTGGAGTTGCTCAAAGAGTTTGAGGAATCCCAAAAGTGTTATGGATGACCAAAGAGTTTGGAGTTACTCAAAGAGTTTGAGGAATCCTGAAAGAGTTTGGAAGATGAAGAAGTCCACGACATCTTACTGCATTGGGCCATGTGGAGGAGAGCAATTACAAAAATTTGCATGGATATTTGCTTTATTTAGACTTTCTATATTTGCATGGTTGCTTTTTTGGAAATGGTTCTAAATTAGGAATTAGTATTGTGGACCCATGAGATGGACCCGCTGGAAATACATTAATCTTGTGAACCGGATTTTCCATAATTCTAAATTTGACTTGGATCCAATTATTATTCTTATAATGAGATGGTTTGATGTATGTTTATATATATCATCTAGGCCCTTAGGCCTAAAAGGGAAATCCTCAAATTCTAAAATATTAAGTAGGAGCGGAGAATTTAATTTTAGAAATCCCCATGGTTTTCCAACATAGGTCCATTGTAAGATCGGAATTACACCCAAGGGAACAATTTTAAATTTTTTTAAAATTATCCAATGTAAAATATCAAGCTCCAAGTCCAGCGAAAAGCCATTGAATCAAATTAGGTAAATCGAATAATGGGATTGAGTCGGCTTGGCTGAGTTCAAGAAAGGAACACTGAATGGTTCAAGAAGTCAAGAAAGTCTTTAATAACCTATTTAAATGTCTAGTCAATTTGTTCTAAGCTATTAAAAATAAATTTAGTGACAAGCTTTACAACTAATTTAATAATGGTTAGATTTTGTTTCCAATGCGATTTTAATCTTTTAAAAATAGTGAGAAAGGTCCTTAAGAGGCTCCAACATATTCTTATGGCGCGAATTAGAGAAGGAAACTTATATTGGATCATTTTTCTAGTTGACTTAATTTAAATTGAGACTTTGCTAGATTGGCTAATCTTTTATGGTTCCATTAGCATGTCTTTCAAAATGAAACATTTTGGCTATCCCCCTCAAGGTAAAACTAAATGCTAACAATAATAGTTTTTAGTACTGAATGGTTCTTATTGCTTATGTTTTTCCCCTTAAAAATAAAGAAAGTACCCTATTTTCCTCTTAATTAATTAAAAAAAATTTTGAAAGGGGAATTTTATTGCAAGAGAAAGACATTACAAATTGCATAATCGTGCTGAAATTAAAGGATATTAAGTTATGAAAATTAAAGGATATTAAGTGGACCCCCAAAATGCCAAGAGTTGCAAGAAGAGGCTCCAACTGAATATTTGTTAGAATTATAGAAAATCAAGGTCTCTCACAAATAGAAGAAGGGAGTGTCAAAATATATTATGTGCGGTCAAAATCAATTACATGCTGGTTATAATTTGAAATCAGGCCCTTTCATGTATAATAATAGAAGATGATCAAAGGGTTATTTGTATCAATGGTGTAGGCCGTGTTTGCGTATGCATGAGTATTTATCAAAAGATAAATGGATATAAATTTCGATTTTTAGTTTTGATTATCAACATCAGAAATCGAACTTTTTGTTTTTTCTCAATTTGTGGGCCCTTAGTTCATTATCCGAACTGCTCAGTATTCTCAAAGAAGTACTTAACCGTAGCGTATAACGAGTCTAAGACCTGTTTGGATGCACAAGAATGTGCCTGCAATTATGTGTTCAGTTAACCTGAGTAGCCTGGAAGTGACAGATGCTTTGTTTAATTTTTCTAAATTTGCAGGTAAACAGAGTGCAAGGCAACCGAGTTTCGAGGATCCAAACAGGGCTTAGATGGGAAAATAGATGCCTATCTTTCAAGCATTCACTCATTCATACCATTCAGCTGAAGGTTTTCCCTAAAACTTACTGCAGGAGTGTGGTGGTGTTACTCAGGCTGAACTGGGTTTCCCCTGAGTCCATCAATCGTCAGTTGGAAGAGTTGGGATATACATTTAGCATCTGCAAGCCTGTCCTGGTCGAATTTAGAAAATGCATACCAAGGTGTTGTTTGGATCCTTGAATTTCATTTCATTCACCTTGTACTCAAGTTACCTGTACTTGGAAATCTGATCACGTGTTTTTTTGTTGCAAAGAACAAAGTATATATGCAGACATTGTGTAACCAGACCATCGAAACACGAGATCTGTAGGCTCACATGTAACTAGGAGCTACTTGCGCTTGAGGTTTGTAAATGCAAACCAGCCCCAAGGGTTTTGATTCATTTCTGCTCCTTTTTCTCTTTTCTTCATTTTTCGTTTGCTTGTTTCTGTGATTTCTTGTAGTGAACTATTGGCTTGTAATTCTTGTATCTTTCTGCAATTTTACTGATTTGGGATTTGTGATCTCACACTGCCGGTTGCTATCTGCTCAGAATCATCCCCTTCTAAGTTGGCTCCTTTGATGGTGGGTGGATTTAAATTATATTCAAGCATCATGTTGGCATTGGCGATATTATACTTTTTGCACTCATGGTTTTTTTTTTTTGGGGCATTGTTGTGCAGTTTACTGTACAAACTACAAATTGCTTGTGCCTTGGTTACTGGTGCCCAAATTAAAGTACCCATTTGGGGTTCCTTTTTATTATTATTATTATTATTATTATTATTATTATTATTATTTTATCTTAGTGGATTTCCTACGTGGTGTCTGTGGCCATTTCCTTTTTTTTATGTGATATTGGATATAGGGTTAAGGTTTGGGTACGTTTGCCAATATTTCCCTTTAATGCGATGCCAGTGACATTCTGTTACAAAATATTGGGTGCTCTATCAGTGATGTCTCACTATACTTGACACAATTGCATCTGAGAGTTCAAGAGGTATTATCAGGTTTGTTATATAGCTAGAAAAGTAATTTAAATTCCATGCACTTCTTTTCCATACTATTACTAGTACATCTATTTGATATAATTTATTTTTGCTGATCCTTCAGATTTTCTGTGAAGGGAAAATGCAGCCGGGTGGTGGCAAAATAATGTTAAGATATATATCTAGGGGAGGCGGTCCTATAAGGACCGTCCTTACTGTTTACTGTCCGGACTGTCTATTGGGGCCTACCATGAGACCCCACTGGTCATGGGACAAGGGGGACTGAAAGATCCAGGTGGGGCCAACTTACATTTCAAATTTGAAATCAATCTTTTTGACGATATGTGATATTAATGTGTAGGTGTGAATGCTACAATTTATGGGTTTTGATTTTTTTTTTTTTGTGATTTTAAAAAATGAATTTAATGGCAAATAAAAAAATTACGGCGACATTATTTTAAAAATAATAATAATAATAATAATTAAATTAGGGATGGATTAAAACCGTCATTTAACACTGTAAAAACCGCTCCAATATCAAAATATGGAATGGCTTTTATAACCTTCTTGTATACCTGGAACGGACTATTAATTGTTCCAAAAGTAAGAATTTGAAACTGTTTTAGTAAATTTGAAAGTGTTTAAAACAGTTCCAAAATAGATGCTAATTCTAATGGACACTTGAACTTGGAACGGCTTTAGAAAATCTGGAAGTGTTTATAACCGTATCGAAATTATTAATTTAGAACGGTTTTAGAAAATATAAAAGTGTTTATAGAAAATATAAAATTTGTCGATATCGACAATGTTTAGCTAATCCAGATGCTACTGACTTACAACTTTAATTCACCCCACTGACAAAGCTTGTCGATACCGACAGATATAAATTGTCAATATCGACAATTTTTACTTATTCCACCAGCTACTGATTTATAACTTTTAATTTACCCCATTGACGAAAATAGTCGATAGCGACAGATACTTATTGTCGATATCGACAATTTTGACCTATTCCAGCAGCTGCGAACTTACAACTTTTAATTCACCCCATTGACGAAAATAGTCGACAATGACAGATACTTATTGTCGATATCGACAATTTTGACCTATTCCAGCAGCTGCTGACTTACAACTTCTAAATCACCCCACTGACGAAAATTGTCAATAGCAACAGAAAGTAATTATCGATATTGATAGTTTTGACCTATTCCAGCAGCTGCTGACTTACAACTTTTAGAAAATATAAAAGTGTTTAGAACCGTTCCAAAAAGGACTACGAACTGTTCTGAATATTTAAATTTGTACAGTAAAGGAAAATCTGGTAATGTCTAAAACCATTCCAAAATGCCTAATCTGGAACGGTTTTAAGAATACTGGAACGGTTTTCAACACTTCCAGTTTTTTTCATTTGAAACGGTTTCCATCTGTTTCAATGTTTTAGGAACAGGGGGTTTTGAAGCGGTTTTGGACCGTTCCTATTTGTATTAGGAACGGTTATGGGCCGTTCATGTTTTTTTGTTGTTTGTGTAGTTATAATGAAGCAGAGATCTATGCTCTTCTAGTAGGATGTTGTGAGTACGAAGCTTGGGAGGATGTAAAGCAATTATTGAAGGTGATTCTTTTTCAAGTATTCAGTGGGGTTCTGGGAAGATTTCTCATCCTTAGAGATTGGTGGATTGGATGGAGGAGACTCAAGATATTTCCAGACAGTTAGAGGCTACTTTTCGTCATGTTCTAAGAGAAGCAAATATAGAGGCGGATGATCAAGCGAAGGAGGGAGTTTTTCGATCTTCTATTATTTGTTATGTTTAATCTGTTTGTATTTTAGTAGGTGTTGCATTTTTGTTTATTTCTTTCGTGTTTGTAAGTTGGTTTTGACTTTTTTTTTTGTTTCTCTGTTTGATAATAATAAGATTTACCATACAAAAAAAAAAGAAAAAAAGTGAAGATGGTGGTGACGGTTTTAGAGGGATTTGCTACCACAATTATATAGCACGAAATTGGGTGAAAGGTCTCATGTAGGGTGTTGGTTGTTCAAAAGACTATCTTGTATTAGAATCTCAATGGTCATTCAAGTAGAGACTACGAGAAATTAGAGATGGGTCTTGTTCAATTTGGTTTTAAGTACAGAATAAAATCCACAATTTAAATTGTTATAAATAATAGTTTTTTTAAATTCTTGGTAGACTTTTGTCTGTACTGACTTAAACAGGTTTATGTACAAGATATAGGTTATGTATATGAAATGAAATTGAAGTTTTTTTATAAAAAATTATTTGATTTTTTTTAAATTACCACTTTTAGCGCGGGCCACTTGACCTCCGCTAAAACATTTGCTTTTCTTATAGATAGTGGCAACTTTATCTTACTATTATCGACGGCCAATGTTCCCCACTAAAAGATATTTTTGTCGTTTAAGATACCTGCGGGACTTTTTAACGGTGGCCAACGGCCCCCACTAAAATAATTAATAGCGAGGGCTGCTGGCCGCCGCGAAAACATATACCCACAGTTTTTATAACGTCAACTAGGCCGCCGCTATAGGTTTTAGCAGGGGCCACTCTATGTTTTAACGGTGGCCGGCGGCCCCCGCTAATAGTAGTTTTTCTTGTAGAAGTATAAATCATCATCATCAAAGCCTTGTCCCAACTATATATATTGGGATCAACTAGATGAATTATGTTTCCCTGTTCCTATCTATGTTGAGTCAAATCTTCAAATATGTTGCACGTTTTCATATCCATTTTTACTACCTCAATCCACGTCTTCTTTGGCCTACCCCTTCCCTTTGATGTGCCAAACTTTTCCTTACTAACGCCTAGATGCAACATAAATAGTTTTCAATATTCTCCTCGGGTGGTCGTTTGGTGTACTTTTGACTGCACGCATTATTATCGCGTTAAGTCAATCCTCCAAGGATTCGAACTTGCAACCGGTTGGCTATAATACCATCTTAAATTTCTTTTGCAAGTTGCAAGTGATTCATACCAAAACCTTGAGGCATTAGTAGAGGCAACATAAATACTTTTCAATATTATATATGTAGTTTTCTTTTAATTGCTCCATATCTCACCCATGACCTAATGTTTTAAGCCAAAGGTTAATTTAAACCATTAAGACAAGGTAGAGATCAGCGGGTTTCATGTAGTTATTATAAGATGAGGAAGATGGAAGATTCATCTAGTGTTGAGTTTGTTGCAAGTGGAATTAGACCCTGTTTGGCTACTTACTATGTGCGTAATTGATGGTCATGGTAAGGGTGGCAATGATCTATCTGTGTCCATATATGGGAAAATGATAGACGAAGGTTGCACATCTTTGATTGACGGATGCTAATGCTACGAAGCTTTGAAGATGGGAAGAGGGGAAAGGAATTGTCTTTCAAATGGGTATTCTTTTGGTATCATCAACAATTCCTTTTGCAAGGAAAATATATATAATGAGGCACATGATCTCTTGATGCAAAGGAAGGATAGCAATATATATAAATATATATATTTATGTATATTGAGCCATTCATGTACAATCCGTGGCTTTTGTAAGGTGGGTGTCCACAAGGCACATTGCGTTGTGATGAAGATGGATGAAGGGAAAGGGTTGCATTCTAAATAAGTTTACATTAACCATTTTGATTATTGAACACTGCATGAAAAGGAGGATGGCACTAATTAAGTTAAATTACATGCATTTCTTACATGAAAATAAAGGGTTGGGGTAAAAGGATTTACGTAGGTAATTTTTTATTGTTTAACAGTTACAATCTTTTGGTACCAATTTAATACCATGTAAGAAGCCATGTACAACCTCAAAAGCTTTAACTGATAAGTGGAAGGCCCAAACAAGTATATGCAGCCATGTCCAACTCATAACTTAGGCGAAGTGGGACTTCCCAATATAATTCATAACTTCAGATGAGGGTCAAGCTGCAATGCATGCCATGCATTTGGATGTGTGGCGTGGTATATTGGACCAACTGTCCGTTGTGGAACTCAACGGACTAATGATCTCAATAAGCTAGCTATGGGTCCAACTTGTGGTCACGTGTCACCAGATGCCATACATCATTGAGTGACTTTCACAATGGAGCCCACCACTAATCACAGAGGCGTGGCCACAGCTTGCTCTGCAGCCGGTGAAATACCCCCTAAATGGATGATCATACACATGGGCTTCTAAAGTGTGTCTGAAACAATCAGTCCTAATCAGCAAGGGTAGGGGCAGTCAATGGTCCTTGTTTGTCTTTAAGAGAAGTGACCATTTTGTTTTACTGGGACTTGGCCGACCAGTTCAAGCTCCAGTCCCATTAACAGTCTTACTAGCGTCAAAGCACATTAAACTATTACGTCTTGTTTGTGCAAGGGGAGGATTCAAGCAGATTTTTTATTTAATGGGAGAAAGGAAACTTGCATTGCGACCCATCTCTTACGAAATCAAAACCCTCTCTATCGAGAAGCTTTTTAATATTTTTGACCCATTTTTAGTTTTGGATTCTACTGTATAGGCTCAAATAAGATTTGGTTCCATATTTGGGGCCACAGTTTCCACACATGATGACCCGAATACCCAAATACCACCACAACCCAATGCGAGTTTATCATCTGTATCACCCGCTCAAAGTAATGTTGATACTTTATTTGTTTATGGGACAAAGTTTCACTTCATTTTCTGAACGGTTTCATTGGTTGTAGATCCTGAGACACTTGTTTTTTACGCCAATTACACTATACACTAACATACATATTTATATTCTAATGAGAATTAATCATGGCCGTCAGAACCTACTCGAGAGAGAAGCCCGTGATACAGATTATCAGTTCAAGAAATTCAATCACCTACAAATTGGGGTCAACATATTTTTCTTTTTCTTTTTAGATTTTCTTCTCTCTTGTTTTTCGAATGCCATATCAGCATGCATGCTTATGCGCCTTATCTTTTTAGTTCTTATGCTTATGCTTGTGCTATGCCAACGAAGGCAGAAGGAAAAGAATGCACTGTGTGGATCTTTTATTGCAACTTTTTTTTGCTAGTTGGCCCGTGGCAAGGAGGTCTGAAGTAAACCTGCTCGCTGAGGGATCGATCCCTAAGTGTAGCAATGAGAGCGAGCGTGTTATCCACTGCAGCAGCTCTATGATTCCCAGATCTTTTACTGTAACTTGACCCAAGATTCATATCAATATAATATGACTTCCATTTTCCAGGGAGTAGAGTGACTAAGGATTTGGATTGATCATAGGTAGCCGTGTTATACTGTATTTGTTATTAGTGGTTATTATTTCTTCATGAGTGATACCAAAAGGCGCCTTTGCAGGAACATATTTTAAAATGTCAAAACTATATTGTATCGCTCATTTGCAGCCACCAATAAAATTGTCCTTGTCGATGTTTGGCTCAATCTCAAGTCCGAATCATCCAAATTGCTAAAATAGACCAGGATGGGCCCCCGGTCCACATTAGTTTTTAAGTTGCGATAATGAATCTATAGTTCACTAGGTTGAAATTGAATTGAATTGTATTTCGATTAGATTTCTGAGTGCCTGGATCTGGATGCAGCTACAGATTATGGCTTGATGATGGGAATGGGCCACTCGCAGGCTGCTCTTGGCTTCCTAGTGTTTCCTGTATCATCTGATTGCTTCTAAGGAGCTTCATCCTGCTCTATTTTCGTCTAAGTGTGAGTACAAGGTGTGAGTGAGTCCTCTGATTGATAACATTTGCTCTTTATGCTGCAGTACACACGCATTTTTGAGCTTTTATTTTGGTTTCAGGTCCTTCAGAGGCTTATGGCAGGGGTCTTAGCTGCTGTCTTAAGACCAAGAGATGTTGAATGCCCACTGGTACGAAGCCTTGGCAGGGAGTTTTTAACTTGCATGGTGATGCAGCCCATTATGAATTTTGCCAGCCCAGGGTAAATTACAATGACTTTGTACAACTCTTTTGTTCTGGTGAATGGTATTATTTTTTAATGGTACAAGTACATTATATGACTGTTCTCACTCAATGTCATTCTTTCACACATTCGTGTACATCATAATATTGAAATTATTTGGTTAGAATTCACAAAAGCTAGTATAAGAGGCCTTTTAATTGGTCTCACAGGCTAGTGGGCCCGGGTGGGCCAAGGCCCTTACCTTACCCTCGAGGGCCTGGGCCCACAGCCTGAAAACAAGAAAACCATTTTTTTTTTAATTTTTTATACACTACCGTCGAGCATCGATAGGTTGTTCATACAATTGTACTTGATACTACCCGAAACTTGGAAACAAAGAAGGAAAACAGAGAACACAAAAGTGTACACCTAGCAATAAACAAAGGTGCTGAGACTTTCAGAGAATGCAAATAGATTAATACACATAAAATTTAAAAATAATCATAATGGCACATTTAGATATCCTTAGGAAAATTGAAAATTTCAAAATCTTTTGGCGGCTGTAGTTGAATAAATGGTAAAGAAAAAAAAAATAAAGATCAACAATTATTCGTGCCGTTGACGTTAGATATTTAGAAAATAGAAACAATAGAAATAGACACCAATCACAATTATTGGTTGTTTCTTATTATTTTTATTTTGGGTTTTTTACCAGTATTGTTGAATATCATCGCTGTCTACCGTTATCCCCATTTTCTTACTGTTATTCTATTATTATCAGAGTTTTATAGGCTATTTATATATATATATATAAAGAAATAACGAGAAAAAAACATGGGCAGGGCAGGGCCCCTTGTCAAAGGGCTGGATTGACAGGCCTAGTCCTACGTCATGGGAATCTGTTTCATAATATGGTTTCAGAGCCACATTTGTTGTGTCTTTTGTGTGGGCCATTGTCAAAAGGTAATTTGAATTTTGAACCATGAACTTAACAATCTTGATTGGCAGAAGCATTTAAGAATCTTTGCAGTAGGATTATATTTCGTTGCTATTGGAAGACTTTATTCAAGATTGTGAGATTCTTTCTCACAGGATAGCGTGAGTGTTGCGGATGATGGCTATGTTTCAAGCTCAACTTGATGAGTGTCCCGCTCATGGTGGGAGGTCTAATCAAAGCTATTGGATCATTCGTTAGCATGGTTTTGTTCTGGCCCCATGCATCAGCGTACTGTCAATGCCTCGGAACTAATGGTACTTCATCTAGGCTTGTTGGGGGCCATTTGCTTGGGCAAAATCCCTCTTCTTATAGAAGGTTATGTGCTATTTCGTGTGCGAGTTGGTGCTGTTGGCCTCTTGGGAAATTACAGATATCATGTTGAAAGATCAAGGATCATACAACAAAACAAAATTAATAAAAGAAAGCAGAGTATCAGGATAAGAGCATTACTCTTAGATGCAAACAACAATTACAAAGAGATGCCTCCATAGAAAGGATCCTATCAACCCCTTGTTTGGCTAATGCATTTGCCATCCCATTGGTAAATCAGCTAACATGTTAAAAGACTACCCAAGAAGATGAAGATAGAAATGCTATCTCATGGAAGTAGAACTGAAATTACTAGAGACTCATGTCCATTGAATTAACCCACGAAATGTGCTAAGGGAATCACTTTCCACAACAAACTCCGCTAGGATAAAACCAGAGTATAAATGCAGAGCTTCAAGAATTGCTAAAACCTTAGCTTCATTAGAATTCTTCACCCCCACATTCTTGGAGAACATGAATAAAGCGTCCCTCTTGCAATTACGAAGAACTCCTATCCTCGTTGAACTTGGTTTACCTCTCGCCGCACCATCCTCATTGAATTTCAAGGAACCAATGGAAGGAAGCCTCCAAGAGACATATTTCTTCTCCTTGGATGACAAATGGTGCTAGCGTCCAATTTCAAAAGATGTCATCAAGCTTACACCTTCACTTCCTTGAATTTCTTCCTGCGTAACCACCTTACTGACCTAAGTCCCACCAATGAAACTATAGCATCAACTGGCGATGAAGTTCCCCCCTAAAAATTGTCATTACTTCTTTCCAAATAGACCATATAATTGCAAAAGGGATATATGCCTCCATATCAGCAAACCATGGCCATAAAAATGAACCCAACCTCCAAGACTGAATGAAGACGTCAAGCGATTTAGGAACACACCATGAAATCCCACAAACCTTAAAATTCACAATGTGATGCAAAATCACAATGATGAAATAAATGGTTGATCGCAACCGCACCCTGGTCTCCCATATATAGAAAACTTATCAACAATATTCTATAAAATCAAGCCTTTCCTTTAAAGATTATCTAAGGTCAAAGACCTTTCTAGTGATTGTTAACCAACAAAAAACCTCTACATTTCTCACTTCTGTAAATGGAAGTGACAAAAGACCATTATAGACTCAGACCCAACTGCTTCACGGTGATGCAAAGCTCTCCTAAAAGAGAGATCACAAGACACTACTCCCTGACTGAACATAAGATTCTCTCCGAATTATTTTTATCTGAAACTACCTTAAAACAGGGGAAAGATCAAACAAATAGCCCGCCCCCAACCAATCATCAGTCCAAATCTTATGTACCTCCTTTCCCCAGTTTTAAAACAGAGCCCCCCACACTCTCAAACACCACCCCCCTTGAACTCTATAATTCTGTCTCTTTGAATTACAATATTTTTCAGCAAATCTATCTTATGTCGTTTGTGGTTTGAAATTATGACTGCAATTTCTCATCTAACAGCCGTGACACGTTAATAGTACTTTATTGGCATCTCAGCCTCAGCTACTTTGTTTTTTGATGAGTTAAAACAAGTTGTACAAAGTATGTTCTTTTTCTAGTGTAATTTTGATTCTATTTTGACATTAATTTGTTTGTCTGTCCTACGGTCTGCTTCTAGATGTTTCTCAATCCAATATTGCAATACCTCCTCTCTCTCTCTCTCTCTCTGTACTTTAAAAGTTAACATTACTCGATCCTCCAACCACAAGTTGCAACTCTGAGCACCTTCCAATCATGCTGCGGGCTCTTTTCTACAATGGCAGTGTTGTATCATGTTAATATTACTTATCAGTTCTCAGCTCAGTGTTTTCATAAGTTAAAAAAATTGTACAACATATAATTTTTTAAGATATTACCAATCAAGAAAAAGTTTCATTGTATATTGGAATTATTTTAACATGTTAGCAGCAGAATGTGTTTATAGAAATGTTTTAATAATGGAATAATTTGGTATATTCTCTCAAGTCTCATCATACACAATAAGAAAAAAATAGAACTCTAATTTCTAATATCTCAGTATTATATTATTTTGACAATGAAACACGGTACATTTAAATATTTGTGTGTAGGCTTGTAAACTCCCAGTTTGTACATAGGCTCTATTTCTAGGTTTCAGGACTGTACAAAGGTGTCTCTGTTGTGAATTCTGTAATAGTTCACTTTTATAAATATATCAGCACTTTAGACAGAAAAAAAAAAAAGAGATTGCAATATAATGAATGTGTCTTTTTTTAATAACAATGATGCAACTGCAGCCTTGACTGGATTCTTACCTTTGTTATCCTATGAACTATACTGTTTGTAGAAACTATACTGTGCAGCATGCGAGTGTCCCTTTCTTCTGCCGGGTTATATAGGAGGCTTTCCTGTGTCTATCCCGGGACATCTCCCCTGGTGGGAGAATGTCTTAACTATCAACCTAGCTTTGCGGGTCTCATTTTATTTCTAAGAATGTACTAAGTGATATTTTTATGGTAAGTTTGGAATTAAATTTCTTGACCTCTGTAACCGCTATAGCACTTTATGCATACTTGATAGGGGATGAATTTCATATTATAAAATGCTGCTTGAATTCCTTCATAAACTTGATTGCATTTTCTTCTTTATTTACTTTCTGCAGAAGACAGGTTTTCTGGATTTCCAAACAAAATTTGCAGTTAATGATGGAAGATGCCATCGATGACTGGCTTTTGTGGCAAATAAATTGGCTTCGGAGAGGTGATATTATTGCTCAAGGGATTCATTGGGTTCAAGATGCAAGAACTGAGAAATATTCTTCTGTTATTATACATTTTTGGTGGAACTAGATTATTAATTTATTACTACGTTTATGTACTTGTTGCTCTTAGTATAGAAACCATAAATTATGTAGAATGGGGACAGAATAGAGCCCTCAACCACTGCCATTGTATGCCCAAAAAGCTGATTTTCATGGGCCCATTATATTAACCTTGTTAACTCTCAAATATTAGGTTTTACTATATGCACATTTGAAGAAGAAAATCAAAACACTATATAAATCTTGTGTAAGATTGAGAAGAGCTGACGAGCAAAATCTGACCTATAATAACAGTTGCAAATAGGTGGTGATCCAATCTGAAATAAACACAAGGTTCATCCCAAGATTGGTACTAAATCATTATGCCTAGATCTAGGTTTATACTGGGCCAATGCCTCATATTTCAGGAAACCCTTAGCTAATGCTTACGTGCTCCAAAATAACTACCACAAAGACCTCTTGCAAGGTTTTTCCCTAAGAGAGTTTTCATATACAAGTTTATTCTCATTCCAGTGGCTATTAAAGGTGCCCTGTACACAAGTTAATAAACACAGTACACGAGGAAGGAAAATTGAATTAATCTTAGTGATTCATTTAATTAATGGATTTGATGTGAGCCTTACCAAATGTAAGTAGACTATGACTGAAGTATCATTGACAGTAGTAGAAATGTGTCCTAAAATCGTAAAATATAAAATATCAAACTAATCAAAAGCTAAGGAAAATAAGAGGGGATGCCCCATCTTAAATTCTTAATTTTTGGTTGCAAGTATCATGGCCTACTTGTTCTTCTTGGCCACTATCTGCATCAGTAAAGCTCTTCAATCAATTCATTCATAAATGTGGGATGCTGCAGGCTGAATTTTTAACCCTTTTGTGTTACATATGATTTTACTTTAGGAATTGTTTGTTGCTTATGTTTTTGTTCTTCATGGTCAATCCTTCATTTTGGTTTATGCAATTCTGCATTCCTATTAATTTTCATATATTTTGATACACAATTGATAATACAAGAAAATGTTTGGTTACTGGATTTGAATTTTGTGGCGAGTCTGGATTTGTCTTCTATTATAAGTGGAATGCAATTCCTAGTTTAAGGAAACTGAGTAGTTTGTCTTGTTGAATATGGGAAGTAAGATCCTTGCAGCGGCAGGTCCTTGATCTGAGCAACAACAATATTTCCCGCATGCCCCATTCGAGAATCTCTTGTCATGGTAGAAACAACATGAATTTTCATTCTGAACACAAGTGTAACATTCACATGATGCTTCCAGGTCGTAAAATCCAAGTCGAAATGGAATCAGAATGCTGAAGTCTCCTTTGGAATGGAAGAACATGTTGACAGCAGTTTGAAGAGGATCGCTTTGTGTTTCCAAAACCACATATCTCATTCAAACTTGAGTTCAGAAATGCATACAGGTTGCCATTTCTAGAAGAATAACCCCATCTTATTCCAAGAACCGATCACCAGCACTTTCCAATAGAATGACTAGAGTTGCCTTGGCTCTGCACCATAATCATCTTGTAATTGGTACGAGGAAACTTCTTTAGCATCTAGGTAGAGTACCCATTTTCTTCAAAGGGTAAACTCAATTGATAAAAGTGAAATGAATGAATGATATTTCATATCATTAAGCACAGCAAAAACATGAAAATACTATAACAGAGAGAAATGGGAACAGATATATGGTTTCATTACTTGAAATCAACAATTTGCTAAATTATGGACTGAAATAACACCCCATTACGATGGCCAACAAAAACATCACATTACAACAACCACAATCCATTACAATTACTTACAACATCCACCGTACTCATATATTGAGCGAACATTTCTTCAAGATTCAAACAACAATCCTGCAAACTATGCATTGAAGTGCCCTTGGATTGATGGACAGTATCCATTGCCGAGTTTTGTCAAAAAAGAACATAGGGAAAGGCTAACTTGAAACGTATAATAAAAAAGGTAAAAGAGAGAGACGAAAAGGATGTAAACATTTAAGAAAAATGAAAGATGGGATGCCTTGAAATGGAAAGAAACTGTGTTGATAATGATGATGGATATTCGTAAGAGATTTTACTCAAAGAGGTTGAGATGATTGAAAACATTGTATATTTAAGGTTCGTGTTATCCATACGGGAATGGAATTAGAGGGAGAGGGTTGGTCGTTTGTTTGGGAAGGGGGCTAGAAAGAAAGTGACGCCCACGTCCAGGGTTGGCCGTTTGTTTGGGAAGGGGGCTAGAAAGAAAGTGACGCCCACGTCCTCTTTAGAATTCTCCCGCTGAGGTTAAAGTCGTGAATGGGATAAAGGTAAGAGATCCAAGTTCAAATACATTATCTAGCAAGTCAAAAAAACTTGCACAGAAGGGTTATAACTATAAGTTCTTTCAGCTCAAACTAAGCAGGCTCTTCAACACTTGTATGACTCATCACCTTCAAGGGTAGAACAGTAATCTGCAACAATAAAAATGAAAACAAAATATTACCAATGATTGAGAAAGTGGTATAAGAAATTTGCAATTCTTTTCACAATGCTAGTATGTGAGTGCTGCAAATTACCACAGGAGATGTAAAGAGCACAAAAGACTATATACATGTTTATATATATTTTTTACAATAGAGGGTGTCCCGACCCTATAGGCTGGACTAATCCTTTTGGGCCCCAGGAGAACCAGGTAAACCCTTTGTGGGCCCAGTGTGATAGCGCAGTTTCAAACCCTCAACCTCTGAATGCAAACCGTGGTCGTAAGTCAACTGAGCTACCCATTAAACCGTGGTCCTAGGCCAAGTGAGCTATCCCTTGGGGTTGCACACAAGACAATATACGGGGGCCTCTTTTGGCAGTACTCGTATTTAATAATTGATAGTATGACTTTCTAATTTCCAAACACAAACAAAGACAACTATTTCGGGAGGAAAAGATGCACCACAATTCAGTTGGGGAAACAAAACTTTTTCTACTCCACCATTGAACAAGAAACAAATGGAAGTGTTTTGTACATCCAAACATGCTCTAAACAATAAAACTAACCATGGATGCAAGCAATATCCCATCTATCAAGGTTCAGTCGCAATGAATTGGGCACTGAGCATAATTTTAAAACTGGACAACGTCATCATGTAAGCATCATCCCATCTTGCTTAAAATCTAATTGATAAATTTGAGTCCACGTTGGCTTGCGTGTATGACCACAGAGCCCCAAAACTCCATTTTGACCCAATTAACAGCACAGATTAGCTGTACTCAGTTATTCAAATGGACTAGATCATTAGCATTTTCACCAGGAAAAAGGGGCAGGTTTTATCAGTCAGAAGAAAGCTACGTTTTCAAAATTGAATTATAACTTGGGTTTTATCTGTATAAACAGTTCTACACGCACAGTAGAAAATTCCAGATTCTAATGATCTGAGGGTGAATGTCGAAAAAGGAGAAACGGCCTATATTAAGCAGAAGCGGCAAAGATGGAGACAGAGACAGGAGAGAGGATGGGGGCCTTAAGACCAAAATATCCAATCGGGTTGCAAGAAAGCAAGAACATTAGCAATCAAATGAAAAGGTACAAAAAAAAAGAGAAGACATTTATCAAAAAAATCCCCTTAAATAGGGTAACCATAGTTGGGGGCCCTAAACTTTTATAATGACGGCCAGAGACTTCCAGCCCAAATCATCTCTTCTTTTTTTTTTTTTTTCGTTTTGCCCTTTTTTTTGTTTATGTCAACATAATTAGTTCCCTATTCTGTCATGAGTAATATTTATTGACATCAACAGAACATTCGTCGACATCAACATAAAATTGTGTCGACATCAACAAAAATACACAGTTATTACAATCAGTGACCCTATGAATTTGTTGACGTCGATAGAAGATTTGTCGACATCAACATAAAATTGTGTTGACGTCAACACAAATGCCCAATTAACAGCATGAGTGACCTTGTGAATTTGTTGACATCCATAAAAGATTCGTCGATATCAACATAAAATTGTGTTGATGTCAACAAAAATACCCAGTTAGCGTCAACAAAAATTGAGTTTTCCATTTTTAGGGTTTTGTTGACATCAAACAATCTCTCTCATTGTGATTGAGAGAAAAGGGGTAGGGCGTTGATCTCCTTCTTCTCCTTCCTCTCTTTATTTTATTCTACTGCTGCTATTGATTTGGGGGCGAAGAAACTTTTTTTATTTTTTAGGGTTACGTTGACATCAACTAACCAAGGGCAAAAACAGAATGAAATATTGGATTTTGGGCTGGAGGTGCTTGGCCGTCATTATAAAAATATAGGGTCCTCAATTGTAATTACCCTATTTAGTAGGATTTTTGAAGTAAATGTCAAGTGCAGAGAGAGAGAGAGAGAGAGAGAGAGAGAGAGGGAGTGGCAGAGATTTTATAGCCGACACAACAATAAATCTCCAAAGCGCTCAATCAAACAGAGGAGAAGGGGGGAGTGATGGCCACTTTTATGCTCTACGCAAACGTAGTCTCCTCCACTCCTTTCCAAACCCTCCACCACATAAAGAAAGAACGCCCAAACTCAGATTCCTTCCTCTCTCTATGTGCACCATCATCATCAGCAGCAGCTAAAATCCAATTCAGTGGTTTGGGTTTCGTTAACAACACCAGTAGCAGTAGAAAGAGGAAGCTCGTTGTAGCACGCGCGGGTCCTCCAAGCACCACCAGCCTCATATTCGCATTCGTATTCCCACTCTCCCTTATCCTCGTCACCATCTTCACTTCCATCAGGATTGCCGACAAGCTCGACCAACAGTATCTCGAAGAGGTAAACCAAACCCCACCTTCCCACTTCCATTTCTCGTCTATTTATCATAACTCGAACTGGGTCTTGTTTGGTTTTCCTCAAATTGCATTTGAAAAGATTATCTCTATTGATTTGTTCAGTATCTCAACGTTTTATGTATTGGATGTTATCTATCTCTTCGACCGAAAATGATGCACGCCATATGTTTGTTAAATTGCTCGTGATAACCCATGGCATTTGCAATCGTGTTACAACAAAAACCCAATTTGGGTTCTGTTTAGAATTTCTCAAATTGCATTGAAAGTGTTCTGTCTATTCACTTTTTTTTTTTTACTAGTTTCGACGTTCTACGAATGGATTGTTAGTGCTTTCTTAGACTGAAGTGACTCGCGAGTATGTTTGTTGAATTTCCAGTGTTAACTCACCTCATTAACGGAACTTTATCAGTTGTAATTGTGTCCCGGTTGCAGAGATTCTGTATAGCTCACAGATGACACAGCTTTGGGTTTGGTTTGTTCTCCGCATGGCTGTAGTTTTCATTAGATGCATGGCTGTTTTAGCTTTGCTTGCTGACATGATTCATGAGTTCCATATAAAGTGTCCAAGTGGTGGGGTCTAAATGGTCACCAAAATGACCAGGCCTGAGGGCCAATCTGAAACTGTAAGAGGAAGGGGCCAGGGGCCAGCCGGCTAGTGGCTGGGGGCCAAAGGCTTGAGCCTAGTAGCTGGCCAGCTATTGGCCTGCTAACTACTGGTTGGTCAGCCTGAGGCCAACAGCCGGTTGGCCTGGGTAGCCCAAATTCCTGAAGTTGAGTTCCTGTGGTTTCCCTTATTAAAGTCCAGATTCCTAAGGGTGCCATCCATAAACATTAATGTCTGTAATGAAATAAACTAAATGTACACGACCCACGGCAGATCGGCCAGTGCCCAGTTGACCATTAGCCCTTCACCTGCAATGGCTTAATTCCAGGTCTGAGATTTCTGAGGGTCTCCAAAGGCATGCGAATGGTTTGAACACGTAAGGTAATTACTGAAGGGAACTGAGCACATAGAAGAATTAAAGAGAAAAAGGAATAGAGCCAAGTGGTCCATAGTGGATTGGCTAGTTGTGCATATACCAGCCAACCAGCTACTGTCGAAAGTGGCACCATTGGGGTCCAGCAGCCCATTCCTTCTTGGAATTCAAGGCTTTGGGTGTTCCATAGGCATTGAAGGAATCTAAAAATACAGTACCCGCACACAAAAGCCAATGAAATTAATAATCTGTTTTTTTTTTTTTTTTGGGTTCTCCCGTCACACAAGCTTGCAACCACTTTCCCATTTTATTTTTTAAAACCTCTTAAAAAAATAAACAAAACTACAAATTAAAATGTATTTTACATAATCATAGGAGAAGAAATTTAAAAACATGTAGATTTATGTGAAAATTTTATGATTAATCCTATGTTTCTAAATTTAAAATTACCGAAGAAGGAAATTTGACATAATTTAAAATAATAAAATGAGTAAGGAAATTATATTTGAGTGTAAATGCATAGATCTAGGCTTAAAACTATAGATCTATGAGGCAGACACTCTTTGTTTTAACTTCTTTCCTTTCCTTTTTTTTTTTTTTTTTTTTCTGAAATGGCAACTTGTATTCATCAAAAGCTTTACAGTATGAAAGAGCTATACTAGTAGTGGTTAGGGAAGACCCCATAATATACAGTCACCACCGAAATGGAGGAAAAACTATACAAAGGGGCGCTAAGTTTCCCGAAGCAAAAGGGAGAAGAAGAGACCGTAATCATAAGGATATGACGTCCCTCCAATTGAACATAATGGCATCAAGTATTAAACCCCAGAAATCTAGAAGAAAAGAGACCCAAGAGGCAACGCAGAATTTCATATTGAGGATGATGTCTTCTTGGGAGGAAGCATTTCCTGTAAGCACCTTCTTTTTCTCTCTTTCCATATAGTCTAGGTGCAAGCCAAAAAGGATAAGCGCTACATAATCTTCCCTTTGGTAGTAGCAATCGGGCAAACTCACTCTTGGAACAACTCGGCTAAGGATCGCGGGGGAACCCAGCTGCAGTTGAACTCATTATGAATCAATGACCAAAGTGCTTTTGTCAACTTGCAGTGAGAGAGTAAGTGCTCAACCGATTCTTCGTCAGCTGTGCAAAAGGGGCAAGCAGTGGCGACGATCATGTTGTGACGACAAAGATTATCCATTGTAAGAACCTTGTTTTCTAAGAGTGAGCTGGGCAATAGCTAAAACTTTGGGTGGGGCATTGATCTTCCAAAGGTATGACCGGCATCCAGAGGGTGCAGAAGTAATAGATAAGGTGGAGAAGAAGGAAGATACCGAAAAAGTACCATCGCGTGAAAGAAACAAGAGCATGTTTTCGTGCCCTTCGCCTAGAATGTCGATCCCATTTAGGACCTCGAATACATTGAAGAGGTGAGCTTCTTTTGTCTCGGATCGATTCTTTCTAAAGATTGGGCACCACAGGTTATGGTTAGAGCTTTTGTCTAGATAATCTCTAACCTTAGCATTGCGGTTTCTTGCACATTTGTAGAGGTCAGGAAACTGAAACGCTAGAGGGGACCTGCCAGCCCAAACATCATGCCAAAAGGAGATTTTCTCTCCATTACCAACACTGTAGAGAATGGAGTGAGCGAAAGCATCTTTGGTGGAACAAATCCTTTTCCAGAAGCTAGAACACCTTTGGCAAGGAAGAGAGATATCCCATCCATTCCTCCTTACATGGTATTTGGCTAGGAGCAAGGATGAAAATAGCGGTAGTGGCGGGCGTAGCGGCGTGCTCCAAACCGCTACGAAGCGGGCAACCTGCCGCCAAACTGCTACGAAGCGGGCGATACGTAGCGTAAGGGGGATACGTAGCGGCGTAGCGACGCGATTTGAAAAAATCGCCCAAAAAATTTGAAAAAATTTCAGAAAATCCATAAAATTGTAAAATGAAAGAAAATGTGGTTCTTTTGCATAAGTAAGCAAGAAAAGGGGGCATAGCGGTGCTCTCAATATATGAGGTCTTGTATCGCTGTATAAATAGAAAATAATAGTAATGATTAGTTTTTTCACATGTATTCATGTCTCTTAGTCATGCTAACTTAAAAAGTAATGGAAAGCTCGTAAAAAAAAACAGCTAGAACATGAAATAAAGGCATAAGACTTAAGAGTTAGGTCATTAGTGAATATTGAACAATCAAATATCAATACTTCAACATTCAAGGTTCAAATTCAATCAAGTGAATAAACTATGAAGTGATTAACGATCAACATTCAACAATCAACACCAATTTAGAAATGACAAAGAGTAGAGAGTTAGTGAAGGAAATATGAATACCTTAATCACCACCAAAAGGAATGTCTACCAAGATTCACTGCGCCAGGGTTATCCCCATCCCCATCATTGTTATCATTTCTATCAGCATCATATTGAATTTGATATTGATGAGAATTGGGATCTACAAATCCGAACAAGGCAGCCGCATCATAGGAACTTGGAGGAGGTGGAGGTGGATATCTTTGCATTTCACCATAGTCACAATATCCATATGAGTAGGACCTTGAAGCTGAAGACTTTTCTTCTCCTTGTTGCACTTGACCATATGGAAAATATTGTGAGAGTCCTTGTCTACTGTAACTAGGGTTCCACGAATTAGTCCATGATGCCACTTGTTGTCTACCAACGTCTCCACCCATATTTCCTTGCTTACCACTACCTCCAGCCCCAGGTGGTGAGTCTCTTCGGCGCCGTTGATAACTACGGCTTGGATCAAATCTTCTAGATGGAGGTAACTCATGTACTTCCTCTACATGAACGACATCGTCTTCATCATGTTGATAGTATTCACTAGTACCACCTGTCCCACTGTCTCCTCCATCTCCTCTAGTTCCACCATGGCTACTCAAAGAGACGGTGGT
Organism: Persea americana; assembly: GCA_029852735.1. Classification (NCBI taxonomy): domain Eukaryota; kingdom Viridiplantae; phylum Streptophyta; class Magnoliopsida; order Laurales; family Lauraceae; genus Persea; species Persea americana. The sequence goes on from CM056811.1 coordinate 26,468,830, forward strand.
GGAACTAGCTTTCTCAGAAGATCCAATATGAGCAGGTTCTTTCCCACTCCTCCTAGTCCTACTGGTACCTTCTCCTTGAGGTGGCTGACCTTCTGTAGGTGCTTCACGGCCCTCATCCATATCCTCATCTATCAACTCTTGAACCGTTCCCTGAAAAACCATATCTGAATCTAGCAGTGGATCCTCTATCTCGGCCAGCCATGGGAGTAAGTGATCGTCATCTCTGAATATGTGATCCAAATTAATAGGACAATAAGCAGGATCATCCCTTGGCCTTCTCTCCCTATTTCTGTCTATCAACTTCAGATTGTAATGACAGTATACAAGCTTGTTGAGTTTGTGCATGGTAAGCCGATTCATGTCCTTTGTGTGGATCAAGGAAAGAGTGCTCCAATTTCTCTCACAGTTGGAAAATGTTGTAGTTTGACTAAGGATGCGAACAACCGCTCTCCTTAGATGTGGAGCACTCTCTCCATAATTCATTCATCAAAAGCTAAAATGCAAAAAATAAATAAAGAAAATTAGATATTCGTAACCCTCAAGTCCTTCTGATCAATTAAGATAAATAGATCAAGATTCAAGACTATTGGGTGGGCCGATGGGGTTTTTTGGTCATAGTCATATTACCAGGTGGCATCCTTCCAATCGATCATTGCACAAGAGGGTCAGCAAATGTTCTTCTTCTTTGTATATATATAGATATCTACAATGTAAAAATTAGAAATAAGTCAGTAAACCCCTACAACATGTATGGTAATTGGGCCATTGGCACTTGGCAGCATAATTAAATTCTCTTAAGTAACCACCCACTCACCTCTTGTATGACATCAATTTGATCATCTGGGTTTAACAATCTTTTCAATACCTCCCGTAATCCTACCCGCAAGTTCGTAACTATTGCTTCAGTGTGTAGTTCGGCATTGGGGTAATAGAATTCGGGATTCAAAAAATAACATACATAAAAAATATGTAGAATGTACTCTGAGCAAACAAGATAATAAATACATTAGCTAGGAAAACCAAAAAGTATCAAAGATATGTATATTAATTACCTGCAGCATGCAATGGATGGTGCAATTGATCGTTCCAACCGGCATCAATAATTTTTATATATTTCTCGTGATATCTAACATTTTCCTTAATGGATTGCTTTGCCCGCTCCATTGCTTCATATATAAAGCCCATTGTCGGCTTGTCATCACCATCTACAAGCCTCAATACTTTAACTAGAGGCTCAAAAACCTTTAATACCTTCCTCACTTTCTTCCAAAATTTATTATCCCCCATCAGGTTTGGGACTTCAAACTTCGGACCACTAGTTGCATTGCCCATTTCGAATGAAGCCATTCTTCTGATGCTAACATCTGAATCAGCTCCGTTCTAGACCTTACAAGGCTTTCCATAGCCAGAAAATGGGTTGCAAACCGAGTTAATCCTGGACGCACCAAGGCATGGCTATTTGTGTATCTTTTTATCAAGCTTAACACCCATGAATGATCATATATGAATCTTGTCATTCATCTACATGCCTTGATCCATGAAGCCACTTTTGTCATCCTTCCAATCTCTTCCAAGATGAGATCTATGCAGTGTGCTGCACATGGGGTTCAGAATAAATGGGTCCTCTTGTCCATTAACAACTTGTCATGCCCCCGAACCGAGGCCCTGATAATCAAGTCCTAAATCCGGGGATGCGGCGCGGCGAGTCAGAAAATTCTGCCCGCACATGCTAATTATTTTCCCACAGGATTCCGCGGTGAGGATCCCAGATGATCCATCACAACCTGTTAATCAATTTTATAATGAAAAGCAATATGCGGAAGCATGTAGCAAAATAAATTTTTAATGAAACACAATATGATTACACAAGTTTGCATCAAAAGGAGAAATATATCCATAAGCATAATCCCAAATCAAGTCGAAGTTGTGAGGATCAAGAGAAAGTGTATTAAAGTTTACATCCCAACAAGGCCAACAGAGGCCATAAACAAAGTTCCCAAAATAAAATTCATTCCCCAAAAGATGTTAACGAAACTCCAATCCCAACATGACGTCTACATGACATCATTAGGTTGCTACTCGCGTTCCACTGGTGGCTCTACCGCCTCATCCGCGCACTCTGCCTCAATGGCTGCGGACTTGATATCTGACACCAAACAAAAGAGTATCAGACACGACGGTCTGGCCGGCGAATAAAACAAATAAGATATACAAGTTTTATTAGAATCACATTTAAAATTTTGAAGTGCATTTAAAACAAAACATAAATAAAGGTGAGTCCAAATAATAATTTTTGTACATAAAGAAAAGTCATATTTAAAACATTTCAAACTGACTGATAAATAAGCGAAATATTGGCAAACCACATTTAGCTATGTTCTCCTATTACCAAAGTAACAAGAGCAAACGACAGAAACTGTTGCCATACAAAATGGCCGGAACAGTTGCCATGCAAAATGGCCGAACAGAAACCGTTGTCATACGAGATGGCCTGAACAGACATAAACCGTTGCCATGGCTGGAGCAAACAGATAGAAGTCCAAAATGCAGTTTGCAATTTTTTTTTAGGATCCTAAGCCGGATTGATCAGTCCGACAAAGTAACCCAAGCTTAGTGGTACTGATTCAAATCCAAAATAATACTATTCAAATCATAAAGCATAATTCAGACTGATGAAAGGACTACTCTAAATCAAAACAATCTGACAATTCCAGAAACAAATCGGATAAGTAGCCTTTCTGATGTTTTTCAAATGTGGCGAACCACTCAATTCCATTTCAAAGTGATTTATAAGACTACATATATAAACTTGCTAATCATGAAATGAGGTGACACATAGTGGTTGATTGATCTCTCGAGGATTTTCTCATTACACACTTAATGTCACAGCATCGGTTTATGAAACATGGTTTGGTGCCTCTGAAGATCTCTGATGTCTGAGACACAAAGTGCGTAGTGAGGCTTATCTACATTTCTCATCTAAATTTCATATGATAACATGGTTCGTCTGTCTTATTTCACTTCCATGAAGCCTTAGAGAAACAATACTCCATAAAAAGGTTACCATCAGGGTGCAGGAAAACACCCTGGAACAGTGCCCAGGTTAGCTCGAGCGAAGGGGAAGTTCGCTCGAGTGAACGAGCCTCTGTCTCCCATTTTCGCTAGACAGTACCAGATTCGCTCGAGTGAGCCATTCCAGTAGCTCATTCGCTCGAGCTAACATAAAGCTCGCTCGAGCGGATGGGTTTCTGCCTTGCGTTTTTGCAGTCAGTGGCCTGTTCGCTCGAGCGACCCCAGGTTCGCTCGAGTGGCTAGCTCACTAAATGGCACGATCAGTGCAGAAATCCTGCTATTTTCTGATACTATCTCTCCTCCCTTCATTTCCATCTTTCCTACACCATTCCAAACATCTTCTTCAAACAATCACTTCCATTCAACCACAACTATCATCATTCATCCTAATCACATAACAAAGAGAGAAGAAAATAGAAATTCAGAATTTAATAAGATCACTCGAGGATCACCAATTGTTCTACTAAAACAGGACTAAAATTCCATACATTAAAACATCACCTGTAATAGCATCAACATCAAAAACCATTCCAAACTTCCAAAATCCAGCAACCATTACAGGATATAGACATTTCTAAATCAGAAAATGAAAAGAGAGATGGACTTTTCTAGCATGCATTCTCAGTCTTATTATTCACTTGCCTTAAGTCTAAATGGGTTCAAATTCACTCCAAATACTCCTCTACAAAGCCAAACTCCAACCTACAACAAAAGCCCCATGAAAGCTAGCCCAAAATCCATGAAAATATGGAAAACAAAGGAGCTCTCCAAGGGACTCCTTACATGCATGATTAGAAGTTTCCTAAGGGTGTAAGAAACCCATATCCAAAAGGAGAAATCAAGGTTTCACCTGTAAGTATGGAAACCAGCTAGGATAGCTTGAAGAAGAGTGAAAATGGTATCTTTGAAAAGCTTGGAAGATGAGGAGAAAAATGGTGTGATTTGTTTTCAAATTTGAGGTTGATTTCTTTAGCATGCAGAAGAGAGAAGTTGAGAGAAAGTGAGGAGTCTTCTTAGGTTTGTTGTTGCAGGAAATGAAATGGAGAAGAAGACTCAAACATGGGTTTCTTAAATGGGTTGAGTCAAATTATGGGTCCCAATGGCCATAAAACTTAAAGGCTTTAAAACTCCTGTTTGTTGGTCCTAGATGAAATTGACGAAGAAGAGAAAAACAATCGTCGAAAAATCTAGTTTTCAAAAAAGTATATTTTCCTCATGATTTTCAAATTTCGAAATTTATATGCAAATTTGGTATGAAAAGACAGATTTGCCCTTTTTCTCGAAAAAAACGTTTTTTGGAGTTCGAATTCAAACGGAATGAACATGAAAGTTGTTGGGATTAAAATAACAAATCCAAAAATATTGAAGTCAACATTTTTCGAAATCAAAATGAAATTCCCACACTAACACGCATCACACGGGCTACCCCGGGCCCGGTCAAACCAGACTCAACGCTCTCAAAACTTCTCAAAGCTATTCAAAATTCTAATCTAACTAAAAATTCAAACTAATCATTCTCTAATACCACTTAGAGACTAATCACGATTAAAATAATAATTAAAAATACTAAACTTGGGTCGGGGTCTGACACAACTTACCTTCTTTCTTGAGATTGGCGCCATTGTATATATCAATCTGTACAGTGTGCTCCTCTCACACACTCTCTACAACTTTATCCATAAGAGTGTATATATGTGGCTGTCCGTCTATGTTCAGTTGCATCAACGGACTTCACAAAGACGGTCCCAGCGATTGAATACACTAAAAGTTTATTAATTGTGTTTGGGTGCCGTTGGTCCACCCATCACACATGATGGTAACACCATTCTGTTGCCATATGGGCTTAAACTTTTCCACCCAAGCCTTTATTTATATATATTCTTCTTCAAGTTATTTAGTGCCCACCTCATATACGGAGGGCGCTTGTATACCCCGCCCAGCTTCGGCGGCACCATCAAGAATAGTCTGGAAATATGGGGAATCTACTGCTGTAGGTTGTATGTTCTTGTGAATTAGCCATTTTGCTGTAGCTTTGGCTAACCTATCTCTTGCAGCCTTCATTACCCCTTTCACAACACTCGATATTTTCTGTTGTTTAGCTCCCTCTTTTCTATGTGCTAGAGGATCAACAGGGGGGGGGGGGGGGGACTGCTCTTCTAGCAGAGATCATTTCTACATCAACATCTCATTCTTGGGTGCTAAATGCCCTACGCATGGCCCCCGCAATGCCTTGCCCTTGATTGGCACAGTAGATGAGCCCCCTGCATCATAATATTTGCTTGCAGCAAATGCACGGCGTTCACATTCTTTTTGTTGACTCATGATGGACTCTCGGCTTGCAGCCTCCATCTGTGCATCTTCCTCATCAAAGTATTCATCCCCAAATATTTCATAACGGGCAGTATCAACATCTTGCTGCCTCTTTTCTTTTATCTCTACTTTTATAGCTTTGTTTTGGCCAATTAAAGCTTTCATTTGTTCACTGACTTCTCTTGGTACTTCAGTACAGTCAGCAAAACTTGCATTTGATTTTCAACCTGTTGTTCTCAACTGCCTTACCAAAGCTCCATGCGGGATCAATATCACGAGGCATTTTAAGTTATCAATAGAAGACTGAATACCTGACTATAAATAATTAAATATGAACAAGTAGTATGTTAAAAATTAAAAAAGCAAAGAAACATGTTAAAGGAAACATATATCTAACGCTTAGGAATCATTCTTTTGATATTTAAGTGGTATTTCATTATTTAAAGTATAATTTTTTTTCAAAAATTTTAAAAATCCGAAAATAAGAAAATAAAATAGAATTAGGAAAAGACAAAGATATGTTGGATTGATCCATGCCAAACATAGATATAACATTTATGAGCATTTTTCAATACATTTGATTGGCATTTTATTATTAAAATTTTTTTTTTCCAAAAAATAACAAAAATCTGAAATTAAAAAATAGAGAAAAATCAATAAACATTCAAAATGTGATGGATTGTTCTATGGGAAACATAGATCTATCATTTAGAATGCATTTCTAAGTGGTTTCATGGGTTTTCCATGAGTATTCACATTTTTTTTTTCCAAAAAATAAAAAAATCCAAAAATAAAAAAAGAAAAAAATTAAAAAACAACCAATATATGTTGGAATGATCTATGGAAAACATAGATCTAACAATTAGAAGCTATTTTCAAGATGGTTCATGAGTTTTCCAAATTTTCATAATGTATTTTTTTAAATAACAAAAAACCTGAATAAAAAAAGGAAAAAAAATAAAAAAAAAACCAATATATGTTGGAATAATCTATGGAAAACATAGATCTAACAATTAGAAGCTATTTTTAAGATGTTTCATGAGTTTTTCAAATTTCCATAATTTTTTTTTAAATAACATAAATCCGAAAAAAAAGGGGAAAAAAATTAAAAAACAACCAATATATGTTGGAATGATCTATGGAAAACATAGATCTAACAATTAGAAGCTATTTTCAAGATGTTTCATGAGTTTTCCATAAGTAATAATGTATTTTCTTTTTAAATAACAAAAATCCGAAAATAAAAAAAGGAAAAAAATAAAAAACAACCAATATATGTTGGAATGAGCTATGGAAAACATAGATCTAACAATTAGAAGCTATTTTCAAGATGTTTCAAGAGTTTTTCAAATTTCCATAATGTTTTTTTTTAAATAATATAAATCAAAATAAAATTAACAATAAATATAAAAAAAACAAAAGATATGCATGCAAGATCAAAAGGAAGCATGGATCTGCAATAAAACAAGACAATGATGCCATTATATTGTGATTCATAGTAGTTAGAGAGTGATAATCTCAAAAGTTGAAAAAAAAATCCCAAAGAAATGCATACCTAGATGATGAATCTTCTTTAGATTCCGTAGAATAGTTGAATCTCTTGATTTGGTAGCAACAAATCTTGACAAAATGGAGTTGGGACCACTAGGGGGACACAGAGAAGCTTCAGCTTCACAGCAGTGAAAATGGAGAAAAGAGAGGAATGAAGATGGAAAAAGTAACAAAAGTTGATGAAAAAGTCGTCGGGGGTTATATTTAACCCATTTGCCACGTAGCAGCTGCTACGGGCCACTACGCTACGGGCCGCCACGGGTGCAATACCCGCCAAATTCAAATTAGCGTGGCGGGTAGTGCCGCCACGGCTGATATATAGGCAGCTACACTACGTAGCGGCCGATATTTTCTTTCATGGCTAGGAGTATGATTCGCCAAAGGCCGTCTAAATCTTTCCCTAATCTCCATAGCCACTTTCCCAACAAAGCTTGATTGATAATCCCTAAAGGTCTTATACCTAGACCGCTGGAGTCTTTAGGAGAGCAAACAATTTTCCAATTTACTAGGTGGAATTTTTTTTATTCCTTGCAGCCCTGCCAATGGAAGTCACATTGGAGCTTCTCGATGCGCTTGATGATAGCAACGGGGCATTTGAGAATGGACATGTAGTAGATGGGGAGTTTGGCAAGTGCGGATTGAATCAAAGTGATTCTGCCTCCCAGGGATAAGGCAGACACTCTTTCACTGTAAACTCTAGGGAAAAAAAATAGAAAAAATTCAAGAAAAACGACTTTTTCATTTTTTTTAAATACATTATAATATAGGAAAATTGATTTCTTAAAAATAGATGGTGAAAAAACTTCTCTCTAAGGTTAGGAAACATACATCGCTGCATGTAATCTAAGCTTTTGTATGCAAATGGAAACATGGAATCTTACCTCACATCTATCAAATTGGAAAAACTACTCTTTTAGTTGAATAATGCATTCAATCTTCTTTGTGTTAGCTCTCTAAAAAAGGGGATTTGATCTCCAAAAATATAAGATTTGGGCTTCTTGTAGCTTTCCTGAATGACAAGTGTGAAAGGCAAACATTCCCTTTTATAATCGGCTGAATTGTGTCACTATGTGACTCGGCCAACTTGGGCAAGTCCCATTCGACTCGAGTGAATCCTATATGTTTGGGTCAGAGCGGATAAGAACTCGACATTGGTAAGGGATCATTTGTTTGCATGTGAAAGTGTTACACATGCGAAACATTTATGCATGATCATGTTTGTTTTTATGTTTAAATGATTTGCACGGGTAAATCTCATATGAAAATGGTGAGAAAATGGCACCATTTTCAGCCCAAGATTTCCAAAGCCTCCACCCTAGTAAATCATTTCACAGCTGGAGTAGAGGAGAGGCGCTGGTACACATTGCTATAGTGAAAAATGGTGATAAGGGCTTGACTGTTTTTTGCAATTTTGCATTCTTAGGGGACCCCTAAATCATGATCTGAACCTCTCATCCTCTTCATAAGACCAAAAATAGCTATGGGGTCAAATCTCAGCCGTTGATTCATCATGGATTTTGAGAAATTTGTGAAAATCTGTAATTTTGAACTTCTATAGGCCCCATTTTCACTATCCAAACCATTCATGTTCATTAAAGGCTGACAATGGTTAGGGGGTTAAATTTCATGTCATGATCCATCATGGATTTTGAGAAATGTGTGAAATATGTATGTCTGTTGGATATGCTGCATGTTCCTGATGTGATTTTCATGTGATTTGTGCCTAGTCCATTGTTTGCATTTTTCTCAAAAATTCCTGTGGGCCTCAACCACGATCTGAACCGTCCCTCCTCTTTATAAGGTCAAAACCGGCTAGGAGGTTAGTTTTTAGCCGTTGATTCATCATGGTTTTTGAGAAATTTGTGAAAAGCTCCAGACCATTAGATCTTTTTTTTTTTTTTTTTTTTTTTTTTTTTTTTTAAACTTCTGTAGGCCCCTAATTTACAATTCAAACCTTCATCTTCTTTAAAAGGCTAAAAAGGGCTAGGGGGTCAAATTTCATGTCTTGATTCATTATGGATTTTGAGAAGATTGTGAAAATATAGAATTGTTGGATGTACTCATATTCATATGTGAAAAGAGGTGAAATTGATAAACACTGGAACATGTTTCACATGTGTATCATTTCCTCTTGTGAATCATTTTCATAGAAAACAAATGACCCCTAAAGTTTGAGTCCTTGATGAAAAGACATGTTAGATATGGATTTACAGAGAGAATGACTTTAAATAGGGTTGAGTGGAAAAGGAAATTTCACAAAGGATGATTCTTAATAGATGGAATTAGGCTATGGCGACTGCGATGTCATTGATTTCTTGTACTTAATATTTCTTCTTGGTCACTTTTTTTGTGTGCTTTTCCTCACACAGATCCATTGGATCTCATTTATGTCCATCACACCCATGACCCACCCATAACGAAGACACACACTGATCACCTCCATGGAAAAAAGTTCTATTGGATATATGGTCGACTTCTTTTTATTTATTTATTATTATTATAAGTGTAATACATTACCTAGCCCCAAATTGATGGAATAGGGTTAAGTTGATGATGTTTATAGTGCTCCTATAAGTATCTGTTTTTGAAGTATTTGTAGGAATAGGATCATGTCTTCTCTTACTTTTGCTGGTCGTGTTCTGTTATGCAAATCAGCTTGCAATAAATGAGGCAATAATGGAAGAAGAAGACGAAGAAGACGAAGAAGGCGGAGGTGTGCTCCTCCCTGCAGCAGAGGAATCTGCACTTCCAAAATCAAGAAACCGTCCCAAACGTGAAGCATAAGCTCAAATCACTGTTCATTAATGTAAGATCTTTAATTAGCCACCAGATTTTGCAACCCACTATGTATTGGTGCCCTGGTTTTTCTGTGAGATTTAACCTTTTAAGTAGTTGAGCTGGTTTTGCCGAACCTTAATATTCCTTTCTAGTTAAATTGTAAAGAACGGGTTGCAAAGCAATTGTAATGTAATTGTAATAGCATTTCTTGTTCAAACCTCTTAAATTTGTAGTTGTATTGTATGACATCAGAAGGGCCAGCGTTTGGTAGATACTAATTGGCTTTGCAAGGGTAGGCTATTAATGCATTGCTTTTGAATGTCACTTTGCTTTTGGTTTGATCATGCCCAGCAAAGTAAAGCGTCTGACCCATATCATCATCATCATCCAGTTAAAACCCCAACTTCCACCCTGTATTATAAGTTTCTAACTTTTGTGGTGGGATTATTGCAAACCTCATTATTGAATGTTATCGCAAGATTGTTATAATCAATGGCTTTTTCTCAGGATGTTGGGAAGTTACAAATAGAAGCACTTCAAATACCTGGCCTAGAAAAGACTATTGTTCTTGGAGCAAAACTAGGGCAGGATTTTTACAATAATTTAAGTCCTGGTAATATCGGGAAAGTAATGGTTTACATTTCTGGGTTTTACTCTTCCAATAGAAATTTACCAAAAAAAAGAACTCTTCCTACAGACAGGTAGTATAGATTCTCTGGACAAAATTGGCAACTTCTGTCCATGCACAACCCACATATGATCAATCCTAACAGTCCCACAGACCTACCTGTGTGAGTTGGGACCATCCTATACTGACCCTAACTATTTGTAGGATTGGGTTGCAATAAATGATACACATTATTATCATCATCAAAGCCTTCTCGACAACCGCCCCAAAACAAAAAAAAAAAAGAAGACGCTTGGCTCGGCTACTTGAATTAAATTTCTTCATTCTGATTTATCTCGAGTCAAATTTTGAGAAAGGTTGCACTTCTTGCAATAAATGATAAACAAAATCATTAGAGCGCATTTGATAACAAGTGAGGAATTTGTAAATTTTAGCATTCGGCACTACTGTAGATTTGAGGATTCCTTACTACCGTAGTAGGCTTTCTTAAAAAGGAAGCAAATTATGAGTCAACTTGAATGCATGTCAAAATGAGAAAGCTAACTCTCAGTTTAATTAGACCATCCTAAGTTAGTTATTAGTGATGGTTAGTTCTTAGTTTACTTAGACTATTCTACTCTCGATTTCATGCTCGGTAACCAAATCCTTGGGGATTTCTTGCCGACTTTCTTCGAGGATTTGAGAAGTTGACATTTGGCAGTTGTAAATCCTCAAGAATTTGGACCAGGGTAAATTCTTATTTTGAAGATTTTCAAGTCTAACCTCCACCATAGGAATTGAGAATTATAGCTTTTGCATATTTGTGCATCGATATTATTTTTTCTTAGCCATGATAACGATGTTAAATCCTCTGTTATATAAATCCTCAATTTAAGAAAGCCTAATTGGGCGACTCCTGTGTTCAACTTTTATATAAGAATCATCTCTATGCCATCTGAGAATAATACACTTGATGATTTGTGGGGCCTACAAACCCAACAATATAAATAAGAACTTTAAGATCTATCCGCTGGAAGTGGATTTCGATTCCCCATTGAGAGAGCTCAAAACTCCATTTTGCTTGTTATGTATTTTTCGTATCAACTTTATTAAGATTCCCACTAACTCTTGAAATGGATTGTTGACAATTACCTTTCATGGAAATGGCCATGACTGCATGCTTTTAGGACTATCGCCAAAAGGAGACAATGATTTTCTAATTAAAAAATAGGTTAAAGTCTTGTTTCAAGCAAATAAAATGAACAAGTAAAAGGAAAGGGGGTTAGTGCTAGATATTTAAAAAGAGGATTGAACCATTAGGAACACTCCTTTCTAATCCTTTGGCAGATTTGCAGGTTTTTTCTCCTGTGGATGTCTGTAGGACATGGTGCGTGAAAAATGCATCTCTGCCATCAATGCAAAAGGCCTCAACCTTTGCATTTCACCCACTGCGCCTCATGCGGGTGCTTGTAGGAGAATTTTTTTTTTTTTTTTTTCATAGTAAGTTGGATTCTATCTAAAGGTAGGTGTTACCCAAAATAGTACTCTTCACGTAGGTAAAATCCTTCTTGGTGGAGGCTAATTTTGAAATTTTTTTGATGATGATAGTGGTAACGTGAAGTGTAATTTACATTAAAGAAAAATAAGGTGGAAGATTTACGGCCCACTTGAAAACTCCACAAATAAGAGCTTATTTTGAAATTCAGAGGTAATTTATTTAAGACATTAAATCGATGATTCAGTTGGAAACTAAGCTAAATCTCCCTGTAAATTTTAGTTATTCTTTTGGACTTTTGTTGAACTGCAACTTGAAATTTGATTCCAGGAGTACAACTTGTTGACATCTAATGTTGTATTAATTTGGAGCATTCTCGAAAAATCTGCACTCCATACTTATGCTCAGAAAATGTTGAGGAACAAATGAATGCTATGATAAAACTAGTGGCCTCTGCTACACCGTTTAACTAGTGCAATATTCGGCTTTATACACTTGCATTATGGTATGTTAGGCAGCTTTTTTTTTTCAAGTGTGGGCAGCCCATAACAATGAAATGTAAACAAAGATTAGAGAAGATTGAGAAGTAAAAAAGAACATTGAAGAAACCTTTTAAACGAGTTTTCAGAGGATTTGATGCCGTTATCTCTTCCAAATATGCTTCTCTTTTCTTAGCTTTCAATATTCAGTGGGGGGGGGGGGGGGGGGGGGAATGAAATGAAATGCATATATTAACAGGGTTGATGGGGCTGACGATATCGCCAACCAAGTGACAATGTTTCTAATGTACGAAACATTCATCCATAGATTCTGTGTTTTTCCTAATTAAATAATTTAATTAGGGTTTAAGAGTAATTTTCTCATAACAATCTTGGATTTTTGTTAGATAAGGTTGGATTTCCAAAATTCTAACCTTAAATGAAGAACTTCAAATGCTCTATAGATAGCAACTGACATTACTGTCGATGATTTGCCTTTTACAAAAAAGAGTTTTTTTATATAAAAAAAAAGCCTCTTGTACTTTTATGAAGTCTCAAAAAGGCTCTATATTTTATGTTTTTACTAAAATCCTCCTTAACTGACGGTCAAAAACTTTACAATGAGTAACTGCTTCCTTCACCATTAATGATGATTTAATCATAAGATGGGCATGTCTGATAGCCCGCCCGTATGGTTATTTCTCTTTAGTAGTTCTCTTTTAGTACATTTTTGGCTTTTACCCACTTGATGAGTAGACCTAACTATTATTAGGGAAATTTACCAAAAAAGTGTTTCAAAAAGTGTATTTGCCCATTTAATACAGAAATACACATAAACACCCGTTTTGGTGTTCGTACAGCGTCTTTAGACCATTTTACCCCTCTTTCTGTGAAAGATGTCGTCATGGAATTCCTCTTCTTTTCACCCCTAATCAAACACGCTTCCAGGTATTTCTCCCCCGCCTTTTTCTCTCTTTCTCCCGCTCCCTCCACTCTTCTCCTCTACATGCCTTTTTCTCTCTTTCTCCCTCTCCCTGCACTCTCCCTCTCTGCGTGCATTCTTTTCTCTTTCTCCCTCTTTGCATGCCTTCTCTGATCCCTCCTCTCTCCTTCCCTCTCGCTTTGCATGAACACCTTAGCTCCCTACTCTGCACGCCTTGCAAAATTGATTCAAAGCTTGGCTAGAAAATAATAGAGAACATTTTTCCCAGACAACAGCAAATCTCGACAAGAAAAAACCGGAATAAGCAACCGAAGAAGAGGACTACCTATCATTACAGAACTAAGCAGAAAGATTGCAGTAGAAAAAAATAATATGCTCGTTGATTCACTTGAGGACACTCAAATGCCGGCTGAACACCTTTCGTTTGAGCCCTTTCGCTGGTATGGAGTCCATTATGAATCAGCGTCCAAATGAAGCAGGAAGTAGACGACTTTTCAAGATCCCACTGCTCTGATCAAACTTTGAGCTTGCTTCATGAACGACTGATTGAGCTGGGAGCAGCTGAAATAGAGAGATAGGACAAGGGAGCTTGTAAACCCAGGACATGCATCCTGCTCATTTCCTCTCACTTTGCGTGAACGTCTCGGCTCCCTGCTCTCTCTTTCCTTCTTCCTCTCCGGCTTTGCCCAATCAGTGATTCCGGCTGGTGCCACTCATGCTCTCTCGTCGCCAGAGTTGACGGAGAAAATATTGTATCTGAAAGAGTGTTTCTCTAGCCAATATAGGTGAGAACTTGCATAAAGTTTTCTCTTTAGATTTCCATGCATTGAATACTTTGTTTGAAATGGATATCTAAAAAGAGATTTATGGCCATTTGAAATCCCAAAAAGGAAGCTTTTAGAATGCTTGGGCTCTCTATCCTGTTGCTGTTCCTTACTTTTTATTTCTTGTTTTATTTACTTATTTGGATGTGGGCCTTTATTTCTTGATTTCATCCTCTTATGTGTTTCTTTAATATGATGTATCGGGTTTCGATTGCATCATGCCTTTCCATGCGATTGCAATTTTTTGCTAAGATATATAGTAACGTTTTTTGCCAAAATAGGTGATAGTACTTTTGGTCTGCACTGCTTAGTATTTCGAAATTGATAAAGATGGGGTGCTATTTGAAACCCTTTTTTAAAATTGTTTTCTTTTTGGTTATGCACTTTCTTGGAATGAGATTATGTATGAGAATGAGTAGTTGTGATTTAAGGGAATGTTTAAGACATATGAGTATAGTCTGTATTTTTGTCTAGCTCATAAAATGATAGTAAATTCCTACGAACTCTATGAGATTGAGTGATTTCTTCATTACTTACTTGACATAGGCAGCAATGACCATAAAAAACTACATTCAAATGGGTTATGGTATTTTGCCTCGTGGCTTACTCTATAAGCTCTCTTCAATAAGGTTAGGTAAGATTTAGATACTCCAACAAAATCCAATACTTGGAGATTTTGTATATCCTTTAACTTTGCGGAGGAAGAATTCAAATGTGTATATATCTATCTTCAATCAAGGAGGAGGGGAAAGAAGCTGACATTTATATGGATCAATCGAGCTTCAGAGATTTGATCGCTAGCTGCACACCCCCCCCATCCCCCACCTCTCCCCCGCCGCGCCCCCCCACCCCCCCCCAACCCCGGTCGTTTTCTATCAAGTTGCTTCCTTCTCCAAACCTGCTATTTTCTTTTTCCCTCCTTCTTCCCCATCGGCATCAATATATCAAGGCTTTGTTTTCCTCAAATTAATCACTTTGGTCATCTACAAGTAATGTCGATTGTCCTCTACACAGACAATAGACAATTTCTTTCCTAGTACCTTATCATGTGTAGAACGACATGAGAAGTTGAACTACTCATGTTTCCATCCATCTTCCACATCTGGTTAGCGAATTACTAATGCCCTTTTTGATGTGTTGAAATATGAGATAGCAAGATTTTATCCTAACATACACCCTACAGAAAGACGTTAAGAGTACAGGATCAAACTAAATATGTAACACAACTATAAATAATGGTATTGATCATGTTGTCATATGAATGCTGTTGAAATCAAAATCTGGGTGAAGTCCTTAAGCCTTTTCCATTGTTTATGCACGACTTTATACAGTCATTGTCGTTTTGCTGTAGGCTGCAAAAAATTGTCAAATCTTCTATAATTATTGAAACGATATCGTTATCAAAAAATTCTCAATAGTCTCCATTTAGTGAATTCACTAGTTCTTCTAATTGTTCATGCACCTCAATATAAATTCACCATTATGTTGTTGTAAGACACCAAAATTGGATGAAGAAAATAAAAATTATAGCAACGATATCGTTATCAGAGAATAACTTCTTTTTGAAAAATAAATCGCGAGTTCTTATAAGGGAATTTTACCAAATAAATGTCCCTTGCCTTTTATATTTCATATTTGTTCCTTTTCTAACCTTTCTGTTGTTTTTGTTTTACTTCTATGATTTTCTCTTGGGAATTGACTGCTTGGGTTTTTTGCATTGCATAGTAATTGTCAATGTGGTTTTGCTTCTTTTATGTCATAGGCTTTCATAGAATTCGAAATACCCATTAGAAAGCATGTTGTTCCCTATTCAGTGATGTCTCATTTCCATTTTATTGTCATCCCAATTGTAGGCCCTTAATACGTTGGGTCTTATAGGCACATCGGTTGTTAAGATGCTAAAACTTGATGCCAAATTATGGGACTTTAGGTCAATTGTGGGACTTTAGTTTATTTTCCTTTGCCCACCTTATTCCCCATTGTCAAGAAGGCCGTTTTTCCCACAAATTAATCACTTTGGTCATCGACAACATTTACACAAATCTACCAATTTGGGATATTTCTAGTACAATATCATTTGTAGAACTGTATAGAAAATGAACTACTCATGTTTGAATATCATGTGAAATTCCAAGGTTTTGGACTAACATACGAGCTACAGATAAATGTAAGAGTGCAGGATCATACGAACTTTAATACTTATCTATAAATAATGATCGATGATCCTGTTGTCCTATATATAAATGTTTTTGAAAAAAAACAACTTGGTGAACTCGGTAAGTCTTTCCCATGGTTTATGCTGTTCATTATAGAGTCATGTGACTTTTCTTGTACGGTGCAAAAATTGGGTGAATAACCTATAAATTACTGAAACAATATCGTTATCAGAAATTTCTCATAAATAAAAAATGACTTAAGTCGTGCGTCCTTCTCAGATTTTATGCATCTCAATTTAAAGTCACCATAGGTTTGTTGTTGTACACCAAAATTAGATGAATAAAATAAAATTTATGGTTACGATATTGTTATCTAATAACAATTAAAAGGGTATACTACTTCACATTGTTTGTGCATCCGAATATACACTGACCATTAATTTGTGCATGATTGGACACCAAAATTGGATGAAGAAAATAAAAATTTTGTTTAAGATATTGTTATCAAAGAACAATTTCCATTTTGGCCAATTAATGAAATTTAGTGAATTCGTTAGTTTTTATCATCTTTTATCATCTCAATAAAAAGTCAATGCAACTCTATTGTTGGTCACCAAAATTTGTTGAAGAAAATCAAAATTAAATGTAACGATATCGTAATCAAAGAATGTCTTTTTTCATTTTAACTCTTGTAAATGCGCTCTAGCATTTCATGATTCCTTGCATTTTTTTAACTTCATTGGTAACTAGAACAATGAAGTTTACATTCTAAATCATTCAGCATTGGCTTAACAATTTCTCTAGAGTTGAGCACTGTTATTATGTTTTAAGGGAAGGAATTTTGTTTCTGTCGCTATCTAGGCATCTCATTCTAGAGTTGCTGTGATGGGGCTTTTGGGAGTAAATTATATTGATGCCCGTCATGGGACCAGGAAGCCATGCTTGTATGCGCAGTCACCACCTTTGGGACCTTAGTTTTGAATGTTTTCAAAGTAGAGGTAAGATGCATCAGAGGTTCTATTCACTTTAGTGGAGGATTCCTATCTGTGCTTGACCTATTTATGAATGTTTTCTATTAGTCCTTGTATCACATGTATTTGATTTTCTAAATCTAATTGTCAATCATTTGGTTTCATTGATGAATTGTATTTTTGAAACAGAACATTAAGATGGTTAGAGCTAACATATGACATGTGTGTGGTCGAGAAAAGAGATAATGAAGTAGTCCAAGCAGATCAAGGGAGGGACTCATTGCTTGAGCTAACTCACAATCCAAACAGAGGGTGGCCGGAGTTTGGGCGTGTCGGAGAAAATGGTGGTAGTTATTATCTCCATCATCAGCAGCAACACCAACACCATCAGCGCCATCAGCACCGCCTCAATTTCCCACCATGATCCTCACCATCTTCACCACCTCCACCACCAATTATAACTGCCCATCCTCTTGGGTGAAAGTTACACAGAAACTTCTCTTTCAATATAATTTCAAGATTACAACTTTTGGATTAAATATAGCTTTTGGATTATATTTAGCTTTTGGAATATATATACCTTTATATTCCCAATAGAAAAAATGAATATTACAATATAAATGAGGCAAGTATGGCATTCCTTAGTTTTAAGTTATGCTATTTTTATCTTTGAGCTATATATATTGGTCAAATATGGTCTTGTTATTGGTGGTGTTGACACACTGGTTGTGTTCAAACTTCAAACAAAATTCCCTTATAATATATAGGGAAAAGAAAGAAGCACATCTGCAACAACATATGAAAAAATTAGGTCTAGAAGAAATTAGAAAAAAATAGAGGTTGATCCATTTAAAGAAGAAAATTGTGTGCTCCCTACAATCTCAATTACATTCGGAATGTTAAATGTATCTCCTACAATATATTCTTGTTGGTATGATTCTTGTTGTTATTATTGTTGTTTTTGTTGTTTATTATTTCCCAGGGGCTTGGGAAGACTCCAATCTAATGTGCATTTGACCGAACAAGAACTATCTCCTACCATAACTAGTCATACACATTTAAGTATGATTTGTGTAAATGGAGAAAGATTATGTACGTTTCACCACAAGTTGTGTTCAAGTAAGATTGAATCAAAACCATATATGTGTAATCCACTTTTCAAAGATCCAAACCGTTCTACAGTATATCAGCCTGTGTTTACCTATGTAGGTCCATGATTCACTCAAACAGTCATTGTTCCAAAAGTTAGTTAAATCACATACTAATTGAGTTAAAAAAATGCAACTTACCAATCTAAAATTCGGATACGTCAATTTTACATATGTAAATCTTACATACAGTGGAAAGGAAACAATCCAAATGCAATGTGAGTAATTGATTATTTCTTCTCTCCTTTCTTCAAGCAAACATATAATCAAACAAACATCTTTATACATAAACACAATTAACAAAGTCTTTCCATATTCTCATTTTTCCACTAAATATGTAGGTAACAAAACGACCAAAAGAAAATAAAACACTCAACCAAAGAGAACAAATGCAGGCATTACCATATACTCAAGGTAAAAGAAAATCCAAGACCACCGGGGAATAACTCAGAGATCTCAACAATATGCATTGGACATTTTCAGTTTCTATAACTGTTGTATAATGTGGAAAAAAAAATCACTCCAACAGTGAAAAGATGGAAAAAGATGGAAGATGGAAGATAACTCTAACGGTTACAGAAACTGAAAATGAAAAGAAAACAAGCAAATATAGAATGTGGAAGACAGAAGAACAAAAAAAATACCTTCATTGAAATCTCAATTGAAAGATGACGTTGAAGCAATCGTTGCGAGTTCAACTGGAAGATGGGGCTGGAATTTCTTAGATCGCAGTGAGCGGAGGGGAAGAGCAGGTGAGGGACGTCGGAGAGAGGGAAAGAGAGAGTTGGGAGCGGAGAGGGAGAGGGAAAGAGAGAGAAGCGAGCAGAGAGGGGAGGGAAAGGGAGAGAAGTGAGAGCAAAAGCGAGTGAAGAGTGAGAGGGAAAGAGAGAGCAGGGAAAGCAGGAGCAGCGGAGAAATGGAGAAAGGGCGGGAGAGGTTCGATTTTGGGTAAGAAAGGGAGAATGCAGTCGCTCGATTGAGGGTTTTAGGTTATAATTCCATGACAATTTCGTTCGCACAGAGAGGGGTAAAAACGTCTAAAAACGCTGTACGAACACCGAATTGGGTGTTTCCATGTATTCTAGGCTAAAATGGGTGTATACTTGTTTTGGACCATTTATTTGGTAAATTTCCCCTATTATTATGTACAACACATTGGTGGTGGGGCCCACCATATGATCATGCTAGATAATACACTCGTGTTCAATGTCAGCATGTTAATGGAATTTTGCATACCTTTTCCAATGGGACCCACCTACAACTTAAACCCACCTACAACTTAAACTAGTCCAACAAAATGGGCCTCATAAATGAAAAGTGTCAGGTCTGTATCTCGTAAATAACAAGCTAGGAAAGCCAATCTGCACATTCATCCATATCTTCAATTGGTCTCTATATGATTTACCAAGAAAAAAAGATTTTACAAAAAAAAAAAAAGAAAGAAAAATACTTAGCAAAAAAATAGTCTCTTTATTTTTGGGATGGATCTATATGATCAATTTGTATATCTTACTTTTAACTAAGGGTAACTCATTTTTCTCAAGGTAAATCAGTCAAAAATGAAAAAAGGGAGAGGGACAAAGGAACAAGTATGATGGTTAGTCCAGGGTTTTTTTTAGTAAAAACAGAAAACATAGGAGACTTTTTGAAGTTCTATGAAAATACTGGGGCCTTTTTGTAAAAAAAAACTCTAAAAGGAATTCCACCCCTCCCTCACAGAACTCAGTCAATAAAATTCCTCCAAACAAATATCCCCCGATATTCATCTGGATCTTTGAGCCCTAGATTCAAGAGAAATCTCATGAGCAACTTCAATGGGGCCTAGGCCTACTAATTTAAAATCTAAACTTTGTCCCTCCTTTTATATGGCCAAGCGCAGAGACCATCCAGACTCATATCAGATTGAAACTGAAGATCAGAAGCTACAATAGAGTTCTTGAAGGCATAATGGGGTTTTTGAGGAAGGAAAATCTCTTCTCATATGCACATGAGAGCATATATAGACCGTCGCCAAAGGTGGAACAGGTGGAACCTTGAATCTGTTCGGGTCTTGCGAAGAATGGCTCCAATGAGTAGCGCACTGGGAAAAACTGTCCCTCCTAGGAATGGCACGGAAGGTAGGATCTTATAAAAAGGGAAATTCTCAAAAAGAGGATTCTACATACAAAAAAAAAAAAAAAAAAAGTCACTTTAGATGCACCCTATACTAAAATGGTCATTTTAGTTTCCCTCCTACCAAAATGGTCTTCCCACCAAAAAATATATTTTTTTTACCAATTTTTTCAAGGATCGATATTGACCCGCATTACTTCAGCCCAAGGTCGATGCCGATACAGGTTTGGCTCTTCTGTTCCCTATGTATCAGTGGCGGACCTACGTTAGTGGTACCTGGGGCGGCCACCCCAGGTCCAATTTGAAAACTCCTTTAAAGTACTACTGGGCTTCTGGCCCATGCCCCATATATTTAAGTCCATCACCCCATATCAAAATCGATGAACGAAGAAAAGCAAAAAACCCTTCTTCGTTCTCTTCTTCACTCCTCTGACTCTCAACCTCAGCAAGCCCTGGCTTCTTCCTTTGAGTGCATCGCTTCTCTTCGGATGCTTGTGAGGCAGTAACAAGTGCATCTCCTCTTCGGTGACGGTCTATCGACTGCGACTCTTCGAGGTAAGTTTCTCTCGCTCTCTCTAGCCCTCTCTTCCTCTCTGTGTTGTTCCATGTTGAAGCCCTAGGAAGCCCTAAAATGAGTTCTTCTTCCAAGTTTTCGATTTAGTTTGTGCGACTCCTTTTATGGATACGACTGATGGAATTGCAAGGATGCAAAACCTCGATCTTTCTCCATCGCATTTTAAGTGCATTTCCATTATGTTAGGGTTTCTAAGAATCGAATCTTTTGTATTAACGATCTGAACTGTAAATTGCTTCCTTTTATTAAAAAAAAAAAAAAACTGATCTTTGCGAGTTCTGAGAACAACAGGAAGTGGTATTCTTTTCGTAATTGGTGAACTGTCAATCATAATCATTTTTCATCAGTAATATGGTCTTTGTAGTTCTTGATCTGATTAGTTCTTGTTTGATTATGTTCTTTTTTTTTTTTCACTTTTCTGTTGTTACCTGTTTGGATTTGTGGGAGTAAGTATTAGAATCTTAATTTTCTTTTCCTGTTGGTCACAACCTGGAGGGAGACTGGCTGGCCGAGGATGGAGAAGGAGATTGGAGATGGCCAAGGGCCAGGCCCTGAGGTTGTTGATGTAGCAATTGAGCAATATTGTTGAATGTTGGGATTTGGGATTCCTTAATTTGGTGAGATTGGATGAGCATTTTGGAAGTGTTGTGTTATAAATTCCATTGCCCATGCATTTGGGATGAGACATTGAAGAAAGCACTGTGTTCTTCTTGCTGTCATTGTGGAGAAAGACCTTCTGGTATGGAAGCACTGTTGATATTGAAATTATATAACTTGGTAATTTCTAAGAATGCAATATTGGTTTAATAGGTTTGAATACTTTGTTGTCTGAATTTTTTGAAATGTTAAAGAAAACTACCCACTCTTGTAAACCTCAAACTCAGAGTCATTATACATTGTTGTATTGATGAGTGAGGTCATTTTTTATATGATGATTTTCCTCATCCACTTTCAGAAGCTTGGATATAGATTGATTGAAAGTGATTTTAATCTTTTAGGCACAGAACATTGCCTTTTCTTCTTCTTTTTGGATATGGACTGGTTGAAAGTTATTTTAATTTACTTCATCTTTGACCATTGACCGCTGCAGTCAAATGAAAATGCTAGGTCCGCCGCTGCTGTGTAT
The DNA here is from genome assembly GCA_029852735.1 of Persea americana. Classification (NCBI taxonomy): domain Eukaryota; kingdom Viridiplantae; phylum Streptophyta; class Magnoliopsida; order Laurales; family Lauraceae; genus Persea; species Persea americana. The sequence continues at coordinate 26,490,976 of CM056811.1, forward strand.
AACCTATAATCTACAGTGAGGAACGATATCGACCTTGATTTCTATAGCCTAGGGTCAACTTCGACGCAGGTTTAGCTCTTTAGTATAACCTCTAACCTGCAGCGAAAGTTGACGTCAACCCTCTTTAATGATTAGTTTGACAAACCAACTTAAAGTGGAAGTTGGTTTAGGCATACCAGAAAAAAATGGACACTTCCTAGTTATAAAATTAAAACATTCCAGCTTAATTGACTTCTTACATTCATGGACAAAAATGAAAGTGTACATGCCAGAATCGATCTCTTACATTCATGGACAAAAAATGTTTTTCTACACAACATAATTGATCTTATTACATTTGAGAACAAAAATTCAATTCAGTGTTTATCCTATTTGCATCCATACACTTTGGTCAACTACCTTACATGCATACATTTGGTCAACTACCACAATGGAGGGAGATTTAGCTTATTTGCATTCTATACCCAACTTCTTTTGAAAATCCCAATCATGATTTTGCATCGACAGTAGGAAATATCTGACCGAGTGATTTTTATTGGATGATGGAATATGCAATGAGTGGAAAACGCACATGCGAATACTCTACAATTACTTCCATTGTCCTGCTATCGAATATCTAACTTGATCAAAACTATCCATATCCATCGTGCCATCCATCCATACTCGTAAAACCATTGGGTCAACCAATGTATCTGTAGAAAAAAAATTGTTTTAGTAATGGAATAACAATAATGTATAATTCAGCTATATGGATACTTACAAATCCATGACAAGTTGTGACTCATGATGTAAATCATCTGTTATTTCCAATAACATTCGCCTTTGCCGAAGCAAGGCGTTGTGATAGTTGAGAGTGGTTCATTCTTGGCTAATTTGTTCATGGCATTGGGTGAGCCAAATAATCTGACAACTGTCTCCAATTGTCAAAAGGGTCTTATTCTTTCCATTCAATCCATAATATCTAACTGAAAGTTCTAGGTTTTAGCTAGGAAACAGAAGAGCCAAACCCGCGTCAACGTTGACCATGGGCTGATGAAGTGAGGGTCGATAAAAGTTGGTAGAAAAAGGATTTTCTAGCGGGAAGACCACTTTGGTAGGAGGGAAACTAAAATGGCCGTTTTGGTATAGAGTGCATCTAAAGTGGTTTTTTTGGCTGTCTTCTTTCAAAAAAGTATAAAACTTTTGGGGTATTTTAAGAAAAGTACATAAAACTTAGAAATTTTCAAGAGAAAATAGAGTTTTCCATAATTCTTTGAAGAGTGTTTTACAAAAAGGTCACTATATTTTCACATAACCTAAAAAAGGCCACTATATTTTGCACTTTTACTAAAATTCCTCTTGACTAAAAATCTAAGTGTAGAAGCAGTAACTAAACAGTTAGATTTTATTCTTTTGGCCAATTCACCCTTAAGAAAAACTCAAATGACTCATCATCTTGAGTTACAAGATAGAAAGACAACTTTGCCCACTTAAACTTTGAAGACTTAAAAAGAAAGGAATGGCTTGATGTCAAATATTTTGTTAATGTACATCCGAGTCTTTCCATCACCACACTTCCTTTTGTGATCTTGCTTTAGGTGAGCTCCACTGAAAGTAACTTGAGTTTAGTAAGATTTGCTAACCTTGAATAAAGGGCATTTCTATCATTTATCCAAAAGACCTAACTACATAGTCAAACCGGGTGCCTTTTTGTGAAAACATAAAAGTGGGGCACTTTTAAGGTTGTCAGAAAATTTAGGAGCCTTTTTGTGAAAACATAAAAGTGCGGCGCTTTTAAGGTTGTCAGAAAATTTAGGAGCCTTTTTGTGAAAACATAAAAGTGGGGGCCTTTTTGTAAAAGTCTGTTCTTTTAATCAAGTCTTACACAAGCCTCGAGAGGTAGTTTGGCTAGTCTAGGACTACGGTTTGCTTCTTGAGGTTGAGGGTTCGAAACTGTGCTACCACACTTGGGCCACAGGGGATTTACCCGTCTCCCCTTGGGGCCATAGCAAATAGTTCGGCCTAAAGGGCCGGGACACCCTTGCTATTAAAAATAAAAATAAAAATCAAGTCCTATACATTGGTTTCTTCTCATCACATTGAAATTTTTATTGAAAAGGAACTTAAAATGACAAAAATACAATCGCCTTTTCTTCTCATTCTTTGGCCCAAAACAAACACCTTATCCTCCCCTTCTTTCTTCCTCCAAGCTCACGAGCCTAATGCTGAAGGATTTAGATTGTAGTTTGAGTTACTCATTTGGAAATGCATGGAGATTCTTTAAGGATTATAATTCACTTTCCCTGTCTGCAATAGATTCTCATTTAGGCTTTTATTGCTTGTCTGAAGTTGCTTTGATTCCGGTTATTCCAGTTCTGTGCTCAGTAACTGCCAACGGGAACCTTCTACCTTCTCATCTTTTATTCTCACCTGTTCTGCAAATTTATCTATATCTCAGATTCTCAATACAGTGCCACTGCTCGATAATAGAGATGCACTTTTTTATTTTTCAGTCAAAACTCAATCTTCCAACTGCTTAAAACTGGCTACAATCAAACTTTTCATATTCATAACTCCTTTCACCACTTTTCATATCAGAAGGAGCATGTTGCCTGATTTGGTTTCTAGCATAAAGCCCCAAGGCTAGTGTAGGCGGTAAAAACGACACCTACTTAGATTGAGATGAGATTGAGATAAACTTTTTAGGACAGGGAATACTGAACGCCAAGAACCTGAAAATGAAGGAAAAAGAAAAAGGCTAGAGTCAGAGCCCCTGGCTGTCGTGAGCCGAAGGCGCTCCGATGCCTAAGTTAGTTATGAGAAAACTAAGCAGGAGGAGGAGGGAGGGAATGAGACGATGTCGAGAGTATTGTGAGTTAAGTAACCTCTATGAGGCTGATCCCAAGTGTATATATGTGGGCATTCCTCGTTCATTCTCTCTGTGAGTGGGGGTAGGTGGGGTGAGGTCCTATCGATCCTTACCCTGACAGGCAACAGTAGGTGAAAAGGCAACATCCCATCCTTACTTTCCACGCCTTCAGTCAGTTGATGTAAAGGGCTGATAAAGCTAACTTCTTATCGCCTTAAATGAGCGATCCTATCGTCATAAATGAATGCTCATATCTGTCAGGGCGCACCGCATTTCCCGGAGGAAGGTGGCGGCCCACTCTACTTTCAGCATTTTGGTCCGATACCAAGAATGGCTTGGCCGCGCTGTGCTTTTGTGCTGAGCTGGCATTCACGCCGAGCTGCCGAGCCGTACTGCTGTGCTGGTACTCTTGACCGAGCTGCCGAGCTGACAGGCTATGACCACAAAGGCCGAGGTGATCAGCGAGTCCTACTGTAATCCTTGCTTAGTTTCGTCATTACGGTGTTTTACCCGCACAATTGCCCCCTAGCTTTTGACTTCTGAGAGTCCTCCAGCTCAAGGAGGTCAAAAACTTGGTGACTGTATAGCTGGCTCCGCTACCAAGCTCGAGTGAGGGTTATCGACGTATGGGAGGGAGCTACCGGGACAGAGGAGTTTCGGATCAGGAGGGTCCCCCTCAGGCCTGGTGGCCGTCGCTAACGTACGGTCCCCTTCGAGATGTCTCTTCGCCTGTCCAGGATATTTAATAGCCCTTAGATATCGCGCTGATGGTGGCACGTGTCGCCTCTTTTGGCTGCCACGCAATTACTTCGAGGAGACGTTAGGGTTGCGAGATGGGACGTTAGGGTTGATTGAGGGGACGCCTCTTAAAGGCTCTTCTCGAAAGCCGAAACGACGTCTCTAATCCTTATAAATCAGGGCGTCTCCTTCGTCTTCACTTTCTTCTACTTTCTTCAAATTTCCACTGCGCTCTGCAAGAGAACTTCTCCGACGTCCGCAAACTTCCGACGATCCTGTTTGTGTAGTCCCCTTTCGTAGGACTTCTTTCTTTTTTCCTCGTCTTTTCTTTTAGGTAGACTCTTGTCTGGGCTAAGAATGGGGATCTATAGACACCTGTTAGGAGACCTAGGTTCCATAGCCTATTTTAGGGATGCATACAAGGTCCCCGCCAATGTGGAGGTTAGACCGGATGGCCCTGATGACGGCCTCGCCTATCGCAATGGCTGGATGCCGTTCTGGTTGGTCTCTGTAGTGGAGGGAGGGGTCCGCTTCCCCCTTCATCCACTGGTCCGGGACTGCCTCCGGGAGTGGAGGTTGTGTCCATGCCAACTACTCCCCAATGGATACAAAATCATAATGGAAGTAGTGCGGCTGAACGAGATTCTGGAAATCGGCCTCGGTGTCCCGGACATCGAGGACATGTATGACCTCTGCAAATCCGCAGAAGGAGACACCTATTACCTCCGGCTGAGGGTTCGCCGGACTGGGTTCGTGACCGCGTTGGAGGATTCCAACAAGTACGCGGGCGAAGACTGAGTACTCGTCAGAGGAGGATGGGAGTTTGGTGAAGCGGAGCCTGCCACCATGGTCCGGATTCCTCGAAAAATAGGAACTCCTCCAAGTAAAGACTGAAGTCCTTTCGGTTTGCAGTTCTTTCTTTTTTCAACGCCTGGCTCCTAATACAATTTTTTGTCTATGCAGATTTCCGCGAAAAGAGGGAGCTCTCCAGGAAGAACCACTGGAGGGTGAATAACGCGTGGCACGAGAAGGTGAGAAACTACCGCGGCCACAACTGCCGTGCTGCGTGGTCTCTCCTGGGGTACGTGCCCCACTACAGATCCTTCAACACCTCCAGAAGGGTGTCGGGAATAGACTCTGCGCTGCGCGGGGAAGGCGTCAGCCAAGGATCAGCGACGACCGCGGTGCCCAGCTCGGCGGCAGTGACCGTCGTGATTCCTACCAGACGTCTGATTGAGTCTCGAGACCGTGCTCCAGCACTTCCCGTCGCGGAGCCTGTCGGGACCTCGGGAGCCGAGCCCCGGCCTTCTCGAAGGAAGAGGTTAGTAGCTTCCAGCTCCGAGGGAGAGGAAGAGGAAGAGGAAGAGGAATAAATGCTACGCCAGCGCGGGCGGGGTTATGCTGCAGAAGACCTGTTTGCGGCGGCCTTCGGGGACATCGGAGGCGAGGTCCGGGATCCCCCTCAGGCAGTGACTGCGACGCCTCCGGCCGTTGAGGGTGGAACTCCTGCCCCAGATGCCGAGATGGTCCGTGCAGCCGCAACCGAGGCTACACGGTCTGCCGCGGCCGAGGTCGCCTCGGCTCCGCCTCCGGCCATCGTCGTGGGTGACTCACCCCCCGATCACGCTGCAAGGGCTGGAGGTCGGGCTCGCTCTGCCGAGGTCACTGAGGGCAGGCGACCCGAGAAGAGAGCAAGGATTGAGGCCTCGCCTAGCCCCTCTTCGCCTTCGCCTGCTGGCGGGACGATCCTGCCCCCCTTCTGGCTCCGTGGAGGCCGGCCATCGAGGAAGTTCTGGGGAGGCAGCTGGCCGAGACGGACCGCGCAACCGATCCCCAAGTGGTCGCAGCGCTGGGACGCGCCTGTGCCCTTCCTCAAGACATGGCGAGGTGGGCTGGGATGGACAACGAGTCACTCCTGCTCTCCTCGATGCGCTCTCTGGTATCGGTAAGTGCAATATTCCCCCCCTCAGAGCTTTTAGTCCGGTGTTCTTTTATTGACTTCGGGTTCCCTTCTTGCAGCTGTTGCAGAAATGCCAGATGGGCATAGAAAGGCTCGACGCAGCCGAGGCGAGGGAGGCAGAATGGGTGGTCGAGAGGGACGAGCTGCGGGCGTCCTTGGCGGCTAAGGACGCGATGCTGGCAGAAGAGGTGGGCAAAAATGCTGGCCTCGTCTTCGATTTCGAAGAGTCCCAGGTCGTGGTCGAGCGCCTCAGGGACGAGCTGACAGACGAGAAGACCCAGAACCTCCATCTTGCCTCCGAGCTTGACGACCTCCGGATCGCAGTAGGGCGGTTGGAAGAGGACCTGCAGAATGCAAAGGGGACAAACAGGAGGCTCCTTTCTCAGCGGAACCAGGCGCAAGGTTCCCTAGAGATGGCGTTGAGGGGGAAGGCGGCCGAGATTGAGTCTGCTCTGGCGAAACAAGAGGCCAGGCTCAAGGAGGAGTTCCTGGCTGGGCATGACTCCATCATGGGGGAGGAGGTCGGCAGACTGTCAGCTGACTAAAGGGCTCAGCTGCCAGGGATCCGGGACCGAGCCTGGGAGCTTGGATGGAAAGCAGCCTTGAAGAAGGCTGGGGTCCTTGAAGATAGCCCTCTCTTCCAGAATCCCCCAAGGTTCCTTTACTCAGACTCAGAACTCGTAGCCGTGTCTCGGGCTTCCCTTTGCCTTCCTCCGCAAGCCCCCGAGGCGCCCCCAGAGGCTCCAGCTGCCAGCGCCAACCCTGAGGACTCCCATGCGCCCGCGGTCGTCGAGGCCCCTCTCGAAGCCGTCGCTCCCGAGGCTAGCGCTCCTGAAGCAAGCGCGGTCCCCTCTGAAGCTACCCCGACCGCTCCCGAGGCCAGCGCGGTCGTGGCCGAGGTCCCTCCTGAGGTCCCTCCAGAGATTGACTGCAATGTGGAAGCTGCAGCCCTCTGAGTCCCTTTTGTAATTTTTCTTTTATTGTATTTCCATTCATCTTGTAATCAGGATCTCGATTAATGAAAACTTTCTTTGCATTCTCTGGCTTTCTTTCTCCTTGTCTCTGATGAAATGGGCGTGTGGTCGACTTCATGTCGCTATGCTTTATTTGTTAAGTTGTTGGTCTGGATAACCGAACTCCTTATCATTTTCAAAATTGGATATTTGCCCATGACCGAGACTTAGTTTATGAACCGTGGTCTTGATCGGCGTCCATGACCCTTGAGAGCAGAAGCTAATAGCTCGAGGTATTCTCGGAAGTCTGACTTTATCGCCGCAGCTGGTGCTAGAATTGAACCAGGAAGGCAGGCACTCGACTGAGCTGCTGAGCCGGGGATGGTGCTGCCACCGGACCCCTGGACGCTTATGGCTGTGCCGCCAAAGCTGGTGCTGGCACCGAGCTGAGGACGGGTGGCGCTCTGAACAGAGCAGCCGAGCCGCGGGGGTGGTACTGCTACCGGACCCTGATGTTGATGGCTATGCCGTCGAAGCTAGTGCTGGCACCGAGCTGACGGTTGGCACTCTGACTGAGCTGCCGAGCCGCGAGGGTGGTACTGCTACCGGACCCTGATGTTGATGGCTATGCCGTCGAAGCTGGTGCTGGCACCGAGCTGAGAGTTGGCACTCTGACTGAGCTGCCGAGCCGCGAGGGTGGTACTGCTACCGGACCCTGAGTTGCTTATGGCTGTGCCGCCAAAGCTGGTGCAGGCACCAAGCTAAGGACGGTTGGCTCTCTGAACAGAGGCGCCGAGCCGCGAGAGTGGTACTGCTACCAGACCCTGAGGTGCTTATGGCTGTGCCGCCAAAGCTGGTGCAGGCACCGAGCTAAGGACGGTTGACTCTCTGAACAGAGGCGCCGAGCCGCGAGGGTTTTTGGAGCAATGTAGAGATTCATTCAAGAAAAATCGCCTTTTATTGATGTTGGAATTCTTGAATACATTTTTCAGAAGTAGAACTTTTTGAGATGCATCGCATTCCATGGTCGTGGGAGCTCCTTCCCCTCTATGTCTTCAAGTCGGTAGGCAGATCTCCCAACTGTTGAAGTTATTCTGAACGGTCCCTGCCAGTTGGGCGCCAGCTTGCCTTCGTTTGGGTCTCAGTCGCCGGGAAGTGTTTTCTTTAGGACTAACTCTCCCACCGCGAATTTCCTCTCTTTGACCCTCGGGTTGTATCCCTTGGCCAACTGCTGCTGATAGGCGGCCAGGCGGATAGCTGCCGCCTCTCTTCCTTCTTCAGCCAAGTCCAGCTCTCGAGCTACGTTCAGATCATTGAGGCCCTGGTCACAGAGTTCCGACCTAAAGGTCGGGAGGCCGACCTCAAGGGGAATAACTGCTTCCATGCCGTAGGCAAGGGAGAACGGGGCAGCCGAGGTGGAGCGCCTTGGAGTAGTTCGGTAGGCCCATAGAACACTTGGTAGCTCCTCTGCCCATCTACCTTTGGCCTGGTCGAGTCTCTTTTTAATTCCGTCGAGGAGCACTTTGTTCGAGATCTCGGCCTGACCATTGCTTTATGGATACGCCGGAGTGGAGTAGACATTTCGAATGCCGTACTCTTGGCAGAAGCTCTTGAAGAAGTTGGAATCAAACTGTGTTCCGTTGTCGGAAACAAGAGTTCGGGGAATTCCAAATCTCGTGATGATGTTCTTCCACACAAAGTTCTTCGTGTCTAATTCGGTGATGGAGGACAGAGGTTCAGCTTCGACCCATTTTGTGAAGTAGTCCGTGGCCACTATCAACCATCTTTTGTTCCCTGGAGTTCGGTGGAGTGGTCCAACGATGTCCAGGCCCCACTGGGCGAAAGGCCACGGACTGGAGAGGGGGCTCAGGTCCTGGGCTAGCTGGTGGAGAGAGTGTGAGAACTTCTGTCACTTCTCGCATTTTCTGGCATAGAGTTGGGCGTCCTTCTACATGTACGGCCAACAGTAACCTTGGCTGATAGCTCGGTACGCAAGAGACTGACTTCCTATATGACTGCCGTAGATTCCTTCGTGAATTTCGTAGAGGAAATCGTCGACTTTGCGGGGGTGAACGCACTGGAGGTAGGGCCCTGTGAATGACTTCCTGTAGAGCCTACCGTCTGGGGAGAGCCAGAACCGGGTCGTCTTTAACCTGACCTTACGAGCTTCAGTCCTGTCTTCTGGTAGCTGGTCGTCCTTCAGGTATGCAACGATGGGGTCCATCCAGCTCGGACCGACATCAAGGCACATGAGCTGCCGAGGTCGCTGGAGGTCGATGCTGGGCTTTTGCAGCGTTTCTACTTCAATAGTTCTTTTATTACCGGCTTCGACAGCCGAGGCGAGGCTGGCAAGGGCGTCTGCATGGGAATTGGATTCTCTGCCGATTTGCCGGACCTCGGCCTTTTCGAACTGGGAGAGAAGTCCCTTGGCGTGGGCTAGGTAGGCCACCATCCTATCGTCCCGAGCTTGGTAATCTCCGCTGAGCTGGCTTGTCACCAACTGAGAATTGCTGAAAACCACTATGCATCGAGCTTCCAAGATTTTGGCACTGTTAAGTCCGGCAATGAGCGCTTTATACTCGGCCTCGTTATTAGATGCCTTGAAACCGAGTGTCAGAGCTTGTTCGATGACAAGGCCCTTTGGGGATTGGAGGACTATGCCAGCGCCAACTTTTTTGGATGTTGAGGATCCGTCGACAAAGACTTTCCAGGACGAGTCCAGAAGCTTTCTCCAGGACTGTTCTTGCTCGGTCTCGGTGACAAACTCTGCACCCTTATTGCCCCCCAGTTCGGTGTCGAGCAAGGTCGGCGCCGAACTCTGAGAAGTAAATTCCACGATAAAGTCCGCTAGGACTTGGGCTTTGATGGCTGTTCTGGGCTGATAGTTGATGTCATATTGCCCCAGTTCGACAGCCCACTTGGAGATCTGTCCGGAGAAGTCTGCCTTCCGGAGGAGAGCTTTCAGTGGGTATTCTGTTATGACCACTATTGTTAAGGTTTGGAAGTAATGGGAGAGTTTTCGCGAGGCGCTAACGAGCGCCAAGGCGAGCTTTTTGAGCCGCAAGTACTGGGTCTCGGCGTCTAGCAAGGTTTTGCTCGTGTAATAGATAGGCCTTTGTTGGCCGTCGTCCTCTTTGATGAGCACCGAGCTCACTGTGTGGTCCGAGACCGCCAGGTACAAGTACAGTGCCTCCCATTAGTCGGAGTTGACAGCAGCGGTGGAGAAGAAAGGTAGTGTTTAAGCTGTTGCAGCGCCTGAGAACAATCCGATGTCCATTGAAACTTGGAGCCCTTTCGCAAGAGTTGGAATAAAGGTCTGCATTTGCCCAAAGCTCGGCTGATAAATCGGTTCAGGGTGGCAGCCATTCCGGTCAGCCGCTGAACTTGTTTGGCCGAGGTCGGACACTGGAGCTCCTGGATTGCGGTGATCTAATCAGGGTTCGCTTCAATCCCCCTTCTTGTGACCAGCCTCATTAAGAACTTGCCAGAACCAACGCCAAAGGCGCACTTAGATGCATTCAGCTTCAACTGGAACTGGCGAAGGATGTCAAAAATCTGGCGGAGGTCGGTCAAGTGGTCCTGCGACCTTCTGGATTTGACGACCATATCATCGATGTAGACCTCCACCGTTTTGCCGAGCTGGGCCTGGAACATCTTCGTCACCAACCGCTGGTATGTCGCTCCCGCATTCTTTAACCCGAAGGGCATCACCTTGTAACAATAGGTGCCCCTGGGAGTGATGAAAGCTGTCTTTTCCTGGTCTGCCGCATATAGGGGGATCTGATGGTACCCCCGGTAGGCATCCAGGAAGCTCATTCTGTCGTGTCCGGCAGTGACGTCGATGAGCTGGTCTATCTTTGGGAGAGGGAAGCTGTCTTTGGGACAGGCCTTATTGAGGTCGGTGAAGTCCACGCAGGCCCTCCATTTTCCCGTCTTCTTTTTTACTACCACCGTGTTGGCCAGCCACTACGGATAGTGGACCTCCTTTATTGCGCCTGCCTCAAGGAGCTTCTGAACTTCCTCAATCACGGCCTCAGTTTGTGGGACCCCAGTCCGGCGCGGTTTTTGAAGCACGGGCTTATGGTTGGGATCCACTTTTAATTTATGGCATATGACTGTCGGGTCAATGCCGGGCATCTCATAGGGTGTCCAGGCAAAGACCGCTTTATTCTCCACGAGGAGGTTAAGCAGCTTTGTCTTCTCGGACTCGGGGAGCTGGCTTCTAATTAGGAAGAATCTGTCTGGGTCGGCGGGGTCAATGTTGACCTTGGTGAGGTCCTCGATGCTTTTCTGCGCCGGAGCCCTGCCAACGTCCCCGAGCTCGGCCTCTCTGTCCAGTTCAGCCACATTGACTTGGGATGATTCGGCTTCTCCAGGCAGCACGACCAGCAAGCATTGCCTGGCCATGTGCTGGTCGCCTCTGATGGTGATCACATCCGTTCGGCCTGACTCGTTTTCCAGAGGGAATTTGAGCTTCTGATGGCGGGTGGAGGGCACCGCCTCCATGCTATGTAGCCACGTCCTCCCCATTATAACATTGTATGGGGAGGGGACATCGACTACTAGGAAGTCAACTTGCCTGCAGGCGCCACCCACTTGGACTCTGAGGGAGATCTTACCCTTGGGGTAAACAGGCTTGGAGCTGAAGCCGACCAGAGGGGTACGGGTAGTCTAGAGGTCCTCGTCCTTAAGTTTCAACTTCTTGAAGCAATCATAGTACAGGATCTCGGACGAACTGCCAGGGTCGACAAGGACTCTCTGAACCAAGAAGTTCTGCAGCTTCAAGGTGAGCACTAGAGCGTCATTATGTGGGAGTTCGACGTCTTCCAAGTCCTTGTCAGAAAACCATACTCTGACCCCCTCCGTTTTGGTTTTCTTTGCAGCCGGCTCTGTTGCCGCGGTCAGCACCTGCTTCTGATGGGAGGTTCGCCTGGCCTCGGCGCGAGCCTGAGAGCTCCCCTTGGGTGGGGCGGCGAGGTGAATGACGTTGATGATGCTTTCTGGCTCGCTGTCCTGGTTATCAGCGTCTCGCCGTGGAGGTCGGTCATCACCTCGGCCTTCCTCCTTGATGTAATCCCTAAGGTGCCCCTCCCTCACGAGGCTCTCCAGGTGGGATTTGTAGCTCCTGCACTCGTCGGTTCTGTGCCCACTTTGCTTATGGTATGCACAAAACTTACTCTGGTCCCAAGAGGAGGGATCACTTGTCATCAGCCGCAGCCACTTGAAGAAAGGCTACGCTTTTATTTTATTGAGGAGCCTATAGATTGGCTCCTTGAAGATAGTATTTACTGCCACGTGGGAGGCCGCCTCGTGGCCTAACCTTCTGCCGTTCCCCGATGCCGCTGCCGAAGTAGAGGGGGTTCGGCGCTGATCCGAGGACCGGGCCTTGCGCCAATCCGGGGACGGATCTCTGCGACGATCCTCCCTCCTGGAGGACCTGCTATCTCCCTTGGCTAGTTGATTCTTGGTGAGGCCGACGTTTTCCCGACCTCGCACCTCGTCTTCTTTTGCTAGTATGAACCGATTTGCTCGGGTCATCAGCTCTTTCATGGTGGTCACGGGGTACATGACCAACTGTGCCCGAAGCTGGATGCCCGGCCGCAGAGCCAGCTGGAAGGACTTTACTGCTAACTCTTCAAAAGCGCACTCGATCTGGCTGTAGACAGTCCAAAATTGTCGAGCGAACTGGGTGACGCTCTCGTCTTCCTGCATCCGGAGGGCCATCAGGTCAGCATCAGTCTTCGGGATGACGCGATGAGCCTGGAATTTTTCCAGGAAGGAGGTCCGGAGCTGCCGCCAACTGGAGATGGAGCCTTCAGGAAGCGAGCAAAACCACCGCAGGGGGAGATCCGCCAAACTGGAGGAGAAAACTCGACAGTTTAGGGAGTCGTCATCCCCCAAGACCAACATCCTCTGGACGTAATGTCGGAGGTGAGCCGCAGGGTCCGAGGTTCCGTCATACAGGGCGAACCTCGGGACGCTGAACTTCTCGGTGAGTGAGTATTTTCTTTTCTCCCTAGAGAAAGGAGACGCGCCAGTGTCCTCAGCTTCAAAGGCGCTATACTGGTCTCGGATGATACCAGCAGTCTCCATATTCTGGCGGATCGTCTGCTTCACCTGCCGGTCGATCCACTGCTTCAATTCTTCATCTTCCGATACCTGGCGCTGCTTCTTCGGTCCTTCACGCACATGATTGCTGCTGGAGCCTTCTTCTCCGTGGTCTCGGTCGCGCCTCTTATTATTGAGGACGTGCCTAAGTCTCGCCCGTAGTCCAGGCGCCTGGGTGGTGGACTCCGACCCTGTTTGTCCTCGAGCTGTTGCTTGAGCTGCTGGATAAGCTCATGCTGCTCCTGGATGAGGCGGTTCTGAGCCCTGATGTCATTCAGGCGGGGGTCTTCGTTTTGCTTGAGGCTGACTTGATGGTGTGACTGCGATCCAGCCCGCGCTGACTTTTCACGTGGTTTGGTGACCGACTTGTCGCCTTGCTTGGCCCACTCATGGCTATGGCGGGGCTGTTCCGGAGGTGGGACGTCGCGAAGGGAAGGCATGGTCAATCCCCTAGACCGTGACTGTGTCCGGATCGTGGGAGACCTCCCTCCTGACCTCCTTTGTTGAGGGGGTGGAGGTGGGAGATTTTGCACCAGCGTAGGCTGTATGGACAGAGCCTTGCCTTTGGAGGGTCCTTTACCATTTCTGGTTTTTGGAGGCATGGTGCTTACAAGCTTTTAGTTCAGCTTCCCACAGACGGCGCCAAACTGTAGGCGGTAAAAACGACACCTACTTAGATTGAGATGAGATTGAGATAAACTTTTTAGGACAGGGAATACTGAACGCCAAGAACCTGAAAAGGAAGGAAGAAAAAAAAGGCTAGAGTCAGAGCCCTTGGCTGCCGTGAGCCGAAGGCGCTCCGATGCCTGAGTTAGTTCTGAGAAAACTAAGCAGTAGGAGGAGGGAGGGAATGAGACGATGTCGAGAGTATTGTGAGTTGCGTACCTCTATGAGGCCGATCCCAAGTGTATATATGTGGGCATTCCTCGTTCATTCTCTCTGTGAGTGGGGGTAGGTGGGGTGAGGTCCCATCGATCCTTACCCTGACAGGCAGCAGTAGGTGAAAAGGCAACATCCCATCCTTACTTTCCACGCCTTCAGTCAATTGATGTAAAGGGCTGATAAAGCTAACTTCTTATCGCCTTAAATGAGCGATCATATCGTCATAAATGAATGCTCATATCTGTCAGGGCGCGCCGCATTTCCCGGAGGAAGGTGGCGGCCCACTCTGCCTTCAGCATTTTGGTCCGAGACCAAGAATGGCTTGGGCGCGCTGTGCTTTTGTGCTGAGCTGGCATTCACGCCGAGCTACCGAGCCGTACTGCCGTGCTGGTACTTTGACCTAGTTGCCGAGCTGACGGGCTATGACTACAGAGGCCGAGGTGATCAGCGAGTCCTATTGTAATCCTTGCTTAGTTTCGTCATTACGGTGTTTTACCCACACAGCTAGAATGCATGCAATCCAACATTCAACCAATTAAGTTTGAGATGGGGTGTGCCACTTTGAAATATTCATTTGGTCAGATCCATTAAATCCATTAAACATCATCTTTATCATTACCCGTTAATGAAAGCGTCATCCCTTACAAGGGATCAAGAAGAGAGAATTACATGAATTAAAAGAATATGGCAGCATCATAGCCGGAATTTCCCAATCGAAACTGGGTGCCTCATTTGAGATGGGTGATTACAGTATAATGAAAATTGCGTGCCTCATTTGAAATTGGTCGTTACAGTGAATATACTTCCACGAGTTGGAGGAAGGAGGGAGAAGAAAAGCGGGTGGGTGGGAAGGAAATAACAGACATTAAAAAAAAAAAATTACTCTTATTGCTTTCACAAGGGTAATTTTCTCATTTTATTTTATTTTTATTTATTTATTTATTTTTATAAAAAGCTGTTAGTGATGAAGAGAAAGGAATTGATTGAAAGAAATAAGTAAAATCTTTATACTTTTTTGAAATGCTCAAATATTCTTTTATATACTTTTCTCAAAATGGGCCAAAAGCTTGATACTTTTTTGAAAACTTCCTAATTAAAAATCTAAAATCCTATTGGCCAACTCAACACTATACGAGCCTATCCAAGGAACTTCAAAATTCCCAAATACAGTGGAATTCCTTGATTATCCTTTATACTTAAGGATCCATAAATCTCACCAAAAAGCAGAGTGATTGAATTTTCAAAAATCGACTTCGAACTTGTTTGGTAAATTAACTCTCCCAGTGAAGTGTGATGAATAGTCATTTTAAAAGATAATAAAAAAAAGGAGGTCAAGTAAAAACTATTATATTTAAAAAAAAAACTTCCACTTTTTAATAAACAAAAAAAAAAAAAAGTTACTTTATTATGCCACTAAATGACAAAAAACTATCAACCTTTTAAAAAAAAATAACAAAAATTATATTTTTATATCACTAAATGACAAAAATACATCAACTTTTGATTTGACCCTTTGTCTCCTTTTGTTCTCTTAATTTAACCTTTATCACTTCTTGCTACTTTCCTGCCCATCACATTGCACCACAATCTAAATTCTAGAAAAGAAAAATCCCAATCCTCACTACAAGAAGAAAAATCTGAAAAAGCGAAAAAAAAAAAAAAAACATAGGATGCCAAAATCCATAAATACAGAGTGATTGAATTGACTGAATATTTAAAATTCGACTAGGCACCTATTTGGTAAATTCACTTTACTAGTGAAGTGGGATGAATAGTCATTTCAAAAGAAAATAAAAGAAAGGGGTCAAATAAAAACTATCATATTTATAGAGATATTTCTACTTTTTAGCAAAAAAATAAAATAAAAAAATAACATTTTTATGCCATTAAATAACAAAAAATCATTTATTTTTTAAAATAAATAAATAAATATATTTTTATACCACTAAATGACAAAAACGCATTATAATTTGACCCATTTTCTCTTTTTAGTCTCTTAATTTAACCTTATCACTTGACTTGCTACTTTCCCGCCCATCACATCGCACACCACAATCTAAATCCTAGAAAAGAAAAATCTCAAAAACCCTGAAAAAGAGAAAAAATTAAATAAATCACAGCATGCAGAAAAACATCATTAATGCTCACCACAAACCAACATCAAACCTCCAAAACACAAAACCAGAGGAAATCTTGACACGTTTTCCCTTTTACAACTTTACAACTATATACAAATTCGTTCCAACCCTTATTTGCAGATCCAAATCCTCGTATTTCACAAAGTCCTAATCCACCATCATCATTCATCATTCATCATTTCCTTCCCATCATACGTGCGAAATCCTCAAAGCACACGAACCCCTTCTCACCCCCATCAACCCCCACTATCATGCGCTGGCAATCCTCTAACGTGCACCGCTCATCCCCAAGCGCCGTATACACTCTCAACAGCTCCTCCGCCGATATCTTCCCATCCCCATCCGAGTCAAAATACTCAAATGCCTCCCGCAACTCGCTCCCCTCGGCCGACCTCGGCGCGCCCAGCTCCTCCAAGCTGACGCACCCGTCCCCGTCCGGGTCCGCTGCCTCCGCAAGCATCAGCACCAGCTCCTCCTCTGTGAGCGGCTCCAAGCCGAGCCGGTGGAAGAGAACCTCCAGCACTTGACGCGAGATCTTTCCATCGTAGGCGTGGGACCAATCCGAGTCTTTGGATATAAGGACGCTTTTGGGGGTTTCCGAGGAAGATAGAGTACTGGAAGAGCTCGAGCTCAAGCTCGATCGAGAAAGTGATCGGGACTTCTTCCACCCAAAGAAGAAGAAGGCTCGGAAGCTGAACTTGGCTTTCATTGAAATAGTGTTTACTAGGAATCTGAAGGAAATTGTAGAAGGAGAGAAAGAGAGGGAGATTTGAAGAAAAATGAAGGTGGTGAGTTGGGGTTGTTAAAGGGATTTGGAATGGTAAGCTTCCAGGAAGGTTCCTCTTGGAAAAAACTACATTTTTTTTTTTTTTTTTGGTTGATACACACCTGACCTGGCCCCCTACTCAGCCACAGTTGAGTTGAGTAAGACAGAGAGGGAGGGTTGAGCTTCGAGGAAGGTTCGAGCTTTGGAAAAACCTACATTTTTTGTTTTTTATTTTTATTTTTGCAAGTAGACTACATTTTTTTTTTTTTTTTGGTTGATATGTACACCCATGCAATGCAAGATTAAAAAAGAATGGCACTAATATTAAAGTTTTTGAGAGTGACATCTCAAAGTTTAGAATTCTAATAATAAAATAAAAAAACTTTTGCTTCATGCACGAGAACTAATATTGTTAGAATCCAAATCCTCAAAAGTTTGTTTTCGAGGAGTGAAAACCCACATTAGGGTCCACTTATTGAAAATTCTAGCCGTTTAAATGAATGCCCGACCACTTGTATTGAGTACCATAACATTGATCATTTGGTTAAAAGCGTGGTTAATGAATGATTATCAATGCATACGATCACATTTTTAATCAAATAACTGATCCTATGGTGTGACCATAGCCTATTACGACACGTTTGGTAAACATCACGCAATGGATTCCTCCTGTTTTCCTTGATTGTGTAGAAAATCTAGGTTCGGTATTGAGAGGAAAATGGTAGTAAAGATTTTCAAGATCAATGGAATGAAAGAAAGTGGAGTCACAATGGTCATGGGTGGTACTATTTTGGTCCTACAATCAAGAACTGAAGCATTAATAATGTTTAAAAGGCCCAAACTGTTATGTGATCAAATCTCAATAGTTGATTCCTCATAGATTTTGAGATATTGACAAAAAGGTCAAGACTGCTGGATTGCAATTCCTAAAATTTTATAGCACCATTTGTAAAATTCGAACCATCAAGTCTCTTCAAAAGGCCTAAATAGTGCATTATTTTTTTTTCAATTTTTTTATACAGAAAATACCTATGGGCCACAAATCATGATCCAAACTGTGCATCATTTCCAAAAGACCAAACATGGTTAAGTGCTCAAACTTCAGACGTTGATTTGTTGTGTATATCGAGATATTTACAAGAAAGTCTAGACCCTAAAATACCAATTTTTTTATTCCAATGGGCCCCCTTTGCACGATATGATCTGCTTAGTCTCTATTGAGAGATAAAAACGGCTATGGGTTGAAAGCTCAACTCTTAATTTTTCATGAATCTTGAGGAATTTGCAAAATAAAAAACAAACAGAAGAAGAAGACTTGTAACCATTGGATCATACATCCAATATATAATAGGAGTCATCTCTTTAATAACTTGAAATTCTCCCTAGAAATTTTCTTTGGAGATATCTTAGTTCTAGGAGAACGAGGGAATTCTCCAAAAAGAGGATTCCTCTCTGTTTTTCAATGTGTTGTTAAAGTAAATTTTGAAAAAATCTCAAATAGCGGTAGGGCGTTCATTATGAGTAGCTCATATATTTAAATGGTTTGGATTTCGACTTATTCAACTCGTAATTTTTCTAACCCAGCCGAACTCATATCATTACTAATGTGATTTCATTAAGAAATGCTCTTTTTATTACTTGCCTATGACAAATCACATTGATTGAATTGTTAGGGGAAGAAAATTGAATGATCACTACATATAAAAAATCATTTTTAATTGAATGATCACTGCATATGACTTATGATGGAAAGCACGACTATTGTTTTCATGTGCCTGTTTTTGTCCTTGCACATGTCGGGGCAAGAAGTTAGCGGGTGGGGCCCAAATATAATGACTGGCACTTGTGATGCGGGCTCAGATCCTCAGATTCACTTGCCGCACATCTATTACAGCTGCGTTATTGACTACTGGACGCAATTCCATACACTGTGGGCCGCTCACTGGAAGTAAAGAAGAAATAAAAGCGTCTGGTCTTCTCGTACATTTGGATAACACTAGCGGGCGTTTTGTAGGGACATTTGGGATTTGTTCAAGCATTTATCATCAAATCAAAGGAGGACATTGTTACTGGCGAGTCTGGAGAGCTGTTAAAACGACACGCAGGGCTTCTCCTCCCATATCCGTTTTCTTTATAAAACTTCCCTGTGCACACCGTATTATTTTTTAAAATGAGCTGGCTCTTATAAGCTCAAGTTTAGGATAAGATAAGCTTAAATATATTGTGGCCCACCTAGAGACCCACATGGAGATGGAGATGGAGATGGAGGGGATTTTAAGGACTCCTTGGATCATTCTCTCTGCAAAAAATCAGCCTCAACTATGATTTCTATCATCTTTATATGGGCCCAAAAGTTTAATTGTCAACGGTCCATTTGAATCGATACATAGTCGATCCAACGGTTTAGATAATTCGGATCTAACCGAAAGGTGGCAGACATGTACAATTTAGGGGAATCATGTGTTTGGTCCATTTGGTTGAACCAAAGATGGACCCACAAGCATGGAGCTTACAAAATTTTATCCTAAGCTTAAGCTTAGGAGAGCCTTGCTCTTTTTAAAATATCATTCTTTCCCCTCTCAATTCACTCCCTTTCTTTCCCCCTCTCCATCACTCTAATCGCCCTCCCTCTGTCTCCCCTCTCTTTCGCCTTGTCTCTCCCCCTACCTCCCACCCTCCCACCAACACATCCACCCCAACCCCCTCTCTTTCTCCCCTCCCTCCTACCCACCCACCCTCTCTCTGCCCGCCCCCCTCTCTCCCTCTCCCTCTCCCTCTCCCTCTCCTTGCCGCCGCCCTCCCCTTCCCGCTGCCCTCCCCCACTCTCTCCCTTTTTCTCTCTCCCTCTCCCTACTTCCCCCTCCCCCCCTTCAGCGGTGCTGCCAGAGGGGACTATGGTGGCTGGGCTGGGAGTTAGGGTGGGGGTACGTGGGTGAGTGTATAAAGAAGGGGGTTGGGGTGGATGTCATTTTAAGTAATCTCACATAAGGACATATTGGTCATGATGAAAAAAAGGGCTGTGGAAGGAGAAGCTCTAGCTGTGGCATTAGCAACTCTCTATTGGTGTCAAGAGAGCACACGCACATGGAAAAAGAAAGCTCACACAGTAGGAAAGAGAGCCCACACACCGTCGAAACAAAAACCTAGACATGTGGGAAGTGAGTTGCAAGGTGAGATGTGGGGTTGCCAACCAACTGAGCAACCCCTTTTCTCGTTTCAATTGATTTATTAAAGCTTCTTTGGCATCTCTATCCATATGAAATCCACCCAATTGAAATATATCTATTTTAAATAATAGAAAGTTTTCAGGCCCTAGACTATTTGATATGTCTTATTAAGAAGCAAACTTATTATATTGGAAAAGTTATTTGGACAAAGTTGACTTGAAATAAAAGTAGCAGAGAGAATTTTTTTTTCATAAAATGCCAATCCACTGATAGCTTGGTTGGTGAGCCATCTCACTCTCATAGAAACAACCAAGGATCAACTATAAGAGGCCAACCCAATTGCACGATAAGGGTGGAGTCGTTGGCGAATTAACGAGCCTACTATTATGGTGGGATGATCTAGAGTAGGACACTTTACAATAATTGGCAAGAGTAGTCTCCATCTTACTTATTAGGTTGTAGGATCAAGCAGGAGTTATCAGCATATTTTATTTTCTTGTTAGTCATAATTATCTCATAATTTTCTTCCTAGTTAGTAATAATTATCCTTGATTGTAGAGATAAAATCCAATTAGTTTCTATCCATGTAATTAGCAATTTTTATTTATTTATTGTGGATTAATGAGAAAGATATCAGAAAATAATTCCCCAATATTCTGTGCTTGCACAAGGAGGCTGTCCAACCTCGAATTGGACGATCTATCTCTCTTTTCTCTTTTGGTTCTTATCCATCAACCCCTAGCTATAATTGTTGATAGTGAGGGACTTGGGTGAGTGTGTGAGTACTCACAAGAGGAAAAAAAAAAAAAAAAGAAAAGAAAAAAGAAAGGGGGTCATAAAGTAAATATCGCATAGGAAATCAATCATATTATTAAAAGTAACATGGGTAAATTTGTCATACGTAAACAAAAGTATTCAATTGCTTTAAACATTCAAGTCCATTTAAAAAAAAAAATCCAGTTACTTTAGAAAATGAAGGCTAAAAAGGGTCTTCTATTTGAATTGTGCATCTATATGAATTCTGCCAAACCGTCTAAAACATTCAGAATATCTATTT
Organism: Persea americana; assembly: GCA_029852735.1. Classification (NCBI taxonomy): domain Eukaryota; kingdom Viridiplantae; phylum Streptophyta; class Magnoliopsida; order Laurales; family Lauraceae; genus Persea; species Persea americana. The sequence goes on from CM056811.1 coordinate 26,511,593, forward strand.
TTATAAGTTCTAAGTCAGACAGATACAAAATGTAGTGAGAGGTGACAACTTCGATTTTTCACATTTGGACTCGATTGGAAGCCTAAGAAATTTGTTGTAAGTCCAACCAACCCTATTCAGAGTTGGGTTTATGTATCATAGCTTTTACATCAAAATATATCTTAATATTAGATAAAAGTAAGGTAAGTTCTGGGAGTCGAGAACATGTGAGGATTGGACTACAGAGAAATTCATGAGGATCTTTACAGGAGACCACTTTTTAAAATCTAAATAAAATTGTAGATAGCTTCCTCTTTGTATATATAGTGTAATCTCACCATAGTAGGAGTTAGTCCCTGTTAGATTAATCATGCCTAGAACACATAAATAAAGTGTTGGGGCTCCAATATCAATTGTTGGGGATTATTTAGCCCATCAACATGCACGACCAATCACAACTACAAACAATCCACATGGTATATAGATTTATGTGGTTCGTCTAACTCACCTACTTCTATGGGGCTATTAGTATTTCACTGTATAGGAACTGGGCAATTCGCTGTAAGGATTCCAAACCTTCTAACACTTAGCGTATTCTGTTCCTATAGGTCTCAATCTTGCTTTCACATCTGCCCCCACGTGATTCGGAACCACGGGAGAGAGAATTCTCGCCTCTTTCACTCTGAGTCTAAGGTTACCGATAATATAAATATATATAATCTATGCTTACTTCACCCCCGAGAAAGCCCAAATACAATGACCAAAACACCCTTGACTCTGAACCTAGTCATCGGTCAACCTAATAAACTAATCCTGTCTAACTGGAATATAGGACATAAACCCAACATAAAGTGTGTGTGTGTGTGTGTGTGTATGTATATATATATATATATATATGAATGTTCATATGCATCTTTCCCTCACCATAAAGTGAGTGACACTTCCTTTTTTGTACATAAAGACAAGGAAGTGTACATTTTCAAGTATATAGGGTGAGGTACACTTCCTTGTCTTTATGTCCAAAAAGGAAAGTGTCCCTCACCCTATGGTGAGGGAAGGATGCATGTGAACATTCCCCATATATATATATATATAAACCTCACGTTCTCTATGCCTAATCAATTAAACATTGGGGGTTGCCAATACACTCATAGATGAGTGGTGTTGACACCTTAGTATCACAAACATGCTTACAGATTGATCAAGTTCAAAGTATCACTCTTGAGCTGTAGTCCAACTTAGAAGAAACTGGAGTCCTCCTAAAAGAGGGGTATATTTATTGTGTTTCTTAAAGGGGATTGGCATGGTAAGCTCTGAGGAAGGTTCCTCAAGAGATTGAGCTTTGGAAAAAATTACATTTTTTGCTATTTTTTTGGTAAGTAAACTACATTTTTTTGTTGATACACACCCATGCAACGCAAGATTAAAAAAGAATGGAGGACTAACATTAAAAAACATTTAGAGTGACATTTCAAATTTTAAATTTAAATAATCAAACGAAAAAAAGTTTCTGTAACGACCTGAGCCCGCTCTCCATATGATGTTGTCCGCTTTGGCCCACATGCCTTACGGTTTATTTTTGGTGGGCCTTAACCCACAAAAAGCCCTCATGTACAGTTATGGTTGGGTCACACACATATATACCAAAGATCAGAACTAGCGTGTTTCCAATGTGGGACTTGTGCACCACTGCATACCTGGTCCTTAAGAGTTTCCCCTGCATTCTCTATCTAGGCAGATGCTCGCGGACCCAACGCCCTTCTACAAGGGGGCCACAGGCGTGACATACTCCCCCATCTGAGAACAGAGCCGTCCTTGGCTCTGATACCATCTGTAACAATTTGGGCCTGCTCTCCATATGATATTATCCGCTTTGACCCACATGCCTCACGGTTTTGTTTTTGGTAGGTTCCAACCCACCAAAAGGCCTCATGTGGAGTTAATGTTGGATCACACATATATACCTGATATCATGGGCTATTGTGACACAGTGAATCCTTTTATCCACCCTCAAGCTAAAATCCTAGGTTTTGGCTCTATGGTGGGCTTGGAAAAGCAGGAACGACTTGATTTTTAGGGGTATTAGTATTAGAATTCAGCCTATTCACACGATCATCTTGGCCCAAAAAAAAAAACAAAAAAAGGATTATTGACTATATAGGCAAGTTACAAAAAGATAGCCAAGGACCATCAACCCCTAGCATTTTAGTTTGAGGAGCCCGAGAGGCACAACTAAGGTATTTTCCGACACCTTAGTCAGAGCAATGGATGGGAAAACAAGCTTTGGATTTGCTATTGGATTGATGGTTTGGGTGCATGCAGGATCACTTTATGGTCCATCTTATGTGCTTTGAAGGCAGCTTCTGTGTGAGGACTCTGCTACATTCACCTTTTTGGCAGATGCCCTTCCAAGTGGTTCGTGCTATTAATGGGTCGCCAGATTGGTCTATCCAACCTCTTCTGCTTGATATCAAATTTCTGAGCACGGAATTTGAGGATTTTTCCTTCTCCTATATTCCTAGGTCTGTTAATGGTTTTGCTCATGAATTTGCCAAAATCTCATGTGCAAGGTAGTTTTGTGGGTTTGGGAGGTGATATATTGGTGTAAAATCTCGTATAACTTGTTTATTTTCTTAGCTCTGGTTTTACCTTTTTTTTTAGAGGCATTCGGCGACGGGCTTCTGAACATTTCACTTTATACCATTAGATCTACAATATTTTTTCATAATGTGATAGTTCATTTTTCTAAATTTGAAAATATAAAATGTCTAATTTATCCTTTCTTCAAAATCGTATCACACGATTAGTGGGATATGCCATTACTAATGGTCAAGTACCATTTAATTTATCACAATTAATGAAATCCCATTAATGAGATTTTCAAATAAATTCTAAAAAAAATATAAAAAAGTTCCAAAAAACACAAATAAATTCAAAAGAACTCAAATAAATTTCAAAAAACACAATAATTTCAAAAACCACAATAAATTTCAAAAGAACGCAGAGAAATTTAAAAAGAAGCAAATAAATTTAAAAAGATCCAAATAAATTTTAAAAAATATAAATAAATTTCAAAAGATAAAATCAATTTCAAAAGATCCAAATAAATTTCAAAAAATTTAAATAAATTTCAAAAGACATAAATAAAAATAAAAAATGAAAATTTTTTTTTGCCAAAAAACCAAGTATTTTGTCAAAACTCAGTTAAATTTATTTTAAAAATAAATTTCAAAAGACAAATAAAATTCAAAAACACAAATAGATCTAAAAAAACTCAAATAAATTTGCAAAAAACTCAGATAGATTTGTTCTAAACTTAGATAAATTTGTTTCAAAACTCAGATAAATAGCCAAAAAATCAGATACATTTGTCCAGAACTCAGATAAATTTGTTCCAAAACTTAGACAAAAAGCCAAAAACTCAGATAAATTTGGCTAGAACTCAGATAAATTTGTTTTAGAACTCAGATAAACTTGCGCAAAACTCAATAAACTTAGCAAAAATAAAAAACTCAGATAAATTTGACAGAAACTCATATAAACTTGTCAAAAACTCATATAAATTTATTAAAAACTTAAATAAATTTGACAAAAACTCAGATAAATTGCATAAAAACTAAGATAGATTTGCCAAAAATGATATAATAGCCTTGCTGCATTCCTTCTTTAGCGATGGCACAACAACTTCTATGCAGGACAGCGAGAAGCTCCTTCTTCGAAGATGGCGGTCGATTTATGCAAGTGAGGATCTTCCTCGGCAAGTGTAAGGAAATCTTGGAATCCTCTATTTTGCGATGGTTCCGGTTTCCGCAGAGATTCTGGTATCTATAAGCCTCTTCAAACAACAACAAAACGCAGAAGTCCAGATCCTCGTGCTTCTTCTTACTCTCCGGCCAAAGTAAGGTGGCGCAGAGCGATGGCGAAGGGCACGGTTGTGGATTCCAGTGGCAACCCTCTTTTGTTTTTGCAACGGAGTCCAGCCCAACTAGACGATTTTTGAAAGATGGGGAACGGAAGACTTGGAATTTTGAAAATTTAAAATATGCCTAATAAGTTGAAATGGAAAATTAGTTATGGAAATTTATGATGTGGACCTCTCGCCAAAATATGTCTATCTATATGAACTACAGACCTTAGAGAAAAAGTTGGTGGACTGGAGGCTTTACAAGACCGTGATGGGAACCTCTCACTAATTATCCCTTTTTTTTATATCCCTCTTTTTTTAGTGAAATCCTCTTTCTAGAGAGAAAGAGAGAGAGAGAGAGTCTCCATTTTAGCAAACCCCAATCCTAAAAACTCTTGCATTTTGCATGTGGACAGAGTCCAAATTCCTGTCGTTAGCGAGCAGTACTAGTCAATGACCGTGGTGCTTGTTTTCTCATTGGGAGGTAGGAGCGTCGACAAAGAAGCTGGGAAAGTCCACGGGGCTTATCCGATGCACAGCCGAATTTGTATAAACGACGAAACATGGAAGGAATTAAAGAAATGACGTCTTTTCCACTTTTCCTGCAACTGCTGCCCACGGTTTCGAAATCTAAACAAACGGCCATTCTGTAGAAATGTGTGCTGAGAATAAGACCATCATGGAAAACCATCATCCATAATCACTGGAGTCCACTTCCCCACTTCTAATATTCAAAATCGCTCAAAATGAACTTTGATGATCTTTACATAAGCTTTGGACCAAATTTTACTTTCACTGTAGTTGGACCTACGGAAAATTTGATCATGTGTCATGCTTAAAATAAAACGAAAGAAAATTGAGCAATGCTATATGGACCAACTCCATATTTTCCAGCCTGAACCTTTGCCCGAATTGCATTGTAATGGCATATTTACCCTCAAATGGCCTTCACTCAATCACTCAAATGTCTTTTCATCTTTTTATTTTAGGAATTCGGGCTCCCGTTCAGGCTGGGAGTAGGTCCATATAGCATTTTTCAAGAAAATTCCATGTGTAGCAGGTGACTCGTCTTAGACTGATGTTAATGCATAGAGGTTTGAGTGGCTTTGATTACTTGGGTGGGCCAGTTTTAATGAGTTCATGGGGCTCGATTGATAGAATTTTATGCAACAGTTCTCGATTGGAACAAAAAAATTGCAAATATCTTTATTAAGATACTAAGGAGAATAATATGCTTTGATAGCTTCAAAATTTTCTTAAGTGATTTAAGACCTGAGAGTTAGTAACAATGTTGGAAATATCTTTGTTAGGATAATATGGAGATAATGCTTGGAAAACATCAAAATTTTCTTCTATCAAGATATTATCGTGTAAATACCATCAAAATAAAATTAGAAGATAGAAATATAGCAACAATATTATATACATGATTTGATGCGGAGGTAACAAAATAAATTAAAAGAACAAAAAGATCAGTAGAAGGAAGTGCTTTGCATGATGGGAAAGAACTAATTACAGATAGATTCTTATAGTTTTCTAAGTAAAAATATTGCAACGTCTGTAAAGTACTGGTTAATTTCGCAATATAAGAGACTAATAATACCATATCATAGTGATAAGAATCCAACGTATTAACCGATATTTGCAACATGAGTTGGCTCCTGCACCATCAAAGGTCCCAACCAGATTGCGTGAGTCTAGTTCAATAAATGGAACACGAGTGAAAGTGTGATATATTGGTGTAAAGCTTGAACAAGACATTCCAGTGAAAATGTGAAATTTTGGTGAAAATGTGTTGTGGTGTGCCCCACGAAAACCCATGTCGTGAAACAAAAAAAAAGAAAAAGATATTGGCCGATCTTCCTTACATTTTTGCCTATGAGGCTCAACTATGCTTCAGGTTGTTTCATAGTCTACATAAAAAACCTACAAAAGAACTTGGGAGGTGTTTGGCAATTAACTAGTTACAGTAAAATAAAGTGAATTCATACAAGAAATGATAAGGGGTCATATTAAAAGTATACAATTTTAAAATTTCTTCCCAATTTTTCAAGAAAGTAAAAATAGAACATCATTTCTCCACTAAAAGACAAAAAGCTCTACTTTTTTATACAAAAAGTCAAAAAGATTTCATACCAAACAACTAAAAACAAAACACCATCATAACATTTTATATTTTATTCTCTCTTGATTTGATGCTTCACTTCACCATACTTCTGTTATTTGTTTGGCTCAATTGAATAAATAATAAATAAACCGGGCTCCTGTATTGCCCATGTTCTACTGTGATTAGAAGTAAGTCATTATCATAGGTCTACTGTGATTAGAAGTAGTGTTTGGGTGTAACTGGGTATTGGACTGATATTATAAATAGAGACTAAGGGTCTCTATGATGTACAACCATTCTTCTGATTACATAGTGAATTCTCCCGTCTTCCCCGTGGACGTAGGCCAAAAGCCGAACCACGTAAATCTCCGTATTCTTGTGTGTGCTTGATCTCTCTCCTCATAGGCCCTAGATCGCAACAAACTGGTATGAGAGTGTTGCGCGTGATCGGAAGAGATTCGACGGATCGGATTTCGGAGGGCTAGAGTTGTGGCTGCGTGATCGACGGATTAGATCTCAAGATTGAGATAGTATTTTCTGGATCGTGCAGAGGGAGATCGTCTGACCTCGGAGGGCCACACAATTTGTTGAGACAGGGAGATCAGATTGGAGAACAGCTTGGGTTCGGCCTTTGTGGAAATTGCAGATCGATCGGATTGAAGGAAATCTGGTCTCACCGGAGAAGAAGGAGACAGCAGAAAGGGCGGTGATCCTCGGCTAACATCGCGTGGTTTCGCCGTCTGTCGTCGGTGACGTGCGCGATTTGAAAAATCGCTGGGCAGACGATTTGTGCCTGCGTGTCTCATTAGACGTGAAAACCGCCACGGACAGTACCGCATCGCCGGAGTCGTTGCCGTGGCCACAGCGCTTCGCTCACCGTTGCTGTCGCCGCACCCCACCTGGCCGTGGAAAAAGAGGCGTCTGGGTCGGTTCCGTTGGATTCTGTCCAGAAGCATTGTTGGCGTGTTCTGAAGGAGAATCGCTGCCGTTACGTGTCGCCGGTACTGATCGGAGGAAGAAACAGGGCGCTGATCGGAGGAAGGACCTGGCCGTTCTTGCTGTTTGAAGTTCAGGACGGTTTTGGGTGGTTTTAGGTCCGGCTGGGCCCCACCACGCCGTCTTCGCCCATCGCCGGAGTCTTCGCCGTCGCTGCATGTCACCGGAGGAAGACCGCTGCCTGCGCTGATCGACGGATTGGTGTTCTGTTGCAAAACAGAACAGTTGAAGAAGAAGAAGAAGGTGGGCTTGGTTCTGCAGTAGTTCCGGGCCAGTCCAGGTCAGGTCAAGCCTGACCCGTTTCAGAAGCCCGTTAGCCAGTCCAGGTTGGGCCAGTGCAGGTTGACCCGACCCCCTCTGCAGAAGCCCAGAAGCAAAGTAAAAGGCGCTGACGTCAGCAGATTCGTCCGGTTAAAGGCTGTTTGACCAAATCGAAGGCTGAAAATTGTTTTCGCGATATCTTGACGATCCGGAGTCCGATATGAGATCCGTTTGAACCTACGGACTCGTTGCAAGCAGATTTACGCTGTTGTGGAAGAAGATTGGTTGTTTAGTCGTCAACAAAAGAGATTGACTGATCGGAGCTCATAAACTTATTTCTGCGATATCTTAGCCGTCCAGAGTCGGATTTCAGATCCGTTTCTTCTAGCGTGCTCGTGGTGATCAGATCTACACAGTTCTAGTGAAAGATTCGCGGAATGGCAATGAAGTTTGACATTGAGAAATTCGATGGAAATAATGACTTCGGTCTTTGGCGTCTGAAGATGCATGCTTTGTTGGTCCAGAATGGGTTGCATAAAGCTTTGAGGGGAAAGAATGCTCTATCTGAAAAATTGTCAGATGAAGAGCATGATGAGTTGCTGGAAAAGGCGTATGGTCGGATTCTGCTGTTTTTTAGTGATGGTGTACTGCGAAAGGTTGTTCAGGAAAAAACTGCTGCTGGTATATGGCAAAAGTTGGAGAACTTGTATATCACGAAATCTCTCACGAATCGCTTGTATCTGAAGAAGCGGTTGTTCACGTTACAAATGCAGGAAGGTACATCTGTTTCAACTCACCTTGATTCTTTCACAAAAGCTATTATGGATCTGGAAAATATCAATGTTGAAATTGATGATGAGGACCAAGCTATTATGTTGCTGTGCTCGTTACCGCCCTCATATGAGCATTTTGTTGATACCATGATGTATGGTAGATATACTCTATCCAAAGAGGATGTAGAGGCAGCCTTAAACTCGAAAGAGTTAAAGAAAAAGGTTGCAACTGACAATGATAGTTCAGGTGAGGGTTTGGTAGTACGAGGAAGAACAAGAGACTCCAGTAATAAGGGCAAATATAGATCCAACAGGAAAAACATTGAATGTTATTATTGCCATAAGAAAGGGCTAATCAGAAAAAACTGTCCCGAAAGGCAGAGGAAAGGGAAAGAAATAATAGAAGATTCGTCATCTAATGATGATTCAGTCAGTATTGCAGATGGAAGATCAGATTATGTTTCCGACAATGCACTTTCTGTGATTGAAAATGGTATTCGTCCTAAGGATGAATGGATTCTTGATTCTGGTTGTTCTTACCATATGTGTCCCAATAGGGACTGGTTTACCACTTATAGAGAAATCAACGGTGGTAGTGTCTTGATGGGCAACAATGTTGCATGTAAGACGGTTGGAATTGGAACAGTTAAAATCAAGATGTATGATGGAATCGTCAGAACGATGGCAGAAGTTCGGCATGTTCCTGATCTGAAAAAGAATCTTGTTTCTCTTGGTGCCTTAGACTCCGATGGTTGTAAGTTCTCAGCTGAAGGTGGAGTCATGAAGGTTGTGAAGGGTGCTCTGGTTCTTATGAGAGGCAATAGAGTTGGAAACTTATATGTTTTGTCCGGAAATACAGTTACAGGTGGAGCTGCAGTGTCTTCCTCAGATGACTATGAATTTGTCTCAACACGCTTATGGCACTTGCGCCTGGGTCACATGAGTGAGAAGGGAATGACAATACTGAGCAATCGGAATTTGCTATGTGGCACAAAGACAAGCAAGTTGGATTTCTGTGAGAGATGCGTCTTCGGGAAGCATCGAAAGGTTAGTTTCAAGACAAGTATTCATCGCACGAAGGTATCCTTGATTGTGTTCATTCAGATGTATGGGGGTCTTCTAAGGTTTATTCCAAGGGCGGGTCCCGGTTTATGCTGACTTTTATTGATGATTATTCAAGGAAAGTTTCGGTTTATACTCTGAAGACGAAGGATTAGACCTTTGTTACATTCAAGCGATGGAAAGAAATGGTTGAGAAACAGAGTGGCAGAAAGGTGAAGAAGTTGAAGACAGGTAATGGCAAGGAGTACAGATCGACAGAGTTTGAGAACTATTGCACGGATCATAGCATAGTTCGGCATTACACCACTACAGAAAATCCGCAGCAAAATGGAGTTGCAAAGAGGATGAACAGAACGATCTTGGAAAGAGCTCGTTGTATGTTGTTTACTATAGGATTGTCCAAGGACTTTTGGGCTGAGGCAGTAAATGCTGCAGGCTACTTGATAAATAGGTCTCCACACACAAAGATTGGTTGCAAAACACCGGAAGAACTGTGGTCTGGTAATCCAGCTGATTATTCTAACTTGAGGATCTTCGGTTGTCCGGCTTATGCTCGCATGAAAACCGATAAGTTAGAACCAAGGGCTGTTAAGTGCATCTTGGTGGGATATGCTCCTGGGGTGAAAGGATACAGGTTGTGGTGTACTGATCAAGATTCATCCAGATTTATCATCAGCAGGGATGTTACATTTCATGAGGATGCTTTACTCGAATCGAGAAAGCAGGTGGAGAGGACAGAAGTAGGTAGCAGCAGTGACACCGTTCAGGTGGAGTCCGACATCCTAATGAGGAAGGAGAGTGCATCCGACTCCTCCCGAGATACAGGGGATTGTCAGACTGTGCAGCAGATGCAGCAGATATAGCCGCAGATGCCGCAGACAGGTAGATCGCAGAGAGAAAGGAAACCGCCGGTTAGATACGGTTTCGAGGATATGACGACGTACGCGTCGACATCAGACAGTGGCCGTGATGATATGGTTGCATACGCATTGACGACTGAGTCTCTTGAATTAATGGAAGGGCTGGAAAGTAGTCAACAGGCAGCAACTATGACTGAAGAGATGGAGTCTCTTGATGAGGAAAATCAGGCCATCGGATGTAAGCGGTTCTACGAGGAAGATGAAGGAGCTTCCAGTGCAAGTAGAGTGCAGTTTAAGGTTCCTGATCATATATGCAGTTTAAAGAAATCATTGTACGGGTCGAAACAAGCTTTTGGACAATGGTACAATCGATTTGGTGCACTCATGAAGGAATGGTTTAAATTCAAGTTCAAGCATTGCTTGGACTTGATTGGTGTGCTCAGTACCTGAGTGCCCTAAGGGGCAGGTGGAGACGGTGAGACGTATTTAGTGTATGAGGATCAGCTTCAATGTTCGCCAAGGTGGAGATTTGTTATTTGTTTGGCTCAATTGAATAAATAATAAATAAACCGGGCCCCTGTATTGCCCATGTTCTACTGTGATTAGAAGTAAGTCATTATCATAGGTCTACTGTGATTAGAAGTAGTGTTTGGGTGTAACTGGGTATTGGGCTGATATTATAAATAGAGACTAAGGGTCTCTATGATGTACAACCCTTCCTCTGATTGCATAGTGAATTCTCCCGTCTTCCCCGTGGACTTAGGCCAAAAGCCGAACCACGTAAATCTTCGTGTTCTTGTGTGTGCTTGATCTCTTTCCATAGGCCCTAGATCGCAACAACTTCAATTCACTATACATCCAAATCGGTCCAAAGATACAGCAACTTCTTGAGCAATCCGGGGGGGGGGGGGGGGGGGGAGGGATTCATCATTCATCACATGTTTTATTCTTGAGATTTTTGTTCAACTTGTTATGCTTTGATTTTCTTATCTTTGTCAAGCTGTCTTTTGCATTACACGTGTTTAATGCTTTACTCCGCCAAATCATATTTTGATTAAGATGGTGGTACATATGAGCACTCGGATGGTTACAAATGGCAAGTCTTGCACATATGACCCATGGAAGTAGGTTCTTGGGGGAGATTGGAAAAATCACCCATTTTCCCAGCTTTAATAATAATGATCATCTCAATGTGGACTATGCATGTTACCCATGTTATTGGAACAAGGCCATTGATATATGTCGCCTATATCCTCTACTTCTCGCAACACCTCTATATAATAATTGGACCTTGTTCGACAAGTCCATGAAGATTGGGTGTTGTGTCCACATCCTCCCCACACGTTCATGCTTTGCATGATGGGAAAGAACTAATTACAGATAGATTCTTCTAGTTCTCTAAGTAAACATATTGCAACATCTATAAAGTACTGGTTAATTTCGCAATATAAGAGACTAATAATACCATATTATAGTGATAAGAATACAACATATTAACCGATATTTGCAACATGAGTCATTGAGTTGGCTCCTCCACCATCAAAGGTCCCAACCAGATTGTGTGAGTCTAGTTCGATAAATGGAACATGTAAGGATTTATGTTGTTGGCTAATTCATTAGGGACTGGACAAAACCAAGATTCTTATTTTGTGTAATTTCATTTAGAATGGACCATCCAAGAGTCAGGAGTCTTCAAAGAATAAAAGTCAGCTAGAAAGCAACAAGATTATTGAGTGGTCGCACGAGCGGACTCTTACCCGCTCGAGCGGTCCCTCATAGAACCTTCCTCGCTCAACCTGTCTTTCTGAGCGCTCGAGCTACTTCCATTATGTCTTCATGTTGTCCAAATAGAAGTTTGGCCGCTTGAGCAGACCATCTGGCCGTTCGAGCGGATCTGGACGTGAGAATTAGAAACTGCCCAAACACTCTCCTGTTTTGTCTCAAAGTTGCATTCCTGATTCTTGTCAATCTATAACACTTGAGACATGAAATTAGGCCTATATAAAGCCTTTATCTCTCTATTCAACGTCACCTCTCTATCAAGATAAAACCCTTGAGAGAACTTGAGAGATCCATCTTCCCTCAAGGCTATCATCTATAGTGCTGAAGATCAAAGCTTTGGTTATGCTCCATTCTACTCCTTCGAAGTAGACTCCTTGAAGACGGCTTCAAGGCGTTTGGTTCAAGTACGATGAAGGTGCACGACGAGTAAGTACGATAAAGGTGCACGACGAGTAGTCAGCAAGATCGCACAGTCCCTAAGTTGAGTTTTGATTGGGAAGGATTGTGAGTTACTTATAACTTTCTTTACATAGTGCTTGGTTGTCTGTTGGCCTAGACGATAAGGCCCGTGGTTTTTTCTCGAGTAGAGTTTTCCACGTATAAATCATGTGTCATTCTCTTTGTGTGGATTGCATGCTTAATCGGATCTAGGATTAACCACTAGTTTAATCACCGTAATTGAAATCTAGTAGTGATCAGTTGGTTGGGACCCAAGCCTGTGTTAAGGCCGAATTTTCAGAACACGAGTGAATGTGTGATATATTGGTGTAAAGCTTGAATAAGAGATTCCAGTGAAAATGTGAAATTTCGGTGAAAATGTGTTGTGGAGTCGTGAGTGTGCCGCACGAAAACCATGTCATGAAAAAAAATAGATATTGGCCAATTTTCCTTGCATTTTTGGCTGTGAGGCTCAACTATGCTTCAGGTTGATTCCTTGTCTACATCAAAAAACTACAAAAGAACTTTAAGATCCAGCAACTTCTTGAGTTTTCCTAAACCGATGTTTTATTCTTGAGATTTATGTTGAACTTGCTATGTTTTGATTTCATATCTTTATCAAGTTGTCTTTTGCATTACTCGTGTTTAATATCACTTTCATTGATTGGAGGTAGTCTACATACACATTGTTTTATAACCTTTGCATTATAACCTTTGCATCATTTACATGTGTGTGTTATTAGCCGGACAATCACTTTCATATCAGCCTATTGAATACTTCACATTATCTCTTCTCATGTTTGTTAGACACATTTGAGAGAGAAAAACCCTTAAAGCATTTGTAAAGATTATTGCAAAGCCTTGAAAAGCATTGTTATGATCTAGGGCCTAAGGAACACGCATTAGAGATCCGAAGACTGGATTTATGTGGTTTGGCTTTTGGCCTACGTCTATGAGAGAAGACAGAGAGAGTTTTCAACTATGCAATCAAAATAGGTTACATCATAAAGGTTCTCAGCCTCTATATATAATATCAATCCCAAACCCTAGTACACCCAAATCATACCAACTCCTAATCCTAGTAGAATTAGGGTGGTGCAGGGGCCGGTCAACCGAGACTATTAACCCATGCAATCAATACCACCGGCTTCTATTGAGCTATATAAGTCAACAATCTCCACATTGGCGAATATTGGAGCTGATCCTTACGAGACAAGACATATCTTACTGCCTCCACCTGCCCCTTGGGCACTCAGGTAACCGATCTCACCAATCGCAATGCGTGAACTTTATGTATGGAGTAGTTAATTTTGGTCATCATATTTACTGGATTGTATGCTGTAGCAACCTTTTTCACTACAATAGCACCATCGGCGATGACATCCCGAATGAAGTGTGCTCCGACATCAATGTGTTTGGTTCTTTCATGATACTTTGGATTTCTTCTCAGATCGATCACACTCTGATTGTCACAGAACACAATAGTTAGCTTCAATGGTAGAAAAGGCAGCAGTAGATTGCAATGCTGCCTTCCAACTATTAGCACTACTAGCAAAAGTGAAGACATAACATATCAATGATCTTCTTCTGTCTAAATCTCCAGTAAAATCTAGATCAACATACCCAAGAACACTTCAAGAAGTGTTGTTGTTTCTGTCAATAGTATTTCAACATCAATAGCACCTCTCAAGTAATAAAGTATCTATTTCACTGCCTGCCAATGGGCCTCCCTAGGGTTATCCATGTATCTGCTGACTACACCAACCGAGTGTGAAATGTTTGGTCTCGTACAGATAATGGCATACATGATACTCCCAACTGCACTATAGTGTAAGGAATGAGAGGTAGAGTCAGGGGGAGGGCGGGAAAGAGGGAAGGAGAGGGAGGGGTAGTTTAAGAATTATTTTTTTAAGAAAAGTAGGTGTGTGCAAAGTAAAAAGTAGTGTGCAGGTAGCATCTCTCATGATTTTTAACGACAATCCCTATTTTCATTAAAAGTTGGCATTGATTCACGTGTCTTTCTGAAACTTTGATATTGACAATGGCTTATTCTCTCGGTGTAAAAGCTCGAGCATGCTACATTAATGTAAAGGATGATGGTATGTTTTACTTTTTCTTTTTTTCCATGATTCTTAGATAATGTTATAATTTCTCGAACTTCAAGATTGGGATCGTGATTTCTCGACTTATATTATGTAAGTCCATCCATGTAGCTTCTATCTAACATCCAAACCAATAGAAATAATTATCACTCCTTAAAAACCTTTGTGAAAAAACTTCACTCCAATTAGAGTTACACCCCTTGTCAAATTGACTATGGTACATGATTATAATCATTGGCTTATTAGGAATAAGAATGCAGAATCAAGCCTTTTAAAAGAAATCGTGTTGATAAAATGTTGCCAAGATCAAAGACCATTAATTGAGCATCAAGAAATCCAGCTTTCACACGTTTTGTAAGTGATCAATGTGATTGGACCCAAAAAGAAAAGGGCAAGGGCCCACCATAGAAAAGGACATTTTGTTTAGTGGTTTGGATACATTATAAACCTGAAACCAATATTTTCTGGTTATCGGTCGATATCGCCGGATTCTTGGGCGATATTTTGGACTTTCTTATACCGGACCGATAAGACCGTAAATATCGTATCAGTGTCAGCCGGTATATATTGACTGATATTTTGAACCGCAGGTGGTGCAGAGGACAACCAAGCTAGCTTAGGTGGTCATGCCAACGTAGAAGATGGATGCCAATGATCTCTTCAAGAAGTTCGAGAAGAAGAGCCCACCAGAGTTCTATGGGAGTGAGGACCCAATGAATGCTGACGAGCTCATAGTCTAGCCGGAGAAGATCTTCGCAGTCTTTCAGTGCATCGGAAGGCAGAAGGTGTAGCTGACAGCCAACAGATTATATTCCAGGAGGTGGCAGACATATGGTGGACTACGGTTCAGGCCCCCATTGCGACTGTAGCTCACGAAGATGCTTGGACCACCTTTACGAAGGAGTTCGACGAGAAGTCCATCTCTGCTCACGTCAAAGCCCATAAACTGGAGGAGTTTGAGCGATTTGTGCAGGGAATAATGTCAATGCAGGACTACGAGTTTCATTTCACTTGATTATCTCGGTTTGCACCCATGTTGATCACCCTAGAGCAAAAGCAGATTAGGCGATTTCTTCGAGACCTAATGCGGTTATCTTTCCACAAGTTGGAGACACCAACCTTCCCACTTTTAAGGGGAATGTGAAGGACTTAACGGTTAAGGAAGCCCTCAAGGGAACAACAGCTCAAAGTCAAAGAGCAGCAGCAGCCCATTGTCCCCCCGACCCAGAGACAGTTTGCAGCACAGGCTCAAGCTATGAGGCAAAGATTTGGGCAGACCTCGAGCCAGCAGCGTGTTCATTGTGGAAAGAACCATGCTACAAACTGTAGAGCATGCTTCGAGTGTGTCCAATTCAAGCATCAGGTGCGTAGCTTCCCCAGCAGGAGTCGTCAGCCTCCAACCACTCAGGCTCCAGTCCCCAAAGCTCCTTTCGCACCTCAGCCTTTGAGGCAGGCAGCATCGTATAGGCTGTAGGAGCATTTTAGAGCACCAGTTCAACAACAACAGTACAGGGCCTCAGTTCCACAGCAACAGCAGTACAATTTACTAGCACCACCACAGTAGCAGAGGGGACATCAAAGGCCCTAGGGACAGCATTAGGGGCCTCAACAGGCAGGCAGGGTCATTGCTTTGACCAAGGAGGACACAGATGCCTCCGGAGACATCTGTAGTTAAAAGAGGACAAATGATTCCCAATCTCATTAGTTAAAAGCCACTCCTGCCTTGGTCAGGGCACCTACCAAATTGACACTCGTACGGCATTTTGATATTTATTTTTTACTCTTTCATAAAAAGGATCCTGCTAATAATCATTAATCCTTGGTAAAAAAAAAATAAACAGTATAGGAAAATGTTCTAAATTATAAATTAGGCACAAAATTCTAGCCTCTAATTGACTTGGGGATATAATAGGCACCAAGAGAGAAGCCTATAGGTAAAAGATAATTTACCATAAACTAGACAAAAAGGGAATGTTATGTGAAAGTCTAAAAAAGAGAACCCATAGAGTTGGACCACTTAATTGTAATGCTTATCGGTTCAGGTTTCATCCAATGTTTCAACTCCTTAAGCATAATCGTGCGTGAGGACTTACATTATGAAGCACAAGAGTCGAAGACTCTAGATATATAAACAGCATATCTGTAGATAAAATCATCAAAATGCAGGTACAATTAAAATCATATTGTGGTAGGTATTTCTCATAAGCATATCATGGAAAAGAGGACATCTAACTCTTTTATGAACCCATTACCAAAAGCACAAATGATTCCCAATCTCATTAGTTAAAAGCCACTCCCGCCTTGGTCAGGGCATCTACCAAACATGCCAGCAAGTCCACCTTTCGTGATGGACACAGTGCTCTTATTATAATTCAAAACAAGGAACTGAGACAATAGTCTTCTATTATAAACAAACTAATTGGCTAGTACAAAAGAAAAGAAGAAAATAACAGGACATAAAAAGGTAGATGAACCCTTGATAAATTAGAACTCCAGTGAAAGATCACAAAAAGCTAGATCAACTCATGATAAATTAAAAGAGACCCCTAGCTACCAAGCAATGAAACCCAAGAGGACTCCACAGACCCTATTTATCCATTCAAAAGGTAGATGAACCCATGATAAATTAGAACTCCAGTGAAAAATCACAAAAAGCTAGATCAACCCATGATAAATTAAAAGAGACCCCTACCAAGCAATGAAACCCAAGAGCACTCCACAGACCCTATTTATCCATTCACCATTGGATTCCACGCACGATGATCCCATCTAGCTCTCGTGCCCCTTTAGTGCAGAAGCCCAAATCTTCAAATGGAACCAACCATGAAACCTATTAGATGTCTACCTGCAGACTTCAAGAAGCCCCTCACATATCCAACTCAAATGTGATTCAGAATGTATAAATCGACTCATTTTTCAAAAAAATAAATAAATTTGAGAGTACAAAAGGACTATACTGACAAGCTTCAAACACCTCATAATTAGAATTGTTCTTGTAGCGCTGTCCTTTTCATTATGTTCTCATCCTGGTTTTCTTTTAATAAATGACTCTTCCATTAGCTTCTTGTAAGTTAATCTATGATGTTTATATTCAAAATAATAATAATAATAATAATACACTTTATAATATTATTTTTAAAAGGTGAACCCCAAACACCACAGTTACCACAATCAACATCATCATCATCATCAAAGCCTTTTCTCAACTATTTTGATATTGGCGTTTTTTTAATTTTATCAAACACACTAATTGTAAATTAGAACTTTAAAATTAGAGCTTCTATTTTAGACTTTAATCTATTTGGCTCTTATTAATTAGATTAGGGCTTCTAAACAACCCCTTAGTCTAAAATCTCAAGCCTCTTAAATGATTGCCCATGTTCTCATGCTGATCCATCCATCTGTGATTTGAATATTGGGTTACAAAAATCTGAGTGTCACCATTTAAGAGGATCGAGATTCAAGAGTGTTACAATTATTCATGATAAAGTAATCAAACACTAATCATATATATTCATAACAAATATTCTAAAGAAAAAAAACAAAAAAAGATATTTTTACTAAATTTCTCAAAACACTAAAGTCTAAACACCAAGAGATAAAGAGAGACTCTAAATTCTTCAATTAACCAGAAAAATTTTCAAAATTCCATCTAATCACATCTAAACAAAAGGAACCATCATATATTCATAACAAATATTCTAAAGAAAAACAAAAACAAAATCACAAACATTTATAGGATTATGAAGAAGATATTTTTACTAAATTTCTCAAAACAGAACTCCCAAAGTCTAAACACCAAGAGATAAAGAAAGACTCTAAATTCTTCAATTAACCAGCTAAAATTTCAAAATTCCATCCAATCACATCTGAACAAAAGGAACCAACCATGAAACGTATTAGATGTCTACCTGCAGACTTCAAGGAGCCCCTCACATATCCAACTCAAATGTGATTCAGAATGTATAAATCAACTCATTTTTCAAATTTCTATATTTCATTTTTCGTAAAAAGTAAAAACCTGAGAAACAAATGTCAGCACGTTCTAGGGGAAACAATTTCATGATAATTGCTGGTTTAGGTACAGTGATCATATCTCTTTAGTTCTTTCAGTACAAGTGTCTAAAAGGAGATGCCTCACTGCATAGACTTCAGGAAGCCTCTCACATGACAAACTCAAATGCAACATAATGTTATGATTTCACTGGAGAAAATAATAAAGACAGGAAGTTCACAATTTTGCGCAGACATAAGATCAAGAGAAAATCAAGAGCCAACTTGAATCAGATTCCACAGCAACAATAATTAAGATTCATTAAATACATAATCATTTCCTTTAATTTGTAACACAATATTTAATTCTTCCTGATAATAAAATGGAAGAAAATTGCAAGACAGCAATTCAGTATAGAAGAAAAAATATGACATTGAAAAAGAGTATTGCAACTTGATTTAAAATACTTAGTCACTTCTAATAATAATAATAATAATAATAATAACCCATGCAGAAGGTATCTGAGTCCGACGAAATTTTAAAATTAGACATTAAAGCTTACACAGATGCAATAAAAATAGCAAATAAGAGGAGCTCCAGCACAAAGTTGATAGAAGAAATGATATGATCTTTCTCCCTTGGCACGCTGAACCACTCCGGATTGCTCATAACAGATATGGAATTCTTCGTAATACATAATAAGGATTAAAAGGAAAACCCAAGCACAAATCTGGATAGAAGTAAAATTACATTCTCAAGCAAAACTGTCAAAACGTCACAAGTAGTTGATCCAGGACAGAGTGGAAAGGAAGTGAGGCAGTAGCAATTTCATATATAATAACAGAGCTCACAATCGAAATATAGCAACATCTAGAAGAAACCAGGAAACTTGAAGCATAACTTACAGGTTTGAATCTTAGCACCACAAAATTTTCTAGTTGTACCATAATAAATTTCTGTCAGCTTCCCCCATACCACACCAAGAAAATACAAGTTAAACTGCTAACTCAAAGATCATGGAAAGCTTTGCATTGTAAACAAAAAAAAAGGAAGTAAATGCCTCAAAATTCATGTACTGATCACTTAAGACACCATCGATCGTAAGGAGAAAAAAAACTCACAAATCGGCTAGAATTGTCATTTCTTAAGGTTTTGGCATTTCCAAATGCTTCAAGAATAGGATTTGTCTGAAGAACTTCATTCTCTATTCCACTGCCACCACCAAGTGCAGCCAAGTACTGCATTGCAATTTTTGTTGTTTCTGTTTTCCCATCTGGATGCAATATTATGAATATAAAACACATCTGCAATTTATAACAAACTAATATAGAAAAACTTCAGATTGTTGTAACGGACCATCCTGCAGGATGCTTTACATTTCTCTATTCCACTGCCACCACCAAGTGCAGCCAATTACTGCATTGCAATTTCTGTTGTTTCTGTTTTCCCATCACCAATTTCTTTTCCTGAGAATCCATCAAAGACTTCCATGCTCCAATATGAGTTAAATGGGCAGAAAGAAGGTAGAGCTTAGCTTAATAGTAATCTGAGGAGTTACCCTTGTTGTAACCGACCATTCTGCAGGATACTTTACTTCTCAACCACAAAACCGAGTCCTGCAGGATACTTTACATCTCAACCACAACACCAAGTTGGATCTCATTCTGAACTCCACTAGGACCCAGATTAAGACATTGGCTAGGATGCTAACTCGTTGGATTTAACCAATTCGGGCCACATGTTTCTAACAGCAGAAACTCGTGTGACAGTTTGTAAGTGTTACAGAAAATGTGGAAACTTTCAGAAACTGTTGACATAATGTTGTATCAGCAATCAGCATAGATGGGTTTTGTTTAATGCAGATAGATATCATCCAATTCTGGATACACTCCTAACATTGACTCACATTCACACAACTAATTAGCTGTATCAGGAACCAAAACTCAAGCAAAAGGAGACATTCAAACCGGAATCAACGACTTGTGTTTGCTTCTTCCACAAACCTGAGCTAAAATCAATAAAGCTCCAGAGACTTTGTGAATTGATGGCATTAAATACCAGTTTCGCAAAATCATGCTAAATTTAGTTAAGTTACCAAAAAAACCATGTACCATACAGCAAAATATTTAAAGGAATGAGCCAAAAACTCCAGGTGTTGTATTTTATTTCCGCCATTTTTTATGCAACTAACAACCTCACTAAAATTTGCATAATTCAAGCATGAAGTCGATTCCATCAGTTATTTAAAAAAGATTAGAAATCAAAGGCAATTCAACCTGCAACAATATCAAGCAAATCAGAAATCTAAGCTATCAAACAAAAAAAAAAAAAAAAGTAACTTACCTCAAATTTTAAATTTCCTAATCCTTCTAGGCGGCTCTGGGGTATTACAAAAAGGCTTCATTAGTTATTGCTAACTACTTTGTCAAAAAATTAAATAACATTAAGAAATTTAACCAGCTATGTAATGGTGCTCATATTTTAATTGGATATACGACCAGTCAACTAAGACGATGATCCAGATGCATATCAGAGTGGGAAAAGAAACAACAGACAAGCCCGCTTCTTACACTCACAGTTTCGTTCCAATGCAAAAGGGAACTTCTTAGAGGGAAAAAGGGAATAATCTTAACATATGTGAAAATCAAATATATACTAATAAATATTATTAATATTACCAATAAATATAATGTAAAAGTACGCAAATAACTATGGGACCCATTTTCAATTAGTATTAAATTCAGAGAATTTCAAGCAATAGCTATCACGAGTCAAATCAGCATTATAAATTACTTATACAAACACCCAATCATCTAATATTCAAGAAATAAGAAAATCAAATATATACTCATAAATATAATTAATATTACCAATAAATCTGATGTAAAAATACTCAAGTCCCTTTCTCAATTAGTATTATATTCAGAGAATTCTAAGCAATGCCCATCATATGAGTTGAAGAATTAAAGGTGAAGGTCTTCCGTAGGGCATAAGAAAACTTAATTTGGTTACTAGTTTCTGAAGTATATATATGGCTCCAATAAGCCATCATGGCCCATCAATTACTAAAATAAAGTGAGAAAACAATGACAATTTGAGGCAAAGATTAAAAAGAGCATATTTGAGGCTCTCCATTGGATAATTCACCTTAGAAGATTTGCATCATTGCACTTTACAATGCAGTTCATCGATTTTTCACATAGAATGCAATGATGCGAAGAAACTACATGAGTATAATTGTGAATTTTGAGAAAATTAATGCAATATTGGGATAATATAAAAGAACAATTTCATGAAAATCATTCAATTTAATGAATTTTGACCAATTATGACTTGAATTCGAGCATTGAATACTCAAATGCATGAATTTATAAAATTCAATGAAATAAATGCAAGTTGTCCTTAATAAGTCCATAAATCTACATGAAATAATGACAATATTATGCAATTCCATGGACTCATCGCACCCCCCAACCAACATTTTGCTAGTCCCTAGCAAAAGATGTGAAAAGGTGAAGTTAACTAACCTTACCTAATCTAAAAAACAAAAGACATGCAGAAAACAAAAGCCACTTTGGCTAGTACTCTCGACTGCATTCAGCGTATACAGTAAGCCCTTAAGCCGCTAGGTTACACTAGTGGACGAATTGTGCCTCGTGAGGGTTTGTTGTGAATACACCCATAAAACTCAAAAAAATAAAAACTTAAAGATATCAAAAGAAACTCTCCAAAATTTTTTTATAAACATCGGATACTCTCAATTCTCGGAATAGTCAAAGTAAAGACAAATTCGAAATATGGTTCACCACTCCCATTTTTGGAAAGAAATTTTCAAAATCATGCTAAATATGATTGTGCACGGTGAGAAAGTACATATACATAAAAAAATAAGTGTCATGTGCTTCTCTCTTTCTTATGTTTCCTAAATAAGGCTTCTTTGGGTGAATTTGGCCTTGATATACACGGCATGAGGAGCAAACTCACATCTCATGTATTTTCACTAACTTTCAAAGTAATGCATTGCTATTTTTTTTCTTTCTTCTGACCTTCTTCTTTTTCAACGATCCCCAACGATAGGCAGCCATTTTCATGTACCTGAATTAATTCACTGATTTGTGGGAAAATCCACCCAGATGAACCAGGAAACCTATAAAACTAAAGTTTGGTGTTCCTTCATATATTCAATCAAGTCATAAAAAGAACGGAAATCATAGTTTCCAATTTAAAACTTTTGAAAATATATATGACTATGTAATGTGAAAGGATCAAAATTTAGCACTTTTCCAAAAAGATATCCTCAAACAAAATAGCGAACCAAACTCTCTTTTCTCTCAAAAAATTTATTTCTCTTTAAAAGGCCAAAGATAAACAACAAAAATTTTGATTTTTTTTTTGAAAAGCTTCCTAAATCTAGAAAATAAAGCAAAGGGGGTGTGGAAATTTTGTGTAAAAATAGACAAGTGTGCTTGCCCCCCACCCCAACCTAAGATGAACATCGTCCTCGATGCTATGCATGCAATGCAAAAGAAAATAAAATATGAGGAATAAAAGTACATGAAGGTAAAGTGAAGAAGGCACTTGAGAATGTGAAGCTCTTTCCAACCTTCTCCATGGTTAGACAAAAGCCACAAAAAGAAAAATAAGTTACCCTACTGGCAACACAACTTGGAATCCCCGCATCCTAGACAAAATTTAGTTGTATGCCCATTATTACAAAGCTTTGTTGGCTATTTACCATGGCCATAGCTGTCCAAACCGTGTAATTACCCAATTAAATTAAACAATTCAACTTGAATTGCAATTTTTTTTTCGAATGGTGATATTTGCATTAAGTAGAAAGATTTTGTACATCAAAGGGTGTAAAAGGTCAACATCAAAATGAAAAATTTTAAAAAGTACTATCGATTTGGTCTAAAAAACAGACTCGTCCTAAAGTTTTGAGGTTAGGCCCTCCAAAGTAACTGGGAAATGAAGGGGTTGGTTGTACATTCAACCTCATTACATATGTGATGGTACCTTATGTCTTCAGTCAATTTCTTGTTTTTGCATAATAAAAACAAAGAAAATATAAATAATAACTTGAAAAATTAAAACAATGCTTCATGATGAGAAACAATGATCCATCACATAACAATGATCAAGCATAATTCCCAATAACCTTATAGAACTGCCATTGAAGATATTAACTTAATAGACCATAAAAGAAAAGGCATGCCACAAGTGAAACAGCCAGAGAACAAAGAGTAGTCTATAAATCAAAGGGATCTGGGATATTCAAAGACATGAAGTACAATACAAGCACATTCGATACTAGAATGTTAGTACCATGAGGGAGAACATCAAAATGAAGCCCAATCAAATAATAAACCCCCCAGGCGCAAGGCAGACATTTGGAAGCATGCATAGGCAGTTGTTAAATGAGACATGGCAGTAAAAAGGGTGCTTCGATAAGAAATTTTCAAGGAAAAAAAAAAAACTAGGTAGGATCACAAAAGTTTTCTCCAAATGAAGACATTATTTCACCAACATGTTCTACAATGTATCAATCATTTAAAATCAATGTGAACTATATGTCTTTTGTTTTAGAATGTTTTAAAGCTAACAAATGAAGAAGAATATCCTTTGTAGACAGATGGCATGAGGAGACATCTACTGTAGAGTTCCCTCCCAACTTCTAGTTTGTCATTTACTCATCCGTCAAGTATGCCACAAAGGAAACAAAAAAGAAAGAAAGAAAGAATAACACAGATTAAGGTAGTTTCTTTATATCATATTTAGCTATAATATAAATTAAAATCATCAAAACCTTACTGCTGCCACTTGTACCAACACTAGCAACATTACTTCCAGCTGATACAACAAATAATATTCCATTAAGTATCTTTCGCTCTGTTAAGTATCTAAAATAAGAAAAAGAAATAAAAGAAATTGTGCTCACAAATCAATAAAACTCGAAACTAGAACAGATATGGGAATGCAAGTATAATAAAAGCCTGAAATAAAGCAAAGAAAATAAACACACTAAAGACTTTTAATTTTAAAAAGATGCCCAAAATATAATGATCCACCAATATAAGATGAACTTTAGCAATAATACATAAAGCACCTATACCAAAATAACAAATTCTTTGTAAAAGAATCGTGTTAGAAAAATTTATAAATGTGAAAGAACATAAAGATCTGAAAAGCAACAACAAAAGAAATTAAGAAAATAGAAACTATTAAACACTAAAATACCAGTCAAGAGAACTGATGCAGCAGTTGGTTTGTGCCAAACACCACCCTTTAAAAAAAAAGGAACTGATGCAACCTCAACTCTATAGAACAGTCTCGCAGCATACACAAATCTTAGGATTATACTACTAGGATCTAGTGTCTCCTAAAAAGAAAAAACACGTAAACAGCAGTAAGCAAAGACAAGCAAAAAAAAAAAAAAAAAAAGGAGCCCGTGGCTCCGTTGGAAAATGCCCGACCACTAGACAATGAATTCTAGTTAAGCTACAGTTAAAAAGAAGATATGATGGGCAAAACACATTTGACAATTCAACCTTATTGTGCTTAGAATTACATGCCCCAGCCATAGATATGCAAAATATGTCCAAAGGGTTTTTTAAGCACCAGATTTTTTCAATCCAAAAGCTATTCACACCCTTTCTTTTTATTGTAATGACCAAGAATCGTTTGTTATCCAAATCTCACCCAAGTTCCATGGGCCATGCCTAGGTCTATTGGGCACAAGTCCAAGTCCCATGGTTGGCCTAACAAGCACAACTATATAATTACAGGATGACCATGCCTCCTCTATTACTACTTACTAGAAACACTTCTTATATTACTTTCTACGGTGAAATTGTTTGTAATTAAGGTGACTGTATTTAACATTGTTATTGGGCAGTTGTTGCTAATACCATAAAGTCATGCCTCCTCTATTGCTACTTACTAGAAATAGCTCTTCTATCACTTTCTAAGGTGAAATTGTTTGTAATTAAGGTGACTGTATTTAACATTGTTATTGGGCAGATTGTTGCTAATACCATAAAGTCATGTTTGGATGAACTCCCTGGCTTCCCTAGGACACAGATTGGGTTCATAACTTTTGACAGCACCCTCCATTTTTATAATATGAAGGCACGTGATTCTTTCTACTCTTGCATATATGATAAATATAATTCTTCTTTTTCACTGCTTTTCTTGTGTGTTTTTTCTTTATGATTGTTAATATTTACTTTAATAAAACAGATTAATTATCGATACAATGTTTATCTTTCTATAACAGTCATCATTGAGACAACCTCAAATGGTGGTCGTTGGAGACCTGGATGACATATTTGCACCTTTGCTAAGTGATCTTCTTGTCAACTTGTCAGAATCAAGAAGCATGGTTGATGCATTTTTGGATAGCGTTTCAGGACAATGTCAACATAGAATCTACGTTTAGACTTGCTCTTAAAGAAGCATTTATGGTTATGGTATGCCATGTATTCAGTTCCAGGATTATTGTAAAGCTGTTCAGCTTATAGTTTCTTGGACCACACCATCATGAAGGGGACCCAGTCATGTATGAAGGGCTCGACGGCTGAAAGCCGTCGAAAATTGAACGACAGCCAAGGCTGTCGTTTTTTTGTGTATTTTCTAAGTCGAAAATTGCCTTTTTTTTATTGTAAGTTCATCGTACTATAAATCATGGTATATAACTAAGACTTGTTCAACATTAACCATCCATATAATTTACTTTGCTACAACCCAATCAACATAAAATACGTTTAAAAATGAGCAGAAAGGATTTGATATATGGAATAATAAAGCGTGGAGAAGCAAAACAAATTCACTACCTTGAAGATTTTCCAAACTACATGAGCAAATACAGCCATTATTCCAGATTATTAAAAATCAATACAAATATAAGTTACGTTTTCAACACATATAAGACTATTAAACAGATAAATATTCTGAAGACTCAACCCTAGCCTTGGAACAAAGAGTTACAAAAGAATGAAGATTCTAAAGACAACCAAGCCCCACCAAATCCTCTATATCTGTAGATATGTGCAACAATTAAAATACATGAATTCTCTATTATTCATATGTTTTGTACGTGATCTATCTACATGACTACATGGATCTAGCTTTTAGAATTGTGAAATTTGATCACAACCCGTATAAGAGTACTGCTATAACTAAAGTCTAAACAATGGGGCGACAATAGCTTTTGATTATTTGAAAGAGAAGATTTTTGGAAAAGGAATGGACTTAGATAATTCATTACAAGGGTTCAAAAGGACATGATGTTGGATTTGGGAGTCGGTTGGTTGGTGAAAGTGAATTTGCCAGGGTCCAGCGTCTTTTCAAATACATTGAAGATGGAGATCTTTGGAGATGGGCTGTTCCTGACACTAAAGCTTTCAACAGTGTATCGAAACATTTCAACAGTGAATACAGTGTTGATTTGAATCAAACATTGTTTGAGCAGGTAAGGAGTATCAAAGATTATGCAAGCTCTTTGCTTTTAGTAATCTGAGTTTTGCATGTCATATATTTGCAATAATGCAAATTATTATTTTCAAACATTACACGAGTTATGTGGTGCGTAGTACTTTATCTGATCGTCCTATATCATTATTATGAGAGAGATATGACAAGGTTTTTTTTTTATTTTAATACTAACTTTTATCTATTAAAACAGTACAGTACAAGAGACTTTGCTAGAAAGCTAAAGCAGATAAAAAGAATAAATGGAGCCAAAGCATAATTGCGAGAAAAGAGGACCTCCATGTCTACGTTCATAGCTCAATTTTCTCTTCTATCAATCATGCTTTCCAGTGTACTGCTATAACTAAAGTCTAAACAGTAAGCTCCAATAAAACAGCTGATAAGAAGAAAATGAAGGACTAAATTTAAAACCCTAAGATTTCTCACCTTTTATTTTTCTCCAAGGAAGCAAGAAAGAACAGCCTCCCACCACATCTTCAGCCACTACAACAACAGCAGCAGCAAGAAAACAATAAAATCACTGCGAACAGAAGGGCACTCAATCCAACTCCCTCAATTCCATAAAGAAATTCAAAGACTACAATTTTGGAAAATTCTCTATAGTAATTTTCAATGAGACATCCCTTCCCCCATCTCTCTCTTCCTCTCTTTCTTTGAAAGTGCCCCAAATGCCAATATATTCTATCCCACTCCAGAGATAGAAAAAACAGACACCCACAAAGGTTCTGATGAAGAATAAGGCAATGAAGTTGAAAGTAAGGGGTACGAGATCTTTAGATTGGTCCACTCAATAAATCAGCCCAAAAGTGTGCAAAAACAATAAATATGTAGCTGAAATAAAATCACAAGCACTCACCACAAGGACACCAGATTTTTACATGGAAAACCCTAACCGGGTGAAAAACCACGGATCCAAACTGGATCTAATCAAGCACTATGAATCTCGCAATTACAAGAAACTCAGATTTCTTCCCCAGATATCCCCTACCTAAGGACTAAAGTTACCTTGTGTCGCTTCATGCTTCAACGACTTCACACCGCCGATTGTAACAGACCCAATCCAGCACTTGACTCCTAAAATCTTCTCGCAAGAAGAAAATCTTCTACAAAAGATGCAGAAGTAACTGGCTCTAGAGAACTTGGCAGCACAACTCCTTAATAAAACTTTAGAGAGGAATTCTCTCAATTAAATCTCTAATTCAAAACTTGAGAGATGAGGGATCCTTTTAGAATAGCCCTTGAGTCCTTTATATAGCCTTGGATTCGTCCCTTATGTGTTGTAATATGATTAGGAATCAGCAACACAACTTTGAGACAAATCAGGAAAGAACACAAGGAAGTTTCTAAAAATTCGCCCAGGTTCGCTCAAGCGACCAGGGAGTCCGTTCGAACGGACAAGCCACTGTCTTCCAGTTTCAGATCATCGCTCGTGCGAGCACAAAGGTGGTTTGAAAGAAAGACATTCTGTCTGGGTTCGCTCGAGCGAATGCATTGGTCGCTTGAGCGAATCACATACTGTATGATTCGAAATTTCAGCGATTTTTCTCCCAGCTTTCTTCTTCGAATTCTCCCAGTCTTCTATCTTCAGAGTGCTTTTCTAAATATGAAATACAACTCAATGGACCCCTAGAGTTTTGTCCAACCCATGAATTAAGCCAACACAAAATACTAACAATCTCCCCTTTTGGCAATTCATGGACAAAACTCTTTAGGACAATATACACTTTGATCTACCCAAAATACATTGAATTTTTTTTTTTAAAAAATTAGCAATCAGCACATGTAGATCCGCATTGTCTCTGACTTCTTCTGAGCTTGTTGTTCCTGAACTTCTTGTTCTCCCCCTTAGTCCGACACCTTTCTCTCCCTTTTTGTCCATAATTGACAAACAAAGAATTATCAAGCAGCTTCTGTCAATGTGGTTGCATTAGTTGCCCCTCAATTTCAACTCCCCCTGAAAGTGTCATCATAGCAGCGCGGGGGGTGGGAGCTTGACCTCCTTGATCAAGGTTTCTTATAATTGGCCACCCACACTTGTGTAGTTAGATTTTTCAGCACAGTGTGAGCAAACTCCTTAGGCAAATCAGACCTTCAAACCCAAATTTGAGTCGTCTTGGGTGGAGAAAAATTCTTCCGCCGTTGCTTGATCTTTGGTAGACTATTCAACTTTTTGCAATGGGGACGACTGTGTCCTTTATTTCCGCAATGATGACAAGTGGATGTGCGATCAACATGCGATACATTCTATTTCTTTGTACTACTCAACACATTATTTGAAAGTGCAGTATGTGGAGTAGCATGAGTAACACTTGAAAAAAAAATTGTTTTACTTTTAGCATTGGAAGTGGATGCACCATAATCATAACCAAGACCGCTTCTGTCAAAATGAGACTTCTAACTTCCCAAGCTGTTTGTAAGAATTTTCGAACCAGTGTTCATCTTGTTTAGAGAGGCCTGTTTAACTTCTAACTCAGACAGAGTGATCTTCAATCTTCCTTGCTAGTCTTGATTTTCAGTTTTCATCATCACTATCTATTTCTTCAGATTCATTATTTCTTTTTCGGCCATCTCAAAATTTTGACCATCAATAATCAAATTTTCAGCCAAACAGTTTTTCTGACTTTCTAAGAGACGAACCTATTGAAGCGCTTGCTCTAATTCAATTTTCAATGTAGAATTTTCTTCTTGAGCAGCCTTGAATTTGATAGTGATCTTGTTACCATACTTGGTCATCCTGACACAGTCAGCATATGTAGTATGATACAACTCTTCCCAATCTTTTTCTTGATCTGACATCTCGTCATTATGTTCTTCATCAGTATCATTGTCAGACAAGGACTTAGCCATGAAAGCCACAAACTTGCCATTTATATTTTCTGAAGAATCAGCCTCAGTATCTTTCTTTTCTTTGGATGATGACTCTTCACCCCAAGTTGTATTGAGAGCCTTTTTCTTTGTACCCTTTTTCTTGTATCAACATATGTAGTATGATACAACTCTTCCCAATCTTTTTCTTGATCTGACATCTCGTCATCATGTTCTTCATCAGTATTATTGTCAGACAAGGACTTAGCCATGAAAGCCACAAACTTGCCATTTATATTTTCTGAAGAATCAGCCTCAGTATCTTTCTCTTCTTCGGATGATGACTCTTCACCCCAAGTTGTATTGAGAGCCTTTTTCTTTGTACCCTTTTTCTTATTGGCACACTCATTAGCATAGTGACCATAGCCTTGGCACTCAAAACACTTAGTTCCTTTAGCAAAATCCTTCTTCTCAGATTTGGAACTCTTCCACTCGGCTTGTTTTGATTTCATGTATTTTTTTGAAGCAATTAAACATTTCAGCCATATCATTTTCAGCCTCAGATTCAGAATCAGGTTCAATTTTCTTTTCAGTTTTCTTCCTTGATTCTGAGATGGCTTTCAAATCAATACCTTTATCTTTTGATTTCCCTTTATCCATATGGTTTGCTTCAAATGTCTGAAGATTTCCAACCAGTTGGTTTACCTTAAGGGTATCCAGATTCTTATTTTCTTCAATAGCATCAACTTTAGAATCATACCTTGAAGGTAGAGACCTTAAAATTTTCTTAACAATCTTGTTTCCTGGAATTTCCTCACCTAGAATGAAAACATAATTGACAATATCATTCAGCTTTGGTGAAATTGCTTGAAGGTCTCATTTTCTTCCATCACGATGGTTTCAAATTCTTTAGTCAATCTTTGCAATTTTGATTGCTTTACCGTGTTTGTACCCTCATAAACTGTCTCTTAGACTTCCCATTCATTGCCTCGTTATTACAATTGGAGGCATGCTTATCATCCTTAGACCATTGGGCTTTAGGTTTAGGAATAGTTTGTCCATTAGCCACAATTGTTGGTTTGGAGTAGCACTCCTCAACAATATCCCAAACATCATCATCAATGGACTTAAGGAACCCAATCATCCTTTGCTTCCAATATGCATAATTAGAACCATCTAGCAAAGGGGGCTTCGCAGTTGATGTCCCCTCTTGATTGAGTACCATTCTAGAAATCTCTTTAGATTAAACACAATAATTTAGTGCAACCTACTCTGATACCAACTGACAGTTTGGGGTACGAGATCTCTAGATTAGTCCACTCATTAAATCGGCCCAAAAATGTGCAAAAACAAAAAATAAGCAGCTGAAATAAAATCTCAAGCACTCACCACAAAGACACCAGATTTTTATGTGGAAAACCCTAACTGGGTGAAAAACCACGGATCCAAACTGGATCTAATCAAGCACTATGAATCTCGCAATTACAAGAAACTCAGATTTCTTCCCCAGATATCCCCTACCTAAGGACTGAAGTTACCTTGTGTCACTTCGTGCTTCAACGACTTCACTCCGCTGATTGCAACAGACCCAATCCAGCACTTGACTCTTAAAATCTTTT
Organism: Persea americana; assembly: GCA_029852735.1. Taxonomy (NCBI): domain Eukaryota; kingdom Viridiplantae; phylum Streptophyta; class Magnoliopsida; order Laurales; family Lauraceae; genus Persea; species Persea americana. Next base: position 26,542,765 of record CM056811.1, read on the forward strand.
CGCAAGAAGAAAATCTTCTACAAAAGATGCAGAAGTAACTGGCTCTAGAGAACTTGGCAGCACAACTCCTTAATAAAACTCTAGAGAGGAATTCTTTCAATTAAATATCTGATTCAGAACTTGAGAGATGAGGGATCCTTTTAGAATAGCCCTTGAGTCCTTTATATAGCCTTGGATTCGTCCCTTATGTGTTGTAATATGATTAGGAATCAGCAACACAACTTTGAGACAAATCAGGAAAGAAAACAGGGAAGTTTATAAAAATTCGCCTAGGTTCGCTCGTGCGACCAGGGAGTCCGCTCGAGCGGACAAGCCACCGTCTTCCAGTTTCAGATCATAGCTCGTGCGAGCACAAAGGTGGGTCGAGCGAAACACATTATCTCTGGGTTCGCTCGAGCGAATGCATTAGTTGCTCGAGCGAATCACATACTATATGATTCGAAATTTGAGCGATTTTTCTCCCAGCTTTCTTCTTCTAATTCTCCCAGTCTTCTATCTTCAGAGTCCTTTTCTAAATACAAAATACAACTCAATGGACCCCTAGAGTTTTGTCCAACCCATGAATTAAGCCAACACAAAATACTAACAATCTCCCCCTTTGGCAATTCATGGGCAAAACTCTCTAGGACAATATACACTTTGATCTACCCAAAATACATTGAGTTTTTTTTTTAAGATTTGCAATCAGCACATATAGATCCGCATTGTCTCTGACTTCTTCTGAGCTTGTTGTACCTGAACTTCTTGTTCTCCCCCTTAACCCGACACCTTTCTCTCCTTTTTTGTCCATAATTGACAAACAAAAAATTATCAAACAACTTTTGTCAATTTGGTTGCATTAGCTCCCCCTCAATTTCAACTCCCCCTGAAAGTGTCATTATAGCAGTGCGAGGGTTGGGAGCTTGACCTCCTTGCTCAGGGTTTCTTATAATTGGCAACCCACACTTGTCTAGTTAGATTTTTCAGCACAGTGTGAGCAAACTCCTTAGGCAAATTAGTCCTTCGAACCCAAATTTGAGTCGTCTTGGGTGGAGCAAAAATTCCTCCGCCATTGCTTGATCTTTGGTAGACTATTCAGCTCCTTGCAATGGGGACGAATGTGTCCTTTCTTTCCACAATGATGACAAGTGGATGTGCGATCAACATGCAACGCATTCTTTTTCTTTGTATTACTCAACATATTATTTGAAAGTGCAGTATGTGGAGTAGCCTGTGTAACACTTGAAATAAAAATTGTTTTACCTTTAGCATTGGAAGTGGATGCACCATAATCATAACCAAGACCGCTTCTGTCAAAATGAGACTTCTGACTTCCCAAGATGTTTGTAAGAATTTTCGAACCAGTGTTCATCTTATTTAGATAGGCCTGTTTGACTTCTAACTCAGACAGAGTGATCTTCAATCTTCCTTGCAAGTCTTGATTTTTAGCTTTCATCATCACTATCTCTTTCTTCAGATTCATTATTTCTTTTTCAGCCCTCTCAAATTTTTGACCATCAATAATCAAATTTCCAGCCAAATAGTTTTTCTGACTTTCCAAGAGACGAACCTGTTGAAGCGCTTGCTCTAATTTAATCTTCAATGCAAAATTTTCTTCTTGAGTAGGCTTGAATTTGATAATGGTCTTGTTACCATACTTGGTCATCCTGACACAATCAGCATAGGTAGCATGATACAACTCTTCCCAATCTTTTTCTTGATCTGACATCTCATCACCATGATCTTCATCAGTATCATTGTCAGACAAGGACTTAGCCATGAAAGCCACAAACTTGCCATTTATATTTTCTGAAGAATCAGCCTCAATATCTTTTTCTTCTTCGGATGATGACTCTTCACCCCAAGTTGTATTGAGAGCCTTTTTCTTTGTACCCTTTTTCTTGTTGGCACACTCATTAGCATAGTGACCATAGCCTTGGCACTCAAAACACTTAGTTCCTTTAGCAAAATCCTTCTTCTCAGATTTGGAACTCTTCCACTCGACTTGTTTTGATTTCATGTATTTTTTTGAAGTAATTAAACATTTCAGCCATATCATTTTCAGCCTCAGATTCAGAATCAGGCTCAATTTTCTTTTTAGATTTCTTCCTTGATTCTGAGATGGCTTTCAAAGCAATACCTTTATCTTTTGATTTCCTTTTATCCATACGGTTTGCTTCAAATGTCTGAAGATTTCCAACCAGTTGGTTTACCTTAAGGGTATACAGATTCTTATTTTCTTCAATAGCATCACCTTTAGAATCAAACCTTGAAGGTAGAGACCTCAGAATTTTCTTAACAATCTTGTTTTCTGGAATTTCCTCACCCAGAATGAAAACGGAATTGACAATATCATTCAGCGTTGCTTAAAATTGATCGAATGTCTCATCTTCTTCCATCACGACGGTTTCAAATTCTTTAGTCAATCTTTGCAATTTAGATTGCATTACCGTGTCTGTACCCTCATAAACTGTCTCTAAGACTTCCCATGCTACTTTTGCACTTTTGCACTTTTGCAAGTGGAAATCCTACGAAACTCTTCGGCAGACACTCCATTGTATATCCCATTCATTGCCTTGTTATTTACAATTGGAGGCATGCTTATCATCCTTAGACCATTGGGCTTTAGGTTTAAGAATAGTTTGTCCATTAGCCACAATTGTTGGTTTGGAGTAGCACTCCTCAATAATATCCCAAACATCATCACCAATGGACTTAAGGAACCCAATCATCCTTTGCTTCCAATATGCATAATTAGAACCATCTAGCAAAGGGGGCTTCGCAGTTGATGTCCCCTCTTGATTGAGTACCATTTTTAGAAATCTCTTTAGATCAAGCACAATAATTTAGTGCAACCTACTCTGATACCAACTGACAGTTTGGGGTACGAGATCTCTAGATTAGTCCACTCAATAAATCAGCCCAAAAGTGTGCAAAAACAATAAATATGCAGCTGAAATAAAATCTCAAGCACTCACCACAAGGACACCAGGTTTTTACATGGAAAACCCTAACCGGGTTGATGGACCCATCTTTTTCTTTCTTGCCTTCCTCCGTCCCGGGTCCGCCGGGGTGCGGCAGGGTGAAGAGAAAAAAAGAGCAAGTATCAACATTTTTTTTACGGGTATACCAGATTTTCTATTCTACTTGGAATTTGAAATGGTGATCCGGAGATTCACCTTCACAAGTAGAAAGGAAATCAAATTTTTTTTCTATCTTTCCATTGCATATATATTTAAAGAAAGAGACAAGATTTTAAAATGCCGTGAGAGGCGATTTTGTTTAGTTTGTCGTGAAAGGCGGTTTTGTGCCGTAGAAGGCAATTTTGCCATGGAAGGCAATTTACAAATCTTATCAATGATAAAAGACAAGAATTGTGATTTTTGTCTCTTTTAAAAGTACAAAATACAATAGAAAGGGAAGAAAGAGGGATCTGACTTCTCAAGCGATTGTGGGGACTCGTTCAGATCGACGGTAGCGAGTCATGTATGGACTCCGCCATCGTCCTTCAGATGAGAACACTTGATGTTTTAGTTCACTTGGCTTGGCTTGGACCTCGGATTTTTAGAGGACAAAGATCAAGAGAAGGTCCTATATCCAATAAAAAACCAAGTAGACGGTATAAAAAGCCGCATCTAGGCCATGTTGGATAGAAGAAGAGGGGAGATCTTGGGGTAGGGGGGGGGCGGGGGGCGCAAGGGACTTCGATCACCTTGTAAAATTTGCAGCAGAGTTTCTTCAGAGTGAGAGAGCTTCTTTTTGCAGAGAATTCTTCAGGATAGTTTTCAGACAATTTTTCAGGACCCTTTCCCTATGGAATGACCACCTATTTATAGGCTTTTGGTGGCCATTAGGAGGGTTTTATGGGCATTAATGGTATTAGTGCTCCATGATGGGAGGAGTTACAAGATTTAATTTCAGAATTTTGTAACTCCTTTTTCTTGGATTTTGATTGGCCGATGGAGAATAATGGGCATTTAATCTCCATGATGATGGGAGTTTCATGGTTAATTACCATGATTAATCTCCATGATGATAGGAGTTACATGGTTAATTGTCATGATTAATTGGACTTGTAACTCCCATTTACTTGCTTCTGATTGGGCGTTCAAAATAATGAGTTAATAACCCTAATAAGTTGTCATAAAAAGGTCATTTAACTTCATTAATCGGCCGCCGTGTCGCTTGAAGAGTCACGGGCCGCGCCGCGTCTTTTGGAATTCTTCTTGTGATGATCATCGATGGATCCGCATGTTGCTTGATGTCGAATGACGATGCAAATTCAGACATTGGTTGACACCAATGGGTTGGCAACATCTGTCCAGTCGATTTCTCGATCGGTCAGGTAGAAAGTGTATTTTCTTGGTCGGCCGGTTGGCGGTTTTGGAGTGTCCAATGATGATCGAATGATTTCGACGTCGAATCCTTGATGTTGATGAAGATCGACGGATATCATGCTCCAAAAATCAAAATTTGAGAAAATCACAGGGGCCAAACGTCGCGAAACGCGAGAAGGATCGAAAAAAGTGGGTTCCCGGGGAAAATCCGGCAACCCGGATCCCTATGGTCACCGGCGACCATGGGCGCATGGTCGCCGGCGACCATGGGGTTTTTGTCCATTTTTCGGTCACCGTCCGGTCGCCGTTTCATGGCTGTTTCTCGGGCTTTTTCGCTTCTGTTTTCTCCTGTATTTCTCTTTGAAATTTCTCTTCATTTATTGGCTTGATTCCACTAAAGAAAACCCATTGAGAAGTCGTGCAAATCAGATCACAAAGTTTCTTATTTTTGGAAAAGTCGAAGACTTCGTAGCCGATTTTTCGCCAAGAGTTGAAACTAGGTCAAACGATGTCGGAATGACTTGGAATTTGAGGTGAAGCTTCTTGAGCATTAGATAGGACCAACCATGGTCTTTTATTTGAGTTTTGAATTTGTTTGGGGTCCCGTCGATGCTTGACTTGATTTCACCGTGCGGAAGATGTCCAGCTTTGATGTGCGGTCATCTGATGTCCGATTGACCTGAAGTTTGACAGGGAGCCTATTGGAGTCATTTTGAGATGATCCATTAGCTCCGATTCGGATGCCATGGTCCCGGGGAGCTTCGCCGCCGGTAGGCTTGATTTTGCTTCGGAGCGTCAAAACCTGGTCAAACGTTGTCGGAATGACCAGAAATTTGACGTGCAGCCTTTTGGAAGCATGTAGAAGCTACTCATGTGTTTTTTTTTTTTGAGTGGAGGCATTGGAGGTTCTCGCCGTCAGGAGGCTTGATTTCGCCGTTCGAGAGTTGATGGAGGGTCAAACGGTGTCGGTTTGACTTGAAATTCTACGTGGAACCTTTTGGAGGTATTTTGAGACCATCCATAGGCTCTAATCGAAGATTTGATGTATTTAACATTGTCGCTGCCGGGAGCTCCCGCTCAGCTGTTGGAGGATTGAAGTTAGGCCAAATGGTGTCGAAATGGCCCGAAACTTCATGTGTACCTCTCTTTTGGCTATTTTGAAGGATCTTGCAGTTTTTGTTTTATTTTGACAAGATCTAATGCTTGAAGCAGCTTTGTCTATTTGTAGTAGGATGGGCTCCGTGTAGCTTTTGATGTTGAGGAGGCAAAGTGACATTTTTGGTGTCAACAAATGCCCTCTCGAGGTACAGCGACGAATTGGATAGCTTTTGTAGTCGATGTGCCTCGAAGAAAATTTTGAAGGAGAACTTTTGATTTGACAAAGAGTCTCTGAGCATTTTTCTTGATAGAGTAGCCTTTTGAGTTTCCAAGGGGATTTTATTGTAGTGAGAGAGATCACGTACCATCTCAAGGCAAAATTTTGAAAATGACATTTGGATTGGTTTTTTGGGTTTTGGAATTTTCCTTTTTGACCTTGTGAACCTAAAGGCTTTGTGTGGTGCATTAGGCGGTCAAGAAAGGTTTTTGGTTATTGAGCTTGTGACCTAACAAGTTGTATGTGGCAAGTTAGGGGGTTGGAGTTTGGATTTTGATTTTGGTCTTGTGACCTAACAAGCTGTATGTGGCAAGTTAGGGGACCAGGATTTGGTTTTGGTTTTGGCCTTGTGACCCAACAAGTTGTATGTGGCAAGTTAGGGGACCATGGTTTGGATTTTGGTCATTCTTTGGGACAATTTTGGGTCCATTGGAGTGGTTTGAGTTTTTGTGGAATGTCAATTTCAAGGTTTTGACTTAATTTGGTTCATGAGGTGGGATGATTTGATTTTTGGAAACTCATGAGCTTGGATTTTTTTTATATGGTCTAATCAACTCAAAGGAGGCATGGAACCATTTTTGTATGCTCTTGGTAAGAGGGATTTTGACTAAAAGCCACTTTTAGTGCCTAGGCGGTCAAACCTGGCTTAGATCTCATGTAGTGTCATTTTTGTAAAGAATATCTAAAAATATCTCTTTTTGGTAGAGAATATCTAAAAATATTCTTACTTGGAGAGAATCTCTCAAGTTTCCTTGATTTTTGGAGAGATTTTCTCAAAGTATCTTTCTTTGGGAGAAAGTTTCTCATAATCCCTCTCTTTTTGGAGAGAATTTCTCAAAAGATCTCTTCATTGGGAAAGAATATCCCATGATCCTTTCTTTTGGAAAGTTTCCTAATTTGTAGCACTTACCTCCTTTCTTTTCTCCTCCTTTCCTCTTTTGGTTTGCTCTCTTCTATAAAAGCAAGGGGAGGTTGGATCTCTTGCTCCTATTGCCTTCTTTTTGAAAAAGTCTTCAAGAGTGCTCCAAGATCAAGAATTCTTCTTCTTCTTCAAGGATCTTCAAGCTTTTTCTTCTTCTTCTCCATCAATGGCTTCAAGTAAGTTTCCTTTTTTTTTTTTTTTTAAGAAACCCCATGTAGGAATAGAAAAAGGTTTTCTTTTCTTTCTCTTTCTCTCTTTTTTTTTTCTTTTCACGTGCATCTTTTTTTTTCTTTTTTTTTTCACACGTTTTTTTTCTCTCTCTCTCTTTTTTTTTTCTTCTCTTTCTCTCTTTCTTTTTTTTTTTTCTTCTTTTTCTTACATGATTTTTTCTCTGTTTTTTTTTTTACCTTGTTTTGTTTGTTTTTTTTTCTTCTCTGTTCTTTTTTCCTTTTGTGGGTGGCCGTACGGACAAGACCGTACGGCCACGTGGCCTGTGGGCATTTTTTTTCTTTTTTTTTTGTTTGAAAAAAAAGAAACTTTCTTCCTCTTTTCTCTCCCTTTTTTTTTTATTTCAAGACGCACATGTATGAAACTTTCCTTCTAAGCATTTTTTTTCTTTTTAGAAAATAGAATTGGAAGTATGATAGTGCACACCTGAAAATCTTTTCGCAAGTCTTGGGATTTGAAGCTCGCAGCAATGTTGAGCCCTTTCTTGGTCTTGCGGGGATTTTCTGAGGAGTTTTGCAAGTTTTGGATTCTGGAGCTCGCAGCAATGTTGAGCCCTTTTCCAGTCTGGCAGATATTTGAGAAGATTTGGTCTTACGAGGATTTTCTCTTTCCGTTTCTTTTCTTTTATGAGAGCTTTTGTTTTGATCCACTGCTTTCTTTCTTTTGGCAGAAGATGATGGTTTGATGATGCCTGAGGTTCTGGCCGATGAGGCGGTGACGGATCCTATCGTGGCATCTGAGGAAGAACTTAAAGATTCTGAAGTAGACTCAGAATCTCCTCCTGGTATGACTTTTTTTCTTCTTCTTGTTTTTTTTTTTTTGTTTTTCTTTTACCGCCACTTGCTGACATGCATTTTTGTTTCTTGCCAGCTGACTTGCTAGAAGATTCCGACGACTTTGAGCCATATGGACACAACCTTTGACGATGCTTCGGATGAGCTCATGGAGGCAGAAAGCATTCCGCCCGTTGTCGAAGAAGGTACTTTGTAGTGATAATCTTGATATTTTGATTTTTGACTAGATCATATTCATACCTTTTTTATCTTTCATTGGCAGGTTGTGAGGTGACAGAAGAAGTTCCTCTATCTTTTTCAGAACCAGAGCAGGGGGTACCTGCGACCGATCCAGGAGTAAGGGCTTCTTCCACCAGTTTTGATGAGGCGGAGGCGAGTCCGCCTACTGATATTCCTTCCCCAGCGGCTCCGGTTGGAAAGAGCTTCTTGATTACTCTTCCAACGGTGCTTGACAAGGGCAATCGACCAACGGAGCATGGCGAGTCTTCATCTGAGCCATCCCGTCAGTTTGCGAGGAAGGTGTTGAAGAGAGTCTTGAGCTCATGGGTCGAGATTCTTTCTTTTGGCCATTTGGAGGCTGGTTTTGGCATGGTGAAGCATGTGCAGGACATTCTTGCCGATAGCGAAGAAATCGGTCTGGACATTACAGATGCCAAGGATTTTGTTGATGAAGTCATCACTCTAGGCAACAAGTGGACTGAGACCAAGAGCTTTCCAAGTGACGACTTCTTCAACGAGATGTTTTTGAAGCCTTTCAGCGAGGTGAAATCTGAATTGAATGAGATCTCGCGGACTCGGAAATAGCTCCTTCAGGAGAGGAACGTCACCGAGTTAGCTATTATTGAGCTGATACAGGACCAACACCGTCTTGATAGGGAGGTCACTGAAGCTAGACGGCGCCTTGAGCTTTTGGAAGAACAAGCCGCTGCTAAGTGACTGCCACTTTGAAAGCTCGCGATAGAGAGAGGACTCTCATTCGCCAAGTTGAGGAGGTCGAAAGCAATCTCCGGAGGAAGACTCAAGAATATGAACAATGGCAGATTCTCTGGGAAGAGCTTCCTCGTGCTGAAGATGGATCGCGACGGCCTACCACATTTTATGGGAAGATTCTGAAGAAACGCGGCTTGGAAGCTTTGGAGGCTAAGGCCAAGAGTTTGCTTGAGGAGTTAAGCCTTTGGCTGAAGACCATGTCGGACTAGTCTCCTGATTTGCAACAAACTTTTTCTTCTTTTCTTTTGGTACCTCCATGTATAAACATTTTTGGCACTCCTTTTTTTTTTTGTATTCCCTCGTTTCACTTAAATTCTTTTTTTTTTTTTTTTATGAAAGTAAGTAAAAAGTTGGATGGGAATGTTTGTTTGAGAATTTGATCAAAAGGTTGTCATTTGTGAAAATCTTTTGTCAAAAGTTTGTTTTGGGCATGAAAGCCAGATTTTGTGGCAAAAAGACTGTTTTTTTGGATGGCATGAAAGCCAAATTTTGGATGGCGTGAAAGCCGAATTTTGATTGTGGCATGAAGCCGATTTTTGGCATGAGAGCCGATTTTTGTGGCGCGAAAGCCAAGTTTTTGGCATGAAAGCCGGGTTTTGGCGTGAAAGCCAGGTTTTGTGGCATGGAAGCCAAGTTTTTTTTTTTAAAACCAAGTTTTGTTTTGTCGGCATTGAAGCCGGATTTTTGATTTTTTCGCATGAAAGCCAGATTTTTATTTTGTTGGCGTGGAAGCCAGATTTTTGGTTTTTGGCATGAAAGCCACGTTTTCGGCATGAAAGCCGGGTTTTGGGCATGAAAGCCGGATTTTGGCGTGAAAGCTAGGTTTTTGGTTTTCAAAAATGCAAGCATCGACTAAGAATCGCCTCCCTGCTGAATGGTATTGCAAGTATCGATGGAATATTGCTTCCTTGCTCATTCGGTTGCGAGTATCGATGGAATGTCGCTTCCTTGCGGATTTGGGTGCAAGTATCTGTAGACACCTCATTTTGGCACCCTATGAGGGGCAATTTAGTCCACCCTATTTAATGATGTCCTAATTAGGCCCCGAGTCAAAAGTCACCTATCACCTCTAGACCTCTGATCGCCCCGGGAGTTGGCTCATCATGATCTACTCATCGAGAGCTTTCCGCCCATATATAGAACCCCAAGATCTGACTGGCGGATCAAAAAATCATGACAGCGGGTCCCACACCCCGCGGCGCCCGCGTGAAAAGTCACCTATCACCTCTAGACCTCTGATCGCCTCAGGAGTTGGCTCATCATGATCTACTCATCGAGAGCTTTCCGCCCATATATAGAACTCCAAGATCTGACGGGCGGATCAAAAAATCATGACAGCGGGTCCCACACCTCGCGGCGCCTGCGTGAAAAATCACCTATCATTTATGGACCTCTGATTGCCCTGAAAATTAGCTCATCGTGACATACTCGCCGAGAGCTTTCCGTCAATATGTAGAACGTCGAAATCCGACGAGCGGATTGAAATCTATGAAACCTGGGCCCCATTAATGATAACCCGGCCAATCTCCACCGGACCCCACCTTCTCGACCCAAACCAGTTTCTTTTAAATCCAAACCCACCAGGCCTGGCCCAATGAACTCCAGCCCAAGCTGAACCTGACCCGATCCAACTCATTAGGCCAAGTCCAGACCTCACCTGACCCAAACACAACCCGAGCCTGATCCAAACCTCCTGACCCGAACTTGACCCGTCCCACAAGGCCCATTAGCTGCATGGGAGAGGACAGTCCATGAGATCTGGACTCTCCCCTCCCCCTTAAACGTCATCTTTCCCTCTCAATCTCTTAACACCCAAGCCTTATCCCTCTCATCTCTCTCCCAACCCAGGCCTTATCCCTCTCAATTTCAAACACCTAATCCTCATCCCTCTCATCTCTCTCCCAACCCAGGCCTTATCCCTCTCAATTTAAAACACCCAAGCCCATCCAAAAAAACCACCCATGCGCAGAAGCCCCGGGATCCCTCTCATCTCTCTCTCAACCCATGCGCAGAAGCCCCGGGATCCCTCTCATCTCCCTCTAACCCATGCGCAGAAGCCCCGGGATCCCTCTCATCTCTCTCTCAACCCAGGCCTCTCCCTCTTCCCTGGCGCCAGACCCATCTCTCCATCTCCTTCCATCGCTCATCTCCCTCGCAAGTAGTAGTCGCCACCACGCCCCTGCACGTGGCCCATCTCCCAGACCACCACCTCCTTTCTTCATCACCATCACCCTCCATCTCTCCTGCGCCCGTCTCCATCTTCCCTCCACTCGTCTCTCTGTCCGCACCCTCTCCTCCATCACTCCCTTCCCCATCATCATCTTCTGCTCCCTAACCCACGCCTCCAGAACCCATCATCTGCATCTCCATCTCACGCACGTCCATCTCTCTCCCTGGTCTTCCTCACTCTCTGTCTCCTTTCTTCTTCTCCCCTTCCTCGCTTTCTCCACCTCTCCTTCTCCCAGTCGCAACACCATCGCCCTCCATCCTCTTCCCTCCACTCGTCTCCCTCACGCCACAACCCATCTTCGACTCCATCCCATCATCTCTCCCCTTCATCATCACAGAACCCATCTCACGCATCTTCTCCATCTCACCATCTCGCCTTCCATCTCTCCCAAAGACAGGCGCACACCCCAGGCATCACCATCACCCTCTCCGCTCTGCCCTCTTCCTGCACCCTACAACCCATCGCCCACCATCATCCTCCTTCCTCGCCAGCGTCTCCAGGCTCACGCAGCAGCACCGCCCGACGACCAGCAGCCCCCGGACGCACACAGCATCATCTTCCTCCTCCTCGCACCGCCGAACTCCTCCCCGCCAGGTACACCTCTCTTTCTCCCTCCTCCCATACCCAGCGCACACACTGCCCTCTCCCTGCTTTCTTCTCCCTTTCTTCCTCTCCCTTTCTCCGCCTTATCTCTGTCCCCGTAGTTCTCTCTCTGTCTCTCTCCTTGGTCTTCCTCGCCCTCTGTTTCCTCTCTTCTTTTCCCTCACCCTTTCTTCTCCACCTCTCTATTCCCCGTGCGTCCCGCCACCTGCAACTCAACATTCTCCCTCTCCCTCTCTGTCTCTCCCCTGCACCCACCTGCTCATCCTCTGTTCTCTCCCCTACTCTCTTCCTCTCCCTCTCTCTCATTCCCTCCTCTCCGCCCTGCCATCACCCCGCTCCACCTCTTATTCTCTCTTCCCCTCCTGCTTCACCTTCCTCTCCCCGTTCTCTCACTCCTTCTTTCTCGCCCGTCTCCCTCCACCTCTCCGTTCCCAATCTGTCTCTCCCTCTGCGACCCATCTCTATCTCTCTCCCTGCAACTCTCTCTGTTCCGCCCTGCCCCTCTCTCCCCTCTCGTTCTCTCCTTCTCTCCTCTCTACTCTCTGTCTTCCTCTCTCCTTCTCTCCATTCCCTCTCTCCCTGCCTCTCTACTCTCTGTCACTCTCTCTCCATCTCTGCACCCTCTCTCCTTCTCCACTCTCCCTCACTCTCTCGCCATCTCTCCGCCCCCTATTCTCTTCTGCACTCCCTCCCTCTCTGTTATTCCCCTCTCCCTCTCCACTCTCTCTCTCTCTGCTCTCTCTCTACCTCTCAGTCCGTCCTCCCCACCTCTGCTGCACCCTGCTGGCATCACACCCACCTCACCTGAGCACTCCTCCACACTGTCCCATACTGCACTCTCTTCCTCCCTCTTCTCCACCTACTCCACCAGCAGCCTACACACGCCCCCATCTTCTTTTTCTTTATTTTCCTTCTTCTCTTCCCCCACCACATCACTTCACTACTGTACCTACTTCACCATTGCACTTAAACCCACCCGTTGCACCCACCGGACTAGCCCACTCATATAAACCGAACCCATGCATCCCTATTTCATTTTCTTGCATTGAATTTAGATCCATATTTTTTTATTATTTCTTTTTATGATATTGCATACATCTAATATGCTCATGCACCCAACATGTTCATGCATCTGAATAATATCTTAGGCTGTTATTTATTTTAAATTTATTTCTAGCATATTCTAATATGCTCATGCACTTTAACCTGCCCATGCATTATTACTTAGTTGCATTTTTATTTCATATTCTTTTAGGTGCAATTTAGGACTGCATAATTTATTAAAAAAATAAAAAAATAAAACAAGAAAACAAAACCAAATAATAAAGTGAAAAGTGAAAATTAAAAATAGAGTTTTAACTATCCTTTTAACTAAAAATAATTAGGCTATATAGAATTCTTTTTTTCTCCTCCCCTCTCACTAGGATTAGGGAAACCTATTTAGGGAACTCAAGATTATTTAGGATAATTAATTAAATTAAAAATTAGAAATTCATTCTCTTTCCCCTTCCCATTTCATTAGGATAAATCAATTTAGGATTTTAGGCCCTATGAATAAACATAAAAATAAATAAAAATAATAAAAATCTAAAATACCAAAAACAAAGTAAAAGATATTAAAAACCAAAATATTAATAAATTGGAGTTAGAAATTAAACAGTAGCCTAGACTGATTAGGTCAGACCCCGGACCTAGATCAAGGTCTCCCCCTAGCCAGCTTAAACTACCCCAATTTCTTAAACTTCAACTGATTAGGTCCTACTCTCTCTCCGGGCCCCGCTAAGGGACCGGGAGAGCTGATGTGGACGGTTAGGACCTTAGGATAGGGTAGAGATCCATTAGGGAAATGGAATAGTTAGAATAAATCCAAGTAGGAACTCCCATAGTTAGGCCCTTCTAGCCCCAATTATTAAAATCCAAAAAAACTATAAAACCAACAAAACCAATTCCAAAAATATTTTCTTCCCTTTTCCTCCACCTCCGGTGCCAAATATTTATCTGAACTCAATGATTAAAGGGAATAGAGGCTGATTCCGAGAACCTGAATTAATGAGAATGACGAAATGAGACGAGTGATTTCACACACCCCAATATCAGTTTATTTACTACCGGCCCATCATCGGCCACCCTCAATCAATCCTGGCCCAACATCGGCCATTTTTATCTCTTCTGGCCCATCATCGGCCATGCACTTTTATCACCTGCGTATCGCACGCAAACCCACAGAAATCACAACTCGAAGTTTCGTCTGCATCATTCTTTCGATTCGAAGAATCAGCCTTTAAACCCTAGGTCGTCAAAGGACATTGAAGGGGGTACCCAGGAATGGGGTTGATCCTCTTCTAAATATTTGGCACCTTTCCCCTTATTTTCTTAATTTATTTTCATTTTAATTCGCTTATCCCCTAGAATACTTGGATTTAACTTTAATTAGTCTTTTCAACCCTGGATGTTGATTTCCCTTGCCTAGTTCATTATGGTCCCATCTTGAAGCCCGTAATTTGACCCTTGACCTAAGTTCGACCCGAATTGAAAGACCCAAATTAAGTGACGAGACAACCGTCGTGTGTCGCCGGCGGCACATTAGACAAGAGAAGAACCCACCCCATTTTCCTCCCGCATTCTTTCGGCTTTCGTCGAAGGACGGTGTTACGGCCGAATCCGTAACTGGCGATCGTGATCCGTCGATTTTGAGGGTAGTCGGAATCCTCATTTTCGATGTATTTTTTTATCTCACACTGTTGAATGGCGATTCCCCTCTCGGGGGGGATCAAAATTCACATCCGACAGTATCGACTGAATGTCGCTTCCTTGCTTTTTCTCAAAAATTTAGTTTTGTGGGTATCGATGGAATGTCGCCTCCACATGATTTTTGAATTTTAAGGTTTTTTCGAACCTTTGTTTTTGTTTTGAAATTTGGGTTGTGGATATCAACTGAAACGTTACGTCTCCGCGATTTTTTTGAAAATTTGCAAGTATTGACGAGGTGTCGTTTTCTTGCAATTTAAGGTTTTGGAAGTAACGAATGGGGTTCGCATCCTTCTGATTTTTTGGGTTTGGTGTGAGTATCGACTAAACGTCGCTTCCCCACGGTTTTTGAAAAACCATTTTTTTGTTTAAGGACACAAGGGTCGTAAATTTTTTTTTTTGTTTTTACTCGAAACCATTTTGGCGGGAAAAGTCGGGGTGGACTTGGGTGGAAATCCCTGAGTCCTGATTTTTGTTTCAAACCATGAATTTTGGGTTCAAGGATTGAAAGTTTTGGTCAAGTTTAGGGAAGATGCTCCTAAACTTGGATTTTGAGTTTGGCTTTGTTTTTTTTTTTTTTTTTTTTTTTTTTTTTTTTTTTTTTTTTTTTTTTTTTTTGAACAATGAAACATTGAAAGTAAGCATTGTTTTTGGGTTTTTAGAAATTTCAACATAGGGATGAAAACTCTAAAAGGTGTGGGTTTGACGAGCAAGTACTTAGGAATAGGCTTTGTCCATGCAGGCATCACTCTGACCCGATGTAGGAAGTCTTCAAGGGTAGTACCGCTTCAAAAACTTGCCATTGATGGGCAATATACATCTGTCACCCTCCATGTTTAGAAGAGCATATGCGCCATTGGAGAAGACTTTGTAGATGACGAAGGGTACCTCCCATTTTGGTTTGAATTTGCCTTTGGATTTGTGGGCAAAAACCATTGGCCTTTTCACTGCAAGAACCAAGTCACCCTTTTTGTGGGCGCGTTGCCTGACCTTTTTGTCAAAAGATCCTGCCATGCGTGCTTGGTAAAGCTCAACGCTTTGTAGAGCTTTGAGCCGTCTTTCATCAAGATTATCTAGTTCTTGGAGTCTCAATTTGACATTGCTTTCTTGCGTCATTTCATTTTGTAGAGATACCCTTAAGGAAGGAATTTGTACCTCTAAGGGAACAACTGCTTCACATCCATAGACCAAGTAGAATGGTGTACTATGGGTTGGTCTTCGAACGGTAATCCGGTAGGCCCATAAAGCTTCAGGCAGTTTGTCGCTCCAGTCTCTTTTGTGACTAGAGACCATTTTCTTGAGGATTTTGCAGAGTGTCTTGTTGAAGGCTTCTGCCAGTCCATTCGCTGCCGGGTTATACGGAGTTGAAGGACAACTTTGGATTTTGTATTTGTCGCAGAACCTGTAGAATCTGTGATCCCGGAATTGTGGTCCGTTATCATAGACGAATCTTTTAGGTATGCCGAAGCGACAAATGATGTTGGTTCATAAGAATTGAAGGACTAACGAGGTCTTCATTTCACTGAACGCAAATGCTTCTGACCACTTGGAGAAATAATCCGTAGCGGCGAAGATGAACCGATGACCTTTGCTTGACGGGGGAGAGACAGGATCTATGATGTCCATACCCCAAGCTTCGAAGGGCCATGATATCGCTGTAGGATGTAGCCATTCTGGAGGCATGTGTACATAATCTCCATGAATTTGGCATTGTTGGCAATGTTTAGCAAATTGCATTGCGTCAGCTACCATGGTAGGCCAATAGTAACCCAACCTTTTTATTTGATCGTAGAGCTTAGGACCAGCCTGATGGGCTCCACAAAGACCAGCATGAACTTCTTTTAGAGTCTCTTCCGCCTCTTGTTGTGACAAGCAGCGTGGAAGTACTCCATTGAAGGATTTTCTGTAAAGCATTTTGGAGGAAATATCCAAATGAAAGTTTGGGGCTCGTCTTTGGATACTTACCCGCTCTTTTTGATCTTCAGGTAGGATTCTGAACATAATATAATCAATGAACGGATCCCTCCAGTCGCCAATCGCAGGTTTAAGGATGGAAATCTGACCTCCGACCACTCGGTGGCATTCAGCAACTGCTTGGTGTGTGTTGAGAGGAGGGAGAATCCTTTTTTGACACACTGTAATTTGCATGTTTTCGCCTTCTTGGATTGCCATGGATGCAGCAAGTCTAGCCAGGGCATCTGCACGGATGTTTTCACATTTGCGGATGGAGGTGATGTGGCAGATGTCAAACTTTTGACGAAGCGATTGCGCCTTGTTGTAGTAAGGCAACAGATCAGGCTTCCTGATTTCATATTTCTGATTCATCTGTTGACGATCAGTTGAGAATCCCCAAATGCTTCCAGCATGGTGATGCCAGATTCGAAGGCGAGTTCCAATCCTATGATCAGAGCTTGGTACTCAGCTGCATTGTTTGAACATGGTTCCAGTAGCGAAAATGCGTGAGGAATCATGTATTTGTCGGGGCTGACAAAGAGAATGCCGATTCCAGATTTCGACTTTCCTTTTTCATTTGTCCTAGTTGCACCATCGAAGTACATGTTCCAGGAGGCATTTGATAAGGAGGTTTCCATGCTGTAGACAGGCTCGTCCGAGAGATCATCCTTAAGCGGAGAATCCTTATGCAGCGGATGCTCTGCAAGAAAATCTGCTAGAGCTTGGCCATTGATTTTTTTTGTGGTACATACCTAATATCAAATTGTGATAGAAGGGTGGACCATTTTTCCAGCCGGGCATTGAGAGAACCTGCTTTTGTGGCAAGGACTTTTAAGAGATTGATCCTTGATATCAAGTATACTGTGTTTGACAGCAAATAGTGATGCAGCTTTTGTACAGCGAACATCACTGCCAGGCATTCTTTTTCGACTAGAGAGTAGCGATGCTCTGCACCTACCAACATGTGAATGAGGTAGTATAGAGCAGCTTCTTTTCCTCCATCATTTTCTTGTGCAAGTAGAGCGCCCAAAGAATAGTCGAGAGCTCTTGTGTACAAGATGAATGGTTTTCCGGTTGTGGGAGTAGCCAACATCGGAGGTTTGGTCAGGTATGACTTGACGTCTTGAAATGCAGCTTCACATTCAGCCTCCCAAACAAAGTCTACACCTTTCTTCATCAGGCCAGAAAATGGACGGCATTTTCCTGATAGATTAGAAATGAACCGTCAGATGTATGCCAATCTTCCTTAAAGCCCTTTTAGTTCTCTTAGGGTTCTTAGAGATGGCATTTCTAGAATTGCCTTGACTTTGATGGGGTCAAGTTCTATTCCAACTTTCCGAGCTATGAATCCGAGGAACTTACCCGATGAGACACCGAAGAAGCATTTGAGGGGATTCATTCGTAGTTTGTGTTTGCGAAGTCGGAGGAAGACTTCTCGAAGATTTTTGAGATGGTCTTCTTTTCTTTTGCTTTTGACGGCGAGGTCATCAACATAACATTCGACCGTCTTGTGCTGCATATCTTGGAATATCTTCATCATAGCCCTTTGATATGTTACACCGGCATTTTTTAGACCAAATGGCATGACAGTGCAGCAATACACGCCAAATGGGGTTCGAAAGGATGTATGCTTTTCATCTTCGGGATGCATCTTTATCTGGTTGTAGCCAGAGAAGCCGTCCACGAAAGTCATTCGTTCAGACCCGCAGGTGTTGTCAATCATTACCTCCGATATGGGGAGCGGGAATTCATCTTTGGGGCAAGCATTATTCGGGTCTTTATAGTCAATACAGACTCTGATTTGCCCATTTTTCTTTGTCACGGGGACGATGTTGGCCAACCATTCATGATGTTGTTCCTCGCGGATGAAGCCAACGTTTTTGAGTTTCTGAACTTCTTGTTCAATTTTGTCCATCACATTAGGACGGAATCTTCTTTGTCCTTGTTTGACAGGCTTGATGTTTTCTTGCAAGTCGAGTTTGTGAACTGCTATTTTTGGGTCTAAGCCAGGCATTTCAGCGTAAGACCATGCAAAACAATCAACAAACTCACAAAGAAAAGAGACATATTCGGGTAACTCATCATCCTTTATATTCTTGCTTATGAATACAGGACGTGGGTTATCTGGCGTACCCAAGTCTATCTTTTGAACAGAACCTTCTGTTGGAAGGTTTGAAGGTGGTTCCTCCACAATATTTTTGGAGGCTTCTAGCTCAATAAGACCTTCTGGATTTCCAAGGGCATTTTCAGACCATGGCTCCGCTTCTTTCCATAAATCTTCTTAATCGGTATTCTTCTCAAGACTTGCTATGAGATGATCCCAATCACCTGCTAAAACTGGGTCGAAGTAAGGCACTTCTTTTGGAGATGATAGCTCTTCTGAATTAGAGAACCGTGCGTCTGTGTCATCGGACAATTCCTCTTCATCATCAGAGAAATCATACCAATTTGATGAGCTTCCTGGGTCCTTGTTGGGTAACTCTTCAAAGAGATATCCAGGGAGATCGATGTCTTCATCGACATGAGATGTTGAGGCCTGGTCGGTAAAACGACTCTGCAGCCTTTGTGTCAGCTGTCTCATCGGAGTGTCAGGGTCATACCCCAACCCATATGAAGACTTGTCTATGCGACGATGGAGTTTCCAATCTTCCAGCTGACTTTTGGTCAGGGTGGGTTCCAATGGTGTGAGAATACCACGGCCACCTCCCAAACCAATTGGATTTTGAGCATCATAGCCCATTTTCTTCATGATAGCTTGTGCCATTGGACTATACAAGGATAGTTGAGGCATACCTTCATTTTGAAAAGGCTCAAGCTTGGAGCTTGATAAAGAAGCGTCCGATCTATGGAAGAAGATTGGTTTCTCTTCTGCCGATGTTGCCGGAACGATGAAGGTAGCGGACGTAGGATCTTCTACATCAGCAGGTGTCTCCAATGGAACAAGGGCAAGCTGAACTTCCTGAGTATCAGCTTGGCTTGGCGATGTATTGTCTTCAGTCTCTGAATCCGAATCCGTGTCTTGTATGATAGACACGAAGGAGACAACAAACTTGCCCCCAGTCTTTTGCTTTGTCTTCTTTGCCTTAGTAGTGATTACCAAGGGTTTGGAAGATTTGAAGGAGACAACGAAGGGAGACGGATTGCTCTCTCCAGATTTGCCGGAAGGTTTGTTTTCTTCTGATGATTGCTGAGGAGCCTTGCCTTTGTCTTTTTGGAGATTGCCGGCAAATGATGTTATTTTCTCCTCCTCATTCTCTTTCTCGTCCATGTACATCTGAGAGTCTGCAAAATGGACTTCTTTGCCTTTAAAGGGCTTTTTATCTGCAAACACTCGATGTATCAAGCCGTCGTCACCAACAAACTTGATGCACTAGTGTAGAGTTGAAGGGACAACACCGTTCTCGTGTATACGAGGGCGTCCGAGAAGGATGTTGTAGCATGAAGGGGTTTTTATTGCATACACGGTGACCTCAGAGATAAGATCAACGATTTGCAACCTGAACCGGATTTTGCCAACGGGCCTTTGAGCACTCCCATCGTATCCAAAGATGGACACAGATGTGTGGCTTAGTTTGCTAGGTGGGATACCCAGCTCTTCGAGTGTCGAAGTAGAGATGAGGTTGAGTGCAGAACCCGGGTTGATCTGGACTCTGTGTATCGGCATCTCTTTGATGTACCTTGTGAAGTACAAGGGTCGGTTGTGCTTCGTCTCGCCTAGCAGGAGGTCTTCCTTATTGAAGGCGATGGTAGCACTTGCGGCTTTTTGGACCGAGAGGCATTCAGTGTAAGGTCCTCCAGCTTCTTTCTTTTCTCCCTTTGAGGAGGTTTTTGATTTTTTGACCCTATAGTCCATTTCAATTTGTAGGACTTGTGGGGCATGTTTGTCAACATCCAGATTCAGCCTTTGCAGTTCTGAAATGAGATTATCACGAGTTTGTGGTGACATTCGTAATAAGTCTAGGATGTGTAGTTGTGCAGGTATGTGTTTGAAGTGCTCGATCAAGTCATACTTGAAAGCCTCCTTTGGGCCAACATTTTCATTATGATTGCCACTTGGGGCATTTATAGCTTGTTTTCCCGAAGGATTTACATAAGAAGAAGAAGAAGGTTGGTTGTAGTTTTTGTGATAATCCCGGCCAGAGCGGGTACCTTTCCTAACTTCAAAAGCTTCTAGAGGTGGTTCTTCTTTCGGAAGACCTCCTTCGGGCTCAAGGGGTCGATCCTCCCCATTTGCTGAAAACACTTCTGCAGCAGCATTGCTGTCTTCAGTTATTGCGTTGCATGAAGCATTTTCCGGGAACAAGTCCTAAACAACTTCCAACAACTTTTCTTCTTTGTCCAGTATTTCATCGGTCCAGACATCTCCAATGAGGTTGGGTATCTGAGACCAATTGACTGGGTTTTCTTTGAAGACTTCGTCAGCCAGAGCTTCTTCATGGTGATCAGTCGGAAGAGGCTTGAATTCTAATGTCACCCTTTCAGGGGACGAAGGCTGAGAAGATGCTATCTCAGTGGAAGTCACCCGAGAATATGTAGCTCCAGAAGATATGCTACCGGATGCATTCTGATAGTCCGTGGCCTTAGCAGATGAAGCTTCAGAGGCACTATCATCCTAAACTATCACATTGCAAGCAACTTCGATAGAAGATGCCTCCACAATGGACTGTTGGGAATCAGACTCATCCTCCAATGTAAGAGGATCATCAATCCAACAACTTTCTTCATTTTTCGGAGTCACTGGAGGAGATGCTTGTAGATTTTCCGAGACTTCCGGTTCTGGATTTTGATGAAGCTGGTTGATGTGATCCTGTTCCTTCTCTATGGCGAGACGCTGCAAGATCCTCGCATATTCTTCGAGATCTGGCATAGGAGCTAGATCTTCTTATTCATCTGCTCTTTGTGGTTCAACCTGGTTGGGATCCACTAGAGCATTTATTTGTGCTGTGTCAACAGCATTTTGCGCAGCCTCTTGATCTTCATCATCATCAGACCAGGATCCTTGTGGCTGGAAGGGGTTATACCAGATTACTGGCATAAGGTGGGATTCCGAGATCCATTCTTCGTCGGAGAGATATTCTCCGGTTTCAAGGGATTCCTCCCATTCATCTGTGTCACTGGCAGTGTCACTGGACTCGTATCCATTCATGGAGAATCCAACTACCGAGTTACAAGAGTATGATGCCCCCTGCATAGTCTCATCATTGAGCCGTGGTGGCATGAAATCACCGAGGGTGAATTTTCTTACCCCTCTTGAAGCCTTGGGAAGAGACTCCTCTGTTGCCCCCAGTGAAGCGGTAGAGGAGGTTTTTGCCTTTTCAGGGACATCTTGTTTTGTTTGAGCCTTCTCCTGCTATTTGAGCTTGCGGAGTTGTCTCTTGGCTTGCCTTCACTGCTGAGCGGTCGGCTTTGTTTTGACGATCTCCCAATTTTCATCTTCTAGGAGATCGGGATGCACCCATATGGGCTGTCCTTTTGGTGTTGGGTAAGGCACCAGCTCTTGGGACATCTGGGTCATTTTTATCACCTTGAAGGAAGTAGTGACTTTTTCCTTTGGTGATTTGGATGTTTGTCCGTATGACACCATGTTAACGGAGGCAGACCCATAGTTTTTGTCAAAGGTAATGACTCAGTTTTTCCACATCTCGTTGATCTTCTCTCTCACAATGAAACATTGGTTGAGAGGATGCGAGACCATTTAGTGGTATGGTCAATATCGGGGATCGTTGGTGTTGCCAACATCTCCCGGTCTTTTGGGGTCAGGCAAGGTGAGTTCCCCATTTGCCGAGAGAGCCACAAATATTTCTTCAACATCTTCATCGAATGGGTATTTCTTCTCTACTCGTTCTTTGAAGGCATCAAAGAGTTCAAGTCTCTTACCTGCAGCTTTGTTTTCAGCTTTCTTTGGCGGCTGAGGGTCGGACTTGGTTTGCACATTGAGAACCTCCTTTTTCTTTGGCTTGGAGGTCGGAATGGCGGTCAGCTCCTTCTTTGACGACTTCTGACTGTTGAGGTCTTTGATCACCGTTTCAGCCTCCATAGATGCTTTTGGGAGTTCTCCCAAGTTCTTTGACTTGTTGCCGATGATCATGGAGCGGGTCCTTGCTCTCATGTTGTTTCGGCAAATGTCGACTAGCGACACTTGTGGCAGCACATCCGAGCTTTTGTATGCCATTGCTTTCCACTTGTGAATGAAGTCATATGTCGACTCATTCTCTCCCTGTTTAAGGCTGCAGAGCTGAGCCATAGTAACAGGATGATCCTCACCTTTGAAGTGGGTCAGGAAACGTGTCTCTAGCATGGTCCAGTTTTGAATGGAGTCCTCTGGCAGAGTGGAGTACCAATCAAAGGCCGTACCTTTTAGGGTACTTGCAAAGAGACGGATCTTAAGAGCATCTTGATCCGTAATCGTTCCTGTCAGGATCTTGAAATGGATGACGTGCTATCTAGCTAAACCTTTCCCCATATATGTTTGGAGAAGAGGTTGTTTGAATTTTGGAGGGAAAGGAACCGAGTCCATCCATAAGGGTTATGGTGGCTTGATCCCATGCTCCTTCAGTGTATCCTCTTCTTTTGCTTTGGCGAGGATATCGTCAACGTTCTTTTTAGCAAGGGCACATGACTCATCTTCTCCACCATTTGCCTCATCTTGTGGAGGAACTTCCTCATTGTTTGGTGGATGCTGGAGAGTGAGAAGGAGGTTTTCCATCAGAACCTTTATTCTCTGCTATCCTTGCTCTAGCTGTTGAATGCGTAGAGTCATGTCGTCATGTTGTGGAGGCTGCTCAGAGTTTGTGACCAAGACATTCATCCTTCGTGAGTCGAAAGAGGATACTGCCTTAGTCAAACATTTCTGCGAGCCATTGTATGGAAAGGAAAGAACCAAAGTTTCTCCAATTTGAATCCAATGAAAGGAATTTGAAAAGTTTTTTTTTTTAACTTTTTTTTTTGAAAGAATTCCAATGGACCCATCAAAGAGAGGAAAATGGCTCCCTCCCAATCCGAACGTTGGCTCAAACATTTCTGCGAGCCATTGTATGGAAAGGAAAGAACCAAAGTTTCTCCAATTTGAATCCAATGAAAGGAATTTGAAAAGTTATTTTTTAAAAACTTTTTTTGAAAGATCTTCAATGGACCCATCAAGGAGAGGAAAATGGGCCCTCCCAATCCGAACGTTGGCTCAAACATTTCTGTGAGCCATTGTATGAAAAGGAAAGAACCAAAGTTTCTCCAATTTGAATCCAAAAGAAAAAAAAACTTTTTTTTTTGTTGAGAAAAGAAAGAATGGAAACAAGTTCAAAGAAAAAAGTTTCCAAAGAATCCCATCTTATGTTTTTTTTTTTAGATACAAGATCCAACATAGGACACCAACTAGGAAGGAGCCAAGGATTCTAAGCATCGTGTTCTCAAACGAACGAGTCCCACCAGGTATGCCAACTTGATGGAGCCGTCTTTTTCTTTCTTGCCTTCCTCCGTCCCGCGTCCGCCGGGGTGCGGCAGGGCGAAGAGAAAAAAAAAGAGCAAGCATCAACATGTTTTTGTACGGGTATGCCAGATTTTCTATTCTACTTGGAATTTGAAATGGTGATCCGGAGATTCACCTTCACAAGTAGAAAGGAAATCAAACTTTTTTTCTAACTTTCCATTGCACATATATTTTAAAGAAAGCGACAGATTTAGAATGCCGTAAAAGGCGATTTTTTTAGTTTGCCATGAAAGGCAATTTTGTGCCGTAGAAGGCGATTTTGCCATGGAATGTGATTTTACAAATCCTATCAATAGTGAAAGACAAGAATTGTGACTTTTTTGTCTCTTTAAAAAAGTACAAAATACAATAGAAAGGGAAGAAAGAGGGATCTGACTTCTTAAGCAATTGTGAGGACTCGTTCAAATCGACAGTCGCGAGTCATGTATGGACTCCGCCATCGTCCTTCAGATGAGAACACTTGATGCTTTAGTTCACTTGGCTTGGCTTGGACTCCAGATTTTTAGAGGACAAAGACCAAGGGAAGGTCCTATATCCAATAAAAAAAATGGGTGGACGGGCTGAAAAGCCGCATCTAGGCCATGTTGGATAGAATAAGAGGGTGAAACCTTGGGGGGGTGGCCCCCCAAAGGACTTCGATCACCTTGTAGAATTTGCAGTAGAGTTTCTTCAGAGTGAGAGAGCTTCTTTTTGCAGAGAATTCTTTAGGATAGTTTTCAGACAATTTTTCAGTACAATTTTCAGGCGATTTTTCAGGATCACTTCAGACAATTTTTCTGGACCCTTTCCCTTTGGAATGACCGCCTATTTATAGGCTTTTGGTGACCATTAGGAGGGTTTTATGGGCATTAATGATATTAATGCTCCATGATGGGAGGAGTTACAAGATTTAATTTCATAATTTTGTAAATCCTTTTTCTTGGATTTTGATTGGCCGATGGAGAATAATGGGCATTTAATCTCCATGATGATGGGAGTTTGATGGTTAATTACCATGATTAATCTCCACAATGATAGGAGTTACATGGTTAATTGTCATGATTAATTGGATTTGTAACTCCCATTTTCTTGCTTCTGATTAGGCCGTCCAAAATAATGAGTTAATGATCCTAATAAGTTGTCATAAAAAGGTCAATTAACAACATTAATTGGTCGCCGAGTCGCTTGAATAGTCGCGGGCCGCGCCGCGTCTTTTGGAATTCTTCTTGCGATGATCATCGATGGATCCGCATGTTGTTTGATGTCGGATGACGATGCAAATTCAGACTTTGGTTGACACCAATGGGCCGGCAACATCTATCCAGTCGATTTCTCGATCGGTCGGGTAGAAAGTGTACTTTCTTAATTGGCCGGCTGGCGGTTTTGGAGTGTCCAATGATGATCGAATAATTTCGACGTCGGATCCGTGATGTTGACGAAGATCGACGGATATCATGCTCCAAAAATCAGAATTTGAGAAAATCACAGGGGCCAAACTTCGCGAAATGCGAGAAGGATCGAAAAAAGTGGGTTTCCGGGGAAAATCCGGCAACCCGGATCCTTATGGTCGCCGCCGACCATGCACCCATGGTCGCCGGCGACCATGGGGTTTTTGCCCATTTTTCGGTCGCCGTCCGGTCGCCGTTTCTTGGCCGTTACTCGGGCTTTTTCGCTTCTGTTTTCTCCTGTATTTTTCTTTGAAATTTCTACTCATTTTATTGGCTTGATTCCACTGAAGAAAATCCGTTAAGAAGTCGTGCAAATCAGAGCACAAAGTTTCCTATTTCTGGAAAAGTCGAAGACTCCGTAGCCGATTTTCCGCCAAGAGTTAAAACTAGGACAAACGCTGTCAAAATGACCTGAAATTTGAGGTGAAGATTCTTGGGCATTAGATAGGACCAACCATGGGCTTTTATTTGAGTTTTGTAGCCGTTTGGGGTCCCATCGATGCTTGACTTGTTTTCACTGTGCGGAAGATGTTGAGCTTTAATGTACGGTCATCCGATGTTCGATTGACCTGAAATTTGACAGGGAGCCTATTGGAGTCATTTTGAGAGGATCCATTAGCTTCGATCTGGATGCCATGGTCCCGGAGAGTTTCGCCGCCGGTAAGCTTGATTTTGCTTTGGAGCGTCAAAACCGGGTCAAACGTTGTCAGAATGACCTGAAATTTGACGTGCACCCCTTTGGAAGCATGTAGGAGCTCTCATGTATTTTGTTTGATGAGTGGCGGCATCGGAGGTTCTCGCCGCCGGGAGGCTTGATTTCGCCGTTCGAGAGTTGATGGAGGGTCAAATAGTGTCGGTTTGACTTGAAATTGACGTGGAACCTTTTGGAGGTATTTTGAGACCATCCATATGCTCTGATCGAAGATTTGATGTATTTGACACTGTCGCCGCCGGGAGCTCCCACTCAGCTGTTGGAGGATTGAAGTTAGGCCAAATAGTGTCGAAATGGCCCGAAACTTCATATGTACCTCTCTTTTGGCTATTTTGAAGGATCTTGCAGTTTTTGTTTGATTTTGACAAGATCTGATGCTTGAAGCAGCTTTGCCTATTTGTAGTAGGATGCGGCTCAATGTAGTTTTTGATGTTGAGGAGGCAAAGTGACATTTTTTGTGTCAACAGCGAGCATGGGACAAGGTCGCCGACGACCATGGGATTTTTTCCCATTTTTTGGTCGCCGTCCGGTCGCCGTTTCTCGGGCTTTTTCGCTTCTGTTTTCTCCTATATTTTTCTTGACATTGCTCCTCATTTATTGGCTCAATTTCTCTGAAGAAAACCTGTCGAGAAGTTGTGCGAGTCAGGGCACAAAGTTTCCTATTTTTGGAAAAGCCGAAGACTTTGTAGCTGATTTTCCGCCAAGAGTTGAAACTAGGTCAAACGATGTCGGAATGTCCTGAAATTTGAGGTGAAGCTTCTTGAGCATTAGATAGGAACAACCATGGGCTTTTATTTGAGTTTTGAAGCCGTTTGGGGTCCTTTCGATGCTAGACTTGATTTCACCGTACGGAAGATGTCGAGCTTCGATATGCGGTCAATCGATGTCTGATTGACCTGAAATTTGACAGGGAGCCTATTGGAGTCATTTTGAGATGATACATTAGCTCCGATTTGGATGCCATCGTCCTGGGGAGCTCCGCCGACGGTAGGCTTGATTTTGCTTCGGAGCGTTAAAGCCGAGTCAAACGTCGTCGGAATGACCTGAAATTTGACGTGCAGCCCTTTGGAAGCATGTAGAAGTTACTCATGTAGTTTGTTTGATGAGTGGCGGCATCGGAGGTTCTCGCCGCCGAAAGGCTTGGTTTCGCCTTTCGAGAATTGATGGAGGGTCAAACGGTGTCGGTTTGACTTGAAATTCGACGTGGAGCCTTTTGGAGGTATTTTGAGACCATCCGTAGGCCCTGATCGAAGATTTGATGTCTTCGACACTGTCGCCGTTGGGAGCTCCTGCTCAGCCGTTGGAGGATTGAAGTTAGGCCAAATGGTGTCAAAAAAGCCCGAGACTTCATGTGTACCCTTCTTTTGGCTATTTTGAAGGATCTTGCAGTTTTTGTTTAATTCTGACAAGATCTGATGCATGAAGCAGTTTTGCCTGTTTGTAGTAGGATGCGGCTCCATGTAGCTTTTGATGTTGAGGAGGCAAAGTGACATTTTTTGTGTCAACAACTTCGTAGTTGATGTCCCCTCTTGATTGAGTACCATTCTAGAAATCTCTTTAGATCAAACCCAATAATTTAGTGCAACCTACTCTGATACCAATTGACAGTTTGGGGTACGAGATCTCTAGATTAGTCCACTCAATAAATCAGCCTAAAAGTGTGCAAAAACAATAAATATGCAGCTGAAATAAAATCACAAGCACTCACCACAAGGACACCAGATTTTTACGTGAAAAACCCTAACTGAGTGAAAAACCACGGTTCCAAATTGGATCTAATCAAGCACTATGAGTCTCGCAACTACAAGAAACTCAGATTTCTTCCCTAGATATCCCCTACATAAGGACTGAAGTTACCTTGTGTCGCTTTGCGCTTCAACGACTTCACACCGCTGATTGCAATAGACCCAATCCAGCACTTGACTCCTCAAATCTTCTCGTAAGAAGAAAATCTTCTACAAAAGATGCAGAAGAAACTGGCTCTAGAGAACTTGGCAGCACAACTCCTTAATAAAACTTTAAAGAGAAATTCTCTCAAATAAATCTCTAATTCAGAACTTGAGAGATGAGGGATCCTTTTAGAATAGCCCTTGAGTCCTTTATTTAGCCTTGGATTCGTCCCTTATGTGTTGTAATATGATTAGGAATCAGCAACACAACTTTGAGACAAATCAGGAAAGAAAACAGGGAAGTTTATAAAAATTCGCCTAGGTTCGCTCGTGCGACCAGGGAGTCCGCTCGAGCGGACAAGCCACTGTCTTCCAGTTTCAGATCATCGCTCGTGCGAGCACAAAGGTGGGTCGAGCGAAACACATTATCTCTGGGTTCGCTCGAGCGAATCACATACTATATGATTCGAAATTTGAGCGATTTTTCTCCCAGCTTTCTTCTTCTAATTCTCCCAGTCTTCTATCTTCAGAGTCCTTTTCTAAATACAAAATACAACTCAACGGACCCCTAGAATTTTGTCCAACCCATGAATTAAGCCAACACAAAATACTAACAGAAGTTTCATTGGATCTCTAAATAGTTTCTTTATTTGGTTTCTGAAGGAACCCATTACAAAAAACACTTTGATTCGTAAATGGGTCTGGTTTCTCATTAAGAAACGGAAAAAAACTACTTGTACATGCATGGAGCATCCATGTCAGACAAATATGACGCTCATTCTTGTACTTGTTACTGTACTAATACCTCTAGTGTACAACTTTAGCATTTCCTAGTTCCTACTATACCGAGTCCATTCGTTTTTATAGTTCTATTATTTTTTTATGATACTAGGATACTTGTAGCCTTGTACGTGGCTGGAGTATCCATGTCAGACGAATATGACACTCGTATTGGTACTTGCTACGGTACTAATACTTCTAGTGTACAATTTTAGCATATCCTACTATAATAAGTCCATTTTTTCATATAACGATACTATTTTTCTTACTTTTTCAAGTAAAATGTATTAGAAAGGAATGTAAACAATGATAGTTTCATTAATATAGAAATGTCCTATGGAAGCTAATTTTAGTATTTCATATAAAAACCCTAATACAGAATATGATTTTTCATGTTATGGACGGGAAACCGATATGTATATCCATCTCTTGGATTTCCAAAAGTGTAGTCATATCTTTGGTCCCTGTATCCTTGTCCATTTCCATGTCTGTATCCATACTCTTATCTGGACACTTGGTGTACTAATATTAGAATGATACGATGCTGATAATGATAGGTTGTAACTGAGGCAATTGAAAGACCATTTCGTAAAACTAAGATGATTGGACGGGCGAAACTTCAACACCTACGATCCTTGCGGTCCCCTAATTATTGCTATCTTTCAGATAAATAAATTGAGAAATAGCTCTGGGCCCCAACAAAATTTATTGCACCAACTTCCCATTGCACTAAGTCTGGAATAGCTTGGCTAGACTCATTGAGTCCCCTATCTTTGCTTCTATTCGGGTGCAAACAGTGTAAATTACAGTTTACAAACTTCTCCCATTTTAAAAGAATGGGACCCCCTACTTCTGCTTGTATCAATCTCATCCTACCTACAAATTGGTCCACTCTTGGATGTGTGCTTTGTTTAACTGTGTCCTTGTACATGACATAAGTGATCTACTCAGTCTGCTCAATTTTCTTTTGTTGGACATACAATTGGTCCTATGGAAACTTCTCTTTGATTATTCCTTGAGAACTGTTGTTGTCCAAAATCTTATTCACAAACCATTGCTAGTGATTGTTGGGAAAAAGCTGTGGAAGAAGAATTAGTTGCCCTAGCTACCAATCGTACGTCTGATGTTGTTCTGTGTCTCAAAAAATTAATCCAATCAAATATATGGGTGTTCTTGATCAAGATGAAATTTTATGACATACTAGGCCATTATAAAAGTCATTCTGGTGGCCCTGGGAAATTAACAAAACTATTGTGTTAACCATGAGGAGACTTTATCCCCTATTTTACGATTACTACTGTATGTGCGGTTTTTCCGCTATTGCTTCCAAGTGTTGGCTATATTGTAGATGGATGTTAAAAATGCATTTCTACACTGATCTAGAAGTATGAGCTTTCATGAGCCTTCCTCCCTCGGCATACATTTTCCTCCTAGTTCTATTGTTAGGTGTCAACTACAGCATTCTCTTTATGGTCTCACCATGCTCTACAGATTTGGATTGATTAGTTTTAGACCACAATTATGCATGCTGGTTTCCAAACAGAGTTGTGATGACCATAGCTCTCCCTCCCTAAAAGTTGACCAAGAATTAAACCTAGTTGAGTAAGCAACGGCAATAACAGGTCACTTGGAATGGTAAAACCTAGCCAAGGCGAGTTCTGGTCTTGATGCAGCTGACTTAGCTGGTCAACCTGTAAGACCCCGCCCCAAGAGTTTCCGATTAGTGCTAATTAAGATGTTTTTTAGTTCTAAGTGAGATTAGTGGATTTTGTTTAGATTTGGATTAGAATGACTTTTATATACCTTTGGAATATTTTGGGAACTCTTTTGATTTGGTGGGGCCCTTTGGGAGTTCCTTTATTATGTTTTTGTGTGACTTGAGATTTATCTGATATTTTGAAAATTTGTATTTTCACTCCGTTTGATCTATTTTATCATTCCCTACAACTTTGTGTTTACTCCGTTACCGTCCAAGACCTCGAAACCCCACTTTGCTAATGATGGGGGCAAAATAGTCTTTTACACAAAATCTGGACACTATTTTTAATATCTCTGAAACCCACGAAATATATACTTTTTGGAAACAAGAAATTTCGACGAACATTTATTCCTTCTTCGTCGAACTCATCCGAGGCCCGGAAGTCGATGTTTTAAGTCCCACAAGATTTTTAAGTGGTGGGACCCACCCCCACTTTCTATATAAGGAGGAGTCCTCTTCCTTCTTCCTTTTCTTGCAACTTTTCTTTGGAAAAGAGAGCTGCCTAGGGTCCATCCCTTATCTTCTCCTCCTTGTTCTTCATCTCCGAGATCCACACCAAGCTATTGCTAAAAGAAAATGGGCTTCATCATCTTCTTCCTCACTATGCTAGCTTCCTATTGATACCATTTTTAGAAGATTCCATCCATCCCAAGGTCCTCTCTTTGAACAAGCTTTGACTATTTGAAGCACCTCAATGTAAGCTTTCCTCCTAATCTCTTAGATTTACGTTCTTCTAGTCATAGAGATGCTTCACCTCCATTATTGGAAGTTATCTCTCCCTATTTCTATGGTTTGACGATTTTAGGGTTTGTGATGGGTTTATTTTTGGGGGTTTTGTTTAGATCTTTGATTTTGAGCTTGGGAGTAGTGATTAGAGCTTACTTAGCTATTTTGGAGCCAGGGCAAGTGGATGAATGGGTTGTGTGGATGATTTCTTGATTTATGGAAAAATATGGATTTTGTAATTTATCTTCCTCTTATGTTCCGATGGTTTTAATGCTTTAGAAAAGTGCATATTTATGAGTTTTGTCTCTCGTAATTACTCTTTTAAGGTTTTGTGCATTAAGGTTTGTATTTTGTCAATTTGTGGTTCTCCATTTATGATGAATGCCCTTGTAAT
Organism: Persea americana; assembly: GCA_029852735.1. Taxonomy (NCBI): domain Eukaryota; kingdom Viridiplantae; phylum Streptophyta; class Magnoliopsida; order Laurales; family Lauraceae; genus Persea; species Persea americana. The sequence goes on from CM056811.1 coordinate 26,574,094, forward strand.
AAATAAAGTGGGATTTGAAGGTGATTTTAATGTTTTTGGTGGATGGTTGTTGGAGGAGTAATGGTAGTAAGGAGGGGCAAGGTAGCGCCATAAATGTTGTCAATTGATTGCTTCAAAGAAAGCTAAAAGAGAAAAGAAGATGAGGCCCAAAATGCTTCCTGGGGAGCTTTTCTAAAGCAGTTCGCTCAAGCGAACCCTCATTCGCGCGAGCGAACCCCTCGCAGAAGCTAGTTTGCTCGATCAACCTTTCAGTTCGCTCGAACCCTCCTGACTCGAACCAGGTCACTCGAGTGAACCCCTCACAGAACCTGGACCGCTCGAGCCAACCTTTCCCTTCGCTCGAACCTTTCTGACTCGGACTAGTTCGCTCGAGCGAACCTATGTCTGCTCGAGCGAACCCTCCCAGAAAGCCCTTCGCTTGAGCAAACTTCTAGTCCGCTCGAGCGAACTGTGAAGAATTCCTGGGTTTTCCCTAGTGTTTCTAGAAATGGCGTTTTAAGGTCTGGTTGGATTGATTTGATGTCTTAACGCCTTGGGAAGACCTAGGGGATGACATAAGGAGTTTGATTGAGAAAGTATCCCATTCCGAAAATGTATTAAGTATTTTGGGACTTATCAATTGTATAAGGATCTTGGAATGTCTTTCATTTTCCGGAGTACCAAGTCAAGAGCAAGATACCGACATATGAGATCCTAATACACATTGTTTAAATTCGATAGCCTCAATGCTTGTCTGAAATTATGAAGAGACTCATCGTGTTAGTTTTCATTTGTATTTCGTATGTTCATGCAGCCTTCTTGTGTTAATACAAATACCACTTTTGACTACTGAAATCTGTAATCTGAATATTTTGTCAGCCTTATGCATTTTGATAAGACTCTATTGCGATAAATGTGCTCACGAGCCTCTTTTGTTTAGTTTGTTTTGGGTGTTATACACCTCTTTAGATACGTATATGTTTTGAATGTGTTTTGACCTATGAGTCGGCACCACTAAGCTTGGACGATCTTATCGGTTTGATCCACCGACTTGGGGTCCCCCTTTAGCTTCTGTTAGCTGCAGTCTGAATCCTTTTCTGTTCTATCACCCGGTTCTGCGGTCGTGGTTTTGCTCAGTATATTGTTAACACCAAAATTGTCACTTTGCCTCCTCAACATCAAAAGCTACATGGAGCCGCATCCTACTACAAACAGGCAAAGCTGCTTCAAGCATCAGATCTTGTCAGAATCAAACAAAAACTGCAAGATCCTTCAAAATAGCCAAAAGAGAGGTACATATGAAGTTTCGGGACATTTCGACACTATTTGGCCTAACTTCAATCCTCCAACAGCTGAGTGGGAGCTCTCGGCGGCGACAGTGTCCAATACATCAAATCTTCGATCAGAGCCTATGGATGGTCTTAAAATACCTTCAAAAGGCTCAACATAGAATTTCAAGTCAAACTGACACCGTTTGACCCTCCATCAACTTTCGAACGACGAAATCAAGCCTCCCGGCGGCGAGAACCTCCATTGCCGCCACTCATTAAACAAAGCACATGAGTAGCTTCTACATGCTTCTAAAGGGCTGCACATCAAATTTCAGGTCATTCCGACAACGTTTGACCCGGCTTTGAGGGTCCGAAGCAAAATCAAGCCTACCGGAGGCGAAGCTCCCTGGGACCATGACATCCAAATTGGAGCAAATGGATCGTCTCAAAATGACTCCAATAGGCTCTCATTCAAATTTCAGGTCAATCGGACATCGGATGACCACACATCAAAGCTCGACATCTTCCGCATGGTGAAATCAAGTCTAGCATCGACGGGACCCCAAACGGCTTCAAAATTCAAATATGCTCAGGAAGCTTCACCTCAAATTTCAGGTCATTCCAACATTGTTGGACCTAATTTCAACTCTTGGTGGAAAATCGGCTACAAAGTCTTCGGCTTTTTCAAAAATAGGAAACTTTGTGCTCTGATTTGCATGACTTCTCGATGGGTTTTCTTCAGTGGAATCAAGTCAATAAATGAGGAGAAATGTAAAAGAAAAATAAAAGAGAAAATAGAAGCGAAAAAGCCCAAAAAACGGCGAAGGAACGGCGGCCTAAAAGGGGGCCAAAGCCCCATGGTCGCCGGCGACCTTGGCCCATGGTCACCGGCGATTGGCCCCTGTGATTTTCTTAAAATCTGGTTTTTGAGGCATAATATCCTTCAACATCACGTATCCACTATCGAAATCATTTGATCATCATCAAACACTCCGAAACAGCCAACCGGCCGACCAAGAAAGTACACTTTCTACCCGACCAATCAAGAAATCGATTGGACAGATGTTGTTGGCCCATTGGTATCAACCAATGTCCGAAATTGCATCATCATCCGACATCAGACAACATACGGATCCATCGATGATCATCGCAAGAAGAATTCCAAAAGACGCGGCGCGGCCCGCGACTCTTCAAGCGACTTGGAGACCAATTTCTTTCTTTTGGACTCGAATTGGAGAAACTTTGGTTCTTTCATTTTCGTACAATGGCTCGCAGAAATGTTTGAGCCAACATTCAGATTAGGAGGGTCCATTTTCTTCTCTTTGATGGGTCCATTGGAAATCTTTCAAAAGAAAAAAGTTTTCAAATTTCTCTCTTTTGGATTCAAATTGGAGAAATTTCGATTCTTTCCTTTTCGTACAATGGCTCGTAGAAATGTTTGAGGCAACGTTCGGATTGGGAAGGACCATTTCCTTCTCTTTGATGGGTCCATTGGAGATCTTTCAAAAAAAAAAAAATTAAAAAAAAAGTTTTCAAATTTCTCTCTTTTGGATTCAAATTGGAGAAATTTTGATTCTTTCCTTTTCGTACAATGGCGCGCAGAAATGTTTGAGCCAACGTTCAGATTGGGAGGGACCATTTCCTTCTCTTTGATGGGTTCATTGGAGATCTTTCAAAAAAAAAATAAAAAAAATACTTTTCAAATTTCTTTCTTTTGGATTCAAATTGGAGAAACTTTAGTTCTTTCCTTTTCGCACAATGGCTCGCAGAAATGTTTGACCCAATGTTCGGATTCGGAGGGGCCATTTTCCTCTCTTTGATGGGTCCATTGGAGACTTAAAAAATAAAAAAAAAAAAAAAAACCAACAACACACATTAAGGTTGCACCAATTGCATTCTTTGACCAAAGTGGTTCTAAGAAAAGCCTTGTCCAGAGTGTGAAGGCAGTTAGATTGTTCGAGGTAAGGGTCCTTCAAACGGGTTCATTAAGTAATCCTACCCTTACCTGGCGGCCGATCTATCCACTGAGGTTTCATAAGACCGAATTGGAATGCTCATTTCGAGCCAACCATACTTGCGTTCGGAACAATTGTACCCTCTATGGCCTTTTGCCTTCTTCATTACGCTCAGAATAGGCCATGCCTGCTGAGCGATTTGAAAAGACAAAACCATAGTATAACCCATTTATGATCACCATATTCTTGTGATTACTAATGGATGTGGTCTTGTTTCAGAAGTTTTCCAAAACTAACAATGGCAGCTTCGTTGACCATCACCTTCGATGAGAACAAGTACCAAGTCATGCTTTAAGAGAAACAAAGCAAGCGCACTTTCAAGCGCCCCGCCACCTGCAGAAGCGTCACCTCCCTCGACAACTCCCAAAATACCGGGTCGAGCTCCACTCCCCGGACCATCGTCTTCGGGTCACTGGGACCATTCCCACTACCCGTAGAAGAGACAGCACCTGCTAAGAAGCAGAAGACCGCCCCTCAACGTGTCGATGCCCCGACACCAAAAGCGGTCACCAGGAAACCTGAGGCTCGTGGAAATCCCACAAGGCCTCAACCTACAAAAAGCCAGGTTTGCCCCAAGACTTGGTCCCCGAGATCTTCATCAAAACAAAGAAGATCCCGGACATCTGCAAAGCCAGCATACCCGGCTCCTCTCAAGGAGAACCGGTTCTATCCTCTTGCTTACATCAAAGGAGAGAAACCTACCCTCCACCGAACAACCAAAACAACTCAGCACGAGCCGGCTTGTTCATACTAGCCCAAAATCAAGTCGTGCATCACAAGGCCTCGACAAGAACCTGCTAGGGCCTGCTCTCCTGCAACTTGACCCTTCATCTCAACAGGGGTCGAGCTTGCGAAATTTAAAGCTTCGCTGCGACAGGCTAAAGACCGCGTCCAGATCCTGTCCATGCCAGTCTTCAAAGAAGATAAGCTCGGTTGCTGCGCACGGTGGGACCACGTCCTTCATTGCCAGAGCACAGCCCGAGCTAACAGAAACTCAAATTGCTCGTCGTATATGTCGCCGCGCGGCATATTGACAGAAGAGATTAGAGAAGCAAAGAACCCAGCATTCTGAGCTTCAAATCTCCCAAAAATGGGTCGAAAAAGAAAGACCTGACCAAGTTGTTGCTGTCCACATGGTTGGAAAAACCAAAAGAAAGCAGAAATCAGCAACAAAAATACATACAGACGACCGGTGACTCGCAGCGTCTCCCGGACGAGAAGGCATTAGGAGGACTCTCCCACTCCTTCAAGCCAAGGACATCGGAGTGATCATTCATCGGGCTCTTCATCTAGAAGAATGAGCTCCAGCTCAGTCACTAAGACAGTATCCTCTTTCGACTCACGAAGAGTGAATGTCCTAGTCACAAACTCTAAGCAACCTCCACCGGACGATAACATGGCTCTACGCATACAGCAGCTAGAGCAAGGACAACAGAGAATAGAGGTCCTGATGGAAAACCTCCTTTTCACTCTCCAGCGTCCACCAAACAGTGATGAGGTTCCTCCACAAGATGAGGCAAACGGTGGAGAAGATAAGTCAGGCGCCCTTTCTAAAATGGACGTTGACAATATCCTCGCCAAAGCAAAAGAAGAGGATACACTGAAGGAGCATGGGATCAAGCCACCATATCCCTTATGGATGGACTCGATTCCGTTCCCTCCAAAATTCAAGCAACCTCTTCTCCAAACATATACGGGGAAAGGTTCAGCCAGACAGCACGTCATCCACTTCAAGATCTTGACGGGAACTATTGCGGATCAAGATACTCTTAAGATCCGTCTCTTTGCAAGTACCCTAAAAGGTACGGCCTTTGATTGGTACTCCACTCTTCCAGAGGATTCCATTCAAAACTGGACCACGCTAGAGACACGCTTCCTGACCCCACTTCAAAGGTGAGGACCATCCTGTTACTATGGCTCAACTCTGCAGCCTTAAACAGGGAGAGAATGAGTCGACATATGACTTCATTCACAAGTGGAAAGCAATGGCATACAAATGCTCAGATGTGCTGCCACAAGCGTCGCTAGTCAACATTTGCCGAAACAACATGAGAGCAAGGATCTGCTCCATGATCATCGGCAACAAATCAAAGAACTTGGAAGAACTCCTAGAAGCATCTATGGAGGCTGAAACGGTGATCAAAGACCTCAACAGTCAAAAGTCGTCAAAGAAGGAGCCAACCGCCATTCCGACCTGCAAGCCAAAAAAAAAGGAGGTTTTCAATGTACAAACCAAGTCAGCTTCTCAGCCGCCAAAGAAAGCTGAAAACAAAGCTGCACGTAAGAGACCTGGACTCTCTGATGCCTTCAAAGAACGAGTAGAGAAGAAATACCCGTTCGATGAAGATGTTGAAGAAATATTTGGGGCTCTCATGGCAAATGGCAAACTCACCTTGCCTGACCCCAAAAGACCGGGAGATGTTGGCAAAACCAATGATCCCCGATATTGTCCATACCCACCAAATGGTCTCGCATCCTCTCAACCAATGTTTCGTTGTGAGAGAGAAGATTAACGAGATGTGGAAAAACGGAGTCATTACCTTTGACAAAAACTATGGGTCTGCCTCTGTTAACATGGTGTCATATGGATAAACATCGAAGTCACCAAAGGAAAAAATCACCACTTCCTTCAAGGTGATAAAAATGACCCAGACGTCCCAAGAGCTGGTGCCTTACCCAACACCAAATGGACACCCCATATGGGTACATCCCGATCTCCTAGAAGATGAAAATTGGGAGATCGTCAAAACAAAGCCGACCGCACAACAGCTAAGGCAAGCCAAGAGACAACTCCGCAAGCTCAAACAGCAGGAGAAGGCTCAAACAAAACAAGAGGTCCCTAAAAAAGCAGAAACCTCCTCTACCGTTTTACTGGGGGCAACAGAGGAGTCTCTCCCCAAAGCTCCAAGAGTGGTCAGAAAATTCACCCTTGGTGATTTCATGCCGCCATGCCTCAAAGATGAGACTACGCAAGGGGCATCATACTCTTGTAACTAGGTAGTTGGATTCTCCATGAATGGATACGAGTCCAGTGACACTGCCAGTGACACAGATGAATGGGAGCAATCCCTTGAAATCAGAGAATATCTCTCCGATGAAGAATGGATCCCAGAATCCCACCTTATGCCAGTAATCTCGTATAACCCCTTCCAGCCACAAGGATCCTGGTCTGATGATGATGAAGACCAAGAGGTTATTCTAGAAAGTGATGTCAACCCAGCGCAAACAAATGCTCTAGTGGATCCCAACCAAGTTGAACCACAAGGGGCAGATGAAGAAGAAGATTTGGCTCCTATGCTCGATCTTGAAGAATATGCAAGGATCTTGCAGCATCTAGCCATAGAGCAAGAGCAGGATCGCATCAATCAGCTTCATCAAAATCCAAAACCGGAAGTCCCAGAGAATTTACAAGCATCTCCTCTAGTGACTCCGGAAAATGAAGAAAGTGGCTGGATTGATGACCCTCTTACATTGGAGGATGAGTCTGATTCCCAACAGTCCATTGTGGAGGCATCTTCTATCGAAGTTGCCTGAAATGTGATAGTTCAGGATGATAGTGCCTCTGAAGCTTCATCTGCTGAGGCCACAGACTCTCAAAATGCATCCGGCAGCATATCTTCTGGAGCTACATATTCTCGGGTGACTTCCACTGAGATAGCATCTTCTCAGCCATCGTCTCCTGAAACAGTAACGTCAGAATTCAAACCTCTTCCGACTGATCACCAGGAAGAAGCTCTGGCTGATGAAGTCTTCAAAGAAAACCCAGTCAATTGGTCTCAGGTACCCAACCTCATAGGAGATGTCTGGGCCGATGAAGTACTGGACAAAGAAGAAAAGTTGTTGGAAGTTGTTAAGGACTTGTTCCCGGAAAATGCTCCATGCAACGCAATAACTGAAGACGGCAATGTTGCTGCAGAAGCGTTTTCAGCAAATGGGGAGGATCAGCCCCTTGAGCCCGAAGGGGCTCTTTCGAAAGAAGAGCCACCTCTAGAAGCTTTTGAAGTTGGGAAAGGTACCCACTCTGGCCGGGATTACCACAAAAACTACAACCAACCTTCTTCTTCTTCTTATGTAAATCCTTCGGGAAAACAAGTTGTAAATGCCCCAAACAGCGGTGATAATGAAAATGCAGGCCCAAAGGAGGCTTTCAAGTATGACTTGATCGAGCACTTCAAACACATACCTGCACGACTGCACATCCTAAACTTATTACGAATGTCACCACAAACTCGTGATAGTCTCATTTCAGAACTGCAAAGGCTTAATATGAATGTCGACAAACATGCCCCACAAATCCTACAAATTGAAATGGACTATAGGGTCAAAAAGTCAAAAACCTCCTCAAAGGGAGAAAAGAAAGAAGCTGGAGGACCTTGCACTGAATGCATCTCGGTCTAAAAAGCTGCAAATACTACCATCGCCTTTAATAAGGAAGACCTCCTGCTAGGTGAGACGAAGCACAACCGACCCTTGTACTTCACAGGGTACATCAAAGAGATGCCGATACACAGAATCCAGATCGACCCTGGGTCTGCACTCAACCTCATCTCTACTACGGCACTCGAAGAGCTGGGTATCCCACCTAGCAAACTAAGCCACACATCTGTGTCCATCTTTGGATACGATGAGAGTGCTCAAAGGCCCATTGGCAAAAGCAGGTTCAGGTTCCAAATCGGTGATCTTATCTCTGAGGTCACCCTGTATGCAATAAAAACCCCTTCATGCTATAACATCCTTCTCGGACGCCCTAGGATACACGAGAACGGTGTCGTCCCTTCAATTCTACATCAGTGCATCAAGTTTGTTGGCGACAACGGCTTGATACATCGAGTGTTTGTAGACAAAAAGCCCTTCAAAGGCAAAGAAGTCCATTTTGCAGACTCTCAGATGTACAAGGATGAAAAAGAAGAAAAGGAGGAGAAAATAGCATCCTTTGCCGGCAATCTCCAAAAAGATAAAGGCAAGGCTCCTCAGCAATCAACGGAAGAAAACAAACCTTCCGGCAAACCCAAAGAGAGCAATCTGTCTCCCTTCGTTGTCTCCTTCAAATCTTCCAAACCTTTGGTAATCACTACCAAAGCAAAGAAGACAAAGCAAAAGACTGGGGGCAAGTTCGTTGTTTCCTTCGTGTCTATCATACAAGACACGAATCGGATTCAAAGACAGAAGACGATGCATCGTCAAGCCAAGCTGATACTCAGCAAGTTCGGGCTGCTCTCACTCCACTGGAGACACCTACTGACGTAGAAGATCCCGTGTCTGCTACCTTCATTGTTTCGGCAACAATGGCAGAAGAAAAACCAATCTTCTTCCATAGATTGGACGCTTCTTCATCAAATTCTTCGCTTGAACTTTTCCAAAATGAAGGTATGCCTCAACTATCCTTGTATAGTCCAATGGCACAAGCTATCATGAAGAAAATGGGCTATAACGCTCAAAATCCAATTGGATTGGGAGGTGGCCGTGGTATTCTCACACCATTGGAACCCACCCTGACCAAAAGTCAGCTGGAAGATTGGAAACTCCAACGTCGCATAGACAAGTCTTCATACGGATTGGGGTATGATCCTGAGACTCCGATGAGACAGTTGACACAAAGGCTGCAAAGTCGTTTTGCCGACCAGGCCTCAACATCTCGTATTGATGAAGACATCAATCTCCCTGGATATCTCTTTGAAGAGTTACCCGATAGGGACCCAGGAAGCTCATCAAATTGGTATGATTTCTTTGATGATGAAGAGGAATTGTCCGATGACACAAACGTCGATCAAGAAGATTTATGGACAAAAGCGGAGCCATGGTCTAAAAATGCCCTTGGAAATCCAGAAGGTCTTGTTGAGCTGGAAGCCTCCGAAAATATTGTGGAGGAACCACCTTCAAGCCTTCCAACAGAAGATTCTGTTCAAAAGATAGACTTGGGAACACCTGATAACCCACGTCCTGTATTCATAAGCAAGAATATAATGGATGATGAGTTACCCGAGTATGTCTCTTTTCTTCGTGAGTTTGTTGATTGTTTTGCATGGTCTAATGCTGAAATGCCTGGCTTAGACCCAAAAATAGTAGTTCACAAAACTCAACTTGCAAGAAAACATCAAGCCTGTCAAACAAGGCCAAAGAAGATTCCGTCCTGATGTGATGGACAAAATTGAACAAGAAGTTCAGAAACTCAAAAACGTTGGCTTCATCCGCAAGGAACAGCATCCCGAATGGTTGGCCAACATCTTCCCCGTAACAAAGAAAAATGGGCAAATCAGAGTCTGTATTGACTATAGAGACCTGAATAATGCTTGCCCCAAAGATGAACTCCTGTTCCCCATATCGGAGGTAATGATTGACAACACCTGCGGGTTTGAGCGAATGACTTTCATGGATGGCTTCTCTAGCTATAACCAAATAAAGATGCATCCCGAAGATGAAAGGCATACATCATTTCGGACCTCATTTGGCTGTATTGCTACACTGTCATGCCATTTGGTCTGAAAAATGCCGGTGCAACATATCAGAGGGCTATGATGAAGATATTCCAAGATATGCAGCACAAGACGGTCAAATGTTATGTTGATGACCTCGCTGTCAAAAGCAAAAGAAAAGAAGACCATCTCCAAGATTTTCGAGAAGTCTTCCTCCGGCTTCGTAAACACAAACTGCGAATGAATCCCCTCAAATGCTTCTTTGGTGTCTCATCGGGTAAGTTCCTCGGATTCATAGTTCGGAAAGCTGGAATAGAACTTAACCCCATCAAAGTCAGGGCAATTCTAGAAATGCCATCTCCAATAACCCTAAGAGAACTAAAAGGGCTTCAAGGAAGATTGGCATACATCCGACGGTTCATTTCCAATCTATCAAGAAAATGCCATCCATTTTCTCGCCTGATGAAGAAAGGTGTGGACTTTGTTTGAGATGCTGAATGTGAAGCTGCATTTCAAGACATCAAGTCATACCTGACCAAACCTCCGGTGTTGGCTACTCCCACAACCGGAAAACCATTCATCCTGTACACAAGAGCTCTCGACTATTTTTTGGGCGCTCTACTTGCGGTGAAAAGGCCAATGGTTTTTGCCCACAAATCCAAAGGCAAATTCGAACCAAAATGGGAGGGACCCATCGTCATCGACAAAGTCTTCTCTAATGGCGCATATGCTCTTCTAAATATGGAGGGTGACAGGTGTATGTTGCCCATCAATGGCAAGTTCTTGAAGCGGTACTACCCTTGAAGACTTCCTACATCGAGTCAGAGTGATGCCTGCATGGACAAAGCCTATTCCTAGGTACTTGCTCGTCAAACCCACCCCTTTTAGAGTTTTCATCCCTATGTTGAAATTTCTAAAAACCCAAAAGCAATGCTTACTTTCAATGTTTCATTGTTCCAAAAAACAAAAAAACAAAAACAAAGCCAAACCCAAAATCCAAGTTTAGGAGCCTCTTCCCTAAACTTGACCAAAACTTTCTATCCTTGAACCCAAAATTCATGGTTTGAAACAAGAATCAGGACTCAGGGATTTCCACCCAAGTCCACCCTGACTTTTCCCGCCAAAATGGTTTCAAGTCAAAAAAATAAAAATAAAATTTTTTTACTACCCTTGTGTCTTTAAACAAAAAAATGGTTTTTCAAAAACCGTGGGGAAGCGACGTTTAGTCGATACTCACACCAAACCCAAAAAATCGGAAGGATGCGAACCCCATTCAATACTTCCAAAACCTCAAAATCGCAAGAAAGCGACACCTCGTTGATATTTGCAAAATTTCAAAAAAATAGTGGAGACACAACGTTTCAGTTGATATCCACAACCCAAATTTCAAAACAAAAACAAAGGTTCGAAAAAACCTCAAAATTCAAAAGTCGTGGGGAGGCGACATTCCATCGATACCCACCAAACTAAATTTTTGAGAAAAAGCAAGGAAGCGACATTTAGTCGATACTTGCACCCAAATCAGCGAGGAAGCGACATTCCATCGATACTCGCAACCGAATGAGCAAGGAAGCTACATTCCATCGATAATTGCAATACCATTCAGCAGGGAGGCAATTCTTAGTCGATACTTGCATTTTTGAAAACCAAAAACCCGGCTTTCACGCCAAAATCCGGCTTTCATGCCAAAAACCCGGCTTTCATGGCGAAAACCTGGCTTTCATGCCAAAAACCAAAAATCTGGCTTCCACGCCAACAAAATAAAAATCTGGCTTTCATGCCAAAAAATCAAAAATCCAGCTTCCTTTCCGACAAAACAAAACTTGGTTTAAAAAAAAAAAAACTTGGCTTCTATGCCACAAAACCTGGCTTTCATGCCAAAACCCGGCTTTCATGCCAAAAACTTGGCTTTCGCGCCACAAAAATCGGCTCTCATGCCAAAAACCGGCTTCCATGCCACAATCAAAATTCGGCTTTCACGCCATCCAAAACTTGGCTTTCATGCCATCTTAAAAACCAGGCTTTTTGCCACAAAATCTGGCTTTCATGCCCAAAACAAACTTTTGACAAAAGATTTTCACAAAATGACATCCTTTTGATCAAATTCTCAAACAAACATTCCCATCCAACTTTTTACTTACTTTCATAAAAAAAAAAAAAAAAGAATTTAAGTGAAACGAGGGAATACAAAAAAGAAGGAGTGTCAAAAATGCTTATACATGGAGGTACCAAAAGAAAAGAAGAAAAAGTTTGTTGCAAATCAGGAGACTAGTCCGACATGGTCTTCAGCCAAAGGCTTAACTCCTCAAGCAAACTCTTAGCCTTAGCCTCCAAAGCTTCCAAGCCGCGTTTCTTCAGAATCTTCCCATAAAATGTGGTAGGCCGTCGCGATCCATCTTCAGCACGAGGAAGCTCTTGCCAGAGAATCTGCCATTGTTCATATTCTTGAGTCTTCCTCCGGAAATTGCTTTCGACCTCCTCAACTTGGCGAATGAGAGTCTTCTCTCTATCGCGAGCTTTCAAAGTGGCGGTCCACTTAGCAGCGGCTTGTTCTTCCAAAAGCTCAAGGCGTTGTCTGGCTTCAGTGACCTCCCTATCGAGACGGTGTTGGTCTTGTATTAGCTCAACAATAGCTAACTCGGTGACGTTCCTCTCTAGAAACTAGTTGTTTCCGAGTCCGTGAGATCTCATTCAATTCAGATTTGACCTCGCTGGAAGGCTTCAAAAACATCTCGTTGAAGAAGTCATCATTTGGAAAGCTCTTGGTCTCAGTCCACTTGTTGCCTAGAGTGATGACTTCATCAACAAAAGCCTTGGCATCTGTAATGTCTAGACCGATTTCTTCGCTATCGGCGAGAATGTCCTGCACATGCTTCACCATGCCAAAACCAGCCTCCAAATGGCCATAAGAAAGAGTCTCGACCCATAAGCTCAAGACTCTCTTCAACACCTTCCTCGCAAACTGACGGGATGGCTCAGATGAAGACTCGCCGTGCTTTGTTGGTCGATTGCCCTGTCAGGCACTGTTGGAAGAGTAATCAAGAAGCTCTTTCGAACCGGAGCCGCTGGGGAAGGAATATCAGTAGGCGGACTCGCCTCTGCCTCATCAAAACTGGTGGAAGAAGCCCTTACTCCTGGAACGGTCGCAGGTACCCCCTGCTCTAGTTCTGAAAAAGATAGAGGACCTTCTTTTGTCACCTCACAACCTTCCAATGAAAGATGAAAAAGGTATGAATATGATCTAGTCAAAAATCAAAATATCAAGATTATCACTACAAAGTACCTTCTTCGACGACCGGCAGAATGCTTTCTGCCTCCATGAGCTCATCCGAAGCATCGTCAAAGGTTGTGTCCATGGATGGCTCAAAGTCTTCGGAACCTTCTGGCAAGTCAGCTGGCAAGAAACAAAAATGCATGTCAGCAAGTGGCGGTAAAAGAAAAAAAAAAAAAAAAAAAAAGAAGAAGAAAAGAAGTCATACCGGGAGGAGATTCTGGGTCTACTTCAGAATCTCTAAGTTCTTCCTCAGATGCCTCGATAGGATCCGTCACCGCCTCATCGGCCGAAACTTCAGAATCTCTAAGTTCTTCCTCAGATGCCACGATAGGATCCGTCACCGCCTCATCGGCCGGAACCTCAGGCATCATCAAACCATCATCTTCTGCCAAAAGAAAGAAAGCAGTGGATCAAAACAAAAGCTCTTATAAAAGAAAAGAAACGGAAAGAGAATAGGGAAAAAGCATACCATCATCAATGGTCTCTTCCCCTCGGCTTCTCTTCTCTGGAGGCTCATCATCATCCTCTGATGCCTCCTCAACAATGGTAGAAGGAGAAAGAAAAAAAAAAGAAAAGAGAAGAAAGAAAATCTTTTTCTATTCCTACATGGGGTTTCTTAAGAAAAAAAAGAAAGTTACTTGAAGCCATTGATGGAGAAGAAGAAGAAAGAGCTTGAAGATCCTTGAAGAAGAAGGAGAATTCTTGATCTTAGAGCACTCTTGAAGACTTTTGCAAAAAGAAGGCAATAGGAGCAAGAGATCTAACCTCTCCTTGCTTTTATAGAAGAGAGCAAACCAAAAGATGAAAGGAGGAGAAAAGAAAGGAGGTAAGTGTTAGAAATTAGCAAACTTCCTAAAAGAAAGGAATCATGGGATATTCTTTCCCAATGAGGAGATATTTTGAGAAATTCTCTCCAAAAAGAGAGGGATTATGAGAAACTTCCTCCCAAAGAAAGATACTATGAGAAAATCTCTCCCAAAATCAAGGAAACTTGAGAGATTCTCTCTAAGTAAGAATATTTTTAGATATTCTCTACCAAAAAGAGATATTTTTAGATATTCTTTACAAAAATGACACTACATGAGATCTAAGCCATCTTTAAAGCTTAAGGTCCCATGGGCTAGCCCACATGAGTTAGGTTTGACCACCTAGGCACTAAAAGTGGCTTTTAGTCAAAATCCCTCTTAGCAAGAGCATACAAAAATGGTTCCATGCCTCCTTTGAGTTGATTGGACCATACAAAAAAAATCCAAGCCTCATGAGTTTTAAAAAAAAAATCAAACAATCCCACCTCATGAACCAAATTAAGCCAAAACCTTGAAATTAACATTCCACAAAAACCCAAACCACTTCAATGGACCCAAAATTGTCCCAAAGAGTGACCAAAATCCAAACCATGGTCCCCTAACTCGCCACATACAGCTTGTTGGGTCACAAGGCCAAAACCAAAACCAAATCTCGGTCCCCTAACTTGCCACATACAGCTTGTTAGGTCACAAGACCAAAAATCAAAATCCAAAATCCGACCCCCTAACCTGCCACATACAGCTTGTTAGGTCACAAGGTCAAAAACCCCAAAACCTTCTTGACCGCCTGATGCACCACACAAAGCCTTTAGGTTCGCAAGGTCAAAAAGAAAATCCAAAATCCAAACACCCAATCCAAATGTCATTTTCAAAATTTTGCCTTGAGATGGTCCGTGATCTCTCTCATTGCTATAAAATCCCTTTAGAAACTCAAAAGGCTACTCTATCAAGAAAAATGCTCAGAGACTCTTGGTCAAGTCAGAAGTTCTCCTTCAAAGTTTTCTTCAAGGCACATCAACTGCAAAAGCTATCCAATTCGTCGCTGTACCATGAGGGGGCATTTGTTGACACCAAAAATGTCACTTTGCCTCCTCAACATCAAAATCTACATGGAGTTGCATCCTACTACAAACAGGCAAAGCTTCTTCAAGCATCAGATCTTGTCAGAATCAAACAAAAACTGCGAGATCCTTCAAAATAGCCAAAAAGGAGGTACACATGAAGTTTTGGGCCATTTTGATACCATTTGGCCTAACTTCAATCCTCCAACAGCTCAGCGGGAGCTCCCGGCGGCGACAGTGACGAAGACATCAAATCTTCGATCAGGGCCTATGGATGGTCTCAAAATACCTCTAAAAGGCTCAACGTCGAATTTCAAGTCAAACCGACACCGTTCGACCCTCCATCAACTCTCGAATGGCGAAATCAAGCCTCCCGACTACGAGAACTACCGATGCCGCCACTCATCAAACGAAGCACATGAGCAGCTTCTACATGCTTCCAAAGGGCTGCAAGTCAAATTTCAGGTCATTCCGACGACGTTTGACCCGGCTTTGACGCTCCGAAACAAAATCAAGCCTACCGGTGGCGGAGCTCCCCGGAGCCATGGCACCCAAATCGGAGCTAATGGATCATCTGAAAATGACTCCAATAGGCTTCTTGTCAAATTTCAGGTCAATCGGACATCGGATGACTGTACATCAAAGCTCGGCATCTTCCGCACGGTGAAATCAAGTCTAGCATCAACGGGACCCCCAAACTGCTTCAAAACTCAAATAAAAGCCCATGGTTGGTTCTATCTAATGCTTAGGAAGCTTCACCTCAAATTTCAGGTCATTCCGACATCGTTTGACCTAGTTTCAACTCTTGGCGGAAAATCAGCTAGAAAGTCTTCGGCTTTTTCAAAAATAGGAAACTTTGTGCTCTGATTTGCATGACTTCTCGAAGGGTTTTCTTTAGTGGAATCAAGCCAATAAATGAGAAGAAATGTCAAAGAAACATACAGGCGAAAACAGAAGCAAAAAAGCCCGAAAAATGGCGAAGAAATGACAATCGAACAGCGACTGAAAAGGGGGCCAAAGCCCCATGGTCGCCGGCGACCCTGGAAGTCCGGGTCGCCGGATTTCCCTCGAAACATCCGTTTTTCCGATTCTTTTCGCGTTTCGCGATGATTGGCCCCTATGATTTTCTTAGAATCTGATTTTTGAGGCATGATATCCGTCGATCTTCGTCAACATCACGGATCCGCCATCGAAATCATTTGATCATCATCGGACACTCCGAAACCGCCAACCGGCCGACCAAGAAAGTACACTTTCTGCCCAACCGATCGAGAAATCGATGGATAGATGTTGCCGGCCCATTGGTATCAACCAATGTTCGAAATTCCATCGTCATCCAACATCAAACAAGATGCGGATCCATCGATGATCATCGCAAGAAGAATTCCAAAAGACACGGCGTGGCCCGCGACTCTTCAAGCAACTTGGCGACCAATTAATGCTGTTAATTGACCTTTTTATGACAACTTATTAGGGTCATTAATTCATTATTTTGGACGGCCCAATCAGAAGCAAGCAAATGGGAGTTACAAGTCCAATTAATCATGGCAATTAACCATGTAAATCTTATCATTATGAAGATTAATCATGGTATCATGAAACTCCCATCATCATGGAGATTAAATGTCCATTATTCTCCATCGGCCAATCAAAATCCAAGAAAAAGGAGTTACAAAATTATGAAATTAAATCTTGTAACTCCTCCCATCATGGAGCATTAATCCCATTAATTCTCATAAACCTTCTTAATGGCCACCAAAAGCCTATAAATAGGCGGTCATTCCAAAGGGAAAGGGTCCGAAAAAATCATCTGAAGAGTTCTGAAGAAATTGTCCTAGAAATCTCTGCACAAAAAGAAGCTCTCTTGCCCTGAAGAAACTTTGCTGCAAGCACTACAAGGTGATCGAAGTCCCTTGGGGGGCCACCCCCAAGGTTTCCCCTCTTCTTCTATCCAACATGGCCTAGATGCAGCTTTTTAGCCCGTCTACCCATTTTTTTATTGGATATAGGACCTTCCCTTGGTCTTTGTCCTCTAAAAATCTGGGGTCCAAGTCAAGCCAAGTGAACTAAAGCATCAAGTGTTCTCATCTGAAGGACGACGGCGGAGTCCATACATGATTTGCGACCGTCGTTCTGAACGAGTTCCCACAATCTCCTGAGAAGTCAGATCCCTCTTTCTTTCTTTTCTATTGTATTATTTATTTTTTAAAAAGACAAAAAAATCACAATTCTTGTCTTTCACTACTGATAAGATTTGTAAATCGCCTTCCATGGCAAAATTGCCTTCTATAGTACAAAACCGCATTTCACGGCAAACTAAACAAAATCGTCTCTCACGGCATTCTAAAATCTTGTCTCTTTCTTTAAATATACATGCAATGGAAAGTTAGAAAAAAAATTTGATTTCCTTTCTACTTGTGAAGGTGAATTTACGGATCACCATTTCAAATTCCAAGTAGAATAGAAAATCTGGCATACCCCTACAAAAATGTTGATGCTTGCTCTTTTTTTCTCTTCGCCCCGCCGCACCCCGACGGATCCGGGACGGAGGAAGGCAAGAAAGAAAAAGACGGGTCCATCATATATGTATATATGTATATAGTTGTTTCTCGTCATTTTGCGTGTCCGAGATCAACGCCCTTAGTGTGCTCTTATCACATTCGTGATGGAGGATCTAGCTTACCCTTGATTATATTGCATATGTACTTTAAATAGAGAATGCATCATGTTTCATGGAAAATTATTACTTTGACAGATTTTCAATATGTTTCTAAAATATGCATTGTACTTTCCTTATTGGTATATCTATTCACCCACCTGCCAGACCGTCGTATCTGACCTACTCTTTTGGTGCTCAGGTCCAGACCTCATTGTCTTTAAGGAGCCAAAGGAAGCGGCCGGTGAGCCGCAACGCTTAGTAGAATGGCAAGCTAACAATGTCATTTAGACGTTTGGTCTAACTTTGAGTTGCGAAACATCTTTTTAGGGTTATACTTTACACATTTTGATTCTTTTGATTGTATAGGTATTTGTTAGCCATTATTTTTGGAGAATGTCTAATAAACTTACATTTTGTATAAACTCTTAACTTTATATTTTGGGAATGCCAAAGAAGTCATTGCTAACTCTGACGTCAGGTTATTTATATATGTGTTATCAGTTTTGAAATGTGGAATGGATTACAAATTTGGTTTGCTACATGCTTCCGCACCAACGTATATGATCAGTGAGTGTGTGTGAAATCCACACCGCGGAAACCTGTCAGAAATTAAATGTGTGTAATAGTATATTTGTTGTGTTTGTTATCATTGTAAATACAAACCACAATCACTTAACTCGCCGATCCAGGATTATGAGTGTCTTGGTGCGCTAACTCGGTCCGGGGTTGCAACACAACTAAGAACTTGGTTGCCTTGTCCTTGACTGAGTCACTTGGAAGCCCTAATGTCAGAAGGTTTTCAGAAATGTTTACAAGATTAAACTCAGCACACTAGAAGGTGACATCTACAATCAAGATTGATTGGAAAGGATCTTAAGAACTAAATCTTCGCATCCCATTTCACATGCATGTTCACATTCAGTTTCACGAAACACAACAAAAAAGAAACAGCGAAAAGAAAGAAGAGGTTTTTGGATGTTGCTGGATTCAGAGGCCGAATCTAGGTTTTTGGACGTTGCTGGTTTCCCCCCTATCGCACTTATTTTAACAATTCATTCTCTCTCCTCCTGTCTCGTGCATACTTGCACCCTCTCTCTCTTTTGTTGTTTTCCTTCTTGTTATTAATGGACAAGTACGATATGATTTACATCAACAATTTCTCTATATCTTTTCCTTTCTTTTTTCCTATAAAAACTAAATCACTCCCTGAATTTGAATTTATTTATTTTTTAAATATAATATATAATTATTGGACGTTTTACATATTTGACATTACAAATGTTTATATTTATGATAAATTTAGAAATTTAAATGTACTTACCCACTTAGTCAAGCCAAAGATTCTTCTAGCTATCAAATAATTGAAAAGAGAAGTTTGAAATGAAGTCAAGTGTCTTCCTAAATCGTAGAGACCCCTCATATATAGTATTCCTTGTTCCTTTGTTCAGTCCATCAAACCCCCTTGATTGGGGGTGATACATATCAATACACATGAATATTTCCTAAGTTAGAGGTTTAGACAAACCATCATAGTTAACCATCACTGAAGAGGATTTATTTCATGTTTAATGATCATGTGACTCATAAGCCTTTCCACACAAGCCACTTTGATACCAGCCAACTCAATAGTAGCCAAGTCGAGTCAACCCACAAGGTCATAAAACCATGGTTAGGACCACTCTTTTTCTTCGAAATTCGAATGTCTACAAAATATTTTGAATTTTAGAAACGCCAATAGCCTCATGGCTGGACACATGGATATCATCATGTATGTGAACTTAGTTACTGCAACCGGTTTTCTTAATCTTGACATTCATAAATATTGCTAAAGGGATCTTCATCAACCAGCATGTGGATCGAACACCTCATCACCCTTGGGCAGCTTTCTAATGGCTGACTGATTGATAATCGCTTTGAATTCAACGTGAAGTATCTATGTGATGATGGTGATCCTATATCTAATCCTACCCTTCATCTGAGACTTGTCCATCTCACCATAACATGCCTTGATGTATTCCATGTCCTCATATTGTCAATGAGCGCATGCATCATCCATGACATCTCATATGGTTGTCATTGTGTGGGAAAATACCACAATGACGAGATTAAGGGAGGATCACGGTAAAGTGTGCTAGCCGCTTGCCTCGGTCTTGGCAAGCATAGCCCGTCAGTTCGATGGCTCGGCAGGGAGCACCGGCTCAGGGTCTTCACCCCCGCAGCTCGGCAGTCCGGTTAGAGCCCCAGCTCAGCGAGGCAACTCGGCAGCCCGATCAGGAGTGCCAGCTCAACGAGGCAGCTCGGTAGCTCGGTCACTCGGCGCTTGTGCCAGCTCAGTACGATGCCAGCACGACCAGCCCCTCCCAGGTCCCAGTACGAGCACTGAAGGCAGTGAGCCCTCATTTCTGAATAAGTGCGCCCTGTCAGATAGGGGCGCTCATGTATGACGATAGGATCGCTCATTTATGGCGATAAGAAGTTGGCTTTATCATCCCTTAACATCAACTGACCAGAAGAATGTCAGGGTAAGGTCTGATACCTTTTACCCTACCCCCACGCGCACATAGAAAGAATGAACGTTGAATATCTATATATATGCATGGGATCAGCCCCATGAAGGTACGCAAAACAGAGCACACGAAAACCTACTGATCTTTCATTCTCTTCCTCCTCCTCCTGCTTAGTTTTCTCAGAACTAACTCAGGCATCGGAGCGCCTTCGGCTCACAGTAGCCAGGGGGGCCCTGACTCTAGCCTTTTTCCTTCTTTCCTTTTCAGGTTCTTAGCGTTCGATATTCCTTGTCCTAAGAAGTTTATCTCAATCTCATCTCAATCTAAGTAGGTGTCGTTTTTACCGCCTACAGTTTGGCGCCGTCTGTGGGAAACTGAACTAAAAGCTTGTAAACACCATGCCTCCAAAAACCAGAAATGGCGAAGGACCCTCCAAAGGCAAGGCTCCATCCATGCAGCCTGCGCTGGTGCAGAATCTTCCACCTCCACCCCCTCAACAAAGGAGGTCAGGGGGGAGGTCTCCCACGGTCCAGACAGTGTCACAGACTAGGGGATTGACCATGCCTTCCCTTCGCGACGTCCCACCTCCTGAACAGCCCCGCCATAGCCATGAACGGGCCAAGCAAGGCGACAAGTCAGTCACCAAGCCGCGTGAAAAGTCTGCGCGGGCTGGATCGCAGTCACACCATCATGCCAGCCTTGATCAAAACGAAGACCCCCGCCTGAATGACATTTGGGCTCAGAACCGCCTCATCCAGGAGCAGCACGAGCTTATCCAGCAGCTTAAGCAACAGCTCGAGGAAAAAAGGGGTCGGAGTCCACCACCCAGGCGCCTGGACCACGGGCGAGACCTGAGGCACATCCTCAATAATAAGAGGCGCGACCAGGACCACGAAGAAGAAGGCTCCAGCAGTAGTCACGTGCATGAAAAACCGAAAAAGCAGCGCCAGGTTCCAGAAGATGAAGAACTGAAGCAGTGGATCGACCGGCAAGTGAAGCAGACGATCCGCCAGAATATGGAGACTGCTGGTATCGCCCGAGACCAGTATAGCGCCTTTGAGGCTGAGGACATTGGCGCGTCTCCTTTCTTTAGGGAGATTAGAAAATGCTCACTCCCCGAGAAGTTCAGCGTCCCGAGGTTTGCCCTGTATGACGGAACCTCAGACCCTGCGGCTCACCTCTGACATTACGTCCAGAGGATGTCGGTCTGGGGGGATGACGACTCCCTGAACTGTCAAGTTTTCTCCTCCAGCTTGGCGGATCTCCCCCTACGGTGGTTTTGCTCGCTTCCTGAAGGCTCCATCTCCAGTTGGTGGCAGTTCCGGACCTCTTTCCTGGAAAAATTCCAGGCTCATCGCGTCATTCCAAAGACCGATGCTGACCTGATGGCCCTCCGAATGCAGGAAGACGAGAGCGTCATCCAGTTCGCTCGTCGGTTCTGGACTGTTTACAGCCAGATCGAATGCGCTTCTGAAGAGTTAGCAGTAAAGTCCTTCCAGCTGGCTCTGCGGCCGGGCATCCAACTTCTGGCACAGTTGGTTATGTACCCCGTGACCACCATGAAAGAGCTGATGACCCGAACAGAAGAAGACGAGGTGCAAGGTCGGGAAAACTTCGGCCTCACCAAGAAGAACCAACCAACCAAGGGAGATAGCAGGTCCTCCAGGAGGAAGGACCGTCGCAGAGATCCGTCCCCGGATCGGCGCAAGGCCCGGTCCTCAGATCAGCGCCGAGCCCCCTCTACTTCGGCAGCGGCATCAGGGAGCGGCAGGAGGTCAGGGCAGGAGGCGACCTCCCACGTGGCAGTAAATACTATCTTCAAGGAGCCGATCTATAGGCTCCTCAATAAAATAAAAGCACAGCCCTTCTTCAAGTGGCCGCGGCCAATGAAAAGTGATCCCTCCTCTCGGGACCAGAGTAAGTTCTGTGCATACCACAAGCAGAGTGAGTACAGGACCGACAAGTGCAGGAGCTACAAATCCCACCTCGATAGCCTCATGAGGGAGGGGCACCTTAGGGATTACATCAAGGAGGAGAGCCGAGGTGATGACCGACCCCCACGGCGAGAAGCTAACGACCAAGACCGTGAGCCCGAAGGCATCATTAACGTCATTCACCTCGCTGCCCCGCCCAGGGGGAGCTCTCAGGCTCGTGCGGAGGCCAGGCGAGCCTCCCATCAGAAGCAGGTGTTGACCGCGGTACCAGAGCCGGCCACGAAGAAAGCCAAAACGGAGAGGGTCAGAATATGGTTCTCTGACAAGGACTTGGAAGACGTCGAACTCCCACATAACGACGCTCTAGTACTCACCTTGAAGCTACAGAACTTCTTGGTTTGTTGACCCTGGCAGTTCGTCCGAGATCCTGTACTATGATTGCTTTAAGAAGTTGAAACTTAAGGACGAGGACCTCCAGACTGCCCGTACCCCTCTGGTCGGCTTCAGCTCCAAGCCTGTATACCCCAAGGGTAGGATCTCCCTCAGAGTCCAAGTGGGAGGTGCTTGCAGGCAAGTTGACTTCCTAGTAGTCGATGTCCCCTCCCCATCCATTATTATAATGGGGAGGACGTGGCTACATAGCATGGAGGCGGTGCCCTCCACCCGCCATCAAAAGCTCAAATTCCCTCTGGAAAACCAGTCAGGCCGAACGGATGTGATCACCATCAGAGGCAACCAGCACATGGCCAGGCAATGCCTGCTGGCCGTGCTGCCTGGTGAAGCCGAATCATCCCAAGTCAATATGGCTGAACTGGACAGAGAGGCCGAGCTCGGGGACGTTGGCAGGGCTCCGGTGCAGAAAAGCATCGAGGACCTCACCAAGGTCAACATTGATCCCGCCGACCCAGACAGATTCTTCCTAATTGGAAGCCAGCTCCCCGAGTCCGAAAAGACAGAGCTGCTTGACCTCCTCCTGGAAAATAAAGCGGTCTTTGCCTGGACACCATATGAGATGCCCGGCATCGACCCGATAGTCATGTGCCATAAATTAAATGTGGATCCCAACCATAAGCCCGTGCTTCAAAAACCGCACCGGACTGGGGTCCCGCAAACTGAGGCCGTGATTGAGGAAGTTCAGAAGCTCCTCGAGGCAGGCACAATAAAGGAGGTCCACTATCCGCAGTGGCTGGCCAACACGGTGGTGGTAAAAAAGAAGACGGGAAAACGGAGGGTCTGCGTGGACTTCACCAACCTCAATAAGACTTGTCCAAAAGACAGCTTCCCCTTTCCAAAGATAGACCAGCTCATCGACGCCACTGCCGGACACGACCGAATGAGTTTCTTGGATGCCTACCGGGGGTACCATCAGATCCCCCTGTATGCGGCGGACCAGGAAAAGACAGCTTTCATCACTCCCAGGGGCACCTATTGTTACAAGGTGATGCCTTTCGGGTTAAAGAATGCGGGAGCGACGTACCAGCGGTTGGTGACGAAGATGTTCCAGGCCTAGCTCGGCAAGACTGTGGAGGTCTACATCAACGATATGGTCGTCAAATCCAAAAGGTCGCAGGACCACTTGACCGACCTCCGCCAGATTTTTGACATCCTTCACCAGTTCCAATTGAAACTGAATGCATCAAAGTGCGCCTTTGGTGACGGTTCCGGCAAGTTCTTAGGGAGCCTGGTCACAAGAAGGGGGATTGAAGCGAACCCTGACCAGATCACCGCAATCCAGGAGCTCCAGAGTCCGACCTCGGCAAAACATGTCCAGCGGCTGACCGGAATGGCTGCTGCCCTGAACCGATTTATCAGCCGAGCTTCAGACAAATGCAGACCTTTCTTCTAACTCCTGCGAAAGGGCTCCAAGTTTCAATGGTCGTCGGATTGTTCTCAGGCGCTGCAACAGCTCAAATACTACCTTTCTTTTCCACCGCTGCTGTCAACCCCGACTAACGGAAAGGCACTGTACTTGTACCTGGCAGTCTCGGACCACGCAGTGAGCTCGGTGCTCATCAAAGAGGACGACGGCCAACAAAGGCCTATCTATTATACGAGAAAAAGCCTGCTGGACGCCGAGACCCGATACTTGCAGCTTGAAAAGCTCGCCTTGGCGCTTGTTAGCGCCTCGCAAAAGCTCTCCCATTACTTCCAAACCTTCACAATAGTGGTCGTAACAGAATACCCACTGAAGGCTCTCCTCCGGAAGGCAGACTTCTCCGGGCGGATCTCCAAATGGGCTGTCAAACTGGGGCAATACGACATCAAGTATCAGCCCAGAACAGCCATCAAAGCTCAAGTCCTAGCGGACTTTATCGTGGAATTTACTCCTCAGAGTTCGGCGCCGACCTTGCTCGGCACCGAACTGGGGGGCAATAAGGGTACAGAGGCAGTCACCGAGACAGAGCAAGAACAGTCCTGGAAAAAGCTTCTGGACAAGTCCTGGAAAGTCTTTGTCAACGGATCCTCAACATTCAAAAGAGCTGGCGCTGGCGTAGTCCTCCAGTCTCCAGAGGGCCTCGTCATCGAACAAGCTCTAACACTCGGTTTCAAGGCATCTAATAACGAGGCCGAGTATGAAGCGCTCATCGCCGGACTTAACAGTGCCAAAATCTTGGAAGCTCGATACATAGTGGTTTTCAGCTATTCTTAGTTGGTGACAACCAGCTCAGCGGAGACTACCAAGCTCGGGACGATAGGATGGCGGCCTACCTAGCCCACGCCAAGGGACTTCTCTCCCAGTTCGAAAGGGCCGAGGTCCGGCAGATCGGCAGAGAATCCAATTCCCATGCAAACGCCCTTGCCAGCCTCGCCTCGGCTGTCAAAGAGCCCAGCATCGACCTCCGGCGACCTCAGCAGCTCATGTGCCTTGATCTCGGTCCGAGCTGGATGGACCCCATCGTTGCATACCTAAAGGACGACCAGTTACCCGAAGACAAGACCGAAGCTCGTAAGGTCAGGTTAAAGGCAACCCGGTTCTGGCTCTCCCCAGACGATAGGCTCTACAGGAAGTCATTCACAGGGCCCTACCTCCAATGCGTTCACCCCAGCAAAGTCGACGATTTCCTCTATGAAATTCACGAAGGAATCTGGGGCAGTCACATAGGAGGTCGGTCTCTTGCGTACCGAGCTATTAGCCAAGGTTACTGGTGGCCGTACATGCAGAAGGACGCCTAGCTCTACGCCAGAAAATGCGAAAAGTTCCAGAAGTTCTCACACTCTCTCCACCAGCCAGCCCAGGACCTGAGCCCCCTCTCCAGTCCGTAGCCTTTCGCCCAATGGGGCCTGGACATCGTTGGACCACTCCACCGAACTCCAGGGAACAAAAGATGGTTGATAGTGGCCACGGACTACTTCACAAAATGTGTCGAAGCCGAACCTCTGTCCTCCATCACCGAGTTAGACACAAAGAACTTTGTGTGGAAGAACATCATCACAAGATTTGGAATCCCCCGAACTCTCGTTTCCGACAACGGAACGCAGTTCGATTCCAACTTCTTCAAGAGCTTCTGCCAGGAGTACGGCATTCGAAATGTCTACTCCACCCCGGCATATCCACAAAGCAATGGTCAGGCCGAGATCTCGAACAAAGTACTCCTCGACGGAATTAAAAAGAGACTCGACCGAGCCAAAGGAAGATAGGCAGAGGAGCTACCAAGTGTTCTATGGGCCTACCAGACTACTCCAAGGTGCTCCACCTCGGCTACCCCGTTCTCCCTTGCCTACGGCATGGAAGCGGTTATTCCCCTTGAGGTCGGCCTCTCGACCTTGAGGTCGGAACTCTGTGACTAGGGCCTCAATGATCTGAACGTAGCTCGAGAGCTGGACTTGCTTAAGAACGAAGAGAGGCGGCAGCTATCCGCCTAGCCGCCTATCAGCAACAGTTGGCTAGGGTATACAACCCGAAGGTCAAAAAAAGGAAATTCGCGGTGGGAGAGCTAGTCCTAAAGAAAACACTTCCCGGCGACCGAGATCCAAACGAAGGCAAGCTGGCGCCCAACTGGCAGGGACCTTTCAGAATAATTTCAACAGCTGGGAGATCCGCCTACCGACTTAAAGACATGAAGGGGAGGGAGCTGCCACGACCATGGAATGCGATGCATCTCAAAAAGTTCTACTTCTAAAAAATGTATTCAATAATTCGAACATCAATAAAAGGGAATTTTCTGGAATGGATCTCTATATTGCTCCAAAACCCTCGGGCTCGGCAGCTCGGTCAGAGTGCCAACCGTCAGCTCGGTGCCAGCACCAGCTTCGACGACACAGCCATCAACATCAGGGTCCGGTAACAGTACCACCCTCGGGCTCGGCGCCTCTGTTCAGAGAGCCAAGCGTCCTTAGCTCAGTGCCTGCACCAGCTTTGGCGGCACAGCCATAAGCACCTCAGGGTCCGGTAGCAGTACCACCCTCGGGCTCGGCAACTCAGTCAGAGTGCCAACCGTCCGCTCGGTGCCAGCACCAGCTTCGACGGCACAACCATCAAAATCAGGGTCCGGTAAAAGTACCACCCTCGGGCTCGGCGCCTCTGTTCAGAGAGCCAACCGTCCTTAGCTCGGTGCCTGCACCAGCTTTCGCGGCACAGCCATAAGCACCTCAGGGTCCGATAGCAGTACCACCCTCGGGCTCGGCAGCTCAGTCAGAGTGCCAACCGTCAGCTCGATGCCAGCACCAGCTTCGACGGCACAACCATCAACCTCAGGGTCCGGTAGCAGTACCACCCTCGGGCTCGGCAGTTTAGTCAGAGTGCCAACCGTCAGCTCGATGCCAGCACCCACAGCCATCAACATCAGGGTCCGGTAACAATACCACCCTCAGGCTCGGCGCCTCTGTTCAGAGAGCCAACCGTCCTAAGCTCGGTGCCTGCACCAGCTTTGGCGGCACAGCCATAAGCATTTCAGGGTCAGGTAATAGTACCACCCCCGCGGCTCGCCGCCTCTGTTCAGAGAGCCAACCGTCCTTAGCTCGGTGCCTGCACCAGCTTTGGTGGCACAGCCACAAGCATCAGGGTTCGTTAACAAGCACCAACCCCCAGCTCGGCAGTTCGGTCAGATTGCCAACCGTACCTAGCACGGTGTCGACGTTGCAGTAGATCCCTGCAGATGCCCCGGCATCGGACCTGGCAGCGTACTCTCCAGGGCCGGGCAAAACGGTCTTAGAGACTACCGAGGAAACGGGCACGACTTCGGGCACAACGCTGGCCGTTGGAGCTTCCGGAGGCGCCTCTTCTGCAGCGTTCACCTTGGGCGAGACTTGAGGAAGGGGCGAACCAATGGCGTGGAGCTCCGAGTCCGAACGAGGAAACCTAGGGGTATCCCTGAAAATTGGGCTATCCATAGGAACCCCAACCTTTTTCAAGGCTGCCTTCCATCCAAGCTCCCAAGCTCGGTCCCGGATTCCTGGCAACTGAGCCTTATAGTTAGCTGCCAGTTTGCTGATCTCCTCGCTCATTGTGGCGTCGTGCTCGGCCAGGTACTCTTCCTTGAGTTTGGCTTTCTGCCTTGCCAGAGCATACTCAAGCTCAGCCGCCTTCCCCTTCAGGGCCATCTCCAGCTCTCTTTCAGCCTGTCTTCTCTGGGAGGTGAGCCTCTTGTTCGTCCCCCGTATCATTTGTAGGTCCTCCTCCTGCCGCGACAGCGCAAGCCGGACCTCGTCTAGCTCAAAAGAGAGGTGGACGTTCTGGTTCGCCTCTTCCTTTGCTTTTTCCTTAAGGTGCTCGGCCAAGGCCCGCGCTTCATCAAGGTCGGCAACGAGATCTGCATTCCTGCTCGCCTCCTCCACCAACGTCGCATCCTTGGCCGCCAAGGACTTCAGCAGCTCTTCCTTTTTAGCCGCCCAGACAGCTGCCCTGGCCTCGGCTGCATCCAGCCTCCCCATGCCAGTCTGGCATTTTTGCAAGAGCTGCAGAAGGAAATAGTGTCAGCTAAAAGAATGCAGCAGAAAAAGAAACAGGAATGTAAGGAATGAAGTTACATACCACCACCAACGACCGCATTGAGGAGACCAGTAGCTATTTGTTGTCCATCCGCGCCCACCTCGCCATGTCCTGGGGAAGGGCGCAAGCTCGTCCCAGTGCGGCAACCACTTCAGGGTTGACCGCACGGTCAGACTCGACTAGTTGCCTCCCCAGCACGCCCATGATGTCCGGCCTCCAAGGGACAAATGGTGAGGGTGTGGCGGTTTCCCCGACCGGCGGAGGTGATGAAGGACCGAGTGGGAGTTCGACCCTTGCCCTCTTTTCTGGCCGGCACGCCTCTACGACCTCAGCAGGATCCCCCCTGCCTGCTGAGTCAGAGGGCGAATCGTCGACGACTGTGGCCGAAAGGTCTGGGCCGACCTCGGCCGCGGTGGAAGAACCGGCCTCGGCCTCGGCAACGGCTCCAGGACCCACCTCGGCCGCTGGAGCAAGAGTTTCCTCTGCAGCAGCCGTGGACGTCGTAGTCGGGGCGACACTGGCGACCTGAAAGGGATCCAGGGTCTCGCCCCCAATGTCCCCGAAGGCTGCGGCGGACAGGTCCTCGGCCACTTAGCGCTGACCGCGACAGTGCAACATCTCACCCTCTACTTCTTTCGAGCTGGATGAGCTCCGAGACGCGCTAGAAGCGATGAATCTCTTCCCCCGCCGCGTGAGTCCGGCCTCAGCTCCCGCGGTCCTAGCTGGCTCACGGTCTGGAGCCTGGTCGCCCGATTCTATCGGAAGCCTGCTGGTGATCGCGACAGTCACCGCCTCCGAGATGGGGACCATGGTCTGTACTGGCTCCGAGCTGAAGCTTTCTCCGTGCAGCACCGAGTCAATCCCGGTCACCCGTCTCGAGGTGAAGGACTTATAATGGGGAGTGTACTCCAGAAGCGACCACGCAGCTCGGCAGTGGTGACGACGGTAGTTCCTCACCCTCTCGTGCCAGTCGGCGTTCACTTTCCACCGATTTGTTCTGGCCAACTCCCTTCTCTACCGAAAATCTGCACAAACAGAACGGTGTTAGCAGAAGAAAAAGAACAAATAATGTCAAACTACAAACCGAAGGGACCTCGGCCTTTACTTGGAGGGACTCCTATTCTTCGTGGGATCCGGACTGTGGTGCAGGACTCCGCCTCGCCGAACTCCCATGCCCCTCTGACGAATACTCGGTCCTCTCCCGCATATTTATTGGAGTCTTCCAGCGCGGTAACAAAGGCAGTTCGGCGGACCCTCAGCCGGAGGTAATAGGTGTTCCCTTCTGCGGATTTGCAGAGGTCATACGCCTCCTCGATGTCCGGGACACCAAGGTTGATTTTAAGAATTTCATTCAGCTGCACTACTCCCATGATGATTTTATACCCATTGGGAAGTAGCTGGCAGGGGCTCAACTCCCACTCCCGGAGACAATTCCTAAGGAGTGGGTGAAGGGGGAACCGGATTCCTCCCCCCACGACGGAAACTAGCCAAAATGGCATCCAGCCGTCGCTGTATGTGAAGCCGTTATCAGGGCCTTCTGGTCTAACTTCTACGTTAGTAGGGATCTTGTATGTCTCCCTGAACAAGCCTATGGATGTTGGGTCCCCTAACCAATGCCTGTAAATACTCATTCTCTACCCTAAACGAAAAACTACCTGGAAAAAAGGGAGAGAATGGAAGGAAGAAGCCCTACGAAGGAAGGCCGTGCAAACGGAAACACTCGCAAGCAATGTCGTTCTCTAGCAGTATGCAGCAGAAGCTCTGGAAGATCGAAAAGTATGAAGACGAAGAAGGTGCCCTAATTTATAAGGGTTGGGAGCGTCGTTTCAAATTTCAAGAGACGCCTTCAATGAGGCGTTTCCTCGAACAGCCCTAACGCCGCCTCGGGCAGCCCAAGCGTCCTATTGATACGATTGCGTGCCCTTCGGAGAACCGACACGTGGCACTGCGGCGCACTTCCTGAGGACTATTAAATGCCTCGATAGGCGAAAAGAAAAATACCTCAACAGGCGAAGAGACACCTCGATGAGTTGCTCCACGTCAGCAAACGGTGATGAGGACAAGAAGGAACCCTCCTTGAACCGAGACTCCACCATGTCGGTGACCCTTCGCACTCCGGATACTCTTAAGATCGGTAACGGTGCCGGCTTGACAAAACTACTCAGGTTCCGACCTCTTCGAATGAACTCTCAGAGGTCAAAAGCTAGGGGGAAATTGTGTGGGAAAATACCGCAATGACGAGATTAAGGGAGGATCACGGTAAAGTGCGCTAGCCGCTTGCCTCGGTCTTGGCAAGCATAGCCCGTCAGTTCGGTGGCTCGATAGGGAGCACCAGCTCAGGGTCTTCACCCCCGCAGCTCGGCAGTCCGGTTAGAGCCCCAGCTCAGCGAGGCAGCTCGGCAGCCCGATCAGGAGTACCAGCTCAACGAGGCAGCTCGGCAGCTCTGTCACTCGGCGCTCGTGCCAGCTCAGTACGATGCCAGCACGACCGGCCCCTCCCAGGTCCCAGTACGAGCACTGAAGGGAGTGAGCCCTCATCTCTGAATAAGCGCGCCCTGTCAGATAGGGGCGCTCATTTATGACGATAGGATCGCTCATTTATGGTGATAAGAAGTTGGCTTTATCATCCCTTAACATCGACTGACCAGAAGCATGGAAAGTCCTGATGGGATGGGCCTTTTTTACCTACCGCCGGATGTCAGGGTAAGGTCTGATACCTTTTACCCTACCCCCACGCGCACATGGAAAGAATGAATGTTGAATATCTATATATATGCATGGGATCAGCCCCATGAAGGTATGCAAAACAGAGCACACGAAAACCTACTGATCTTTCATTCTCTTCCTCCTCCTCCTGCTTAGTTTTCTCAGAACTAACTCAGGCATCGGAGCGCCTTTGGCTCACAGTAGCCAGGGGCTCTGACTCTAGCCTTTTTCCTTCTTTCCTTTTCAGGTTCTTGGCGTTCGGTATTCTCTGTCCTAAGAAGTTTATCTCAATCTCATCTCAATCTAAGTAGGTGTCGTTTTTACCGCCTATAGTCATCATGTCTCTCATTCTTAGTATTCATGGAATTTTGGTCATGGGTTATTCTTCCCTTACAGTAACTCAGGTCTTAACTTATATTGATGCTTAATTGGGCAGATTTTTTTATTACCAGAAGATCCACAATGGACTTTTTTTTTTTTTCCATATTCCTTTACTTTCCCTGCTTCATTCGATTAACTACTTGGGACTAGACCTTTTTTTACCTGTTCTTTTTCTATGTTTTTTCTTTTTTTCCCCCTACATATCTACTTTTCTTTTCTTTTTTCTTGTTGTAATGTAGTCCATCCTGTTGTCAATTTGAAAAGCTTAGTCACTGTACAGTGTGCGTGTGTTTTCTTTTCTAATAAGTTTTAAATAGCGACAAAAAGATTTTTTAAAGCGGAGACAGCATACACAAGTGAGCCAGGGAAAGCAGCCTTGTATAAAAAGAGAATCCCAAAAAACAAAAATAAAACAGAAAGTCCGTACTTGTATAGATGCTTGGATCAAAATAAATGTAAGTATGCATTGTGAAGGAAGGGATGGGGATGGACTACCAAGTTCAGAATTAGATATTTGATTGAAGCATACGTCATGGTCATTGAGGCCCATCCTTAAATAAATGATGATATTAATCCCCTTGTCTTGTCCCTTAATTAATAAATTAGCTATTTCGGGTGCGCAATTATATATAAGAGGTTTTTTCAATTTTCTCGGTGGAGACGGGGGAGTAGCCCGTCCTCTTCCTCGTTTTTCTTTTTATTAAATTGCCCTCTTCAATTGTGTTCCATTTGTACTTCATTGCATGCCTGACCCCTGTTTGCACCTCCCCATTCAAGTTAGAAAGTGTCAGCAAGCACTAAAACAAATCTTAGGATTTTGCACCCGCAGCAAATGTATTAGAGAACAATCTTAGTTGGAAGTTTTGATTTGATAGGACCGACTGCGTGTTATACCCCGACCCGGACTAATCGTAATTATGGCTAATTAATCCAAATTAGTGTTACTTAAGCATGATTAATTGTACTAATTGTGGTTAATGAACAAAATGAGATGGGTTAATCTCAAATGATTGAATTAAGTTTAATGAAGTGAATTTGAATGGGATTGAGTTGATTAAAATGAGTTTAAATTCAAACAAGGTAAACTAAGGACCTTTTTGTAAATACGGATTTTCATGTATTTCGTCCATTGAGGAAATTCTTGATACCAATGTGTGTATCTCGAAAAGTATGTCAACTTTCATAATACACTTGATTCCATTTAACCTAAGATTGATCAAATGTGCCTTCATTTGACTCAAAATGTAAATAAAAGATGTGGAAGAGGGTTTAAGTGGAAAAGTCCACTTATATAAGCTAAGAGATGAGTTCATTCCCCATTTTAGCAAAACCCTAGGCACTCTTTCTTCCTTTCTCTTCCATTTTCTACATCAAGTGTGAAGATTGGGAAGATTTTCAAGTGTTGAAGAGAAGGCTTCATCTCCCCCATCAAGCTTCCTCCATTATTGAAGAACTTGGGATTTTTTTTTGGGAAGATTTGTGTCAAACCAAGCCAAAGAGAAGGGCTTTTGTCTAAGAAGGTTCAATAGAGGTAAGTATAAGCAGTACTTGTGAATGGTGTTAGTTATTGTTGAGGTTAATGGAGATTTCATAAATTTGGATTTCTGTATATTTTCCATTGATTTTTAGAATGGATTGTTTATGGATTGATGGAATGATTAGAAGTGTTAATGTGTAAATGGTGTGAGCATTGAGGAGGGAACAAGAGGTTCCAATGCTATTGCAGGTTGTGGCAATGGAATGGTGAAGGGAGAGAAGAAGAGAGAGAGTTGCAGAATTTCGGAATGAAATTCTGAAGCGTTCGCTCGAGCGAACAAGAGTTCGCTTGAGCGACCCGTTCTCTGGATGAATGCGCTTGAGCGGATATGAATATGCTCGAGCGAACACTTTCTATTTGAGTTCGCTCGAGCAACCACTTTTCTGTCTGGGTCCACTCGAGCAAACTTGAGTCCGTTTGAGTCCAATTAGTTTTGGGTCATTGTAGGAGACATGGATGCTTTTTGGGCACATAAGTGTCCTTTAAATTAGTTTCAAGGCTAATCATGGAGGAATTGAGATTATTGATAATTAAGAACAATACAAGAAGAATACTTTGATAGATTCATTGATCGAATAGTTGATTGATTATGGACTAAACCTCCATAGGTGATAATTAAGGGGACTCCAATGTACATATAACACATAAATGCGATGTCCATCGAGAATAACACGTATATTGGATAACCAACGGTTGCACCTAAATGGTTAGTTGGAACTGAAATAAAAATGAGCAGAATTGTGTAATTAGTAATTCTTTCATTATACTGTATTCCTTATCATTGTGTCCCAATCTAATGAGATTGATGTTACTGTTCATTTCTTTCCATTGTTAAGAATGAAATCACTGTATAGAATTGAATCCAGAAATTGATTGATTAATGAAATGTATTAACTATTGAGTCTGGCACTACCTAGCTATTGTATTAAGTTCCAAATGAATTAATAAATGAATAAATGATTCTTTTCATGAGGCCGAGGTCATGAATGGTGCGCCCTTCCGCCCTGAACCAAATGACTATTTCTACTGTAGTAGATGGATTTGGGGGCATTCCAGAGCTTTATGGTGATGCTAGTGTCCCTGGCCCAGACACTGGTAAGTCCCACAAATTCCGATCGTATCTACGGGCACTGATTGATGCCTTCTATTTGGAAGATGAATCCTTTCTTTGAGAGAATATGATAAATGAAATGAAATGAATGAAATGAAATGAAATGAAAGTTGTGGTAGTTGCCATCTTGTACATGTCTATTGATTGATTTATTGTGCTCAACCATTATCATTGCAAGATTTGTTTAGACTTGTCTAGAATTAGAATTGTTTACTAAACTGATTGCATGAGTTTAGTATATGTACTAACATGTGCTATCATAAGTTCTGTTTATACATTGTTGAACCGTCGTATTCATTAATGTTATTGATGGCATTACAGGCCCGATTGCTCATATCGGTCCAGCGGCGGCTCCAGCGGCGGCGGAGAAGACCGCTCCGGTTCCTCCAGGAGAACGAATAGAATGGAACGGACGGGATAACCTTTGAACGGTTATCCGAATGCGTAGTGGATCAGAAATTCTTTTGAGAATTCTTTTTGAAATAATTGAAATTCATTTTTAAAATGTAATATTTTGAGAACTTGAATAGTCATCAATCTGTATAGTATTTGGATATGCTAGAGTTGATGAAAAGCAAGGGAATGATGGAAATGATACATGTATAAAGAACTTTATTTTGTATACATGTACAATCTTAAATTGATTTTGTCAGTACAATTGACAGGTATGAATGAATGTTATCCCTTGTGGATTCTGTTTTAACTTCGATTAATTTAGAGTTTACGGGTGTAAGTATGGATGACGGCCCTGAATTATCATAACTCGGGCCCGGGTCGTGACACCGCCCCACAATCTATGGAGGACTTTTTAGATTGGAAGTTCTAGTTCATCAAGTAGTGGTCTCCAAAAGCAGTAGAGAGAGAGAGAGAGAGAGAGAGAGAGAGAGAGCATTGATCTTCCAATCTGGTAGATTTCCATCTACTGTGAAGGTCATCACTCGTACGAGATAGGGAGGTGCTACAATTTTCAAAAATGTACATGTACTTCAGTGAAGGGGCCTGTAAGTAGCTTCCTGACAGCGGATAAAGTTCACCCCAGAAGTTAGATATATAGTGTATAGCCATTCCTTAGTTGGCGACAATTCTTTCTTCAAAATTTCCTAACGTGTACTGAAGTCTAACAATTATTAGGGCCCAAAACCATGAAAGTCAGAGGAATCAGGGGCCTCCTAAACCAAAGTACAAATTTAACAGTAGAAATCCCTCCATAGGAATAACCCAAGGTCTAACCGTTCACCAAAAAAAATAAAAAAAATATAGTATGTTCCAAGGGTACGAGTGTATTTGGAAATAAATTTAACAAAAGGAGAGAGCCATACGGGAACAAACCAGGATATAAAGGAGGAAAAGAAAAGAGGATGGTTCGATAGCGACCCAAATAGGAATCTGCAACAAAAGCTCCGAAGAGGGGAAGCATCCACGCTGCACCTGCCCATGTGTTTACATTGGCAGCTGTAGCTGCTCTAGGTTGTTGGAGGGGTCCAGTAAGGTAGCTTATCGGATTAGAAGCATTGGCATGGTAGACAAACCTATCAGCCATCTCCACTCCTGGTCCACAAAGAAACAAAGAAAAGAGAGAAGACAATTACAGCTTAACATTGTATGGCCATTCCTGTTAACAGAGAGTTTATTGGTTTAAATTACAAACCAACAGATCACCTCATGGATGTGCCCATGGCAACAAAACTTTGCTATTGGATGTTTACAAGGAATGATCAGATCAGAAAACATTCCTGGACTGTTGCTTTACGTTTCTTTCAACTTCCTACTAAACGTTGATGGATCTGGTAGTTATGAACATCTAATTATACAACTTTTGGGCCATGCACCCCCAATGAGAATCTGCCTACCATTGACTTCCCATACTGCAAAAAAGAGTTCCAACTCTTCTACCTTTAATTTTCTTCTGGTTTTAATTCAAATAACCTTTTTTTTTTTTATGCAAATAGAATAAAGGGAAGATGAGAAATGAACACCCAGCCATCACCCTACTAATTCCAGCCGGTTAAAAAAAAAAACCCCTTTACCCAGAATCAAAATCCATTGATTGCAAAACCCTAAAAATCCTCTTTTGGAGCATCCCCAGCCATGGATGCAGCAGTAGAGATCGACCACTACGCCATCCTCGGTCTCCCATGCGGCGAAGAAGGCACAAAGCTCTCCAAAGACGAAATCAAGAGATAGGTGCAGAGAGAGGGAGAGAGGGTTTCACACTCCTTTCCTTTCTTTCTTTCTTTTTTCCGTTAAACAGAACAATGTGTGCCAAAGGAAACGGTAAAAAAATCCGTCATTTGTTTTCAAATTTAAAAAATGAGGCGGTCCCTTCGTGTATATGTAAATTAGATCTCATGTTTTGATGCAGTATGGATCCATCACGGGGCCCATATGTACATATGCAGATCTCATATTTTTACCCAGTTTGGATCCATCAACGGCCCGTCCTTTTAAGCCAAATCGATCAACTATGAGGAGAATGGATCTCTGCAGTCTTCGGACCTGCATTTATTAATTAATAGTTGGTCCTTCAAGTAAATGATCTATATTTTAACGGGGCCAAATTCTGATCCAGTCAGGGTTGGGAAGAATGTCATATACAGAAATTCTAAACGGGCCCAAATTTAGTGCGACTTTGACTTTTTCTAAGACCTGTACTTGGATTTGGGCCTTACTACTAGTGGGACTCATAACCAAAATTTATTGGCTTGCACAAGCTTTTTTCATTTTTTTGTCTTTTTCTTTTCTTTTTTTTTTTTGTGGGGGTGGGGGTGTTTGTGGATTTTCTTTTTCTTTTTGTTTTGTGGGGGGTGGGGTTGATAGGCTCACGACAGAAAAAATATGAAATCTATGCATTTGATATTTCTAGGTTTGGGTCAGATCCAGGTCTAATCTAAAATCTATGCATTTAATATATCCAAGGCACTCTGCTTATTGAGCCCTCAGATACCAAGAATAGTTGCTACAGATTGTGAATCATGGCCATTTTCCGCATGCAGTGACGTCCCTCATTATCACAATATGTAAGGATTTAATCTCTAATTTCATTCGTATTAGTGGAGTGTGGACATTTGTTTTCATCAGAAAAAGTATCATCCACTCCATGATTTTTCCCATCCCATATATTTGATACTACTGTCATTAACATGCCGTCCCTTCCCTTCCACACAAACTAGCTTAGAAATGCAAAAAATTATTTTTGGGTAAGCACAAAACTGGTGATTAAGCTAATGAAAAAGGAACGACTAGCTAGGCAACTATGCATAATACAATTGTGCAAATTACTCAACTTTTAGGCTCAAGTAACATACATTATCAGTAACTTAATTGAAGATCAAACTATTGCGAGGTCATGCTTTTTGAGTTATTTATTTATATGACAAAAGGATACATCTCTAGTAATTTATGCAGCAAAGCTTTTCATTAAAGATTTAGGGCACGTTTGCGTACAGCCTTTTTCCAAGGAATGAGGAATTCGCCACATCAGCAACATCTATGGAAGAAGAATTATGTAGAAAAGGATTTATGTGGTTGATGAAAAGTTAAGTGTGGTGCGAAACTTTTTTCTTCAGTAGAACAATGGTTTTGTTGTTTTGTGCTAATGCAGATTCCTAGGTAAATAAATTGAAAAATATATAAAATTAATCCCGACAAATCCATCACCGTTAATCAAATTTACCAAATATAGAATCCCTCTTTTGCTAAAAAAAATTGAACTACTGAATCACACCAATCAAAATAAAAATAAATAGCACAAAAGTGCAGAAAATGAGATTAGGTAGCCATGCTTAGTGTAGGTTTGGTAAGCAACCACAGGCAAGTGCGGAAATCAGAGGATTGTAAAGTAAAAAAAGAAGATGCAAATGGGCTCCAATCTCATATATATGGGCTCAAGTCCTAGAAGAGGCAGATGGCTTATGATCTCAGGTGCGCTGCACCCCATGTGCAGTAGGGAAAGTTATTATCTAGATGTTAGGGTATGCATCAATCAACTTGCAGGTAGAATGGGACTTTTTCCTGTCTTGCATCAGAGAGTGGGCGGGCTCATTGGAGGAGACGCAAAGAGAAGTAGAGAGGCACCTAGATAATTTGGGAGAGAGAGAGAGGGGCTAGCCAAGTAGCCATCAATGTATTTGGATAGCCCATTTTAGTTAGCCATCAATGTATTTGGATAGCCCATTTTTGTTTTAGGTTTATGGAATAGGCATCACTTGCGATCTTAACGACAATATAGCTGCTCCTTGGCCGTCTACATCTCAACTAGCCTCCTTATCCAGCTGAAATATTTGAGACCTTCGGCCTTTTATTTTCTTTCCTTAAAAGTGTCTAGTTACGTAATTGAAGGTAGGATCTGTTATTTTAGCAGACTTCGTTTGCAAATGGGAAGGAACTGGACTGTCACGACCCGGGCCCGAGATTAGGGTTACCACGGCCAAACCCCGAGTCTCAATCATCATATTTACTCTCCGTAAATCTCGCATCACTGAAGTCAACACGAGATTCACAATGGATCTTACATATAACCTGTCAAATGTATATTTTTGCGGAAATATATAAACACATTGACAGTGAATTCAAACTGTACAAGCATCTTTATATAGAAGTAAAGTTTACTTACACATTTCATTTTCTATCAAGTTCAAGTCAACCATGCATATTTAAATACAATGCAGGTGACTACTATTTACATAAAAAATGAATCTATATTCCAAAATGTTCAAAGTGTACTACACAATGCCCTCCGAGTTACGTCCACTCGTTTTGTCCTCCTAGAGGAACCGGATTGGCTTCCTCCGCTGGCGGCGCGGCCTCTGTAATATTGGGACGGGCAGGTTGGCCTGTAATGTCATCAATAACACTATGAACACGACGGTTCAACAAAGTATACACAATTCTATGATAATAATGTGTTTAGCATTTCTAAAAAAATCAAATCAATTCAGGAAACAAGTACAATTTCATTTAGTTCTTCCCTGAAGGAAGTAGTCAGTATCATTTAATTCTTCCCTCAAGGAAGCAGTCAGTATCATGCATTGTCCTCAATGGCATAGGCAGAAAGGCACACCATTCATGACTCAGCCTTAAGACGGACACATTCAATGTCATATTATACACTTTATTAAGTGACTTATCAAATGTGTAGGTGCACCAGTGTCTTAATCAGATATCACCGGTCCCACGGAGCTCCGGAACAACTACATCATACAATACTTACATATAACTGTTTTTTAAAACAATATCAAAAGCAGTTAAATGGAGCGGCGACCCTAATCACGTGAGTCATGCTAGTGCTTAGCACCGATTATTGTTCTAGTTATTATATATGAAGCGAACAAGTTTCGATTGAGAAAGCAGTGAATTTCTTTCAGTTTTATTTTGACCAAACTCAATTGATTTTGAGACCCTTTATAATAGTCCATCACGTAAAGCATCCATTCCGATAGCTCCTCGACATCTCACTACCAAGTCCATAACTCCTCCAAACGTCTCTACGAATACCCCACATTTCCGCATTCATTTCTGTTTCCCTACTCCTCTCCTCGGAGAACACACTCTATTGATACAGATTTGAGGAAATGAGTCATTCCAGATGGCGAGATCATTTGTATTTCCCTACACCTTGATGGACCCGTCTTTTTCTCTCTTTGCCTTCCTCCGTCCTAGGTCCGCCGGGGTGCGGCGGGGTGAAGAAAAAAAGAGGCAAGCATCAACATTTTTTTTCTTTTTTGTACGGGTATGCCAGATTTTCTATTCTACTTGGAATTTGAAATGGTGATTCGAAGATTCACCTTCACAAGTAGAAAGGAAATCAAACTTTTTTTCTAACTTTCTATTGCATACATATTTAAAAAAAGAGACAAGATTTTAAAATGCCGTGAGATGCGAGTTTGTTTAGTTTTCCGTGAAAGGCAGTTTTGTGCCGTAGAAAGTGATTTTGCCATGGAAGGCGATTTACAAATCTTATCAATGATGAAAAACAAGAATTGTGATTTTTGTCTCTTTCAAAAATATAAAATACAATAGAGAAGAAAGAAAAAGGGATTTGACTTCTCAAGCGATTGTGGGGACTCGTTCAGATCGACGGTCGCAAGTCATGTATGGACTCCGCCATCGTCCTTCATATGAGAACACTTGATGCTTTAGTTCACTTGGCTTGGCTTGGACTTCGGATTTTTAGAGGACAAAGACCAAGGGAATGTCTTATATCCAATAAAAAACCAAGTAGACGGGCTAAAAAGCCGCATCTAGGCCATGTTAGATAGAAGAAGAGAGGAGATCTTGGGGGGGTGGTCCCCCAAGGGATTTCGATCACCTTGTAGAATTTGCAGCAGAGTTTCTTCAAAGTGAGAAAGCTTCTTTTTGCAGAGAATTCTTCAGGATAGTTTTCAGACAATTTTTCAGGATCCTTCAGATGATTTTTTCTTCGGGCCTCAGATGATTTTTCTTCTTCGGCCTTTTCCCTTTGGAATGACCGCCTATTTATAGGCTTTTAGTGGCCATTAGGAGGGTTTTATGGGCATTAATGGTATTAATGCTCCATGATGGGAGGAGTTACAAGTATTTAATTCTTTATATTGTAACTCATTTTTCTTAGATTTTGATTGGCCGATGGAGAATAATGGGCATTTAATCTCCATGATGATGGGAGTTTCATGATTAATTACCATGATTAATCTCCATAATGATAGAAGTTAGATGGTTAATTGTCATGATTAATTGGACTTGTAACTCCCATTTCTTGGCTTCTGATTGGGCCGTTCAAAATAATGAGTTAATGACCCCAATAAATTGCCATAAAAGGGTCATTTAACTTCATTAATTGGCTTTGGAGTCGCTTGAAGAGTCGCGGGCCGCGCCACGTTTTTTGGAATTCTTCTTGCGATGATCATTGATGGATCCGTACGTTGCTTGATTTAGGATGACGATGAAAATTCAGACATTGGTTGCCGCTAATGGGCCGGCAACATCTGTCGGTCGATTTCTTGATTGGTCGGGCAGAAAGTGTGCTTTCTTGGTCGGCTAGTTGGCAGTTTCGGAGTGTCCGATGATAATCAAATGATTTCGATGGCAGATCCGTGATGTTGACGAAGATCGACGGATATCATGCCTCAAAAATCAGATTTTAAGAAAATCACAGGGGCCAAACATCGCGAAACGCGAAAAAGAACCGAAAAACGGCCCTTTTAGCGGAAATCCGACGACCCGGATTTCCAGGGTCGCCGGTGACCTTGGACTTCGGTCCACTTTCCGATCGCCTTCTGGTCGTCGTTTCTTGGTCATTTCTCGGGTTTTTTCACTTCTGTTTTCTCCTGTATTTTTCTTTGACATTTCTCCTCATTTATTGGCTTAATTCCTCTGAAGAAAACCTGTCGAAAGGCTGTGCAAATCAGAGCACAAAGTTTCCTATTTTTGGCAAGACCTTGGACTCCGTAGCCGATTTTCCGCCAAGAGTTGAAACTAGGTCAAACGATGTCGGAATGACCTGAAATTTGAGGTGAAACTTCTTGGGAATTAGATAGGACCAACCATGGGCTTTTATTTGAGTTTTGAAGTCGTTTGGGGTCCCATCGATACTTGACTTGATTTCACCATTCGGAAGATGTCAAGCTTTGATGTACGGTCATCCGATGTCCGATTGACATGAAATTTGACGGGGAGCCTATTGGAGTCATTTTGAGATGATCCATTAGTTCCGATTTGGGTGCCATAGTCCCAGGGAGCTTCGCCGCCGGTAGGCTTGATTTTGCTTCGGAGCATCAGAACCGGGTTAAACGTTATCGAAATGACCTGAAATTTGACGTGCAGCTCTTTGAAAGCATACAGAAGCTACTCATGTGTTTTGTTTGATAAGTGGCAGCATCAGAGGTTCTCGTCGCCGGGAGGCTTGATTTCATCGTTCGAGAGTTGATGGAGGGTCAAATGGTGTCGGTTTGACTTGAAATTCGACATGGAGCCTTTTGGAGGTATTTTGAGACCATCTATAGACTCTGATCGAAGATTTGATGTATTTGACATTGTCGCCGTCGGGTGCTCCCGCTCAGCTATTGGAGGATTGAAGTTAGGCCAAATTGTATCGAAATGACCCGAAACTTCATGTGTACCCTTCTTTTGGCTACTTTGAAAGATCTTGTAGTTTTTGTTTGGTTTTGTCAAGATCTGATGCTTGAAGCAGCTTTGCCTGCTTGTAGTAGGATGTGGCTCCATATAGCTTTTGATGTTGATGAGGCAAAGTGACATTTTTTGTGTCAACACACTCTTCCCCCCTCACTTTGTTTAGTGTAGAGAACCACTCTGTTTATACAGATATGGGAAATATGTCTTCAAAATGGCAAGGAGATTGGAAGTCGTTTCTTTGGTGCTTGCAGATTTTGATGTTGCAGACTCAATCCAAGCGTCACACATTTCTAAGATTGCAAACAATGTCGATCTCAGTCTTAAGCACTATGATTCCCAAAGAAAATATATACGTAGTCAAGGTATGTA
Source organism: Persea americana (assembly GCA_029852735.1). Classification (NCBI taxonomy): domain Eukaryota; kingdom Viridiplantae; phylum Streptophyta; class Magnoliopsida; order Laurales; family Lauraceae; genus Persea; species Persea americana. The sequence goes on from CM056811.1 coordinate 26,616,155, forward strand.
AATTGGGCCTTGTTGGATTAAATGGGGGTGGCCCACATGACCACGAGCCCATTAAGGATTTTTAATCATACCCACTTGTCTGCACATTTATGAGACCTAGTTATTTTTTTGAGCTCACTTGCCAACAAACTAATAATTGGCTGAGATTAAAGGGTTAGGTGATAGTTTGGGGGTTAATGGTTACTTGATGGGTAGGAATCTCCTATAAAAGGACCCCTTTGGTAACTCCTTTGGTTACTAGTTTTCTTGGCCTCCATCACTAAGTAAGAAAGAATAGCAAAGGCAAAGGAGTTGTAAATCCCACGTGAGTTTCAAGTCTCTGTCCTTTGAAGGAGGTTCTGTTACCTTAAAAAAAAAGCTATGGAGTCAGGTAAGCTCCTACCCATTCTCAGATTTTTCATGTTTACTTTACTGTGTCTTTTGGATTAGACCCAAGGAGATCCCCCTATGGATTGAGGGATCTTAAGCTAACGTATGGTATCAGAGCCGTCTTTGGGTATAGCCAAATGATCGGTTCATATTTTGTTTACATATTCTGAGATTTTGGGGCTTTCCGGGTTCTTCTCGGAAATCAAACCAAATGCCTAAATAAAAGAAGTTTTGGGTATTTGATAAAAGGTATTCCATTTTATTGGAAAGAAGAGACTCACAAATCGAGTATTATGGTGCCCATCTGGAAGAAATGGGAATAAAAGATTATATTCTATCTATCTATCTATCTATATATATTTTCTTGATTTAAGAAATTATATAGAGTTGGAACCTCCATTGGTTTATCATTGTTATTTATTTATTTTGGTTCAATGTCATTTTGATGATGGGCATGAAAGGAGAAAATGATGATGAAAACTTTATTCTGTTAAATAAAAAAAAAAATGATTGACAAGTGGACAGTGCGATGGACAATGCATAGTCCGTCGCACTATGCATCGCACTGTGCAAAGGCAGCAATGTCTCCTTCCAACAATTTTGTTAGGCCGGGCCAGTCAAGTTAGGTCAACCTGACCTGCTCTAGCCCAGCCTGGCCAGCTGACAGTTGGGCCGAATCTGGTTACGAATCGGACCTGACCCATTAAGGACCCCATGAGCCCAGTATAATTTTGGAAGAAAAATTTCCAGAATGTTCTCCTTATTAAATGATAGCTATTGGCATGGTTAATTAGCCCAAATGAGTTCCAAAACTGACCCAATTATTAGTATTGATCATATTGTTCAAAATGGGTGATCCAGAATTTGTTTTGATCATAACGGACTCATGGGAACTCGGAATTTCAATCCGTTTTTTCTTCTATGAATTCCTATTAATGAGATCTTTAATCTGAATAGTTTTGATCTATTATGAAGTGTCTCTAATATTTTGGAATATTTTTTTTCTAAATAAGTCATTAAAGTTTATTTCCACATCATGGATGATTTATTTATGTAATCAAAGTGTACAATAGCTTGTAATTTAGCTAATTATGTGTTGTTATGTCAAATTTATGTCACCTTGGACCATTAGAGAAAAACAAATATCCCAATTAAAGATGTGTCATGATGAAAGTGTTGTTGTTATAATTAGAAATGCATTATTTAGATTGATTTGATAGTTGCCAAAGCAACCAAGTCATGAAGAATTGTTTGATTTCTAGATTGAATTAAGGGAACATCACCATTATTTGTGTGATTATAACAACACTAAATTGCAATTTCATAAAAGATATGAGGAGAGGCCCAAAGGTTCTATCTTCAAGTTCATGGAATAGAAATCGGAATAAGATATTGTTGGTAGTGTCATGTAGTTAAGAATGATTTATGCCCAAAGGAATAGTCCTCTTAATCACATCATATTATTAACGTAGTCTTATTAATTAAAGAAAAGTGATTATTATGCATGTTGTTTTCATACCCAAAGGTAAATTTACAATGATGTACAATTACTTTTACTTTTATTGTTATTGCATTATCAAGAATAGATTGTAACTTGTGGATATTATTGTTTATTTTCAGTAACTAAGTCAATGGCAGCACTATCTACATTAGGGACCATTCCTACCTTAGATGGGTCAAATTTTCTAAAATGGATGGACATGCTAATGATAGCCATAACATTATTGGACTTGGATATAGTCTTTGATGAGCTTAAACCCCTAACTCCTACAAATGAAACATCTAGTGATGAAAAACCAAAATTTGAGAAATGGACCAAGGCTAACAAGGTAGCAACCAAGATTATTTTGAACTCTATTTCAGGAGGTATTAGGGGATCTCTTGGAACAATAAAAAATGCAAATTATATCTTAGATACTGTAAAGGAGTAGTTGAAGGTAACTGACAAAGCTGTAGGGGCATCAGTAATAAGCTGCCTATCAAGCATGAAATATGATGGGACTTGGGAGTGAGAGAACATATTTTATCAATGCAAAATATTGTTTCAAAATTGGAATAAGTTGATATGAGTGTATCAGAAAAGTACTTGATACAATTCATTTTGGACTCTCTCCCTTCCTCTTTTGGCCCGTTTAAGGTTGCTTACAATCAAAGTCCAACACCTTGGACCATAACATAATTAATTGCTAGATGTGATCAAGAAGAGAGGAGGCTTAAGGCTGAGCGGCAACTCATGGTAAACTTCGTCTCTCATAACAAATCCAAGGGAAAGGAAAAGAACAAGAAAAGGCCAAGTGTTCAAATTGAAAAACCAGAAAAGAAGGAAAAACCGGGACAGAAGAAATGCTTCTTCTGTGGAAAGAACGGTCACTTCAAAAAGGATTGTCTAAAGCGGAAAAATTGGTTTGAAAAGAGAGGCACCAATTTATCTTTAGTATGTCATGAAACCAAATTAACTGATGTTCTACTAAGTTCTTAGTGGGTTGACTCTGGTGCAACCATTCATGTAACTGGTTGTGTGCAAGGATTCCTTTCAAGCCGAAAACCAAATGATGGAGAAAAGACTATTGCCATAGGAAACCGGAAGGAATCACGAGTGGAAGCAGTAGGCACTTACAGACTGGTGTTGGACACTAGATTTATTTTGGACCTCCATAATGTTTTCCTCGTTCCCGAGATTTCTAAAAATTTAATTTATGTTTCAAGGTTGGTTCATGAAGGGTTTGAATTTACTATTGGACAAAACTTTATGAGAATTTCTAGAAATGAATGTTTAATTGGGAATGGTTATTTATGTGGTGGATCGTATAGATTACAGTTAAATTCTATGGATGAACGATCATTGCATACACCACACATTAGTTGTGAACTGAGCATTGGCACTAAGAAAGGGGCAATTAAAGAGAACTCCTCTAAGTTGCGGCATAAAAGGCTAGGGCATATCTCAAAAGAGAGAATGCTCAGATTAATGAAAGATGGATTATTACCTAATCTTGATTTCAATGATTATGGTGTTTGTATAGACTGTATAAAGGGAAAATAGTCAAACATGAACAAGAAAGGTGCCACAAGAAGTTCTGAACTCCTGGAAATAATCCATACAGATGTATGTGGAAAAATGGATGTACCATGTTTTACATGTGAACAATATACTTTATCACCTTTATCGATGATTTTTCCCGCGATTTGGTTATGTTTATTTGATTAAAGAGAAATCTGACGTTTTAGATGTTTTTAAGATATTTAAAGTAGAAGTAGAAAACCAATTAGAGAGAAAAATCAAAGTAGTGAAATCTGATAGAGGTGGTGAGTATTATGGAAGGTACACCAAATCGGATTGTAATTCAGGCCCATTTGCTAAATTTCTAGAAAATGAGGGTATTGTGGCCCAATATACAATGCCTGGAATACCTCAGCAGAATGGTGTTGCTGAGAGAATAAATAGGACGGTTATGGATATGGTAAGTAATACCACTTTACCCAAATCAATGTGGGGTGAAGCACTTAAGATGGCAATATACATGTTAAATCATGTCCTAGTAAAGCGGTGCCAAAAACACCATTTGAGTTGTGGACCGAAAGGAAACCCAGCCTAAACCATTTTCAGTCTGGGGTTGCCAATCTGAAGTGAGAATTTATAACACACATGAAAAAAAGTTAGACCTTAAAATTGTTAGTGGATATTTTATTGGTCATCCTGAGAGGTCTAAAGAGTATAGGTTTTACTGTCCTAATCATACCACTAGGATTGTAGAATCGAGAAATGCAAAATTTCTGGAAAATCATGAGAATAGTGGGAGTGTTCAAGGAAGAGATAGTTTATAAAGAAATCAGGGAAAATATTGAGTTACCTGATACACAAAATGGGTTTGCTCCACTTGATATTATCAATGGTCATCACAAAATGCAACAATCACAAAATGATCAAGTTAAACATAATATTGGTCAGCCCATTAATGATCCACTCCCAGAACATCATGATAATCCACTTCCTAATGATCCGGAATTAAGGAGGTCAACTCGAATAAGAAGACCTACCATTTTGGACGATTATGTTGTATATTTAGAGGAAGCCGATATTGGGATAAAAGATGATCCTAGAATATTCAAGGAAGCCATGGAAAATGTGAATTCTGATAAATGGAAGGATGCTATAAAAAAAGAGTTAGAATCAATGGCCACTAATGAGGTTTGGGATACTATCGAACTACCCCAAGGGTTATAAGGCCGTAGGCTGTAAATGGGTTTTTAAGACCGAAAGGGACTCGAAAGGAAATGTAGAATGATTTAAGGCTCGGCTCTTGGCCAAAGGTTTTACTCAAAGAGAATGAGTTGACTATAATGAGACTTACTCTCCAGTATTTAAAAAGGATTAATTTAGGATAATTATGGCTTTTGTAGCTCATTTCAATTTAGAGCTACATCAAATGGATGTTAAAATAGCGTTCCTAAATGGAAACTTAGAAGAAGAGGTATACATGGAACAACCGGAAAGATTCACAAAAGGGAATACTAATAAATTAGTTTGCATATGGTCTGAAACAAGCTTCCAGGCAATGATATCTTAAATTTAACTCGATATCACATCATTTGGTTTTTCCGAAAATCCAGTAGACCATTGTATCTATCTCAAGGTTAGTGGAAGCAAGTTTATAATATTGATATTGTATGTCAATGATATTTTGCTAGCTAGTAATGACCTTGGTATAATTCATGAAACCAAGGAATATCTTAAGAATAATTTTGATATGAAAGACAAGGGAGAAGCAACCTTTGTAATAGGAATCGAGATATATCGGGATAGATCTCGAGGATTACTTGGGTTATCACAGGAATCCTATATAAAAAGTATTCTTAAAAGATTTTGTATGCAAGGATGTAGGCCCCAATATTCACTAATAATTAAGGGTGACAAATTTAGTAAAGAGCAAAGTCCAAGAAGTGAAATCGAAATATATCAAATGGACCAGTGTCCTTATGCTACTACAGTAGGGAGTCTTATGTATGTACAAACATGCACTAGACTTGATATCAGTTTTGCAGTTGGCATGTTTAGTAGATATCAAAGTAACCCAGGAATGACGCATTGGGTAGGAGTTAAGAAAGCCTTGCGATTTCTTAGTGGCACTAGGAATTACAGGCTCTCATACAAAAAGTTCAGTCAATTAGAAGTGATTGGTTATTTAGACTCAGATTTCGCTGGATGCCTCGATACAAGAAAGTCGACTTCAGGATACATTTTTCTGTTAGCTGGTGGGGCAGTGTCATGGAGAAGTGCAACCCTAGTGACTCCATCCACATTTTATGCCGAATATGTGGCATGTTTTGAAGCAACAGGTCATGCATTATGGATACGAGATTTTATCACAGGTTTACGAATTATGGATTCAATTTCTAAAACTCTTAAAATCTTTTGCGATAATGATGCAGCAAGAAGATTTGCTCAAAATGACAAAGTTTTCAGTAAATCAAAGTTTTTTGAAGTTAAGTACTTTGTATTAAAGGAAAATGTACGAGATTGATTGGTGTTTATTGTTGGGGCTCCAACAAGCCAAATGATAGCGGATCCGTTAACGAAGGCATTGGTGCCAAAGGCTTATAGAGAGCATGTTAGAAATATGGGCCTTATTGATTTGCCTTATTATTGAGGACATCATTACAGTAATAATTATGTAATTCTTATTTTGTCAAATATTCACATGTATTAAGGTGAATAAAAAAAGAATATTAAAGAGAATGGCATTATCGTACCCAATTAAATAGGACGGCCATTGAAAATGTCCTATTTTACTCTTATCAAGGACTTGGTTACGTTGGGATGCTAGTGGAGTAATTATAGAAGGGAGCATGTCATTAAAGACATGTAACCGATATGGTTCACATTAGTAAACCAATTTAGTCACAGTATTAAGACTCAGCATAAGAGACACGTTGGCAATTATTTTCAAAGTCAATCCGCATCAGTCAAAGTCGTTTTATCGTTTTTCAAAGTACTATTTAAAAATGAATTTCCTTAAATTAAAATTTTGGATTTTGTTTCCATGGTCATATGGGCAAAGTGAGAGAATGTTGGATTAAATGGGTGTGGCCCACATGACCACAAGCCCATTAAGGATTTTTAATCATATCCACTTGTCTGCACATTTATGAGACCTAGTTTTTTTCTTTTTTAGCTCACTTGCCAACAAACTAATAATTGGCTAAGATTAAAGGGTTAAGTGATAGTTTGGGGGCTAATGGTTACTTGATGGGTAGGAATCTCCTATAAAATGACCCATTGGGTAACTCCTTTGGTTACTAATTTTCTTGGCCTCCATCACTAAGTAAGAAAGAATAACAAAGGCAAAGGAGTTGTAAATCCCACGTGAGTTTTAAGTCTCTGTCCTTTGAAGGAGCTTCTGTTACCTTCAAGAAAAGCTATGGAGTCAAGTAAGCTCCTACCCATTTTCATATTTTTCATGTTTACTTTACTGTGTCTTTTGGATTAGACCCAAGGAAATCCTCCTGTGGATTGAGGAATCTTAAGCTACCAGACCTCTCTCTCTCTATGCTTGATTAATGAGAAAAGGCTTTTGCTTTTATGGATGGTTTGTTGATATCTATGTTGGGTTTTAGGTGCTTTTGTCGGTGCCGATTGCTTTCCCATGTCCCCTTTAGTGCGCCTTTTGAACATTAGCATAGTTCAGCGGCGTGTTTCCAAGGAATCTTCGAAGGAAGCCCCACCATCTAGACCGTTTGGATGCATGCGTGAGTGTAAGGACCCGGTCTCAAAATCCCGAATTTATTTAATTTTGACCATAGATGTGATCACCCTATCCACTTTATCGGACTTTTATTTAATTAAATTTAAATTATCTTGATAATTATTATCTCTTATTGTTATTAGCATTTTCTTAGTGGGACCCATCTTAGGATTTGAGAGTACACTCGATTTAAATTTTGAGTAAGAACGTGATAAAGGTCCTTAGTAAGATGAACGTGATAAAGTTCCTTGGATAAAATTTTGTGTTGAATCCAAACCCTTTTAGCCTAAGCCTAGTTTAGTGTGTAGAAAGGACTCCTTTTATACTAATCTTTCCCTTCTTTTGCGACACTCTCTCTATCTCCTTTCTTTAAAAAGCACCCTCTCTCTACTCTTTCTCCCCCTCTTACGATTTCCTTCTTCTCAAGATTTGCTCTCTTCTCTTACATGTATGTCTTTCCCTCCCTTTTCTCTATTGTCTTTTTTCTTTTTTTTTTTTGCTAATTTCTCTATTGTCTTATTTGTTTACTTTTTATGGAACACTTCTCTCTCCTTGTTGTTTTCTTTTCATAGTTTAATATTTACATGATGTCATCTTTATCATGTACCACCTCATCACAGACTCATCAACACCTTCAAAACTTAAGCACCACCATCCACGGCCCACCTTGATGAGCCACTTTTCTCCACTCCCAAACGACAAAGTCACCTTCATCATCTTCGCTCCCATCTCTCACACACAGCCTGCACCTTGCTTCTCCATATCATCATGCCACCATCTGCACTGAACAACTAGCCGGATCTAGAAACCAGCAATTAAGACCCACTTCTCCAACAGATGCAAACATCTCAGTGTGGACCCTCAGGCGACCCAGGTAGTGCTGGCCCCAGTAGATTGGGCCCAGTTTGGGCCATCGTCCGGATGACCCAATGATGGGAAGCGTGGAACCATAAGAATGGAGATGGCGAAGGCACTGTTTCACTCTAAGGACAAAGTATGAAATTTCGGAACAGACTTCCACTTTACATTAAATATAGCAGACCTTCTTGTTGAACATGACTCCAGAAAAAGCAGTACCTCACTCCTATTGAGACTTGAGAGTCATGTGATAAATCTGGAAGCTGCAAACAGCCCTTTTACCTTGGGTTAAATACAACAGAACCCAGTATGGATTATTATGTGATATTTCTAATAATATGTGGGACCCACTATTTAGCTTACCTAGGGGCCATAAACCTTATTAAAATTTGGCATGTCTGGTTATACGGTGAATTGTATTAAAAGTGAGGTAAAGCCTCCATTATTCGGATAAGAAAAGACAAAGGGTCATATAAAAAATATACAAATTTAAATTTTTATCTTTCTTTTAGAAAAAAGTAAAAAATAAACCTCATTGCTCCACAAAATGATAGAAAAAATCATCTCTTTATACAAAAAGTAAAAAGGATTATCTATCAAGGCACTAAAAATAAAAGACCATCGTAACCTCTTATATTTTATTCTCTCTTGATTTGATACTTCGCCTCACTTTACTTCAATCCACCATTCATCCAAACACGTATGTGTGAGTGCGTGAGTTCTCCTGCTATGAATTTTGTTGGTTGCTGAGCATTAAATGAGTTTAAAAAATTTGCAAGCAGGTCGTGTTGGTTTCAGCATATTCACCAAGCCCTCTTAGAACTTGATTTAAACTCTCTGCACCTCATTCCTTCACAGAAGCCAAAACCACTCTCTCTCCACTACCCTAGCCCACTTAACACACCCACCTAATTCAACTCACTCAAGGCCAGCTGCTACACGACCTGTTAACTTGGGCCCAACCTAGAACGATGTTAACCGGCACCTATGGTAAACCACAACACGCATCTAGACCCAGTCACTCGACCCAACTGCTAATCGATTGTGAACCATCATTATCAGGAACCCAGACTATGTCACAAGGAACCAAAGCGGCCAAGACAATCAACTTCACCATCTACAGTTCTACAAGGCAAGTAAACTTACTATAATTCCCTAGTATTAGAGTTTTCTTGTTTTTGCGTCCGTTCTGCTAGAATTTAGGATCGTCTATAATTCCTTGTTGATTTATGCCAAGATTTTATTATTATTATTATTTTTTTGAAATGGTAACAAATACTTTCATTAAAGGAGAAAGAAAATACAAAAAGAGAAAAAAGGGAGGTACAAAAGGATTGTACCCTATCTAAAACAATTTACATAATCATTCCCTCCCAAGGAGACACCCTCTCAACCCCTTGTTTAGCCAAAATATCGGCAAACGAGTTGGCCGATCGAAGTTCGTGACGGAAGACCACGGAGGAAGATGTCAAAAACACTCGGATCTCATTAAAAAGGAGTTGAAGTTTCCATGGTTGATCTTTCTATTAGACACCCAAGCAATTGCAATAGCAGAGTCACTTTCCACGATAAGGGCACTGTGAAAATATCTCTTAAAGCAACGGAGAGCTTCTAAAATAACTAACACCTCCGCTTCATTGGAATCACAGACGCCAACATTCTTTGAAAACATAGAAAGGACATCACTATTGCTATTACGAAGAACACCCCCAATACCTGCGAGGCTTGATTTACCTCTCGCTGCACCATCGACATTGAACTTAAGCGAATCAAGTGAGAGAGGAGACCAAAGAATTGACATCCTTTCCTTTATTAGTCCGCACCCCATGCAAGCATCACAATTAACAATAACATCATTAAGAGAGAAGTTAGAAAAATCCTTTCTCGCCAAAGCCCATCTACCAATGAAATGACATCAAACACTTGCGCAGCCTCACAATGAAAAAAAAGGTGGTCAACAGATTCCTCCTCTTTGCAATACATCACGCAAGTATCTGTGATGACACTCGACATCAACCCTCTTCTTCTGAAGTTATCTATCATGAAGATCTTTGCTGCAATTGATAACCAATAGAAAGCTTCCACCCAGGGAGGAGCCAACCGCAACCAAACTAGGGAGGAAGAAGCTTTAGAGGATTGACTACCCTCCAAAGCTAAGTCCTCCAAAGCTAAGTAAAAAGCTTTCGCCGAAAATTCTCCAGAAACTGAGGGCTTCCAAATTCGAGAATCATTAGACTCCTTGCACAAGAAAACATTAGTAAGAAGACTTAATAGCTCCTCATATTGAACCTCCTCAAACAAATGAAGACGCCTCCTAAAAGACACACCCCACAATGTACACCCCTCCCTCACCTCAAAGTACTCACAAACAGTAAACTCCTTGTTGGACACCACCCTAAAGACCCTAGGAAACAAATCACATAATGGTCCTCCCCCAACCCAATCATCCAACCAAATCCTAACATCCCTCCCATTCCCCACCACAAAACCCACCCCTTTAGCTAAGACTTTCCCCCACTCAGAAGAAGCATCTCCAACAGACACAATAGCACCCCACAAACCTAACCTACGAGAACTTGGGCCAGGATTGGGCCACCACCCCCATTTGTCCTCACCATACTTTCGTAGCAATAACTTTCCTCCAAAGAGCTTCTCTTTCCTCTCCAAACTTCCACCACCATTTAGCTAACAAAGCCACATTCTTTTTCTCCAAACTACCAAGACCCAAGCCCTACTCCATTTTGGTTTAATCACTTCACTCTACTTCAAGAGATGTAGTTTCTTCCTGTCCCCCTGACCCTCCCATAAAAAGTTTTTGCAAATATGGTCCACCCTTTCCACCACTGCCTTCAGCATCTTGAATAGCGACATATAATATACTGGAAGATTAGACAAAAAGCTTTGATCAAAGTGATTCTTCCACCCAAAGATAAATAATGTTTTTTCCATAAAGACAATTTCTTCTCAAACTTGTTAATAACTGGGTCCCAAAGAGCCGTAGATCTCGGTTTTGCCCCAATCAAAAGACCAAGATACACAAAAGGAAGCCTCCCTAATTTGCAACCAATCATAGTAGCCAAAGACTGGATGGTTTCCTCAGTGCAGCCAATCCCCACCAACATACTTTTGGACAAATTAACCTTCAGCCCCGAGACCTATTGAAAACACCGCAAGATTCTTCTTAGCGCCAAAATCTCTTCCCTCGTAGTCGAACTAAAGAGAATGGTGTCGTTTGCAAATTGAAGGTGAAAAACCACCTCTCCATTCTGAGTAGCTTTAAAACCATAGTTTTTACATGAGTAAATGATATGGAGGCAAAAAGCGAAAGAGTAAGGAGACATTTTTGGTTTTATACCTTGTAATAGGCTCTAGCACTCTGAACATTTTTTAGAGAGAAAATACTAGGTATTAGACACTAGGAACGGTTCAAATCATGAATTGGGGCTCATAGTCACAAAAGTGCAAAAATTTAGAGAGTTGAATTAAGTTATATTTTTTTTTACTTTTTCACGTTTCTCCAGAATCCTTGAGGATCTAAGAAATGAAACCTCATGCATTGGGGTTTATTATATAAATGAGAATATTGAATAGTTTAAATCATGAATAGGGTGCCCACAAAAGTGGAGTGTAGATATTTTTGTATTCTTTATATGTTTCTCAAAATTCATGATGATCAAAGATACGAAACTTCACATCCTGAGATTTATTATTTCTGTGAGAGTATAAAATGGTTTGGATCGTGAACTGTGGCCCAAAAAAATATTTAGAAAATTAGTTCCATGTGTGGAGGATTCATATGAAAATGTCTTATATATATATATATATATTTATATATATTATGTGTGTGTGTGAAACACATTACCATGTTTGTCAAAAACTCAATTTTTACATGAGTATATGAATATATTCAACAATTTTGATATGTTTAGAAATTTTGAAAGCTTTTTACAGATTTTTCAAAGAAAGAAAATCAATGAAAACTTAAGACTAGAGCCGCTGGCTGCTTTAGTTATTTTTGTTGTTTGTGTAATTGGATTGTTTAGGAATGCTTTCCTAAAAAAAAAATAAATAAATAAAGCAAAAGAAAAAGCATGGTACCTCTGATGTTGTCGGAGCCTTTTAATGTGTTGTTTCGCAAGGATAGCTTAGTCAATAAAGTCAAGTTAGATATCCAAGGAGAAATGCCTCCATCCGTCAAGTGATTCGAGTGGAGATACGGTACTCGCAATCGCTTCAGACCTATTACATCATAAAAATACAAATCATGTTTATCAACTTGAAGTGGGCCCCACCATTCAACTGGTGGTCCTTGAACTCTGATAGGGAGGGCCACATCCTTGAATTATCCTTGACCTGGGAACTTTTGCAATTTAATTCAGTGACAGCCGACACACGAGCTTGATAACTATCAATCAATGATGGAGATTTTACCGCAAAGTAAATTGATAATGATGTAATACTAAATCAATGGTCTCGATCACTTAATCTTCATGTGTTTGAATGTGGCAGGTTTCCATGACATTTGAATTGTCAAAATGAGGATCCTATCATGGATATAATAACCACATCCACGTTGGGCCTTCTGATGGGCATGAGTAGACTCTGTAGGATTGTGAATATCTGCTACTGTTAAGAACTGCTTACTTACGTTTTCAACTTCGTTTGAACGTATCAAATGATGTGGCTCAATATTTGGCACAGCACATTATTTTCTCAGTTTGGACGTCATGTGGCCCAATAGCTTGAACTGAGCCTTGTCTTATGATAAAATGAAAGGCCAAGTCGATGGTTTTCTGTTACCCGACGCATTTAATACAAAGGGCAAGCCCTAATATCTTGTTAATTGCAATGTTGGGTTTCTTTTCATTAATAGTGGCCCCACTTTTCATTACCATATTTACGTTGAACCCACTATTAATTCATAAAAGGCTTGGCACATGGCTGTCGTGTATCCATCGATGGGAGGGTGCAAAGACCATGCTTTTCAACCTTGGGTGGCCCTCCATGGTTTCACCACTAGCTATGTCACGTCACTTTGATTCCCATCGTAAGTAGGTCCCATCACTAGTGTGATTCCATTACATGATGAAAGGTCTGCCCAAAGTGTTCCTATTAATGGATTTATCAATTTTATTTGTTATATTAATAAGTCCTATTATAATTATTATTTGGAAACACGGTGAACACATCGGGGGTGAGTCCCACATTAAATTGGATGCGATGGCAGTTTCCCGAGATTTTATCACTTCAAAAAGATGTGCTAGTGCTACCTTCCTGTGTGACCACTTGGGAAGTATTTAATTCACTTGGTAGTTGGTACATTTTTCAATTGATTCAACTAGCTGATGATGTTTAAGGGGTAAATTCGTCATTTTATATTCTAACTCAAGGGAGTTTTTAGTTTTCTCACGCGTCTATCGGTCAAAAACAAAGAAAGGCAGAGTCGGGGTATATCGGTCAAAAACAAAGAAAGGCAGAGTCCTTTCCTTTCCCACTGACAAATGGTTAGTCAAGGAGGGTTTTAGTAAAAACATAAAGCATAAGGGTCTTTTTGAGGTTTTGTGGAAATAGAGGAGCCTTTTTGTAAAAGTCTACAAAAATTCCACATATCAAGGATCAAAAGCAAATAGAAATTAAGAAGCAATAAGAGTTAAAACTTGGATTTAAAAAGGAAAACGTAAGAAAAAAAAATCAAATAATAACACATTGGGCTATAATATGGTTTTCTGATTTCTCTTAATAGTTTGAGATCTAACTTTTGGCATTTTATGTATGCATCTCTTAAAGCCATTAGCTCAGTTGTATCTTATAATGATTTGAAATACAAATTGCACTTCTCTTTGCTCATTTGAACTTTCTTGCTCGCTCTACTTGCTCTGCTCTCATATTATTTACTTGCCCTTTTAAAACTTGGATTTGAACTTACTCTACTCTTATACCTATTTTTCAACCAATTAAGCTACGACCAAGGGACATGTCGTGCCTCTTTTAATGAATGAGATATGAAAATAAGATTTACATATGTAAAAACTATGTGAAAGATATTATATCAAGTTTGTATGGAAGCACCGTTTTTACATGAGTAAATGATACGGAGGCAAAAAGAGAAAGAGCAAGAAGAGATTTTTGGTTTTATAGCATGTAATAAGCTCTAGCACTGTAAATATTTTTTCAAGAGGAAATAGTTGGTATGAGACACAATGAATGGTTCAAATCATGAATTGGGGCTCACTGTCACAAAAGGTGCAGAAATTTAGTTTTTTTTTTTACTTTTTCACATCCCTCCAAAATCCTTGAGGATCTAAGAAATGAAAACTCATGCATTGGGCTTTATTATATAAATCAGAATATTGAATAATTTAATCATGAATTGGAGGCCCACAAAAGCACAGATAATCTAAAAGTGAGATTTAGATTTTTTTTTTTTTTTTTGCATTGTTTACATATTTTTCAAAATTCATGAAGATCAACGATAAGAAACTTCATGTGTTTAGATTTATAAATTCGGTGAGAATATAAAATGGTTCGGATTCTTAACTAGGGTCAACAAAGAGTTTAGAAAATTAGTTCCATATGCGAAGGATCCATATTCATATGTTATATGTGTGAAGCACATTACCATATTTATCAAAATCTCGATTTTCACATGAGTATACAAGTATATTCAACAATTTTGATATGTTTAGAATTTTTGGAAGTTTTTCACAAATTTCTCAAAAAACTAAAATCAATGAAGATATAAGACAGGCGGCTAGTTGCTTTAGTTGTTTAGGTGTTTGTGTAATCGGTTTGTTTAGGCGTGTTTTTCTATAAAAAAATAATAATAATAATAATAAGCATGATACCTCTCATGGTGTCGGAGCCTCTCTCAATGCGTTTTTTTGCAACCATAGCGTAGTCAATGATGTTAAGTTGGATATCCAAGGAGAAATGCCATCATCCGTAAATTGATTCAAACTGAGATCCAGTTCCTGCAATCGCTTCAGTCCTGCAACATCATAAAAACAAATAATGTTTAACAACTTGAAGTGGGCCCAACCATTACTAGAACTCTCAATGACAAGGGAACTTTTGCAATATAATTCCATGGCAAAAGACACAAGGTCTCGATCACTAAATTAATGATGGAGATTTTTCCGCAGAGCCAACCAATAATGATGTAATATTAATTCAGTGGTCTCGATCAACTCAATAATGGACCCTTTGTCCTACTAACCCAAAGGGTAATCTTCATGTGGGCCTATGATGTTTGAATTGTCAAAAAGAGGCTCCTATGATGATGGATATATTCACATCCATAGTGGGCCAGTCTGATGGGCAACCAAGGTCTGCAATCGTACTTGTGCATGACTAGTTAAAATTGTATTGTAGAACTGCGTTCTTATGATTGCGACCTGAACGGGCTACACCAGCGCCCAAGCTGTTGGACCTCAGGATTGGGCAGCACATTTTCTCAGTTTGGACCTCAGGATTTGGCCCAATAGCTACATGAATTGAACCTAGTCCTATGAAAGAAAAAATTGAAGGGCCAAGTCAATGATTAGTTGTGAACTCAAAACATTTAAAACAAAGGGTTTAATATCTCGTTAATGGTAAAGTTGAGCTTCTTTGGGTGCCCGTAGCAATGTAGCAATATTGTTAAAGCTACACGGCGGACTAGTGTTTTTCAAACGATGCCAGACAAGAAACTGATAAAAGTATAAGGTTTAGTGATCCAACCAGTAGTTCAAACCAAGATATTAGAATGAAATCATAATTAAATAATTGATAGATTAAATATAACAAATTTAAAAATTATCTCATAAAAGTAAATAAAAAAAAATCCAAGAAAATGTGTTAAAAGGTCAAAGATAATAGATAACAATTCAATATTTGAAAATTGTTTAGAAAGTGTATTATTAAGTTTTTGAAATAAACCCTACCAAAATAAGGAGAAGTTTTTTAAAAAAATCCAAGTTTTTGAAAATAGTAGCCTAGTGGCCAGTTGGAAACTACAGTCTTAAGTCGGAGAAGCCTATAATGAATATTGTGTACCCGGACTTTATTTTGTATATGGATAGACATACCTGTTGTGTTTACAAATGTTTTTTTTTAGAAAGCTTTATGAAAATTCTTATATGGGTTTTGCTATTTGGATTAATGGTGCATATTCCTACGTCGGTTCAATGGAAGGTCCAAACGTCAATTTCCCAAAAGAAGCTGAAATGAGGGTCATTTTCACTACACTCTTGAAGGTGAAAAAATGAAATTTCAACAATGTTACTGTCCATGGGATATTCAATCCATCTCCTATCGTTTCAATTTCTTTATTTTGCTCATAATCGAAGAATATTTGATCAAGTGTCTCATGAGCATTCCAAGTCGGACAATGTGTCGAACTTAAGGTCTGGCTTTATAACAGATTCTCTGGTTATGTGATTAGTGGAGGTCCTTGTCTTTTGTCCATCTTTGTTATAGGCTTGTTTTTGTGTTTTTGTTTAATGAGATTCTCTACTACCAAAAAATAAAGATGGATACTAATAATTAAAAATTACACTTACAGTGTAAATCGGCAAGAGATCATATTTGGATACTTCTAATCTTTATAAGGATAATTTTAAGAAAATATCTTTAAAATATAAAAAAATTATATTTGTACTACTAAAAGTAAATTTTTTATCAAAAAAAATTCACACAATGATATAATACACTAAAATACTTTCCTAGTAATAAATTATATTTTAAAGCCTTATGATGATGACAATGAGGAGGATGGATTATTCACTCACTTGTTAATGTCAAAGTAGATTACTTTCATTATTTTATAATTATTCTAGTTAAATCACAACACTAGATATTCACTTGTAGAGTTTTTAACAATACCTTCCTTCTCTTTGCATTTGAAACTCAATTGGGTCAAAAGACTATGATTATAGAAACCATAAGCAGAAGTATATAAGAGAAGATCTTATTAGTAAAAATCCAAAATCCCCAAATTTTGTAGTCCAACTCCTCAAATAAAACCGGCCCCTAAGCAACCCGATGTTTAAAATCCTTAATTCCAATGGCCAAACAGGACAATTCAGTGTAACATCAAAATTTTACTCCTTTTTTCTCGTTTGAAACCTTCATTAAATACAAATAAGGTCGCAACTCATTCACCCCAGGTGTAACCATATTAGCAGTAACCAATAGGCAACAAAAACATGTGAATTCAAATTAAGGGGAAATATTATGGCCTTATACCTGATGTTGAGTTGCCAAAATGGCCACTAAGATTGTTCCTGGATAGATTGAGACTCTCAAGTAAGTAAAAGTTTCCCATACCCATCGGAAGATTGCTATCATTGAAGTAGTTGCCGCTTAAATCTAGATACTTTAGTGCACTCAATCCACATAAACCTACAAACAACATCAAATAAGTATCACAAGAGCAAAGACAAATCTAAGAAGATTGTTAATTGATGACTTGTATTATTATTATTATTATTATTATTTGCGAATGGTTAAAAGGAACGTGCATGTGAGAAATGCAGTGGCAGTGCACTGAAAGTGGGTCCAAGTCCCCATCATTGAAGTCCTTTATTGCACTATTCACGTTTATTTAATCACAGATGGACCACATCTAATATCCCTGCAACTTTTTTCTTTTTTGGACCTTTTTTACCTACCTTCTGAGCAGACCAACCTGCTATGTGCCACACATTGACGGTTATAATCATGCTAAGATAAATTCACTCCTTTTTTTCGGTTTTGGTAAAATTTTGAGGACATGACAAAGCATATTATAAATACATCTCCTTTTGCTAAGATTAGACCAAGCTATGCAAATTGCAAGGTCCTTCACATCGGCAAGTCATTGAAGCAGGCTACCGGAAATGTAGGGCTTCGTTTCATATATCGATAAATAAAAAAAAAAGTACTACATGACCGACAACACATTTTTTATTTTTCCCCTCCTTTATTTGGGTAGTTAATGGTGGGTAATGATAGCACATATAGAAATAATTAGAGGTTCCACAATCAAAAAACAAAGAGATGGGATTCCTTGACAGCCTAAATGCAAGGAAAAGCTTGACACTTAACACTGTCCGTGGGTTATGATTGTGTAATCCTAGATTCTTTTGAATCCGGCTAAATTAGAATTCGCTTGGGTTTTAACGAGGATTTTATTGGAAAATTTCCATTTGGTGGGTGTTGCAAGAAATAGTACCTCCCAGCTCGGGCAGCACGAACGAGTACTTGAGAGGCGCGACGTCTCTAATTAAACGACGCTAGCGTCACTCCCCATAACTATGGGACGAATACTTTTGTACTACCCGAGCTAGGATGTACTGTTTCGTGCAACTTCCACCTAATGGGAATGTTTCAGTAAAATCCTCAGTTTTAACTGATCCAATACCTTTTACCAAGAAAATTAGGCTAAGAACTGAACCAATACCAATTGGGTTGGCCTCGAAGTGGGCCTGGATATGTTGGGATAACACTTGGAGCTTTTGCCTTCCCATTGGCTCAAGAACCAACCCATCCTTTAAAAGTGATAAGGTATGTGCTTAGAGGAGTTGTGGCCCCAATCACGCAGAGACCAATGCAAAGTAGTATAGTTGTAGCCAGAAAATGTTTCTTCGTTCCTGAATTTTATGGAATCCCTCCAAAATAAGTGGGCCACAACGGGAACTTGTCAAGTTACCTAATCTAATCCCCTCATGGAAATCGGGCCCCATAGCTGAAAAATAACATGTTTATTCCTCATAATAATAGGCCGGCGTGGTTTGCCCACAGCCCAATCAATCCATCCATGTCTTTAATGGGTCTCTTCATTGCGTTTTTTCACTTTTATCTAAAGATAACTCATTTAGTATTTTTTAGGGGTGACAAATCGGCCAAGCACAAAAAATAAGGGAGGGAGAAAGTTAGCTAGGGTTTTATTTCGGTCAGGTTTGGGTTTGAAATTAACTACATGCTAATTCTCGTTGGGCTTGGATGGAGCCATTTACTCAATCAGACCAGCAAAAGTTGCAACCTCAAACCACTTTTTTCGGAAAATAGAAATCAATATATTTAAAAAAAAATAAAAGGAGAAAAAACAAATTATAAAAAAGGAACGAAGCTAACATTTCTCAATAACCATACAATTACTTTAGCTAACAAATGAGCAACCTCATTAAGTTTTTAGAGGAATAAAGTTAAAATAAATACTATTAAAATACTTATCCTATCAATGTCCCAATCATTTCTATATAAATCATTTTTATTGTTATTTTACCTGTTAGAGCACTAGAGTAGGATCCAAGATCATTGTCCGATAATGACAATTCTTCCAACTTTGATAGGTTGCTTAGACACGGAGGAAGTACTCTGCCATCAAGATTGCTGCCACTAAGACCTAAACATTGGAGATTTCTGAATTCGCATAAACCTGCAAAATCCAGTAGGCATATATGTTTTGATGAGCCATGTCAGCCAATGTCTGAAAACCCAATAAGAGGTCAAAATGGTTAGTTGGATGGTTTGAGATTAACTACATGCTAATTCTATTGGGCCTGGACGGAGCCATTACTCTACTGGACCAGCAAAAGTTTGCACCCTTAAACCCCTTTTTCGGTAAATAGAAATCGATATATTTAAAAAAAAAAAAAAGAAAAGAAAAAAAAACAAAGGAGCAAAACAAATTATAAAAAAGGAATGAAGCTAAAATTTCTCAAATGAGCAATTTTAACTAACAAATGAGCAACCTCAATAAGTTTTCGAGGAATAAAGCTGAAACCACTACTATTTAAACACTTACCCTGTCAATGTCCCAATCATTTCTATATAAATAATCTTTATTGCTATTTTACCTGTTAGCGAGCTAGAGTAGGATCCAAGATCATTGCCCCCTAGCAACAATGTTTCCAACATTGACAGGTTGCTTAAACATGGAGGGAGTGCTCTGCCATCAAGATTGTTGCCACCAATATCTAAATATCAAAGATTTCTCAATTCGCATAAACCTGCAAAATTCGGTAGGCATGTATGCTTTGATGAGTAACGTCGACCAATGTCTGAAAACAAAACAAGAAGTCAAAATGGTTGGTTGGATGGTTTGGTCACACTAATTTGACGGATGCTCTTTGAGGTCTCCATAGCGATGTCAAAAGAAGGAAGAAAATGAGGTGAAATTGATTGGCACACGATTTTGGGTTTAGGGTTTGTTCATATGGGAGAAAAGAGATTAGTGCAGGTAATGATCAACTAGCATGATAGCAATTCAAGTTCGACGCAAGCCCATTAGGTCTTGGTTGAGTACATATATACCTTGAAGAGAGTCAATGCTTGCAAAAAGGTTATTAGACAGAAGATACAACTTCCGTAAGCTTTGCATCTCGGAGAAGGCTACAAAAAGAAAGAAAATTAAATATCAATATTAGTCGAAACATGACAATTGACAATGCCTCTTTCCGTTCCCCATTGATATAGTTAATTGGTGCCCAATCGTTCATGAAACACGGGTAATTTTCTTTTGGTAGAATGAAACAAGGGTAATTGAAAACGGTTAAGGTCCTCATACCATAAACCCCTCGTACTTGCCCCATTTTGACTGGACCTTAGGGTCCTCGTACACCCTTTCTTGTCATACGTAGGAAATATACATATATTTCAAACATCATGAACCTAATGGTACTAATAACTCCAAGGGGGTTGAGATTTGAGTAGATGCCCACACATCGTAACAAATGTAATAGGAGCAAGTTAGATCATCTTAAAACAAAGCCTACATGGGCTATTTGATTTACCTTGAGGTGCGACCCATCCATCGATATGATCTTCTGACAAAACAAGTTCTTCCAGTTCCTTGAATGCAGCAAATAAGGAAGCATTTGGATACCATACTCCCACTTCCCCTCTTATTGAGAAAAGATCGATTGAAATCATCCTAGATGATGATGAATTGCATTCTATGCGAGGCCATTCCCAACAATTCTTGCCAACCCAATCTTCATCGAGGGAAGAGCCGTGTGGATAGTTGATGGAATCTTTAATTTGCAGGAGATGTGTCCTCTTTTCTTCTAGACACCCGTCACTCGGATAAAAGTAACAACACCAAATGATCACAAGAAAGATAGCAGTCTTGAACATTGGCATGAACATCGTAACTAAAGCTTTTGTCTCACAAGAAAGTAGATAGAATGTATAGCAAGAACACATTATATATACATGTGGAAGGGGGATATTTTAGGCACTTCAGTTCACATGGATCGGTCAATGAAGTCAACCTTACAAAAAAGACAAAAAAGTGTCCATATCCTCCAATACTACAAGAAGTTCATCGACCTCATTGGGCCCACTTATAAAAATCAATCAAAATAAATGCCCATCTTTAGGGCTATTTCGTTTTTTTTTTTTTTTTTGGTAAAGCTCCATTCGTTGGAAAAATTATTGCCACTCGGTGAGAGCCCATACGAACTGCATGAATGAATGCCCGGTGTTAGTCAAAACTCATTCCCTTAAATAATTGGATATGGTTATTACGTTGATACATTATCATCTAAATTGAACGGTTCAGAAGATTTAAAGAAAAAAAGATTAAAAAGCTCTTTACCTTAAATAACTGGATATGACTAGGGCCTACTTATTTAATGAGATTCAAAGAATTCTTGTCCGGAAAGTTTATAAATTCTCTAAACATGTGGGATGCCTAAATCCCCCTTTGTACTTACAGCATCTAAAAAATCCAGCAAAAATCGAAGGGATTGAAGTTCCAAGAATTTCAAAGGTCATTTGAGACCTTTTAGGTAGTTGAAAATTTGAAGTTCTAGTGAAGAAACATGGCATTTCGCTATGTTCCTTCACTAAAGTTTCTAATTCCTTTTAGAATTATTGACTTGAAGGATGCAACTCTACAGCAGGACCAACCTAAGAAAAACTTAAGCTTAGGCTTCTCAAAATGTATACCCTTATCACTTTGGTAGGACATCCCTAATTTTACTCTAATAAAAGTTGTCCCCACTGTAAAAATGGTTGTAGAAGAAAGAATATCGTGATTATAAATATGATTAATACCACATGAGATCATGTTATTTATCATATCGACAATTTTTGGATGGGCCAGCCCATATTTGGTGTTAAATTTGGAGACATCCCATATGTGAAGAAGGTATTTACTATGAAGTGCTCAAGTTTTCAACCATGGTATGGTTGAGTTCCAATACAAGAATTTCAATAACTAGATGCCAAGTCAGTTTGTTTGCCATGAAATAGAAAAAAAATAGCTATTCTTACATGCCACTTGACTTTTAACAATTTCTATATAGGTTTCAATCATCTGAATTATTAATTTGAAAATTAAGAACTTCAAATACTCCAAACATTCATTGTATCATAGGACAAGACAAGAGAGATGTGTGTTGGGGCCACAGGGGATTTACCCGGTTCCCCATGGGCCCGTAGGGATTATTCTGGCCCAAAGGGCCAGAACACCCTCCGTTATAAAAAAGAGAGAGAGAGAGAGATGTGTGAAATGTACAAGGGATAGTAAACTAACTTCCTGGGAAAGTTAGCAAGGTACTTTGCAATTCCTAAACTAATTTTTTAAAAGTGATCTTTTACTTATACTTATTAGAAAGTTCTTATAAGAAGTTAATTACTAAACTAATATTTTAAACTTTTAGACTTTTAAAATGTTAAAATCCCAAAACCACTATTACAAAGTGCAACCAAATACACTCTTTAAGCACGTGCAATTGCTCAATGGGTTAGCAACCTTATTTCTCACCTGGCTACCCAGGGGTCTAAGTTTGAGTATGCCGCTTCTTTCCACTTATGTGGACTCCTTTCCCACGTGAGTGGGCTGTCTTCCCACATGTACATGCTCTCTCTTAGGTCCCAACCACCTTGGCTAGGGTAAAGGAAATAGAAAAACAACCTTTTTTGTTTCTCCGTCTAGTCATTTATCCCCCCGCTTTATGGAAGTGGTCCTGTCACTGGCATCTAATCCCTCATCTCTTCCAACATTTGATTCCATTCACACTGGAGCTGATGTGACGATGATAATGACCTTTTCAAATCAACTATTTCCCAATATCAGGAAGAGATGAAAGCTTTATATGAGGGTTTGAGTATTTGTATCAAGGAAGCCTTTGAAAATGTATTTGTAAAAGGTGACTCATCCCTCATATTTAAAGCATTGAACCAAGATTTGAATTTCTCATGGAGTTTAATTCAAAGAGTGTTCAAGTCATGCGACTCGTGGAAAATTTCCTTTTGTTCAAGAGATGGCAATAAAGTGGCCCATCATCTAGCCGGACTAAGGCCTCCATCTATTATATATCTATTATGTTATTCACGAACTCACTGTCAATTCGCATCCAGCAGATTTAAGGAATAGAGGTTAAGCCGATTTTGACTCCTCAACTAAGTTTTACAGACCAACGCTTGGTAGAGCAGTTGGTTGGGGCACTCTGTAACCATCCGGAGGTCTCAGCATCGAAATCCGCCAATGCGTTGGGACCCCTGGCTATTATATAGCCCAAGAAACCCGGTGAGTGGAAACAGGGGCACCACCTTGGTGGACTAGTCAGGTGCTCAAAGAGGCCTTGGACCACCCCTCCCCCTCCCCCTCCCCCCCCCCCCCCCCCCCCCAACACACACACACACACACAAAAATGTCAGCAAAAAAAAAAAAAAAAAAAACACACTAAGTTTTACAGAGTGCAGCAGGGAATCTCACGTGGATACTCTCGTGGATAGATCTGATGTCAATAGTTTTGATGTAAATATTTCTGATGTAAATGTACTAGTCATGCTACAAATGATCTTACTTCTAATAGCCCAGGGAATACAATTATACTATAGGTCTTTGTATGTAAATAGTTTTGGGGACTAGGGCGGTTAGTGTTTTGTGTTTGTTTTTGTTAATAAAATATCCTTTTCTCAGCAACAAAAATAATAACAATAATAAAGTCTTTAGTCACTATATGATCAATCTTATGGTGGTGCCAAACTCTATTAGTGTAAATTTTGGAGACATCCTATAGGTGGTAAAAGAGTTCATTTTGAGTGGCTCAGATTCTCAATTGGCGGATCTTATTATGGGGTTTCCACTCTTTTAACTTAAGAATTCTCAATTCAAAGACTTTGAGGATACATACTCCACAGTGAGTGCAACAAGAGTCGGTATTCCAGATGGGTGGAGGCATGGAGCACTGATTTATGGCCTTAACACCTATTGATGATATGCTATTTCCATATAATTTCAGTTTTACGTCACGAATAAGCAGTCAATTTGCTAAAAGAATTGACTGACCTACGATGCCCAACAAGTGGGGGCTTAGACAATGACCAAAGAAAAATCAGCTATCCTACCAGCTAGGCCAGATTGAGTGGGTGAATGTCAGTCATAAAAGAGCAACATAGTCAACACTCCCTACGTTTTAATCACGCCTGTTGTGACCATGAAATGTAAACAATGATAGATTCTCTCTCTATTTTTTTTCTTTTTTTGTGGGGTACAAGACAATGATAGATTATCACGTCAATGCAATGGTTCAGATTTGGGGTTTTATTTGTATATATAGATAGCCTTTAGCCATTAATAATCATGCATGGTGATAAAAGTTATTAATAATTTACTATAAGTACTTGTGTAGTTTTTATGGACTAAATTCTCCATAATTGTGCAATATCACATAAAATTATAAACGATGTGGTATTATAAAGATATAATCAATATTTAACTCAACAATGGGGGAATTTTTTGTGATATCGTATAAATCAAAAAGCTACAAAATTCACAAAAATAGGGTATGTGATGCCAAAGACATTTTTGCCCATAAATACAAGACAGCTGCCTGTAGAAAATCATCTCAACTTTTGTAATATAGCATAATTAATATATATGCTTACCATAGAGGCAAAACCCCCAAATGTTTTAGAGAAATAGAGTTAAAAATCTCCTTACTTGCAATAATTGGAAATGACTACTCAAATAGCTTTTTTCTTTCTTTTTTGCTCTCTCCCACCCCCAAGTAACTAATACCCAGATTTACCATCAATGTCACAAACATAATACAAAGGGGTCAAACAAATGATTCCACATTTCCCATCTATAATCTTCACTGATGTTGTATGTTACTCATTACGATCTTTAAAAGACAAAATTGGGAAGTACATTTTAACACCATAAAATTTGTGAAAATTGTATTCTTCCATTATCTTTAATTTACTATCAAATGTAAAGACTAATATCAGCATAAACAAGCCTGGAAACTCATTTGTTCCATTATCTTTCTTTAAGTTTTCTTACTAGTTTGGTACGCTAGGTTTCAAGTCCCTACTAGTTTGGTATGCTAGGTTAGTAGGTTATAAGTCCCTAAATAGCAGTCCATTCAAGTCAAGCTTTAGAACCAGTAATGAGCTCTGTATTACATTCATTCAGATAAAATGAATACAATAATAGGTTCTGGGAGCTAGTTGTCGCAGCAATGCGTCTCTGCATAGTCTTTGTTTTTTTGCTTTGGACTCATTTCTTCCAGTTACGAGAACCACAATGCTTTCTGAGAACTTACGTCTAGGAAAGTGATGGGAACAAAAAGGTGGGGTCGTCTACCGTTCTGCAAGGGGTAGAGGAGAACACGTGAAAAAAAAATGGATATTGCCTATAGATATGTCCTTGAGTTTGACATTTGCTATTTCTTATAGAGTTGTTATGCAAGGGTGTTCGATAACATAAATATCACCCAATGCAATATCAGTGCGATATTGCAATATTATTGTATGAATAGCTCTAGGGGAAGTATTTAAATTTAGACTATTTTAGAGCAAATATTAAGTCTAAGGAAAACTGTGTAGTCAAAATCCCTAAAAAAAAAATTCGAGAGACGATGGAGCTATCATCATTTTTCGAGGTGAAGGTTAAAAGGAAAGTGAAAATGAACCCAATGAAATCATGAGTCATTTATCACAGGTTGAGTAAAATAGTCAAGAAAAAGGAGAAAACCAAAGATCTGTAGTTTTGGAATCTTTTGGTAGGGAGGGGTTCACTCTTTTAACAAGTCCAGATTTGGTGAAGGTTTCCCTAGGTAATGTGGCGGACCAATCACGATTACCATGTATCAAATCCCTTAGACATCCCAACTCCTCTTTTAACCCTAGAATTTTCAAGTCAAGGACCAAAAGGATACAGACTCCATGGTGAGTGTATCAATAGTCGGTATTCCAGTGGGACGGATGGGTGAGGCATTGCCAAGTGTCAAGTGTTGACTATCAAGACCTTAACTCTAAATTGATAGATATGTTATTTCCACGTAATGAGGAGCAAGTAGTCCATTCACTGGAAGACTTAATCGACCCACTTGGCCGGCCCCACATCAAGTTAGGGCTTAGACACTGACCAAAGTAAAAGCAGCTAGGCCACATGAAATGTAGTCAATACTCCTTGCATTCTAATTGTGTTTCTCATGACTAGGAGATCTAAACAAGGATAGATTATCATGTCAATTCAATGGTTCAAGATTTTTAGAGAAATAGAGTTAACAATACCCTTACCTTTAATAATTGGATATAATCACTCAAATAGCATTTTTTTCTCTCTCCAACCACGACAGTCTTATATATAAGTACTTTAGTATTTTGAAGAGATGAGTAAATGTGCCATTACATTTGGATAAGATCATATATGTGGTCATGGATAACAAATCCTAGTCACTTATTGTAAAATTAGCTTATGATGATTGAAGATAGTACAAGTGTTTGCAAGTAAAAATATATACATACAAAGTGGTGGGGACCCATCTGCTGAAAATACAGTCCGTTCAAAATGAATGTGCTCATTAGTGTATGAAATAAATAAAAACTCTACTTCAACATGAGTTGGTCTCACAATAAGATTGAACATATGACAAATAACATAATTAATAAATCTACTGCATCATTACTCATATTTATTACTATCCTCATTGGTGGGCCAATATGTGTTAGAATGAGATTCGGAGATATCTCATACATGGTGAGAGTATTCATTTTGAAGGTGAGAAAGCATGGTGAATGATAGCAACATTGATTGTTTTGTGACTAGAGACTTGGAAATCTTAATTTATTTCAGCCATTTCGAGGGCCCCTCGTTGTCACTTTATTCCATAGTGTGCTTTTAAGCATTAGCATAGTCATCAGGAGCACCCAAGAGGCCTATTTTAAGGGGATCCTTACAGGCAGGCCCACCTTCTGGACGTTTTTTTTGTTCTAGATGCATGTGAGATTTGAATTATTTGGTACTACTCTTCGTCGAAGGCAAACTACTGAGAAGAAAAATCCTTCTACTAGAAGTTACCAGGAGTGGGAGAAGATAAGGAAGGAGAAGATGCACGTGAACAAACACATAACATAAGGTGGGGTTCTCTTTAGGTTTTTATTTTCAAAATAGAGATTAGGAATTAGTTCTTTTCTACTCCTCACATAATAAATCAAAATTCTTTCTATCAAAGAATTTTTTTTTTCTTTTTCGCAAGGAAAATAAGTCTCACCAAATAATTGAAAAAAATACACAAAAAATAAAAATTTTCTTCTCTATTATAAATTCCTCTCATTGCATAAACACACCTTAAAGTAACTACTATTATTATATATTATAGACATAGGAATTGATTACAAAATTGGAGTCCAATTTGCTAATAGATTGCAAAATCGGACTCTAATCTCAAATCAATTTGAGAAATTGGATCTCAAATCAATTTCAATTTCAACTTTTTTTAGCTAAATTTTTTTTAATGAGAGATGTGAGACCCCAACCCCTAATTTCCGGGATTAGTATTGATTTATTTGTGGATTAGTTCTCTAAATGGGATTAGTGGTTGTTTGGTTGAGTTTGTGAGTTAGAATGGCTTTTCATTAATTTTGGGGAGTTTTGAGAGCCAGTGAACCTAGTTAGTGACCGTAGGGTCCCATTTGTTTTGCGTGGTCAGCATGGGGAGTTTCTCTTTGATTCCCAAAAATTCCCATTTCGACTTTTTTTGACTAGTCTCATCATTTCCTACAACTTTCGTGTTCACTCCGTACCCATTCGAAGCTCCAAAAATCAATTTTTTCATCCCCGGGGGCAAAATCAGTCTTTTTACATTGAATCTGAACCCAAATTTTGAGATCTCAGAACCATGCCAAAATTATACTTTTGAAACTAGATTTTATGAGAAACATTTTTTTCTTCTTCGTCGATTACATCAGGGGCCCAGAAATTGATGTTTTACCCTTGACAAGTTTTAAGTGTGGTGGGGCCCACACCCACCCATTATAAAAGTACCACCCTCCTCTCTTTCTCTCTCATTGTTGCAGCCCAAGGGAAAGCTCTGCAACTGAGCTCTCCTCTTCCTTTCTTCTTGTTTTATCCTCCTCATTCTTGGAGGAAGTCCTTGCCATTTGGAAACCCCACTATGCCATTTTCTTCCCCATCTCTCTAGCTCTCTGTAGACATTATTTTTGTACAAAACCAAGATGGGCAGCCCCTTCTCCAAGCTTCTTCTTGTCGATTGATGGTCTTATAGGCAAGAGCTTCCTTCCCATCTTCTATTCTGTGTAATGGCAACCGCTTAGGTCCCATTTCTTAACTTTGTTTGAACCCATTCATTGTCTTTGATGATTTGCCATTTTAGAGTTCTAAGATGGGTTTATTTTGGGGGTTTGTGTATATTGGAGATTTGTGGCTTGGGAGTAAGATTAGAAGCTTGTTTAGTCATCTTGGAGCCAAGGCAAGTGGATGAATGGATTGCTTTGAATATTGGCATATTTTGTGAGAAAAGCTTGATTTTTATTATTGGTTTTGGTGATTTAATACTTGCTTCTTACTATGATTTTAATGGGTTTTGAAATGGCATATTGATGATTTTTTCCCTCTTATTTAACCTCTTGGAAATGTATGCATTATATTTTGTAAATCTTGCTCTATGTATACATTTGGATTCCATGGATGATAGGTTTCTTGTGATAAAAAGGGGGTGAATGTGATGGATACTTAATGAGTTATTGGAGTGCTTAGTGGTGGAATGAGGGTGTTTTGGCAGGGCAAGGAGACTCATATTTTAATGTCAAATGGATGGTTAAAGGGAGTTTTGGAAGAAGAAAAGGAAGGAGTTCGAAATGCAAAAGGAGCAGTTTCTGAAGTAGTCCGCTCGAGCGGACTTTATCCAGAAGCTAGATGGCTCGAGCCAACCTTCGGTCCGCTCTAGCTAACTTGATAGGGACCAGTCCGCTCGAGCGGACCCATGTGCGCTCGAGCGAACCCTTCCCAGAAGCTTGCCAGCTCGAGCGAACCTTCGGTCCACTCGAGCCAAGAACCTGTCAGGCCTGGGTATATTTTTGGAGCTAGAACATGATGTTTTATGGGGAGGTTTGTTTGGAGCCCCAATGCAATGGTGGGACCTAGCAAGTGATGTATGGAGCTCGGTTCAGAAAGAAACCCCATCACGGAAATGTATTGAGAAGTCATTGCTTGCCAATGTGTGTAGGGGCCTTGGAATGTCCTCGATCTTCTCGAGTACCAAGCCAAAAATAAAACTGACATACAGGACCCATATACACATTGATTTAAATCTTAAAGCCTCAAGGTATGGTCCGGAATTATATGGAAATCCATTTGTGTTCTCTTTTACTTGAATCAAATACGTTCTCGTCTGTTTTCATGTGTCATTGCTAGTTTTACCTTAAAACTATTGAAACATGCACCGAATGTAGTTTGCCAGCCCCGTATATGCATGACCAGATATGGATGTGATATATGTGCCTATGAGCACCCTGTCCAGCTTGTTTAGGTGTTATACACCGAAATAGATATGTATATGTTATGATTTTTCATGTGACTTATGTGTCGGCACTACTAAGCTTGGACAACTTTGTCGGCTTGATCCACCGACTTGGAGGTCCTCCTCTTGCTCCTGCCAGTTGCAGTCTGGGTCCCGTCTTGCCCCGTTACCCGGTTCCGCAGCCATAGTCTTGTCTAGCTATATGTATATATATCGTTGGCTCCAGTCATTTCGCGTGTCTGAGACCAACGTCCCAAATGTGCTCTCATCACACTATTGATGGAGGATTTAGCCGGTGTGGTTGTCAATCTGTTCCTCACGATTGTAGCTGCCTTGAAGAAGGGAAATTTGCAGGGTCCGCCTATGGACTAGGTTTGCAATGTGAGGATTATCTACTTTGCCAGATATCCATGTTTTACACATGCTTTAAATGAATACATGTTTTGCCAGATATCCATGTTTTACACATGCTTTAAATACACGTTTCGTCAGATAAGCACGTTTTACACATATTTTAAATATATACAATTTTTTTATCAAATACCATGATTTATCACATGTATTATTATTCAGGATATTAATTATACAACTCAACCACCTGCCAGACCGTCGCGTCTGACCCACTATTTTGATACTCAGGACCAGACTTCTTCGCCCCAAGCAGAGCGATAGCATTGGCTGTGGAGCCACGAATTTGTAGAGTATAGTGTCGGCTATGTCATGTAGACATTGAGCTTGGCATCGGAGTTATGTCACACGTGGGGCAGTGCTTCTTTAGATTGAGATTTGTTTGGCTTTTATTAGCCCTTTCTTTAGGATTTTTAATTTATACACCTTGATATTTGTAACTTGAACATATTTGGGAATGAAATATCCTACTGCTAACTCTGCATTTTAGTATGATAGTTTGTTCTAGTCTGATATGATTCTTGATATGATAATCACATGCTAGTGGTTGAATGCGATGCGGAATCTAATGGCCACGGACTCTGGGTCACAACGCCACGTAAGCTTCCGCAAAAATATTCAGAGTGTGTTGGAATTTTTCATCCTCACACACGCGGATCTTGGGAGAAATATAATTGTACTTAATCTCTCATTTGCGCTCCCCAAGATCAGGCCACTGCAGGTACGGGTTCGGGGTCGTGACAAGAGATAAGCTCTATCAATTGAACTTACGTATCCAACTCAAACACAAATTCTCGAGCTCTGTTCTTGGCTTCTAACTCTGTTCTTGGCTTCATCACTGCTGAATCATTCTTCTCTTCTCCGTTTCATCACTGCAAGAAGCCTCCGACTCTCTTCTTCGCTTGATCACTGCAAGAAGCCTCCAAATTCTTTGGGTATGTCCCCATATTCTCATTCTTTTTAATGGGGTTTTGTCGTATCTTGCAATGCTATCTAGGGTTTTTTAAACTTCTTTTCTTTGTGTATGCTATATAATGAACAGGTTAGCACAGTGGTCATTCATTCGCTGTTTCTATAAAAATTACATGTACAACATTATTATATTGTACAAAAGTAAAAGTTCATATGAGACAGGGAATGACATAAGGTTCCCCTGTCCAGAAAAGAATTAGAAGGAATGTAAGTTCAAAAACTGTTGTTTTCCTTGGCCTCATCCTTTCCTCGTCACAAAAGGGAACATGGTCCAGGCTAACATCTCTCTCCCAAAACACAAAAATTCAAGCCTCTCCAGGTCTAGAGAGCACAATCCCTAATTCTTAAGACAGCCAGTAGAACTGAAAATAGATGCGCTTGAGATGTATTTGGACTTGGACTGCCCTACCCGACCTTGCCGTGCCTTATCTATAGCCTGATCTGGATTTGGACTTGGCTGAATCATCCATCCAAACCGCGTGAAATAGACATGATATATGAAACACCCTCTTTGTAATGAAACCTGTCAAAGCAGGTCAATTTACATTACATTGAATGACCGACCCACTCCAGATCATATGTAAAACTATTGACTTCTATTTTTTATTGGAATCTATCTCATATATATGCAGGACCAGGCAGCAAAGTGACAATCACCACTGATCGATGGATGCCTCCACCCCCGGGGTGGATCAAATTGAACTTTGATGGCGCCTTCCGCAGAAGTACAGGCAAGGCGAGTATCGGTGGTTTGGCCCGTGGCCCATATGGGAACCTGCTACTGGCTTACACATGTGACGTTGGGGCTGCCCACCCACTGGAGGCGGAACTGCTGGCGTTGCAAAGAGGGCTCCTACATCTCAGTCATCTGCACGCTTCGCCTCTGTTAATAGAAGGAGACTGTCTGGTGCTGTTGACGAACATTAGGAATTCAGGGCATCTGACTTGGGACATGCTGCCTCTATGGAGAAGAACCATGCACATGCTGTTATCTTTTCAACAATGGACGGTTCAATATTGCAAGAGATCAGCCAATGTTGTTGCAGATCTACCGGTCTCCTATAACATACCCCCGGTTGCAGTTACCTTAACTGAACTACCTCCGCATATCAATGTCATCTTCCAAATGGAGAGGGACCGGGCACGGGCCTTCACAATCTCGTCTTACCATCACCAAGTAGGGGCGGAGATACCTACTCTGCAAGACATTTCCGTCAGGGTAACCACGCACCAAGCTTCGAATGCTCCAGAAGATAGGGCCCCGATGGTGGCGGAAAGGGAACACTTGGCTGTGATCAATATATGACATGGAAGCATCCAACGCGACGTGGCGCACATCAACGCAGATTTTGAGACTGCTGGCTTATTTTGGACTATATCTTTTGTTTCGTGTAACTTTCCTTTCGTGTTTTTTATTTCCTCCCTTGTGTTTTCAATGTTTTCTTCTCTCCATCTGATGTATCTGACGCTTCATCACTACACGTCAGCCAACAACTACTTCTAATATAACAGTTCTGTTTCTAGCCAAGAAAACAAAAAAAAAATAAAACCTGCATGGCATTGCATTATTGATGTCTCCCTCACACTAATCATATTGTTATAGGTAGCCTTACACTAATGCTAAGTACAAGGCAGGGGGAGAAAATTTGGCCTCTAGAGTTGAGTAAAATGAAATTGCTGGCAAATGAAATCAATTTTTTAATCAAATAAAGTAAATTTGGCAGAACCTAGAACCTTTTTCATGCTTTGCCTTTATAGGCAAAAAAATGTGTCCAATCTTGTTCAAAGATATGTATATCACCTTGCATTTAACTTCTAAATGGAGAGGCATTCTCATAACTTAAAGATGCGTCTATTTCCCGGGTCTCATAGGTTATGTTTTTTTTTTTTTTTCATTGTTAAGTGTAATGATTTTTTATGATTATGATTTTTGTTGTTCTTATATTTTATTAAAAACCAATTCCACATAAAAAAAAATTTGGATTTACACTGGAAACATTTTCTCTTTTATACCTTAAAAACAAAATCCTACCTTCTCTAAGTGTGAAAGTGAAACGTGTCAAAATATACAAAAACTTTTATTTTTTAAAAATCTTATTTTTAAATCATTCACCATTCATTCTAAGTTAATCCGCTAGAACAAATATTTGCGTCTAATACAAGTAAACCAATAGTATCCATTACAAGTAAATAATATTAAATATGTTAGTTCATGATCTCATCCTAAATACAAGCAAAGATGAGTTGACAACAATGATAATAAATTTAACTTTCTATACTCAATAGTATTTTATCTATTAAAGTTTTTACATTAGTCAACTAACACAATCATTATTTTATATGTTAGATAATGTAGGCGATATGATAGCATCAAAGATTAAAAGAGTGCTTTGGAAGTCCTTTATTTTTTACTTAGAGATGGCTCAAAAAAAGCATCTAGACCCAAGTCAATCATGCATCGTGACAAAAATAGCATACATGCACTACAATATTGAATCCAGGCATATGGTTTCGAAGCTAGATCAAATAAATTCTTAGAATATTGTTAAATTTATGAGCAATTTTCTATAATAAATTAATTTCTATAGGGTTTTATAACACCCTATTACTATATACTTAATGCCATTTTATTATAATCATGCTTTACATTATTTAAAGAATTCAACTACTTCATTAATTTCTTTTATTGTTCAGCGATTTGTAGAACATATATACACTTTTTGAACTTTTTGTATATATATACAATTCTATTTGATACTGCAATTGGATACTCAGCATGCCAAATGCTCACAATTTATGAAGATGTTATTACCAACTACTAATCAATCAACTGGTAAACCTATTATGTCATATGCACAACTATGGTTTAGAACTTGCTAATGGAAGAAAAACTTTGCATGTCTGGCAAGTGGGATGTCCAAGTAAAAAATAATAATAAACAATGGTTATGATCAACTTCTAAGAGGGTTTTCAATATACGTAAGTAATGCCATTTTAAAGAATAGTGCACCAAGTAAATTTACAATAAGAAAGCTAAAGGAGAATCTTAAACTGGTGTGATCCTTTTTCAATTTTTTGAGATACAATGTTATGAAATTTATTATGGAAAAAAGTCATTGCAGCCTACCGACACAATAGATTGCTATATACTACAACATTATTCAATTAAAGCATCGGTAACCAAAAATCTCGATCTCCTTATTCCATTCTGAAAAATTGATAGATATTATGCTTTTCTTCTCTTTCTTTTTATTATTTTCAATTTTGTTTTTTTTTTTCAGGAAAGTTGAATGATATTGTTCTATGATTCATATTTTTCCTTACATTGTAAGATTTTCATTTCTTTACTATACTTTCATTTTTTAGTTCTTTGTAAGTTTCGGGTATCTTTCATTCATTTCATTATTTTAACATCATTTACTTTTGATGTTAAGTACATCTTCTTATATTTGTGTTTTTAAATATACAAATTATAACATTTGAACTATAAATTCATATTTGTAAAATAATTTATTCTTTTATATTTTTTAATTATAAATTATGTTGCACGTGCGTATTTTGCTAGTCCATTATTATGTGTCAATTGAGTCAATTGTTAAATCAAAATCTAGACTTGTTTTCTTCTGCAATGTGAGGATTTTGCTCTGTGCCGATTTTTAATTTTCGCAATAGGAAGGAATCCTTTGTTATTTGAATTTGCAAATATTGTTTTATGCATAGATTTAAATAAAAGCAACACATTAGACTTATTAGATCTTGATAATAATTATAATAATAGGCTCACCATTTGAACCCTCATCCGTATCTCAAATTTGATAATGTGGAAGTCCGATAAAATTTTGTCCTTTGATTTTCGAAAGTTTATTGCTCTTAACTTAGATAGCCAATTCTTGAATAATTTTCTTGTAAAATTCACAATCTTCTATGTACATTCTTATCATTTTTTCCAGTGGGGGCCTTTTGCATGTGGGCATCTACCTAGGGATGGTGATTAGAGGGTTTGGTACCAGTCGGGTAGACCCAAACTCACCCAGACTCACAATTGACTCATCCAAACTCACCCTGTCCCACTGACAGTCCTTTGATAACTGGTGCCAACATGTCCCGTGAAGATACAGGTTGGCTTTGATGATGATTGCATTCCTTTTCTTCTTATTATTTATTATATCATGTTAAAAACCATTTAATTTACAAATATTGGACCTCAAGGCATACCTCATATACCCACTACCAGTTGAGCTACAGACGATCTGTGAATATGTTCCATTGAAACATATAATAAATGGGGCGGAGCAAACAAATTCAAACGAGACCCGGGTCCGAGCACACAACATCATATCCATCCTAAATTTAACAAAAAAAAAATAACTACCAAATCTATTCCTAATAGGAGCAGATGGGGGCAGTCACCCATATTGTCATTCCTTATCCAAGTAGGTCTAACCATTTTGAGTGAAAGGGGGGCTCAGTTTGTATGGATGAATGTGGGCTTGGCCATCTCAATCTCAGTTATCCAATTGATTTCAAGCTGAATTTTGGGAAGTTCTTAGCCCAGAGGTTAGATCCATCCATAAAACTTTGGCCCAATAAGTACCAACCATTTTGGGAAGTTGGTCTTGAGCCAATGTATAACCAATTGCCAGATTGCTCGTTCAGCCCAACACATGTATCATCATTGACCATTCTCAATTCGTGAAGAGTTAGGCAAGGCCGGCCTTGCTTTTAGGCTCACGGTTTAAATCTCGACCTGTATATTTGGTACAATAGCTAAATGCACTGAATGGCAAAATTGAGCTAGGCCAGTTCTATTACAGGTCTAGGGGTTTCTCTATAGTTGTTGGATAACTTTTGTAACTTCCAACCTATATTAATTTTCATATGATTTTCATGTCCAATTCATTTTACCATGTTTGTTTTAAGTAGATGTGTGGTCGTATAAAAATTAAGAAGTTACTAATATAGTGGTGAGAAGAGAAAGAGGAAGAAACGATCTATCTATCTCAGTTTTTATATAATTTCGTAAGGTCTTGGACCCCAAAAGATTTACCTTATTAAAAGAAAGAATGAGTGTCAAATACATTGAATGGTTCAGATAATGAATTGGAGCTTATAAAAGTGAAAAAAAATCATAAAGTGGGATTTAGTTATTTTAAAAAATTTCCCCATATTTCAAAACATCTATGAGGATCTAGGCTATAAACTTTATACTCTAGGGTTTAACACTTTTTTTGGAATACTAAGTAGCTCGGATGATGAACTAGAGGCCAGCGAATTACAAAAGATAGAATTTGGACTTTGTTGTTTTTGTGTTTTTCATGTGTGGAGAATATTCACGTGCATTCATCCCTCACCATAGGGTGAGGGACACTTCCATAATTGAAAATTTTCATGTGCAAAAGAGAAAAAGTTATATATGGTCATATGCATAAAAGGGATATTCATGTGCAAAAGGGGAAAGTTCCCTAACCCTATGGTGAGAGATGGATGCACATGAATGTCCCCCTTCATGTATTTCTCAAAACTTGAGGTTCTGAGATATAATTGTTTTTAGTTGTTTGTTATGGAATCTTTTTTACTTCTTTTTTTATAGAAAAGCAAAGTCTTTTTGTCTTTTAGTGGAGAAAGGATGTTGCTTTTTACCTTTTTTTTTAATATGGTGGGAAATTTGAATTACAGTGCTTTTGATGTGACTTTTTTTTTTTTTTTTGAGAAATGGGGGCTTTACTTTACTTGATTCTATTAATGAGTCCACATCTAGTGAAAGTTTATCGTGGGTGATGTGGCGGACCATGATTGGTCCACCCACGATTACCATGGGTCAAATCCCTTGGAGGATCCCAACTCCTCTTCTAACCCAAGAATTCTCAAGTCAAGGACCGGGAGGATACAGACGATGGTTGAGTCACTGTCAAGTGTCAAGTGTCAACTATCAAGACCTTGACTTTGAATTGATGATATGTTATTTCATGTAATGAGGTGCAAATAGTCCATTCGCTGGAAGACTTGACCAACCCACTCTGCCGCCCCCTCAATAAGTTAGTGCTTAGACGGTGACCAAAGTAAAAGAAGCCTTGCTTTCTAATCACGTTTCTCATGACAGTGAGATCCAAACAAGGCCGGGTAGATTATCATGGTAATTCAATGATTCAAAATTTTTAAAGAAATAGAGTTAACAATCTCCTTACCTTTAATAATTGGATATAATCACTAAAATAACATTTTTTTGCTCTCTCCAACTGCGACATTCTTATATATAAGTACTTCAGTATTTTAAGAGATGAGTAAATGTGCCATTACTTATTGATGGTAAAATTAGCTTACAATGATTGAAGATAGTACAAGTGTTTGCGAGTAAATATATATCCAAAGTGGTGGGGATCCATCATTTAAAATACAATCCGTTCAAAATGAATGTGCTCATTAGTGCATGAAATAAATAAAA
Organism: Persea americana; assembly: GCA_029852735.1. Taxonomy (NCBI): domain Eukaryota; kingdom Viridiplantae; phylum Streptophyta; class Magnoliopsida; order Laurales; family Lauraceae; genus Persea; species Persea americana. The sequence goes on from CM056811.1 coordinate 26,653,693, forward strand.
ACTCTACTTCAACATGAGTTGGTCTCGCTATAAGACTGAACATATGACAAATAACATGATTAATAAATCTACTACATCATTACTCATATTTATTACTCCCCTCATTGGTGGGCTAATGTTTGTTAGAATGAGATTTGGAGATATCTCAAACATGGTGAGGGTATTCATTTTGAATGTGAGAGACCATGGCGCATGATAGCAATAGTTTTGTGACTAGAGACTTGGAAATCTTGATTTATCTCGGTCATTTCAAGTGCCCGTCATAGTGTGCTTTTAAGCATTAGCATAATCATCAGGAGCACCCAATAGGCCTGTTTTAAAGGGATCCTTACAGGTAGGCCCACCATCTGGACTTTTTGGTTCTGGATGCACGTGAGATGAGAAAAGTCTTTCTATGAGAAGATCCACATGGATTTTTAATGCTGTGTTTTTTTTTAAGTACTAAAGGAGCAGGAGAAATTAAGGACAGAGAAGATGGATTTGAACATGCACATCACATGGGGCGGGGTTCATGAAAAAAATAAAAAAAACTTTGGATGGTTCATATTACAATTTCGATTTGAAAGCTATCCTTGTGTAAATTCTGATATTTAGTGAAAATGAAAGACCAACTTATCTTTAAAAAAAAAAAAAAAAAAACAGTTTGCAAAAAATTAAGGGCAGAAGGTGCACCAGCTTGACACCTTTCACTAATTTATAAAATATTCATGTCATTTACATGTAAATGACTTACCCTGCTTGGGAGATGTGTAAACTTTTTTCATGAAAGTGAGTTATTTTACACACATTTTTTACACATGCAATTATAAACTCCACGAAATAAACATACATGTATGTAAATTTTCCACATAAGTAATGATTACATACGGAGCTAATTTCCTAAAAAGTGACAGTCGTCTTGAGGGAAATTGGATACATAACATCCATGCAGGGCCATTCTAGAAAATCATTTGAGAAACAGGAAAAGTTTTGTTTTTTATTTTAATCCATACATGGATAACAGAAGATACAAAATGGAACTTGATTTGATGTCAAATGATCATTATATCAACGCTTAGGTCAAAGGTGAAAGCAATCAAGCACTCAAAATTTATTTGAAGGTTAAATCGAACTATGGATATGGTTACAATGAATGTCAAATTGGCTTTAGTGATAATTCATGAGAAGGGGAGAAGGTATAAGACGGTTTGGAGATCAAAGATGAGCCCCACACTTCAATGCAATGAGTGTACACAAGGCCTCTCTCTCACATTAGAAATTCCTTTATATATATATAATTAATCCATCAAATTCTCATTTACATGTTAGGACGGACAAACCCAATTCCATTTCCTTGATTCAGCTTGCGCTTGGCCTTACCACAAGTGCACTGGTGGTTCGGGATGAGGCATATCCAAGCCAATTTGACTTTAGAGACATACGCCGGTATCCGGCTCAAGCTTGAAAGGGGGCATAAGTGCTTGGTCAGTACCTGGCCTGCTGAATTATATAAGGCCCAGCCAAGCTTTCTATCATGTATTAGTTAGAGCAATCAAGTCAGTACTAACTCAGCCACCTTACCTGGCTGCCCGGGGTTCGAACCCCGGGTACGTCAACAATTCCCATTTGTGCGGGCTTTCTTTCCACGTGTGCAGACTTTCTTCCGACTTGAGTGGATTGCTTTCCCGTGTGTATGTGGGCTAGGAAAAAACCAATGTCTACCTTATCTAATGAATAAAAATCCAATCTTCAGGAACAAAACAAATCAGTACTAAACTTCAAGCACTACTTGTCCGGACTGGACTTTGGACTTTCAAGCACTTAATCTAAGCCCGGCCCATATGCTAAATGGGACCAAGTCTTAGATCAGATCTGAGTTCTGACCCCAATATTAAACTTGGCTGTGCCGGACTTAGGTTTTGGCACAATCTGGGCCCAAAGCAAACTGGGCTGGCCGGCCTTGGCGAGGCTCCCATGGGAAAAAAGCTTCCTATGAGACTGAGATACTCTCTCAGAGTATACGCAAACATCTTATACGTTTCTCAGCCTTTTGGGTAATAGTATACACAAACACCTTTATTCTCATTTTGACGGAGTGGTTTAATGATAGATGCCCGCCATGACCAATGAAACAACTTATCCCAATTGGAGCAGTAAAATAATGGAACGCCACACTATCCCTCTCTAGATTGCAATTTTCCAGTAGCACTTAGAGAGTCCAAACATAGCAATTCATGCCCCATTTATCATCATCCATGTTACACATCAGGAATCTGATTTTCGGAGGCCAGCTAGCAAATCACATGCATCACATTATTCTAATAATCATTTGATCATTCTACTTTGCAAAATGGTTGAATCACATTTTCTTTTATAAAAAAAAAAAGGCGGTTCATCTCAACTAGTGCATTTTCTATCAGAAACGAAAAAAAAAAACCTACTGCATTTATTTGCATTCTATCTAATTTTCTAATAAGAATGGCTCCTTATCCGAGTGTGAGTGGTAAGGTACGTCAACTCTTACCTGGCTACCCGGGGTTCGAACCCTGGGTACATCATCTCTTCCCACTTGTGCGAGCTCCTTTTCCACTAGAGTGGGCTACCTTCCCGTGTGTATGCGGGCGCTCTCTTGGATCCCAGCCTTCTTGGCTGGTGTACCCAAAAAAAACCAAAATTTTAATACCAGCAAATAAATTTATATATTAGAATCTTGCCTTACTTATTAATATCAATATATACCGATAACATAATGTTGTTGCGACTCATATGCCAATGAAAATTTATCAACTATATCGTTCACACCTATCGATTTTCTCTAGTGATAAAAGGTTTGATATTGATAATCAGAACTAATAAACAAATATTTTTTTTCCATTTTGCTTTTGACAAACTCTCATTCATCCACAAACACGACCTACATTGATACAGATAACCCTTTGATCATCTTCTTATTATAATGAGAAGAGAAAGGATGTACAATAATCCATTGTCAATGGCTTCCAGCTCTCTTTTGGTTTTTTCTCAGTTAAAGGGAACACAGAAAGGCAGTACAGTAATCCATTACGAATGGCTTTCCAGTTTCTAACTCTCTTCTTTTTCTCAATTAAAGGAAACATATTTGTACTTTTATGTCTTTTCTGGTATCTCATTTTTCAAAGGTTTAGGTGATCAAATCGCAGTTCTAAACATACTAACTAAAAACTCAAGGATTATGTTCAAAACCCTGTTGAAACCCTGCTCTTTTATTTTTCAAATTAACTTAGGTGGATAGGGCATGGTCCCAAGTTATAATGAAATAATTGAGCCCTTCCAACCATTTGTCGGTGTAAATTTTTCAATGAAACTGGACAATTCACCATTTCTCCTCATCAATTCTTCATGCCTGCAATAATAAAGATGGCCGAGAAGCCTGTATTCTTTCTTTTTTTTATTCTTTTTTTTTTAAATAGAAGTAAAAGTCTCTATTACATAAAAAGGAAGAAAATCCCAAAGTACGAATACCTCTTACCCCAATTACCAATAAGGATGCCAGCTATTTATGCAAAAAATAATGATACCAGCTATACTAAAGCATATGGCGCCCAGTAGTAATCTACAGTACCAAAGAAGAAAACTCCATCGAGTTTCCCAATCAAGCAAAGCGGCTCAACTAACCCTCAACCTGGGCACTTGCAGATCCAATAAAGCAAGCAGCCCATACACAACCAAAGTATACAACTAGATCCCAAGTTAAACCTCCTGAGATTGGTCATTATAAAAATGGTAGCAAACATCTAGCTCCATTTCCACTTCGTAAGCCTTGTAGCTGTAGATGGGGTAGACAACACTACCAAATGCAAGGGTTGAAATCTTTAAAAAGAAGCGTGCGTGCAATTTCCTTGAAAACAATGAGCCCATGAAGATAAGACGGAATCCTTACACAACTTCAAGAATTGAGGAATCCATTTCAATATATCTCTTGAATATGCCTAGGAGTTGAAATAGAGAGAGCAGCAAGGGAAAATAGAATAGAATTTTGGGAATGGAGTTAAAATAGAATTTTGGTAATGAAGTTGTGCACCCATATGAGGCATTCCTCTTTCATTCCATTCAATTTCCAGCAACATAGGATAGAGATGAGCCATGGAAAATCGCCAACAGCAAGATGAAGGGCAAACAACAATAGTCGTCCTTTATGATGATCTTGCCTAAGAAGATTCCAACGACTTGCAAATTGATCTGGGATATCAATACAATATAGACAATCCAGACTATGAGTTGACGAAAAATATCTTACATCCTCTCACCCCATTCATTTCATAGAATTATGTAATCTGTTGAAGGTTTTTAGATATGATATTTAGATTGGTCGACTCAATAGCCCAATGTGTGCAAAATAAATATAATATGCAACAAGAATAAAATCAACAAGCACACACCACAAGGAACACCCAATACAACGTGAAAAACCCAAACTCGGTGAAAAGACACGGATCCATATAAAATCAAGAATCAAGCATTATGAATCTTGCAATTACAAAAAACTCATAGATCCCTCCTCAGATAATCACTACCCAAGGACTGCAGTTACCTCTTGTGTAGCTTTATGCCTCAACGACTTCACACCTTTGATTGCAATATATTCAAACCCGCTTGACTCCTCAAATCTTCTACGCTTCTACAAGGGAAGTAGAAGAAGTGACTGTCTAGATGAACACTTGCAGCACAACTCTTCAATGAGTCTCTCGAGAATAATTCTCTCAATTATAATCTCTAACTTAGAACTTTGAGAAGTATTTCTTTAGCATAGCCCAAGGGTCGTATAAATAGGCTTAGGGACGTGCTTAAGGTTGCCTAAGTTGATTAGGACTAGAACAGGTAGTTTGAGCAAAATTAGAAATAGAAAATCTAATTCTCGTCAGACTCTTTCGCGTCTCCCGCTTGAGAGGATGGAGGCGCGCTTGAACGGATGGATATTCTGTCTCAGCATCTAGCTGCCTTTTGGCAAAGCGCGCTTGTGTTGGAGGATGTGCGCTCAAGCGGACTCGTGATCTAGCTCCGAAAATTCATCTCTTCTAATCCTTTTTTACTCCTTTTTCTTTCCTTCAGCATACTTCTAATTCTTCCAGACTTTCTTCTTCTAATCCTTCTAGTCTTTTATATTCAGAGCAGAATCAAAGCCTTTTTCTAAAAATAAAAATTACAACTCAATGGACCCAGAGTTTTATCCAACCCATGAATTAGCCAACACTCAAAAACCTAACATCTGTAATCTGTCTCTTACAATAAAATTTACATTTTGATGAAAAAAAAAAAGGAACAAAGAGCAAACTAGGGAAGTTTCTCTTATTTTTAGCCAGAAAAAGATGGGCAATAAGAACCATTCGGTGATATAAAAAAAAAAACACTATTATTTTTAGCTTTTAGTTTTACCTTAGGTGGTATATCCAAACTGTTTCATTTTGAAAGACATATGCTAATGGAGCCATAAATTTAAGGATTAGCCGGTCGAGCAAAGTCTCAATTTAAATTAAGTAAACTGGAAAAATGATCCAAAACAAATTTCTTCCCCTAATTTATGCATGAGAATATATCGAAGTCTCTTAAGGACCTTTCTCACTACTTTTGAAAGATTAAAATCATGTTGGACAGAAAATCTAACCATTTTTAGATTAGTTGAATAGCTCATCACTAAATTTGTTTTTAATAGCTTTGAACAAATTGACTTGACAGTTTAATAGTTAAAGGCCTTTTTTTACTTGAAGTGTTGCTTGCTTGAACTCGGCCAAGTTGACTTGATTCATTTATTCAATTTGACTGACTTGATTCAATGGTTTTTCGCTAGACTCATGGTTCGTTTCTTTACAAAAACTCGTAGAATTCTTGTTTAGAGAATTTCAAATTCTTTGAAAGTTGTCTTCTTTGGTGTAATTTTTTAAATCCTCCTCCTAGATGGGACATAAATTTCAATAAAATAAAAAGGAGGTTGAAATTCCAAAATTCGAAAAGGTCATATGGGACATTTTAAATTGCTGGAATTTGGAATTCAGTTAATAATCAAATTGAGGCCTTTGGCAAGGAAAGAGTTGAACGCAATTGTGACAACTATGTCAATGGCCAACAAACAAGGCAACCAGCACTAGGTATCACTTTTTATAGATACTAACAACAACAGCCAGTGCTTAGCTTGGGGCAAAAAATAATAAATCATATTTTGAGTTTATGAGATATCAAAATTAATTATGCACATATAAGAATATATTCATTCATATTTACATAAAAAAAGACTCAACAATATTTAGTAATCACGTCTTCAATTACAAATACAAGTGGTTGACATCAACAATAAACTATTACGAAAATGAAGCTAAGAACTCCATTCAACAACAACGTCAACATATTGATTATAACAACAATAATAACTACAAAAGATATAAAAAAAGTAAATTTTATTAATACAGATAATATTAGTCATAAGAAATACATTTAGATTTTTGTTACCCTTTGATAATTTCAAAGCAATAAAACAAAGTTACCCCAAATACATAAATTGAATAAAAGGTCCATTTCATCAATATAAACGAACCCCAACAAAAAGTAACAACTAGAAATCTAATATTTGAGAGAGAGAGAGAGAGAGAGAGAGAGAGAGAGAGAGAGCGAGAGCGCATCCAAATGAAAGCATAAATGGCACACATAAAAAATAAATAAACTGAAATCATATGAAAAAAAATGTACTTTTAACATCTACCATATGCTATGGTTTGTCCAAAACCCCGGCTACAGCAACATGTTGAGTGTGATCTGTGATAAATACTTTTATCTTCTGTGCACATCTAAGCGCATGTATGCCTAAATGGAGAGGTGATAGTGATACAGATGGAAAGGAAGATGGGTTTACTTGTGAGAAAGAAAGGAGTTTGGAGGTAGGGAAGATGCCTTTTGAGATTTTGTTGAATTTGAGGATGATACTATGATACCAAAGAAGGCAGTCCGGATGGGAATGATATGATTTCTTTCTTAAATATATTAATACTAATTAGATGATCCTCTTGTTATATATAACCAAAAAAAAAAAAAAGATGATCCTCTTATGCGGCCTCCATTCCCGCAAGGCTTTATAGTGGAGAGTTTGTACGAAAATTTCAGTTCTTGTGGATTCATTAGGATGGGGATAAGGATATGAAAAAATGGAGATTACCCAAATCATAGAGATATTTTAGGGGTCTAGATGGCGAGATAAGATTCATCATTTATGGTATTTTATTATCTACATAAAAAAAGAATCCAACCTATGGTCCCTATTGAGAAATGATGTTGCATTACAAAGGGTTGTTTTTTAACAAATTGTGATGCTTACATGGCGCAGCGAGTATGGATCATGCTTACATGGCAAAACAAATTCTATTTCTTTAATACAATATATATATATGGGAGATGCTCCTATGAGAGATATCTCTCACCTTATATGAGAGATAGGGGTGGGAGCCCTCACATTTAAGTTGTTAGCATTGGATATGGATGTGAGGGCCCCCACCCAATCTCTCATTTAAAGTGAGAGATATCTCTCATATGAGCATCTCTCTTGATATATATATATAGGCGTCTATTAAAAATTCAATTGGATCCGTCTTTACCAGCCATCTAGAATAAAACAAAAGTTAAATGATCATTAATTTTTAGCTGTCCCTGTAATTTCATAGTTTGTTAGTAAATAACCCAAGGGTCTACTTTCCAACAAGCAGTTTATCCACTAAGGCCTTCCTTCAATGTAGTGGGACCAACCAAAGGCCTCACATGCCATGTATTATTCTTTGACTGCTTGAGGAAAATCTTCCATTATAATATATTAAAGTCAAGGGTTTTGCCTTTAATTTTGACAGTCGTTATAGTTTTGACTCACAGTTAACTCTATTTCTTAAAATGTTTCACATTCTCTCTCCATAACTACATACTCATTTTTGTCTCATCAAACCACCCATTACTCTCTACTCTAGTTCTACTACTTCTCTTTTTTACTTTTTTTTAATATCTTATTCCACCCCACCTCTTCTTCTCATTTATACCCGAATTTTCTTATTTCCATTTATGCAACTTGCTCAATGAAAAGAGGCACTCCAAGTAACCGTTTTACTAAAAAAACAATAAAGCTATGTATGTAAATATGTTAATTTACAAACAGGCGAGCACCATCTTTCCTTCCCACATATTGGACCCAGAGGGAGAGAAAGAGATAAATCCCAATTTCTAGGGTTTTCTTGTGACAATCTGTCAACCTGAAGATATGTTTATTACTCTGCAACATAGAATCTTTTATTTTATTTTACTTTTTTATGTTTTGGCCTTGTTCATTGGCTTTAGTGTTGATCAGTTATATTTTTATCTCTGGTTTTTTTAATCATTTAATTAGTTTTTAATCTCTAATTTTCTGTCATCTTGATTTCCCCTTTCATTTTTGATAAATCATTGTAGGTTCCTTCTTTCTGCCATTTGTTTTTAGGGTTTCATCGATTTGTAGATACAAAGACAAAAGGCTTATTTTGGAGACTATTAGTCTGCATTTGGGTCTTTTTAATATCATTAGAAATTTCACCAAATTTCAAATACAAAGCCAACATTTTAATCTCTGCTTTTTTTATTATTTTGTTATTTTTTAATCTCTGATTTTCTGTCATTTTGATTTCCCCTTTTATTTCTGATAAATCTTTGTAGGTTCCTTCTTTCTGCCGTTTCTTCTGAGGATTTCATCAATTTGCAATTACAAAGACAGAAGGCTTATTTAGGAGGTTATTAGTCTGCATTTGGGTCTTTTTGATGTCATACGAAATTTCGCCAATTTTCATATACAAAGCCATTTCATTTTGATTATTTTGATTCTTATTTGGTTTTTGTAACTACACTAATTCAGGTATGGCACTGATTAGGAAAGCTGTGCAGTGCAGCTTGCAACCCAATAATTTCCATAGTTTATGGTATTCCCTACTCTTCTTTTTTTTGTGTTAGCCATTACTTCTTAGTACAATTAAAATTTACGCAATGTGCTCATATACTGCAGCTTTGTTTCTTTCTCTTATCATGCCTTTTCTTTGAATGAATCTAACAGTGCTTCGTGGTATGAAGATGAAGAATGTACTGATGAATCAGGTAACTAATAAACTGCTTGATGCATTTTGCGTAGAGTGTGTTCCTTTTCCTCAATACATGGTGTAATATTGTTTTCCATTGAATCTAGGAATTTTATTAGAAGTGTGGATTTTAGGAGTTTTCTATTAAGTAAATTCCATGAAGTTCTCATTGTTGTTATTTTTAATACCATGGAAATGCCATTGACTTGCTCTCCCTTTTCATTTATTGTAAATTTGGTTTTCATGAAAATGCAAGGTTGTCCAGCTGGTCTAAACGCTACCAGTCTTTGAAGGAGACTAGTTTTGAGGATTGTTTTGCTAAGCTTTAAATAAAAGCATATGTCTTAAGCTACAGCAACATGGCACGACTTTAATATTTAAGCCAAGTAGAAGGTATTAGTTCATTTAAGCCCATCCTAATGTGAAGGCCCATTTGGATTCCCAGTTATGTTCACATGTGTGGCCGTAGAGATTTTTAAAACCCCTTCTCTTCTTTATTTCAAGAGAAGAGACAAGCAACAAGAGAGAGTTGGATTGAGAGAAGAAGAGAAACCATTGTTCACTAAGGTGGGTTCCTATTATTGAGAGTGAGAAAGAGAGAGATTGTTTCCTTTTCTTTTCAACGAGAGAGTCAAGGGGGGTTTCTTTTACATGAGAAGGTGTTCCTCAAGTTACCAACTTGAGAAGTAGAAGCTTATAATCTCCCATTTGCATAGTGGATTCGTTTGGAAGGCTCCATGGTTTTTCCCTCTTATTTTAGAGGGTTTTCCACGTATATTAGTGTGTTGCTTCTTTGCTCTTACTTTCTTCATTTTTCTTCCAATATTACCTATTTTAGTTGCTTGGTTTGGATTGTACATACTTGGTGTTTGTTGAATTCCTAAGTGATTAACATAGAGGGGAAGAGTTCCGTAAGCTCCCCAACAAAAGGTTGCTTCGCCCAAAAGAGGAAAAGAATGCTAAAAAAAAGGGTCTGGTACAGAAGCTTTCTATTTTTCATTTAATCCTTCGAACATTACAGAAAGATGCGAAAATGACTTGATTACACTAAAAGGAATCATCTTCGCTTTTTTTTACATGGGTTCTTTTTTGCTTCACCTTCTGAGTGCAGGTTGTTTATAAATTTTTTTTATACCCTACGCTTAAGAGATCAGAGCAATGGAAATCTATGCTGAAGGAATAGAAGAGAGATCTGCTGCCTTCAAGAGTTTGCTGGAGACAAAGTTGGAGAAGTCCAAAATTTAGCTTATCCCGCCAGTCTTTGTAGTTCATCACCACTGTGTAAGAAGAAGGATTCATCAGAAGTGTACTTCAAAACATCAGAAACAATCTATGTCCTTCCTCCATGGTAAGAGGAACAAAGACTGGCTTCCAAGGTCATCGCCCAAGTCCGAGGAGAAACTTGCACAACCTCATAATTCTCACCTTGTAGACGAAGGATGAGAGAATTTTGAAAATGGCAGAGTTTCTAGGCTTCTTTTTGCGCTGGATCCGGAAAGGGTTTTTCTGCTCTCTTAAGTTTTCCTTTTATAGCCTTCGGGGAGCCATAACTATCAGAGATTATGGAGGAGTGGAGGTGGTTTCAAAACTGTCTTCAATGGGAATGTGACTAGTCCCATTTTTACGGGTTCAACCAACCGAAGAGGTAACGGGCCAGTTCGTAGGAAATCGTGGGCTACGGGCAGCTGGGAGAGAAAAAGCGTGGCGTCCAGTGTTTGGAATCTTGTAGCGTCCAGCGGCCAACCTTGCAGCGTCCAGCGGTCACCTTCTTAATGGAGGTCAGCAGCCGCTTCATTCTGCTGGGCGGCCAGTGTATTGAATAATGCAATAGCCAGTAGTGTTTTGTAGACAGTAACCATTAGGGAATTCCTTTGCTATAGCTGGCCAGACTCCAGCAGTCATCAAATGTCATCATTTTTTTATGAAAAATGAGTATTTTACCTTGGGGAATGATATGTATGGGCAAATGAATTTTTGTGCGCCAACAAATGCCCCCGGCCAGACTCCAGTGGTCATCAAATGTCATCATTTTTTATGAGAAATGAGTATTTTTCCTTGGGGAATGTTATATATGGGCAGATGAATTTTTTTGCGCCAACATACGTCTCCCCACCCCCCCTTCCCCCCCTGCTAAAATTATTGGAACATGTTGCAGTAATCATTGTGCCTCGAGAACTTCACAAATCTGTACTTTTGATGGAAAAATGTAAAGATTTTATTTTAAAAGCTGCTCGTGCTTTGCTTTTCGCGAATATCAAGTATTTGCATCTCCGCGAGGATTATGGAAAAGAGCCCAATGAAGGATCCCGGAGGTATATAGAATAACTTTTTGAAGAATTTTATCCTTGGTAATGAGAATGATTTTGTCAGAAATGAGTGAAAAGGGCTAGAATTTGTCGCATGGGTTATGTTTCTGATGGATTTGAGTGATTGGAGAAGCAAATTGACTTTAAATTGGGCATATGACCAGCCTATTCGAAGATATTTTCAAATGGACCGTTATGATAACATCACTTTTGAATTTTACAGGCTCCATGAATTTCGAAAAGCAGTTGGGAATCCAAACGGTGCCTCCTCGAACTGCGCGCCGAACCGCCAATTTTAGTTCTTTCCTTGCTTTGGACCCGGGCCGCTGAAGTGACCTTGGGATGGCCGTTGGGCATCATTTTGTTTCAAGAGTGGCCGCTAGGTGTCGTTCTGTCTTCGGAATGGTTGTTGAGCCATTAACTATGCCGCTTGCGCTACTTTTGTGAAATTCAAGGCACCAAACTGTTTATAAGAGAGATTTTCGCCTCTTCCTTCACTTCGTCATTCCAGACCTTCAAAATTCCCCAAATTTCTCAGAGCTTCTGCATCTCGAAGTTTTCTTCCAGTCTTTTCTTCTTCCTTAAGCTTCTTCTTGAGATTTCTTCTCCTTCGTTTAGGTGACAATGGCTAGTAAGAATTTTCTTTTCTTCCCTTGCTTCTCATTTAAGTCTTTGCGTTTGAATAGTGCTTTCTTTTTCTTCTTTCTACTGTGTTGGTGTTTGGTGATTTTGCACATTTTCTCTTCCTCCGTTCATCGTGGCCATTCATGGCCGGGCTGTTAGAGTTTGGAAAGGATTTCTGGTTTAACAGGTGGCGAGGCTTTTACCTTGGAATTATGTATATGGGAAAAGGGGAGGGACCTTCTTTGCTTCTCTATAAGTCTGAAATTTTTGGTTCAAAGTGCAGAAGGTTTGATAAACCCTGGTTCTGAGTCTGCGATTTCTAGGGTTTTTTGTCCTTTCGATTTTCATGAGGCAACATTTAGCAGATGAACGATCAGTAGTGGCTAATCACACGCTGTTTATGTTTGAATCGTGATCATTGGCAACCGGATTCTGGACACTGAATGGAGGAAAATCGTTTTTGGCCGATGAATATCTCGATGATGAGTTACGAAATAGCAAGGATGTGGCCGTTGAGCCTTGGTGATTTTGGATTTTGGCTGCTGAAGACTTTGGAGCTTGCTTTTAGCCGCTAGGTAGGCAAATGGTAGCGGCCGTTCAAATACCGTTCAATTGATTCTGGTAATTAGGAATCTTTAGCCGCGGGCAGATTTAGGGTTTTTCAGCAATTGATTGCCACAGGGCTCAGCTTTAGCTGTTGAGTCCTGAAGATGAGCGGTCGTCGGGTGGAAGCTGCTAGAGATTTAGGGCTTTGCACTTTATCCCCAAGGAATTTGACCTTAACCGCTGAGTGCCATCTACTGTGGGGAGTTTTAGCTTTAGCCACTAAGCACCTAATAAGATAACGGCCGTTAGGGATTTACGAACTCCAGACATTGACTATTGAGTTCTAAACATCAGCTGCCGACGAAGTAGCTAACCGGAGACCTTGATTCGAAAACCTTTTTGAGCGCGCACTTTGTTGCCTTGCCAAGGTTGAGAATCAAGTATATTTATTTCCTCTGAGTTTTCTGCCCACCTTTTAAACAATGCGAAATGATGCCGGATTTTCTGCAGACTCTAATGTCTTCTCTTTTCTTTTCTTTCTAACAGACAAGAATGTTGCTTCTCCATTATCTGCTACTGATGCTACTGCCGCTGCTAAGGCAAGCAGCTGGCTATTAAGACTTCGCGAATTCCTACGGCTGAAGCTGAGAGGGAGAGATTCAGGGCCGATAAATGTCAGTGGCCTTTGGGGAGGCTTGATTATGCCCTCAGTGATGACAATGATTATGGAGGGTGCCTGTTTGTTAAACACGCAATTTCCTTGTTTGCTGATGTTAGCGGAGATGCTCTCACGGTCCACACCAGTTATGCCCATAGAGAAGGTTTTCCTACTTCACCTCTCTGGTTAATTGCAGCAACTCGAGATAACAGCAAATAAGTGCTCTTGATGTGCAGATGGAGCTATAGAAATAGACCGGGTGCACTTGGCATATGTGTAGCACAAATTATTAGTCAAAATTTGCAATGCATTTACTGGAAATTTGTTTTCATCCCATGGGACATGATAATGTGTGGGCCGACTAGTTTCTTGTATGCTTGTGTGGGTGCCATTCGTACTTGCATTGCTTTTTGCTAACACACCCCCTCACATTGTACAAATAGGAGTGGAGGGGACAGTTAGTTTAGTAATGCCTTCCCCAACTCCAGTTACTTCGGGACACATCGAAGAGGTGCCCGTTCTGGAGGAGCATGTACATGTTCCCCTTGTACATACAGAGGCAATGGGAAGTGCAGGAAACGTAGAAGTAGTAGAACATTCTCCCACTATACAGGAAGGGCTGGATGTGAATTCAATCAATGATCCAGCAAATGTATAGCCACAGCCGGAGGAAACTTCTTAAGTGCCCTGAATAGTGCAAGAGCGATATGGAACGGCCCAACTCCCATCCGCTGCATCTGTTAATTCATCAGTGCAAGTGGAAGCCGCAGGCCCTTCTATAAGTAAAGAAGTAGCCCATGCAGAAGGATTCCTGACTGTCGTAGATAGCAAGGAGATAGTCATAGAGCCTCCTGTTTAACCTAGTGAGGTTCAGGGTAACGGAGTCTCTTCAAAAGTCTTTCTCTCTATCTCTCTATCCCAAATCCTTTTAACATCCTTTTGCTTTCTTTGTTGCATTTTTTTCTTTTTCCACGACCTATGGCTTAGCAATTTTTATTTACTTGTGCGGATCAATTGCATCCAGAGTCTGCACCACAAGTCGAGGCTGAGGGCAATTCACATAACACAATCATTTCTGAGGTGTCGGTGGTTCCCAAGTCTTATACTATAATGCATGGAGTAGAAGTTGCCACTAATGACATAGCACAAACTCTTGCCCTTCAGGCTCGAGTCATTTGTACTAGGGCTGCTGACTATCTAGAGGAGCAGCCCGAAGAAGTGATGGGTAACTCTGAAGAAGAGAGAGAGATGGACACATCCATTACACCATGTTATTTTCTTCTTCTTTCATCTCTTTAGTTCATTCGTTCTTTGGTTGCTCTGATATTAAAATCTTTGTTGTTTTGCGTGTTTCCCTTTCTTTTCACAGTTGGTGAAAGTACCTCTTCCATGCCTCATATAGCATATGCAAATTCCCCTGTCATGCCTCATACACCAGACATGCATTCTTCGAGCTTGCTCCCTCACCGACTTTGCTAAAGGAACAAAAAGAGACCGTAAAGATAATGTTGCATGAGATAACCCACCCACACTTTGACTAGCAGCAACATTACATAGCTAGCTAATTGCCAACGAGCCGCGAACAATATTTTCAACAAGAACTGGGCACCACTGGACATAAGGCCTTTGAAGGCTATCTTTGATGAGCCTTTTTCTTATCTAGAGAGCTTGAGAGACCTTCACAGTTTGGGCCCCACTGCTCTGTTCCGGCAAGAGGTGGGACAAAGGTTGACCAGTCTCCGGGCGCAAGTTGAGATCAGACGTTAGGAGTGAATGCTCATGTGACTGCTCAGGATGAAACTCTTATTGTTTGTCAACGTTGAGAGGAAACATTGAAAGAACACGTTCGATGCTTGCTGACTTGGAGCGACAGTATGAGTTTCAACAACAGAAGTTTGAGAAGCAATCCTCAATGATGCAGGCTTGTCAGTATAGTCTCTCGATCACTGAAAATGAACTCAAAGACTTTGAGGCTATGCTAAACGAGTATCTGGGGGCAGATTGGCAGCAGCAGGAAGAGGTGCTTCTTCAAGTACAAAGATATATTGCAGGCAAGAAGCAGATGCTGAAGAGACATGTCGAAGAGTTTAACACTAAGTATCGAGCTTTCCATGATACTTAAGTTGTTCCTTTCTCTATTCGTCTTTTTGCTCACCAATGTAATGGATTGTAATAAACTATCAATGATGATATATTTTGTATGTTCATCTTTGATAGTTCTTTTCTCTTTCTCTTTTGCACTTAATGAGAAGTATGTTTTTAGTTGTCAGATTCAGCAATTCTACCATTCTTTTTTAAAAGAATAGTAAAATGAAAGGAGGTCATAAGAATAGACATTAGCCAGGGTCTTATATGGACATTAGCTGGGGTCCTGACTTGGTTCCTTTCTTGATGGGTTTGACTCTAAAATTGACTGAGTAGAATGAACATCAGCCAGGGCCTTATAGGGGCATTAGCCGGGGTTCGACCTTGGTCATTTGGAATCAATGAATTTGATGTATATAAGGGTCAAAAGGGGTCTCTCTTTTTTTTTCAAAGACTTTGGCTAGATGACAAAAGTAGAGTCAATTAGGGTCCATAGAAATGAACATTAGCTACATGACTTGCGTTTCGATCAGGAGAACAAGAGGTCTATCCTAATAAAAACAATGAGACTGAGTCTGAAATTGAATTAAGGACGTACAAGATTGTCCGGGGTTCCCAAGTTTATTTATTGTACTTGGTCTTCAGTTGGAGGATTGGGAGAAGGTTCTTCCACGTTATTTTCAGAAGCTTCCAACTCCGCAAATCCTTCTAGGGTGTGATTTGGAGATTTAAACCAAGGCTTCATCCCTTTCCAAGGATTCGATTTTGAAGGCTCATTGGTTTGTATATTTAGAACCAAATGGTCCTAAGAACCCGATTCGTGTGAATTTTGGTTTTCATCAAGTTCTGGTTGCCAGTGATCAGTAGCTTGAGATGCTACGTTATCATCATTACTTGCTCCTTCCGGGTGTTGGAAGATGGGCCAATCTGTTGTATCTTGTATATCTGTTTCTAATGAATCATCAGAATCATATACTTTGGTGTAAGCCATTGTTTTTGCCCTGAAGTTTTGTCACCCGAGGTATACTTTGGTAGGGAGTGTATCCGATGCCCAACCGAGATTCTTCTAACTGGAGATTCCAATTGAATTCATCAATTTGCTTCTTTGCTATACCAGTATAAGGTACTAGTATTCCTTCAGTCATCCCTAACCTAGTAGGCTTCTTGAGATTGTAACCAATGTTCCTTATCATGTTGTGAGATTGATGACTGTAGGGTTTGAAGTTTGGTTTGCCTTCGCTGATAAAATTTCCAAGTGGAAATGAAGTAGAGGCATCTTCCACTCGATAGAATATCATGTCATGTTTTCAATGTTTTTTTGTAGGTATAAGGAAAGTTGACCCCTCAACCTTGAATATTGGATATGGATCTGAACACAAGTGGAGAGGAGGTTCATATCCTGCTGTTAAAAGTGGATTTGTGAACACGCTGCTAACTTTCTCTGAGTCTGAATTAGAGTCTTGAATTAGTAACACCACATTTGTTGCGTGTGTTCTTCTTGTCATACTCCTGAGAGGAAAAAGAACACGGTCCTTGATGGTCTCCATAAACATACTAATTCTTCAAAATTTCTGAAATCTTCTCTCCGATGGCTAGTGTTCTAAAGTCGTGGTGTAAACTATGAAGGCATAATCTGATCCACATATTTTTGGGAGGAAGATCTTCACATCTGTAAGCGATTTCCAACCATTGATTTATATAACTGACAACAGACTCACTCAGCCTTGACGTGTGAGAACCAATTGTCGTAGGGTGATCTTTTCTTCCTCTGCCGAATGATATGCTTCTAAGATATGCATTAGATCCAATGAATGCCTTAAATGATCACGTCTGGCTGGGCTACAAGTTCCACTTTTCAGTCGCCTGAATTCTATTTCCTGCCGCCTTCCCTGGTTGTAAGACAAGGCCATTAAAGCAGGATAAATTTGCGATGGCTTTACGCCTCATCCATCATTAGTTTATACATCCTTTGAGATGCTGGACCAACTCCACTGCAATCTTGGAGCGATTGACTATTTGCATTGAAAGCCCACAACAGGTAAGACCAATGAATGTCTTGATCCAGCCGGTTGACTGAAGAGGCCACATTAACTGACTTAACGGAAATGATCAAACGTTTACTTTTCTTCATGTCGGGTTTCGCCTTGATTGTGAAAGGTTCGGGTGTGTCTGTGAACCGAACCACTAATTTCTTCTTTTGCCGCTAACCCATGGCCTTGGTTGACTCAGCTGTATTTGTTTCCACCATAGGTTTTTTCATAATGGGCTTCCTTTCCTCGTACATTGCCGTGTTGGTAAAGTAAACTTCTTTTCCTTTGAAATGTTTTTCGTTAACGAAAACATGATATACTTTTCCATCATCATCAATATATTTGAAACATTGATGAAGAGTAGATGGTACAATAGCGTAATCATGCAACCATCTTCTTTCGAGCAAGATATTATAGCAAGCTCGAGTTTTGATGACGTGCAAAGTAGCTTTAGAAGCCAAACTCCTAAGCTAGAATTTGATCCGAGTCTTTCCGATGGGGTTTTAAACTTCACCATCATACCCTTGAATTACAGTATTGGTGCTAGTAAGATTGTTTGGCGGCACTCCCAATTCTTATAACACTGTGAAGGTGATAAGGTTAAGATCTGACCCCAGATCCACCTGTACCCTTGGAATTGGAACTTCTTTGATATATGCTATGAAATATAAAGGCCTTGTATCATTGATGTTGTCTAACAACATATCTTATTTAGATAAAGAAATAATAGTTTTAGAAGCATTTGGATGGGTAACATTCCTCACATTCCTTCTGAGATCTTTTGGACTTAGCTGTAAGACCCTGACCCCTAATTTTCGCGATTAGTGTATTTTTAGCTGTGGGTTAGTTCTCTAAGTGAGATTTGAGCCTAATTGAGCTAGATTGTGGTTTAGAATGTTTTTCCTTTAGCTTTAGGAAATTTTGAGAGCGGTTGGACCCTGTCTGACAGCCCGGGGATGCCTTGGGCTGTACGTGTTAGCGTGGGGGATTGTTATCGATTTTTGAAAAATTTCCAATTTTGGTTTCTTTTGATAGGTCAGATTAGCCCCAACAACTTTTGTGTTCAGCACGATCCTATTCGAAACTCAGAAAATCAGTTTTTCAGCCCAAAGGGCAAATTAATCTTTTTACATTGAAATCTGAGCCCAAATTTTGAAATTTCAAAACCATGTCAAAAATATACTTTTTGAAAACTAGATTTTTCGAAAATCATTTTTCTCTTCTTCGTCGATTCATCCGAGACCCACAAAAGGGAGTTTTAAGTTTTATGGCAGATGGGACCCACAACTCAGCAGTTTTATAAACCCAAACCCACGTTGAGTTCTTCTTCTTCACTCTTCATTTCGTTGCTGCAACTAAACCAGAGAAGTTTCCTCTCTTCTGCTCTAATTTCTCTCTTCTATATGCTAAGGAGATCAACCTCAAATCTGAAAACAAATTACACCATTGTTCTCTCCAACCTCCAAGCTTTCCATTGATATTCTTTCTAAAAGATTTCAGCTGAATTTTCTCTCCTCTCCAAACTCTTCTTCTTGTCTAGAGCTTCTCAAGGTTAGCAATGGATATCTCTTCCTAAATCTTGGTTTTATTGCATCAATAGAAGCCTCTTTTCATACATCCATGGACTCCCTTGAGGAACTCCATTGTTTTTCGAATTTTCATGAATTTTGAGCTAGCTTTCATGGGGCTTTTGGTGTAGGAGTGGAGCTTGGCTGTGTAGGAGTTATTTGGAGTGTTTTGAGACCCACTTCAACTAGAGGCAAGTGATTAATCTAGGTTTATTGTTCATGCATGCAATGCTTTATGGGTTTCTAACTTGATTTTCTTGATTTCGACCTTCATTGTTTAATCTTGTTTTTGTTTTGGAGTTTAGCTTACTAAACATGTGTTTTAATGCTCATACTTTGTGATTCATTTCATGGAATTCAGATCTGAGATTTTCTCTTGTAAAAATTGAAATTTATGAGTGATTGTGAGAAGTGAATCTTGAAATTTCATGAGGTATTGGTTGATGAATTTTGGGCATTGTTATGAATGAATGGTTGATGAAATTGGGAAGCATGTAGGCTCATTTTCGTGCAGGAAAGGAGGGGTTATAAGGAGAACTGATGGAGGAAAGAAAGGACTGAAAATAGCATCAAAAATGCAAACCTGTAGCTAGTCGGTCAGCTGTCGGTCAGGGGTCGGCTAGTCGACAAACCAACCGACAGGTGACCAAGCCATCTCGGTTCCATTTCTAAAATGCTTCATATTTCCAGATCTTGGAGTGTCGGTCAGCCGACAGGAGACTGAACCACGTCGGTTCTGATTCCAGAATGTTGTTTTCCTATCCTGCTGGGACGGTTATCTCTCGGTCAGCACTCGGCTAACCAACCTGTTCAGGGTCGGCTACCCGACAGCCAACCGACAGGCAACCGAACTTCAAATGTGACCTAATTTTGAGGGATTTATTTGGGAATAAAAACCATAATATGATTAAGGGCTTTTAGCTTGACATTGTGCAATTGAAATCCGAAATGTTATTTAGCTTCAGGGGCACCAATCTGCTTTTAATTCTGACATTTGGGTTTTAATTACACAGGGATCAAATGATGGGCCTTAGCATATGCTTGAAATGTTTGATTTGAGAACCTTCGGGTAGATATATAAAAGGCATTGGGTTACAATAATGTGGATTTGTAAGGTTTTGACTTGAAAGGGTATTGATTTTCAGTGATTAGAATTGTAAAGTGTTGCGTGGGTTTTCATGTCATCTTGAAAATGATGTTTCCAAGGTTTTATTTAAAAACCCCATTTTTCGGAATCATCGTGTGAATCGTGTTTTCATTACATCGTGTCGGGAATACTAATTCGTGAATTCTAGTGAACAAATGTGCATGTCCGTGATATTGTGTGAGTAGTTCCCGAATTCTTGTGTGTCAAGTATCGATTTGAAAGTTTGTGTGTATTTATTTTTTTGTCGGCACCACTCAGCTTGGGCGACCTTGCCGGTCTGATCAACCGCCTTGGGTCCTTAAATATTTCGTGCAAACTGCAGTTTGGATTATCGTGCTTGTTATTTGCCCGTTCCGCGGCGAGACTCGTGAGTGATGCCCAGTTTTACTAGGTCATGATTGTGTGTGCTCCCTTCACCTCGTGTGATGGAGAATTCTTATTGTGAGTGCTCTCGTTACCTCGTGTGACGGAGAATATAGCTTCATGTGGTGGCCATCTGTTCAGTCAGTTTTATCATAAGTGGTTTTTAGCTTGTACATGGATTTCGATGTTCTTATCTTGCAAGCTTGACATGATTTCTTTGGAATTTCTAAATGTGCTTTCGTATTGAAAAATGGATTTACTACTCATGCTAATCTCGTTTCGAAAATTGTTCGTACATTGTTTTAAACTCCGTAAATCTGTTTTAAATTCGGTAAAATTGTTTTAAACATGGCATCTTCTAAGTTTAAGTTTGTTTTCGCTTATGCCTAATTGATCACCTGCCAAACCGTCGTGTCTGATATTCTATCTTTGGTGCCTTAGGTAGCAAATTCGCGTCTTGAGTTAGTGCGTGTGCAGATGGTTGTAAAGCCACGAGTTGTGCAGGTTCGTTTGTCACTGATGTAATGTAGACGTCGCGGTTGGCTTTGGAAATACATTACACACCTGGGTAGTAATTGTTCTTAGCTTGTTATTTTGTAAGGCATTTGTTAGCTTTTTTCTTGGGATTGTAATTAATGCACTTGTTAAATTATAACTTGAATATGCTTGGGTAATGATTAGTCAGTTGCTGCCAGCTCTGTATATCTTGATATTATGTTTTGTTCCAGTCTGGTTATGAATATCGCCATGACAACTTTATGCTGACAGGTTGAGTGCGACACGGAGTCCGATGGCCACGGGTTCCGGGTCGCAACGCCATGTAAGCTTCCGCGAAATGTTCTTGATGTGTTTGGAAATTTTGCCTTCCTCACACACGCGGATCCTAGGGAGAAACATTATTTTATCACTTACTCCCCAATTCACGTCCCCGAGGTCGGACCGCTACAGGAGTCCGGTTTCTGGGTCGTGACATTAGTTGCTTGATGTTTATTCTCTATTTGATGCACTTAAGCCATGTGCACTTGGTTATTAGGATCCGGTGCTTGTAATTCCCTGATGAAACTGTCTCGAGTTTTTTTTGACATCTGCAACAGATCAAGGATATGCAATCGTGCAAGTATGTGTTTAAGGTGCTCAACAAGGTCATACTTAAATGGCTCTATCAGCCTTTCATTAACATCTATATTTGCATTTTCGACATTTTCGTCTTGCCCCGTGGGGACTACAAGTGAAGGAGAAGAAAAAGGAGGGGTAGAAGGAGTAGATGTGGAAGGTTTATCATAATTGACTTTATAGCTCCTTCTAGACCTGAGAACCACTCCCATTGCTTTTTTAAATAGCCAAGACTTCTTCTTACTGGAAGAAGAAGTCTCTCATTCCTTCAAGTATGTCTTCCATATCAGCGGATGTGGAGGATGTAGCGGTTTCTTCTATTATACCAGTAGCCACGTGACATAATGTCACTTTGGGTTCACTCCCAAGATATATTGATTCATCTTCCAAGGTGATAACCTCGTGTGTTTCTATGATGAACAAGTCCGAGGAACTGATTGGCAAAATGTGAGGAGCTTCTTCAAACTCTGTACGATGATCGCCATCGGATCCTAAGGACGTATCACTGATTGTGATAATCGACGCGTCCTTTGGTAGGGTATTCTGCCAATCATCCTTGGCACCTAATGTGGAGATCACTAGGGCGGAAGGGCCACTGGAAGTAGAGACAACTGGCACCTTGTTAGGGATGTCCTGCAACGTAGTTATGCACTCCTCCTTCTTTGAACTGCCGCCTTGACTATCTTTCAACCCGACTGGGATTGACGAGCTAGAGATGTCTTGTGCCGTAAGTGCTTTTACGGACGCCTGACGACGAGATTCATATCATCTATGATGAGTAGGGGATCTGGATGAACTTCTGGAGGCATGGGTAATGAAGGAGGTCCACTGGCCAATCACCTGGTTCATGGAGCCTTGGATTGTAAATTTGAACTTCTATCTCCGGGATGCTCTCTTGATAGAAGTAAGGATCAATGATGAAGTCATTTTCATTCAATACCTCATCCAAAAGGTATTCTTCCTCATCAAGATATGACTCTGAATCACTGTCATGATCATCATCATCCATGTGTGGTGGCATTGTAGGGGGAATCCACTCGCTATCTGAGTCTTCCGAATATGAGGGAAAAGAGTGTCCTAATCTAGAGATCCAGTTGCAACTTGAGATCTGCAACTCGTCTCCTTCCTGAATGAGAAGGAGAAAGAAGTCTACCAAAGTAATAGGCTTCCTTATTGGTTCGAGAGACTCTGCTAGGGCCTTCTTTCTTGGTGCAGGCTCTGTTTCCTTCCTTGTTTCTCTTATAGGCCATGCCTTGACTGTCAAGCTGGAATTGGGAGGCGATTTTTTCGTTTTCCTCCTTTTTCCGGAAGTAGGCTTTGACCCCACTATTTCCCAACCATCATCATTTATGAGGTCAGGATGAACCCGTATCACTTCCCTAGATGCTGTGATGACCGAGACAAGTCCGTCACTGCGTTCGACTTTATTCATTAGCCGAAACTCGACCGTCTTTGATCTAACAAGCCTGATGTTGATAGGTTCAAATGATCCAAATGCCACCATGTTGACCGATGCTATATCATATTTCTGATTGAGCTGTATAACTCCTTTAGTCAAAATATCTTATATCTTCTCCTTCAAGATGAAACATTCTTCCAAAGGATGGGAAATCATCCAATATGATAGGGGCAGTAGTTTGGATCATCTGTTCTACCTTCCTGATTGGGTCTTTTGGAAGGAGGCAGTTCTAGCTTCCCTTGCTTTAGCAGAGTCCTGAAGATTTCTTCAACATTTTCGTCAAATGAGTACTTGACATTCTTCCGCCTTTCGTATTCCTCCTACCTAGCAGCTTCATCCATAGGATCTTGTGCCTTTTTGGGAGCCTTTGAAGTATGGATATTAAAGACTTCATCTTTCTTCTTTCCTTTGGATGTAGAAGGTGCGGGAGTCTGAGTTTTTCTGGACTTATCCTTCTGATCAAGTTCTTTACGGCAGCCTTCTGCATCGATGGCTGCTTCCAGTAATTCAGACATGGATTTAGTCTTAACACTGACTACCATTTGTTTAATCTCAAGTTTGAGATTGGCTTTGCACATGTCTACTGCTGATTTCTAAGAGATAGGTTCTTTGCACCTATATGCTAGTGCTCTCCACCTGTTTATGAAGCCTTGAACGTATTCATTCTCTCCTTGTTTGGATTGAATGAGTGAGTTTAGACTAACTGGTTGATCTTCGTCTTGGAAGTGCAGTAAGAACTTCTCTTCTAAAACTACCCATGAAGTGATGGAATTCTCTGGCAATTGTTAATACCAATTAAAGGCGGTTCCTCTCAGAGTACTGATGAATGATCCGATCTTTAAGGCATCTATATCAGGCATGCCAACAAGTTGAGACTTGAAGTGGACTATGTACTGATAAGCAGAACTTTTGCCCATATAAGACTGAAAAGTCAGAGGCTTGTATTTAGGAGGATAAGGAGCCAAATCCATTTCAAGTGGATATTTTGGCATGATCCCCTTTTTCCTGAGTCGCCCTTCATCCCTTGGTTTAGTCAGCATATCTGCAACCTCTTTGTAAGTCATGGGTTTATCTAGATTTGCTTGATGACCATTATCTAAGAATTGACCACTTTGCTTGGACAGCCTTTGTGAAAGCTGTTACATTTGTGTGGCAATCTGATCAATTATCGTTCCAGATGTATGTGGGTCTTTTCTATTTAAAGAAGATGGAGTTTCGAACGGTGGATGATCATTTGGACTAGTCATCCATTCCATGAGAAAATGTAGCTGAGTAGCAATTTAACTAATTTTGTCGTTTTGCTATTTAACCAAATCATGTATGTTTTCAACCGGATTTTCGCCTTCAACTTGTTCTTCAGCATTTACTGGTGCGTTAGTCTCCCCAGCTATGAAGACGGGGTATTTTCCTGGTCCAGTATGGGGTGAAAGGCTGCTTTCGAGACTTCAGGTGGTTAATGAAACGTCGTCATCAATGACCCGAAGTACGGGGGAATCCATGCCCCCTGTGTTTTTATTGATCAGAGGTGCATCTTGATCTGTAACCAGAGTTTCATAGCCCTCGGAGGCTTTATCTAATTCTTCACTTTCGATGGGGTTTGAACTTTGGACCGTGAGTCTAACAGAGCGCCTGCTGCATCTAGTCCCGGTCATGTAGACCATAGCAGTGTCAGGGTCATCTTCTTTCACTACCTATTGCTGAGTAATTCTTCTTTGATCATAATTTTTCTTTTTATCATTCCTCTTTACTACCAAAGGTACAGAATGATTAATGATTGGCTCCACCTCTTCTGGATGATGAATCGGCAGTGTAAGGATATCCACCTCATTCTTCTCTTTCTTTTTCAAGAGGTCTTTGAATTGTGCAAGCTCCGCAGCATTATTAATAGAGAAATGCTTATGTCCCTTCTTTAGGTGTTTTGTATGTTCCCTTGAAGGGCATAGTGTGGGCCCTACTATGACTAAGGCAAGACGCCGCCTCCCATACCTCCGCCCCCTTTTCTGAGTAAGAGGATATAAGGTATTTTCTTCAAGTGATGTCAGGGGTGTATCCTAGCAAACTTTCTTTTTGAGTTTTTGTGGCTTTGGAGACCACATTGTGCAGCCGAGAATTGCCTCCTTCTGTTGCAACTTCTTCTTCTCAAGCACTTGGCTTAAGTCTTTACCTTTATAGGTTTTGACTTTGCTATTTGCCATTCCAAAGCGTGGAGTGTTACCAACTGTTTGCATCCTCCTTGCCCCCTGCCCTTCCTTAGTGTGGCAGAGGTGAGTTGCTGCTGTCTTCTTTGAGTTTTGGCATTCTTTAAGATGAACACCGAAAGGATTTTAGGCGTACTTTGACACCCATGGTTCTTGTGGAGCAACCCTTTTGGAGGGCTTTACCACAGCTGGAGAGACTTCAGCGGCAAGGGTAGTGGGAGTCATTCATTGGAAAACAAACACTCAAATTGGGAGTTCATTTTTAGTTCAGGCTCTTTTCTAGCCCCTAGAGGTCTTGCTTTCTTGAATGAACACCTTGTACAGGCATTCCTTGCTTTCATCGAATTTGATAACAAGAGAATTCATGTTTGATCTGCAGCATGAATAAAAAGACGAACAATGAATGAATGATAGGAGAGCATATTTATTTGCTCAATCCTATATCAATCTATTTCGTTTTCTACTTCTATGCTTTTATATATATGCTACCGAAAAACGGGCAGCACTTCAGTACACTAAACATAGTCCCAAAATGGGTAAGAAAGTGATTTGATCCAACCATATTCATGGTGATGTGTTTGGCTTTTGACCAACATACACCAATGAACTGATTAACCAAGATCTCGTCAGGTTTCGTAGATCATCAGTAGGGCAGTAAATGCTCACTACCGACCAAAAGAAACTAACTTCGTACAAAATAAATTGATTAATATGGACTTATAAATTGAGACAACTTCATAAAAAAAAAAGTCTATTGCCCATATTATTTCGTTACATTTTTAATTTCTCTCACCATTTTTCAATTCTCAATTTAATAATGTTTCGGAAAGTCTTGGGTTCCGTATGATGATAAGTATTCAATCAGCACATTGGCCTAGAATTTCATAGCAGGATACCCAAGAAAAGAAAAACATGTAAAAACTCAACGGCCACTTTTTATGTGGACTGGCCAGTGAAGGTTGCTGGTATTAGCTGATGAAGGCTGTTGGTGTTAGCCAATGAGGGCTGCTGGTTGGCTGCTAGGTTACGGCCGTTGAGTAAGTAATGTCTTAAGTCGCTCAATCCACTGGCCTCGAGACTTAGTCAATTGCTATGGCCGCCTTGAGATGCAATGATTTTTAAGGACATTAGCCGTTACGCGCGCAGCAGGACATGGATGACCAACCAATGTAAACTTTTATGGCCGTCACATCCTTTCTGCACTAGCTACTGGGTACTGTGCATCTTCTCTAATTTGTCTATGTCAACTTTTCCTCTGATATGTTCTTCTCTTCTTTGTTCTTCTTTTTTTTTTCTTTTAACAGCAATAACTGGGGAACTCTCTTCAAGCTCTTCCCAAGCATTCTGATCAACGAAGCACTAGTGATAATATATAGTAAACTTCCCATGGACGACGCCAATCTTCTGTTTTGCCCAAAAGAGGAAAAGAATGCAGAAAAGAAGGGGCTGGTATAAAAGCTTTTTATTTCTCATTTCATCCTTTAAACATTACAGAAAGATGCGAAAATGATTTGATTACACTAAAAGGAATCATCTTCGCTTTTATTTACATGGGTTCTTCTTTGCTTCACCTTCTGAGCGTAGGTTGTTTACAATTTTTTTTATACAACCCCCTCATCAGACTTAGGAGATCAGAACAATGGAAATCTATGCTGAAAGAATAGAAGAGAGATCTATTATCTTCAAGAGTTTGCTGGAGGCAAAGTTGGAGAAGTCCAAAATTTAGCTTATCCTACCAATGTTTGTAGTTCATCACCACTGTATAAGAAGAAGGATTCATTAAAGAAGTCTGCTTCAAAACAGCAGAAACAATCTCTGTCATTCCTCCATAGTAAGAGGAACAAAGACTGGCTTCCAAGGTCATCACCCAAGTCCGAGGAGAAAACTACACCACTGCATAATTCTCACCTTGTAGACGAAGGATAAGAGAATTTTGAAAATCGTAGAGTTTCTGGGCTTCTTTCTACACTGGATCCGGAGAGGGTTTTTCTGCTCTCCTAAGTCTTTCTTCTATAGCCTTCGGGGAAGCCATAACTGTCGAAGACCATGGAGGAGTGGAGGTGGTTTCAAAACTGTCCAATGGGAACGTGATTGTTCCCTTTTTTGTAGATTTAGCGGCCATCCAAAGAGGTAACGGGCTAGTTCGTGGGAAATCATGGGCTACAGGCAGCGGGGAGAGAAGAAGCACGACGACCAGTGTTTGGAATCTTATAGCGTCCAGCAGCCAACCTTGCAGCGTCCAACGGTCACCTTTTGCATGGAGGTCAGCGGTCGCTTCATTGTGTTGGGCGACCAGTATATTGAGTATTACAATAGCCGGTAGTGTTTTGTAGACAGTAGTTGTTGGAGAATTCCTTTACTGTAGCCGGCCAAACTCCAACGGTCATCAAATGTCATAATTTTTTATGAAAAATAAGTATTTTTCCTTGGGAAATGTTATATATGGGCAGATGAATTTTTGTGAGCCAACAAAGGTGGATCTGGCTAATATGCTTAGCTAAATAGGTAGGTGGACTTATCCTGCGAGCTACATAGAGTTTGGGACACAGGTATCTTCAATGGCCTTACTCGAATTGCATTGAGGCCCCTAAGGAATGTATTCAACTGGTTTGTTCATCTACTTTGCATTCTCCAATAATGGCATTCAATGAGACCTATAAAGGCAATCGGATTCGAGTCCTTAAAAGATGGTTGATTATTTCACTTGATCATTTTCTTAAACATTCATGAGGACAAATCAGCCATGGCCGGATAATACAGGCTTCTTTTCACCCAATGTACAGTTCAATTAATTTTTTCGATGGTCTAACTTGACATGTAATGCCTGAATATTGTATCGTAGTTAATTTGGGCATACGTTTAGCTGAGTGTAATATCTCTTTAATTTTAGTACAAATCTATCCCCATAAAGAATCTTGTAGGTTGTTATTCTTTCCAATTTTGGATGTGTTTGCACAGAGAATTGCAAATAATTATGAAAAGTTTTGATGCAACAGAAAATTTAATGTTCTACTGACGCTTATATAAGCATGTGGGTGGAGTAGTCACGAATATCATTGCCCTTAATAAAGATTTTATTTTTTTTATTTTTTAATAAAGAAATGGAGGTGCAATAGAGCCTTGTTATTTTATTTTATTTTAATTTTAATTTTGTATATAATTTTGTGAGTTTCTTTTTTTTTAATAGGAGTTTTATGCAAGATGTGGGTTATATCTTTTGAGGATATTATAATTAATGATTCGTTTGGAATTTCTATTAACATGTTACAATTTTATATTCTTTCTTCTATTGGAATCAATTCGATGAAAATATTATTTTTTTTGTGTTCTGTTTTTTAAAAGATTTGGATGAATTTTGGAACCATGTTGATATGGTTGTTCCTGCTTATCATTTTTTTCTAATGGATGTTGGGAACATGTTGTAGTTGGTTTTTTTTTTTTTTTAGAGTTGATAAATTTATATCGTTGGTGGATGTTGAAAAGATATGGAAACTATGAAGTTATCTTGTACACTTAATTCATGTTCGCTAATCTTTTGCTTTTTATTTATTTTTGGTGGTAGACACTCTTGTGCTATATATTAGAGTTGTTGATGCTTGCATTATGAAGACTATTGCTTTTGCTTTTGTGGTTTTGTAGGCATTGAATTGATGGCCATGGACAAGATAGTGAAGAAATTTGACAGTTACCAAAGACATAGATATTTTGTTTTTGTTTTAGAAATGTACTGTCTTTTATTATATTATGAGTTAGCTGCTCGTGGTAAGCACGGGCTTATTTTGCTATTTGCTATTTTGATACTTACAAGAATCTGCAAAAAATAATTGATAAATACTCAGCAGAACGATATAGCTAAAGGACCTGTGAGTTGGGGGTACATGTAAGTATCCATTCTCTTTGGATAGTCATTCGATGTAGTAGAAGACTGGAAAAGCGGCGTTTTGCTTTCTATTTTTTGATGTTATTTCTATGGTGGTTCTGCTATTAATTTGTGACCCCCCCCCCCCCCCCCCCCCCCCCCCCCCCCACGGCAACAATATTTTGAAATGTTGGAATGAGAGGAAAAGGATTGTAACAATTCGATCGAGGTCTTTTATGATTTTAGATTCTCTTCTCTGGATTGAAAAATGGATCAAGATCATTCAAGATTTTAGATGCCCCAAGTTGATCAAGGCATTTTAGGTTTCAAATCTTAATTTCTTTTTATTTTTCTCTCTTGTAAAAGTTTATCTTCTTCTTTTTTAATTATTTTTGTAACATATTTTACTAACAAATTTAATGAAAAAACATCTTGCCTTTCTATGTGTAATTACAACATCAGAGCCCGTCATACAACTTTAATATTTTGTAAGTTTTTGTTGTAATTTTCTTTTATAATCTAACTTCTATTTAATATGACTTCCATTTCTCTGTATTGTGAAGGATCTTTTTTTTTTTTCAGAAGACTTCGTTTTCAAATAGTAAATCACATTTTTAATTTATTAATAGAAGTGGAATGAGTAATAATGCACAAGCTTTTGTTTGAAAAAATAATCATGCCATTTTATTTTTTTTTAAATTCTATAGAAACCACTTCTCCCTTCTCCGTTATGTAATTTAAATACATCAAATTTTAAAATGAGAATAAAACCCAGGTTGGCATATTACCTTCATTGTTCATGTGTAGGGTAAGTTATCTTGAGTAATTCACCAACTGCAATATGTACGATTTTTGTATTGGTTCACCGACTACAATTTTATAGTTTAAATGATGAAAGGCCACTCAATGTATGTCAAATATAAAGATAAAAAAATGAAAAAAAAAATACTTTAGTTAGGTATTGTCGAACATGAATTTTGATCCCCCAAAGAGGGAAATTGCCATTCAACTATATAAGATCTCAAAAATTTACATCGAAAATGAGGATTCCGATTACCCTCAAAATTGATGGATCATGATCGCCAGTTATGGATATAGCCGTAACACCGTCCTTCGACGAAAGCCGAAAGAAAGCAAGAGAAAATAGGGTGGATTCTTCTCTCATCTAATGTGCTACCGGCAGCACACGACGGTTGTCTCGTTACTTAATTTGGGTCTTTCAATTTGGGTCAAACTTGGGTCAAATTATGGATCTCGAAGCTGGGTCACAGTGAACTAGGTATGGGAGATCTACATTCATGGGTATACGGGCCACTCAGAATTAAATCCAAGTATTCTAGGAAAAAAATGAAATAAAATAGAAATAAATTGAGAAAATAAGGGGGAAGGTGCCAAATATTCAGAAGATAATCAACCCCATTCTCGGGTACCCCCTTCAATGTCCTTTGACAACCAAGGGTTTGAAGGTTGATTCTTCAAACCGAAGGAACAATGCAAACGAGATTTCGAGTCGTGATTCCCGTGGGTTTGTGTGCGATACACAAGTGATAAAAGTGAATGGCCAATGGTGGGCCATAATTAACCAAAAGGGCTGATGATGGACCGAGGTTGATTGAGGACGGCCGATGATTGGCCGGAAGTAAATAAATTGATGTTAAGGGTGTGTGAAGTCACTCATCTTGTCTAGTTATTCTCATTAATTCTGATTTCCATAATCAGCCTCTATTCCCTTTAATCATTGAGTTCGAAAAAGATATTTGGCACCGGAAGTGGAGGAAAAGAGAAGAAAATGTTTTTTTGGGTTTGATTTGTTGATATTATAGTTTTTTTGGATTTTTAATAATTTGGGCTAGAAGGGCCTAACTAGGAGATTTCCTACTTTGGACTTAATTTAATTATTCCATTTCTCTAATGGATCTCTACCTTATCCTAGGGTCCTAACGACTCTCATCCACTCTCCTGGTCCCTTAACGGGGCCTGAGTAGAGAGCGGGATCTAGTTAATTAGAATGAAAGAAACTAAAGGTGATCTAACCTGGCTAAGGGCAGACCTAGATCTGGGTCCGCGGTCTGACCTGGTCAGCCTAAACCACTATTTAATTTCTAAATCTAATTTTATTAATGTTTTAGGATTTTCAATATTTTTATTTTGTGCTAGGTCTTTTGGGTTTTTATTATTTTTATTTTTATTTTTTATGGTTTATTTATATGGCCTAAAATCCTAAACTAATTTTTCAATCCCAGTGGAATGGGAGGAGAAGAAAAGGAAGTAAATTTCTAATTTTTATTTAATAACTAACCTAAATAATTTAGGATTTCCCAAATAAAATTCGCTAATCCAAATGAGAAGGGAAGAGTAGAAGAAAATTAATTATTAAACCTAACCTAATTGCTTTAATTAATCTAGTACTTAGAATTCTATTTTTAGTCTTTTTGTTTGGTTTTGTGTTGTTTTTTTGTTTTCTCTTTTTTTGTTGTTTTTTTTGTTAGTTTTTTTTTTCTTTTTTTGTTATATAATATCAAGTTTTTCTAAAAAGGAATAAAAGTAACCAAGTTTTATGTGAAAGACCAGAATCGAACCCGAGAGGGGGGGGGGGGGGGGGGGGGGGGGCGGCTTTGGGTTGGTGTGAATAGGGTGAGCTCTAAAAACTAGACCATTTCTTTTTAAAGAGTTATATCAATTATGCTTTTAGGTTTTATCATCTTGTTTACAAGAAGGAGCTCTAATAACAAGTAAAGCATCCAACTAACTATTCAAGATAGACATTTAAAAAGAAGAATGAGCATGAGTATAACATCCACAACCAATCACCACAACAAGCAAATTTATAGTGGTTCGGCCAAACAAGCCTACGTCCACTCCCAGTTTCCCTACCGGTATTTCTACTTTCAGCTTGAGATTTAGGCTAACCTCCAACCTTACAACCACATATGCTTTTCTACAAGGCTCAGTAAAAACCTATTACAATGTCATATGTTTTTCAATAGGCTGAGTATTAACCTTTACAACATCAGATTTTTATCTCAATAAACTATGCCTAAACAAGCACAAAATGAGATGCAAATGAATACATGTTGATGCCTCTTAACATAGGCTAATATTAAAATTGAAAACATATCTAAGGCATATGCATAATGAATGCAAAGATGTATGTGAGATACATATGCCTTAAAAAGTTCATCTACCTCTTTTGAAAATTAATGCTCATAAATGATGCAAATGTGAGGTAGAAGATATTCATACATGTTCTTAAAATACTAACATTAAATGACTAACATGTGAAATACTATTTAAATGATGAAGTTCAAGTGATAAACATATTTTTAAAATCAAAACATGTTTAAACAATCAACATTTGAACATTTTGAACACTTTTAATCATGTCATTTAAGAAATTAAGGATTAAAGACAAGTATGAATAAAATGAGTTAAGAAAGGCAAACTCATTGAAGAAATCAAAGGTTTGAAATGTTTGATTTGCCCTCCTTACCTCCTTCTAGCCTAGCATGGATGTCCCACCTTCCTTGGCCCTCAAATGTCTCAAAAGTGTTTGCACAAAACCCATGGAAGTGATGTTTTTATAATTAAAATTCTCTCCAACGGATCTATTATCGATCAGCCGACATCTAGGGTTTGGTCAAAGTTCAATCGACTGATAGCTGACCGACATTGAGCCGACAGCTGACCAAACTTTCCTGATGAAACTGTTTTTACATTTTGGAATCGGAACCGACATCAGTTCGGTCGACCAACGACTTGACCAAACTTTCCTGATAGACTTTTTTACATTCTATATCCGGAACCGACACCTAACCGAACCCTGTTCGGCTGACCAAACTTCCCTATTTTTTAAAGACTTAAAAAAATGATTTTTAAAGAAAAACTTGGTCATGGAGAGCTAGGCTTAACTAGAGGCTAACATGTTTGAAAAAAAGAGTTTTTAAAATGTAATTCAAAACATGTTTGTGCATGCCTATACAAAATCTTTTGATGCTATTGATTAAAAACCTATAATACATGAAGATTCCAAGTTTCTAAAAAGTATGAGTGCATGAGAGTTCAAGCTTAATAAAAATGAATGCATCCAATCAAATTGCAAACTAATGAAAACCCTAACACTATAATGCATGTGCATATTAATGCATGAACATATTTTTAATGCATGGGCTAGGAGCAAATTAAATCAAACTAAAAATGATGAAAATGCTAATTTAACTAGATGCACATATTAGATGCATGGGCATAATTAGATGCATGAAGCATGTTAAATATATATATATAGAGGAAATAAAGGCATTATTAAATAATTAAATGCACAAACTAAATAGTAAAATAAAAAATGGGCTGTGCATGCATGGGTTGCGCGTAGGAAGCATGATAGAGGGCTGCACAGAGGGGGAGAGGGGGAGGAAAGAGAGAAAAAGAGGGGAGAAGGTAAGTGCAATGGAGGAGAGGAGAATAGGGAGAGGAAGAAGAAAGGGAAAAAGAAAGGGGAAGAAGAAAGTGGCTGCAGTGAGGTGGGTGTAGAGTGAGGGAAGAAGAGAAGGGAAGGGAGGAGAAAAGAAAAGCAGGGGAAAGAAGAAAAGGAGAAAAGGGGTGCACTGCGCGGGGGGGGGGGGGATTGCAGGCGAGGAGGAGAGAGAGGGGGAGAAAAGAAGGGAAGAAAGGCAGAGAAGATAGAGAGGAAGAGAAATGAGGAAGAAGGAAAGGAGAGAGGAAGAAGAGCAGAGGAGGTAGGGGGAGGCGCAGGCATAGGGAGGAGAAAGGGAAGGAGAGAAAGGAAGAAAAATAGAGGGGTGTGTGGCGGTGCGCAGGTGGAGTGTTACATCCCGGACCCAAGAATCCCTTTATTAGGGTGGTTCCCAAGGTGTGACATGCGTACTCCCATGAACTCGCACCTGTTCCGGACCAAGTCTGAATTCACGAAGGAGAAGATTTCACATTTCACGTGTGAGGATTACTCACTGACACTTGTCAATAAACATTTATCTGCGGAAGCATGTACAATATCAATAATAACAAAGCCATGAGTAGTCCATTAACCAATCAATTATATTAACATTTATCTTTAACAAAGCTAATAATTTAAATCTCTTAAATGCATAGTACAAAAGTACTCTAATGATAGAAAATACTAGATGTTTTACCTCAAATGGAAACATGATTCTAATACGAATGCAATCATAATTAAACCACGATCTAGTGCAAAGTGCAACATCTAATCCCAACCATTATTAGCACCATCTCACGTTCTCCGGAAGATAAGCTAAGCATTATGCTTATCGATTAAATCTCTAATATGAATGGTTATTATTTATTCTCTTCGGTGTTCTGGATCCCTGTGACACCAAGTGTAGCACCATGAATACAACGATTCAACAATATATATATGAGCAATTAATATTCAACAGATGTTATTCAAATTTTGAATTTAAAGACGAATATATTAAAGAGACCACATAACTGTCAACTAGGCACATTGTGCATTATGAATAAATTATGCTTTATCGAATCAAGAATCGAATACTCACTTTCTAGTTGGCTACTACATTTGCTCATCCTCTCCGATAGAGAGAAAATCTAGTTGGGATATCACCAGTGGCTCGGCCAAAGGCTAACTGGCTACCTAGTTCTAGAGTTCCGGTGCTCCAGACAATATACTACATTAGTCCCAAATGACTAAACCAAGTTGCAACCCCGATGGATATCACAAGGTCGAAGCTAAGTAGTGCCAAACCATTCAAATCAAATAATAATAAACTGGAGTAAGACTTTATAAATCAAATCATTTGTAATCAAATCCATTATTTCATTTCCTAATCTCGAATCATTTCTAATTGGATCAAATCACATTCTTACTCCCTTCGAATAACACATCAATGAAGGATAAGGCCTTATTTGGCAAATCTTATCTATATGAAACTGATCTGCATGAAATAGATCTATTTCAAATAGCCCAATTTGAAATAGATGCTATATAAAAAGTCTGTTTGGTAAGACAAAAATTCTTATTAAAAGAGACTTTTAAAAACCAATGGTTGATAGGTTTTTTGCAAATATCTCGAGATCTACAAAGAATCAAAGGCTGAGATTCAACCTCATGGCCGTGTTTAGCCTTTCAGAGAGGATCAACGGTATGGATCTTAATATAGGGGCCCAATATATTTAGAAACTAACACATCAAGTAGTTCACATTTGTCTGCAAATATCTAGTGATTGGTGAAGGATCAACGATTGAGAATTTGTGTGATAGATGTTTTTAGTCTTCTTGAGAGCTTTTACGGTTCAGATTCTAGACTAAGGTCCCACAATTAAAGAAAAACAAAAAAAAAATTGGACTATGTGAACAGTGTCCAAAACTTTGTCAGGTAAGCATATAATAATCAACGGTCTATAGTTTTTTGCTAATTTCTTGTGATCTAAAATGAATTAGTCAACAAAATTTGGGGTAGTAGCCGTGTTTATCGTTCCAAATAGGATGAACTATTCAAATCTTGAGTGTGGGGCCCACAAAAGTTAGAAATTATGATCGAAGCTTCTAGGGTTTATTACAAATATCTCAAAATATATGAACATCCAACGGTTGAAATTTTGACCCATAGCCGTGTTTGATCTTATAAATCTATCCAACGGTTTGGATGGATCTTGAGGGGCCCGAAAATAAAAAAAAAGAAGGAAAAATCGGACTGTCCTTTGACAACGTGAAATGCACTATAGCCAAGATGTCTTTCTGCTTTAGCTTGGGATGTTTACTTCAAATCTTGCCATTTTGGTTGCTTTTTGGAAAAGACACATTATGTCTATTCTCCAAT
The DNA here is from genome assembly GCA_029852735.1 of Persea americana. Taxonomy (NCBI): domain Eukaryota; kingdom Viridiplantae; phylum Streptophyta; class Magnoliopsida; order Laurales; family Lauraceae; genus Persea; species Persea americana. Next base: position 26,689,544 of record CM056811.1, read on the forward strand.
TGAGAAAGACATGTGAAAAGCATAACCAAACACTCTAAAAGTAGTTTGAAGCAGTATTAAGCCAATAAGAGGCAAGAATGAGAGATGCCAAACTGAACCTAATATTTGTAAGACAATTGTAATACAATTTGTGAAATAATAGAATAGTGCAATATAATAATCATTTGAATATTCGAGGGCAATAATGAATTAATCCCAATATGCAGATACAAATAAATTAATGGAATCAAGAATATTTATTAGTCAATCCTAATCTAATTACCCGTTATCTCTAACCGTCCATTTCGATGTAGCTTTAGATAATTCGATGCACGTGTTACATTTTCTTGATGTCACGTTCTGTATGTGTGAGGTACATTGAACTCCTCTAAATCAATACCCATGGCGAAGTTCTAGACAAGACGAATAAGCACGTGAGATAATTTCAGCCCAAGATTCTTATTTGTAATATTTTCCATCGGACTATGTTAATCGTTTAAGATTCCATGTCTAAGGACCTACAAGGTCAGTCTTTTCTTGGCCTAAGAACCTTATTGGTTTAGTGTTTGCGTCACAATCATCCTCAGGGATTGATTATGAAAGGTCTAGTCCATGGTTCCAATCTAGGGTCCAAACTATGTTTAAAGTCCCTTTTTCCAAAAGAGATAAGGCCTGGTTTGATGGTCCCCACATCAACTTCCTCTCCTAATCCTTGATAATTAGGATATTGTACCATTGGTTTCTACATTCCATGAGTTTTTGAACGATATGTAGAACTCCAAAATCGGACTTACGGATCAAACGTTATGCCCATTCGAAGTTTTCATAAATTGTCTAAAGGAGCTAGCCGCGAGGTAACAGCCAAAGAGGTTGGTTAACCGCCTAAATAGGTCGATTAGCCGCGTTTTTAGCATGTTTTTCACTTCTACATTTTGGAAAGCTGACCGCGGATCATGGAGGCTAACCGCTGGGTGACAGAAACCTGACGGTCAGAACCTAGAAAGGGTCCGTTTGAATCATTCTCAATTTCCATTCTACTATAAATCTTTCCAAGTCATTTCATTCACTATTTCTTACACTAATTGAGCCTCCATTACTTATAAGTATTTCATTCCATACATGCACCCATTTCAACTTCCATTAACACATTTTATTCAAAAGAAAAGGCAGAAATAACACTCACAGAAATCATATAGTTCAATCAATGAATTAATCACATGTATAAATTAAAATTGCTCATTACTTGCCTTATAATGGTGTTTTCCACTCTAATTTCTCTTCTTGGTTCAAATCAAGCAAAACCCCCAATTAGCCAAGCTCTCATGAAATCTCTACAATGGTGAAATGCAAAAAAATGAGATGAATAAGCTTGAAGAAGATGTTGATGATGGGAAAGATGATAGACTTGAGATTACTCACACGTACAGCTCGTTGGCTAGATTGTGATTAGGGAAAAGATGCTCGAGTGGAAACCTTGTCAATGGAGGAGATGAAATGAAAGATGAGAGAGGTGAGAGAGGTTGAAGATGAGATGGAAGGTGATGTTGATGAAGAAGGAGTCTCCAAGTCCCATATATATGCATATCCTCTTGCTCTTGACTTGGAGGAGACAAATGAAAGGAAGCTCAAGGAAGGGGATGAAATCCATTTCAAACAAATAAGGAAAGGAAAGAAGGATCGATTGAAATGGGAATGGTTGATTTTTAAAAGAACTTTTACATGGGTTTTGCACGCAAGTCCCATTAGTTAGAATAAATTTGGGGAAAGGACTTCCAATTGGAAATGGGCCTGGTTTGTTTTGGGTTTTGAAGATGGGCTGAGTTGGGTCTAATGAGTTGAGTCTAATGTGGAAATGATGTAGGGAAGATGTTTGATGAAATGCACATGAAGACCCATTAAAGCTAGAAATACGTATACATGATTAAAACTATAAAAAGGTCATAGCTCTAACTAACTTTGGTCAAACCACACTAATCTAATTAATCATTCACAAAACCAACCAAAACACAAATTAGGCACTCAATCAAGATTAATTAAACGTTAATCAAACTTAGGCAGGGTCAGGGTCTTACATGGAGGGAGAGTGCATAGAGGAGGAAGAGAGACAAGGAAGAGAGAGAGGAATGGAGAGAAGAACAGAAGAAAGGAAGGGGAGGAGAGGGCGTGTGGTGGCGGATGGGCGCGTTTGCAGGGGCACAGGTGCAGGTGGGGAGAGGAGGAAGAAGAAGGAAGGGAGGAAGGAGAGCAGAAGGGGGAGAAGGGGAAGAAGAGAAGGAGGAGAGGTAGAGGAAGAAGAAGAAGAAAAGGAAGGAGGAAGAGAGTGGGGGCGCAGGGAGGAGGAGATGGGTGCAGGCGCAGGGGGAGAGGAAGAAGAGGAGCAGTGGGAAAGAGCAGAGGAAGAAGAAGGAAGGGAGGAGAGGGAGAAGAAGAACGGAGGAAGAGAGGGAGAGGGTGCAGGCAGCAGAGGACGTCTGCGCAGGTGGGCGGCATGCTCAGGTGGTGGTGGAGGGAGAAAGGGAGGAATGGGAGAAAGAGTAAGGGAGAAGGAAGAGCAGAGGGAGAGGAGTAGAGGAAGGAGGAAAGGAGGAGAGAAGGAAGAAAGGAAGAAGAGGAGGGGGTAAAGCGCAGGTCCAGACGGGAAAGAATAGAGGGAAGAAGAGAAAGTAGAGGAGGAAGGAAGAAGAAGGTGGGGGTGTGTGCACGTGGAGGGAGAAGGGAGGAAGGAGAAGAGAGGGAGAGGCGAAGGAAGAAGGAAAGAAAGAAAGAGAAAGGAAGGAGAGGCAGAGGAAGAAGAAGGAGGCAGGGGGGAGAGAGGGAAGGAGAGTGCAGTTTGTGCAGGGTGTGGGAGGAGGGAGAGGGACTACCTGGCGAGGAGGGCGCAGCAGCGTCTGTGGGGCGCATGTGCAGGAGTTGCTGTGGTGGTGTGAGGAGGTGCTGGATACAATGGTGGCGAGGATGGGCTTCCGCGAAGGGTTGCTACTAGGGAAACCGTGGAGAAGATGAAGTGGGAATGAGATGGGGGCGATGAAGGTGAGGGCCCAAAAAAGTTCTGCCTGGGAGAGAGAGAGAGAGAGAGATCTTTAGGGGGGAGGGGAGAGTCCAAATCTCGTGGACTCTCCTCTCCATGTAGGTGATGGGACACGCGAGTATGGGTCAAGTGGGCTTGGGCCAGGTTTGGTTTTAGCTCGGGTCTGGATCTGGGTCAAGGGTAGTTCGCGCTTGGATTGGGTCGGGTTTGGTTTTGGTTTGGGCTTGGATTCGAGTCTCGTTTTGGCCTGACGGGTCGGGTTGAGTTTAAAAGAAATTGGTTTGGGCCCAGCAGGTGAGGTCCGATTGAGTTTGGTCGGGCTATCATTACCGGGGCCCTGGTTTTGTAGATTTCAATCCTCTCATCGGGTTTTGACTTTCTGCATATCAATGGAAAGCTCTCGGTGAGTAGATTAGGTGAGCCAAATTCTGGGGTGATCAGAGGCCTAAAACTGATAGTCATCTTTCGAGTGGGCACTTTGGGGATGTGGGACCCGCTGCTATCATTTTTTATCCGCCCGTTGGATTTCGAAGTTCTGCATATGGATAGAAAGCCTTTGAAGAACAAAACGCAGCAAGCCGACTCCCAAGGCGTTCAGAGGTCTAAAAATGATAGGTGACTTTTCAAGTGAGCACCCCGGGGGGTGTGGACCTACTGATACTATTTTGTATCCGCTTGTTGGATTTCGGAGTTCTATTTGTGGATGGAAAACTCTCGATGAGTAGATCACGACGAGCCAACTTCTGGGATGATCAGAGATCTAAAAGCGATGGGTGATTTTGCAGGCGGGCGTTCCGGAGATACGGGACCCACCGTTATCATTTCAGAATTCTGATATTCACCCCGACAGCTAACTCGGGCCTTAACTACCCTGATTGGTACCCTGGACGCTCTGGCCAACAACAACTCTATTTTATCCATTCATCTAGCTATTTGTTTATTTATTTCTACTACTGGATGGGGTACTTTGATGATCCGTGCATGGTCTAGTTGGTAGCTCGGGGAATTTAGGCTCTAGGTACTTTTCAAGGATAGATGCATTCCAATTCCTTCTGATTTTAACTAGTGATTTTTAATTCAGAACCTGATCGGAACATCATTAAACAGGGTGTCCTGAATTACCCCTCATAGGGTGCCAAAATGAGGTGCCTACAGATATCTATATATACTCGATTAAGAAGGGAAAATCGATTAAAGCTAAAGAAAAGATTGGTAATGTAACATAACTCATAATTATTACCTACGAATTTGTAGTACTTACAAATGCAATATTAATAGTAATAAAAGGCAATCGATAAAATCAGTTATTGCATGAAATAAGAAATATCATTGAATGTGATAATAAATTTAAAGCTTAAGAAAGTGAGCTAAACAATAGAATTATGTCACTTACCGTTACCTATAATTAGGGGTACTTGCAAATACAATACAAATAGTATAAAAAAGAAATCAATAAATAAAATATTGCAAGGGACGCATTAAAATGACATCTAGTGAGGCCCATCTAAGAGGGTGGCATTTATTTTTAAGAATTTAGTGTTTATTTTTTCATAGTTTAGTGTATAAAGGTAATCGATAAACTAACAAAAAAAAAGGCAATCGATAAATCCCAGCTCCGTGCCAACACACTCATGGTTGATTGATGATGGAAACTCGGTGTCACACACATGCCCAGAGATTGATCTCTGGCCCTTTAGGTTGGTAGTATCATTCTTGGTGAGTAAGCCAAAAAAAAAATAAAAATAGGACCTCTGGCACTATATCTATATAGCTTGCAAAAGATATAACTTATGCTTGATATGTGTTGACACAAAAAATGTCACTTTGCCTCTTCAACATCAAAAGCTACATGGAGCCGCATCCTACTACAAATAGGCAGATGTCACTTCAAGCATCAACTCTTGTCAGAATCAAACAAAAACTGCAAGATCCTTCAAAACAGCCAAAATAAAGGTACACATAAAGTTTTGGGCCATTTCAAAATCATTTAGGCTAACTTCAGCCTTCCAGCAGCTGAGCAGGAGCTCCCTGCGGCGGTGAAGCCAGAGACCCTAACACACAAAGTAGATCACGCAGTTGGCCTCAAAATGTCACTAGGAGGCTCTACATTAAATTTCAGGCCATTCCGACATGGTTTAGCCCGAAAAGGAAACAGCCACAGCAAAGTCAGCTCTCCCAGCGGCGACAGTGTCGAAGACATCAAATCTTCGATCAGAGCCTATGGATGGTCTCTAAATAGCTCCAAAAGGCTTCATGTTATGTTTCAAGTCAAACCGACAATGTTTGACCCTCCATTAACCCTCAAGCAGCAAAATCAAGCCTTTCGGCAGCGAGAACCACCGAAGCCATCACTCATCAAACAAAGCACATGGGTGGCTTCAAGCATGCTTCCTAAGGGCTACATTTCAAGTTTCAGGTCATTTCGACAACATTTGACCAGACTTTGACGTTCGAAAGCAAAATCAGGTCTCCAGGCGGCGGAGCTCCCCGGAACCGTGACATCTAAATCGGAGTTAATGGATCGTCTTAAAATGACTCCAATAGGCTCCCCGTCAAATTTCAGGTCAATCGGATATCGGTTGACCTTACATCAAAGCATGACATCTTCCTCACGGTAAAATCAAGTCTACTGGCAATGAGACCTCATACGGCTTCAAAATTCAAACAAAAGCCCATGGTTGGTCCAATCTACTGCTCAGGAGGCTTCACCTTAAATTTCAGGTCATTCCAACATCGTTTGACCCAGTTTTGGCTTTTGATGGAAAATCGGCAACACAATCTTCGGCTTTTCCGGAAAATAGGAAACTTTGTGTTATGATTTGCACGACTTCTCGTCAAGTTTTCTTTAGGGAAATCAGGCCAGATACATGAGGAAAAATGTCAAGAAAAATGCTGAAGAAAAAAGAATCAGGAAAACCCGAAAAACGACGGAAAAACGACGACAAAAAGGGATAAAAATCCCCATGGTCGCCGGTGACCATGGAGATCTGGGTCGCCAAATTTCTCCCAAAAGCCCCTTTTTTGGGTCCTTTTCGCGTTTTGAGATGATTGGCCTCGGCGGTTTTCGAAAAGCCTGATTTTTCAGGCATGAAATCCGTTGATCTTCATCAACATCATGTATCCGCCGCCAAAATCATTGGATCATCATCGGATGCTTCAAAATTGTCAACCGGCCAACCAAGAAAGTACACTTTCTGCCCAACCGATCATGAAATTAATAGGACAGATGTTGCCGGCCCATTGATGTCTACCAATGTCTGAAGTTGCAGGGAGTTAGTCACATGTCAGTCACTGGTCGGCTAGTCGACTGGTGGCCGCCCCCTGCAGGAGTTTCACTTCAGGTTATGTTCCAAGCTATCCTTTCTACCTTTTCAAAACCAATCTTTCCTAGGCAATCCCCTGCACTTCCAGAGCCTACATGCTCTCCAAAAACCCAACCTCCAACCATTTCAGCACCAAAAACTCCATTCTTCCAAACACAACCATAAAACATTCATTTTCACCAAGTACTTCATTCTAACATAGAGCATTTAGCAAAACAAAATCCAAATTGGCTCAGAAAAGAGATTTCCCAAGTAAAACAAGTAAAAACATGCATGCAAGTATAAAGATGGATATCAAACTACCCAAGCTTGCTAACAACAAAATCAACTGCACAATTAGAAGATGAAATCAAGCACTTTGAGAGCAAAATGTCTACATACTTAGCTTGCACAAGAATATCTAGAAAGATCACTTACCTTAGCCCAAATGCAAATAAGAATTCTTCTCAAAGGTCCCACTCAAGTGCTGAACCAGAAATCTACAAAAACCTCAAGAGAAAACCTCAAAAACCTACAAAAATTTGGGAAAATAAGACCCATTTCAAAACAAGCTTTGCATGTGTGAAATTGGGAGTCTAAAGGACCTAACAAGATCATAAATGAAGGCTGAGAAGCATCTCTTACCTGAGGTTGTCCTAATAAGAAGAAATGGAGAAGAGAAGATGGGAGAAGAGAAGATGGCTTTCCAGCTAGAATTGTAGGAAAAATGGGTGCAATGGAGAGCTAGAAAGGAGATGATGAAGATGATGTGCTTATATTTCTAGTCAAAGTTCAATAGGGGAGGCATGCAAGGTGAGAAAGGAAGAAGAAGATGAGCTCTTCTCTGAGTTTTGGAGCCTCTGACGTGGAGATGAAATTTGAACGAGAGTGAAGAAGAGAAAGGCTTAAGTTTAAGTGGGAAATTGAGCCCCACCAAGCCCAGAACTTCAAGTGTCTGGAAACCCCTACTGCGGGCACTGGATGAGTTCGACGAAAAAGGAAGAAATGTTCCTTGAAAAATCTAGTTTCCAAAAGTATAAATTTCTCATGGTTTGAAGACTTCGAAAATCGTGCACAGATTTGGGTGTTAAAAGACTGTTTTATCCTTTTTGGCTAAAAACCGGGTTTCTAGGCTTCGGACATGGATGGAATGAACATGAAAGTTGTGGCTAATAATAAGACCTCTCAAAAGGAATAAAAATAATAATTTTTCAAAATCAAGAATCACTTCCCAATACTTACACGTGTAACCCAGGGCAACCCTGAACATGTCAGTCTGAATCCAAATGCTCTCAAAATTTTCCAAAGGTATGACTAAGACTAAGCCAAACTACACACTAATCAAACAACCTTTGATCCCACTTAAGAGACTAATCACCCACTTAATTAACACTAATCATGAAAATATGGGTAGGGGTCTTACATCCTCCACCCCTTAGGGCATTTGGTCCACCAAATGAAAATAACTTACCTCTTATCGAGTCCATTATCTTTTTCATTTGCAAGGAATCAAATAGAGTTGATATTGAGAGAGTAGATCTACTGAGAGTTTGGGATTCTTTATAATATCCCTACATTATCTCTCACTAATAGAGTCCACTAGTGTTGCCATGAGTCGGCATGCTCAAGAAAGAGTAATAAATTTAACATAGGATGCAAAAGTGAAAATGCATTCAACAAAAATCTCATAAAAAAATAAAAATAGATGCTTCTTTACCACATTTTTCTTTTTCAAATCATTGTTTTAAATTTGAACTATCCCTTTGATGAATTCTCCAAGAGAATCCATAATCATCTTACTAGATCTCTATGATGCTACATTTTATAGGTTTTGACTGTGGCTTTTAGTTGTTTATTCCTTGATAGCTTCGTTATTCTCTTGTGTTTATGTATTTTTTCCGGTGAAGTACTTGAGGGAAAACCAGGGCCGGCTCGAGACAATTCGAGGCCTAAAGTGACAATCCTAAATGAGGCATTTTCTATATTTTAATATTATTATAAATATTTTATTTAAAATTTATTTTTCTTTCTTTTTTGTGATGCAAAATTACTAATTAAGTTTTTATATTCAAGTTTTGCTAATCTATCTTAGTCCACCTCCAAAACCTATATGAAAACTTTTGACCCATCCCCAAAACTCACATGGAAATATTGGGTCACAAAATCCAACTACGTATTTGGCTCTAAACCCCCACCCAAAAAAAAAAAAAAAAAAAAAAAAAATCTTGAATTTGCCACTGGTGGGGCTCGAAGCATTCACCTACGCACGGTGTGCATATGCACCATGAGTCAGGACCATCCAAGACGGACTTCAGAGTTGTGCCCCACGTATTGGATGTTCCAGATGCACGATGTTCATATGTACTGTGGGCAAGTGAATAAATTCCGGTGATGGCCCATTGTTTATCTTAAATTTTAAGATCTATTATTAGGGAAAAAATCCCAAGCTATGGATCTATTAGGACCACATCATGGATCAAATTTGAATGGGCCCCTTTTGAAATAGGATACACAAAAATAATGAGAAAGGCTTGTAAAGAAAATTCATGATTGAATGTATGGTTGGGATTTGATACACATGGACTGTTAGAAATATAATGGTGTGCTAAAATCAATTGGACTCTTAGCAATAGTAATATAAGGGGCAGATTTTTGGAAATATAATAGGCCATAAATGACACTATAAGGCCCCATAAAAATCTTGGTCGTATCTTCTTAAGAGAGAGTTATTATGGGGCCTTAAATTTTGGGGAGAAAAAAAATGAATGTCAGTTGACAAGTTTGATTTTTTGGAATTTCAAAAGATGCCAACTGCTATTATGGGGACATTTTTTGGGACTTATTTTTTGGGGCCTAAAAAGCAAATGCTTGATTGGCTTATGCTAGAGTCGGCCCTGGGGAAAACAATCCCATGAAGTGTAAGATATATGTTCCTCTCTCCTTCTTCGCTTTCCTTAGCATTTATTAAATCTCATTAGCATGCAAATGAAAATCTAGGGCTTCATAGCATGCTTTCTTCTTTGTCTTGGCTTTGTCATAATCCTTGCTAGAATTACTCTATCTTTTCATAAGTGAGATTTAAGCTTGGTTTTCATTTCTTTTCAATCGATTGTTTTTTACATTTGGGTATATAGATTTGTGGTTTGGAGTCTGAATTTTGGATTTAAAGTTGCACAGTTTATGACTAGGATAGGGGATTTAATTTTCAAGGTGTATTGATGTCAAATTTAATTACTTATTTTTAAATGAATAATATGAAGGGCATTGATACATGTGATATTCTTGTAATTGTCCAAAAAGGGTGCCCAAACAAGGTGTTTACAATTCATTCCATTCCCACTTATATGAATGAAATATCTTATTTCAAATTAAGATGATGAGGATATGAAGTCCTTTATCCCTATCACTTGCTAGAGAGAGAAATATGTGCAAGCAGTGCAAGCACCTTACCATTCCGATCAAAATCAATTGGTGATGGAAGATGTACAACTCAATGTTTTAAGATCGTTGAGGGGCTGCAGGTCACACACATCTCGAGCTGGGGTTGACATTGTTTGAAGCTATCTCCCAGTGGTAGATTGCTGTGCTCATACACTAACAAGATGAAGATTTTAACTGGAAACTGATGAGATGACTTTCAAATTGGAGCAATGAGTTATTTCACAAAAGTGGGGGCTTAGCTTCATCCTCTTTTGACTTGAAAAGGAAGCTTATCCCTATCAAAAGGGTATGAAATGTCCCCCCGAACACACTATGCTATTGCTCTGGATGAAACCTATGAGAGAGTTCCTTAGCGGACATTTAAATTGCGACTTAATCTAAGTGGACTTGAGCCGTCCATGATTTAAGCTCATAATCAGGGTGTCCATCACACCTCTCAGGTTGTGTGGAGAGAATTGTACGAGACCAATCTCTAGAACTAATCATCAAATCTTCACAATGGGTGCCTGATTCAACCGAGATGCATATAGTTGATATGCATTTATATAAGAAATTAGCAGCATTGAAGAGAAAAGGAAAAGGAAAGCATGTAAAACCAATGCTAACAAAAAGTCCTAGATAGAGATGAACCTGAAAATGCTAAAACCAAGGAGTGATGGATCGTAATGTAGTTTAGAATGACTTCTTTTTCCTATTTACTCACTCTCCATTGATCTTTTGCAAATGATTAGAATAGTAGAAAATAAGTGTCGGTACAGAGAGAGAATGAGATGGAGAGATGTCCCGAGAAGGGTTATACAAAGAAGGAGAATGGAAAAGGAAAAGAGAGGAAGGAGAAGGAAGCATATCAAGCAACGAGATGCTTTAAGATTGGGACGGAGCTGAACGAGAAGTTCAGGACGAAGCAAAATGCATGGAAGGAAATCTCTTTTCAATTGAAGAAATTGACCTTTATACCATGATTGGAACTTACGCAGAAATCAATTTCCTATGAGAGAGGTAGGAACTTCAAATCTACCATAACAAGAAAATAACGAAGAAAATAGCGCTGTAAAATTTTCTCCGAAAAATGCTGCACCTAATGACCAAACCTCACTTGTAACAAAAAAGTGAGTTCCAGTAAAATTTGAGTTGCACAAACGACCCCAATTTTTTTTCTCAACATCAACATTTCCCTCACACCCGGTTTCAAAAACCCTGTCGGTGGGGTCGAGCAGCGGGCTCTGTTTATAAATGTCCCGTGAACGTTTGCACTCATTCGTGGCCTCAACGAACCAGCGGGAGTCTAACATTAAACCAATCTCTGCTCTCATTAAAAGCCAACCTCCCATCTACTTTTTGTAACTTTTCTGCCTTTAGCTCTCTCCTCTATTGCTCCCGAACCCGAAGAGAGAGCCTATTTTTAAAAATCTTAAAAAATCTCTATCTTTCTTGTCACGGACCGGACCGATTTTAGGTAGAGAGCGTGCGTTTTCACTTGCATTATTTCGTGTTCGTGGTTTCTCCGCTTTGGATCTGTTCGTCAAAGTAGTTTTTCTTCGATCTGTTTGTGAAGTCTCTGAAAAGTTTTTAAGTTTTGAATTTGGTGACAGGATGTGTGATGAATTTGATGTTCTTTGATTAATCGGTCGAGGAACAATGTCTTTGCGATTTCTGGCGGGTTTGAGGCTTTGATTTGTTCGCGAGGTTATGAGGGTTCTGGATCTGGAAATGTGCGGATTTGACAGATTTGCCTTAAACTTGATGTAATTTTGTTGTTCGGTGCGTATTCTAGGCTTTATCTTTTGATTTCAGGAGGGTTTTGTGGTTTGAGACTTGGAAGGCATTTTTTTTTTTTTTTTTTTTAACCGGGGTTGGAGTTGGAAGTGGTGGGGAATTGCATGTTGTTTGGAATGAGTTCCGTGGCAATTTGATCTTTCAGGCTGAGATTTGGTGGTAGTGGTGTGGTGTATTGGGTTCTACTGTGAAGGTACTGAGACGTTTTTGAACGGTCAGATCTATCGCTGTAGCTGGAAATGTGGTGAATTTGCTATGGATTGATGATAATATCGAGATTCAAGGCGTAATTTTGGTTCTAGGGTTTGTTTTGGACTTTTTGTGATTTTATTGGACTGCACCATTTCTTGATGCCAGATCAAGCTCAGATGTGATGAGAGCAAGCTGATTTTCAGGTGGAGTTTAGAGGTTTTTGGAACTTCTATGTGCAAGATTGACTGGTGTTATGGTGAATTTTCCTGTCATCACCCTTTGTGATTTTTTCTGCTTTTGAAGTGAGCGGTAGCTTGTGGGACTGCAGAACCCAACATGGCAGATGATTTGGATGTGGTTTATTGTGTATGATCCTTGCTTTTGAAGATACTGGCCTTCTGGTGCATTGGAGTTTTTGGAAAGTTTCATATCTGAAATGGTGGGGAATTAAAATTTCAAGTTTCTGGTTCTCAGAGCCTCCGCTGCATTGTCAGACCGCAAAGCGGAGTAACTCTGAGGGGGAGAAGGAAGATGATAGAACAATTCATCAATTTTGTGATTCGGCCACCTAGGTACATGCCCTGGCTTTGTTTACATCTTTCAGTGTGTGGTATTGCAGTTTTTTGTTGAATGAGTTTTGAAACCCAAGTCATTTGATGGATAGACTTAAATTGATGAAGGAATTTTGTGATGTAGATGCATTTATGGATTCTAATTTTGTTTCCTTGATTGCATTATAATTGACACTATGTTCTGATTTTTCGGTTCTAAACATTAACCTTGTTTCACAACTTTTAAATCAGGCCTATTGATGCTTACTTTGTATCCTCAACTCTTTCTGCAGAGGGTAGGAATTCGTTTTATTCATAAGCGAATCTTTACTTTCATCGTCGTCATCATCAAAGCAATGTCTCAACTATGACTTGAATCTTTAGTTTCTCGAATAAATTATAGATTTCTATGTTGTTTCCTCACATCATGGTCTCTTGATAGTTTGGTGCGGAGCTTTTAATGGGATTTAAGGAAAAAATACAGATTATTTTTGGACAATATATCACCATTTTTCTTTATTGTTATGCTTTTACCTTCCCTTACGTGACGGATGGATATACAGGGCTGACTATAATCCAGACCAGTATTTATGGGAAGCAGAATTCACTCTTGCAGGGAGAAACTATAAGCGTCAAGACTTGGAGGCAAGTACGGAGATCAATTACCAAGGTTTTTCCTGTCTTTTTTGAGTCATCATATTTCTGGAACAGTGCATGTCATAATTTCTAACATTGCTGGAGTACCCTTTCAATATGTCAGCTTCAAAATGGAAGAGGCCATATCCTGAAGTGCAGTCATTATGTCCCTTCACCCTTCCCTGAAAACACTCCCCTCCCATGTGTTATTTACTGCCATGGAAATAGGTGGGTTACTTCTTCTTTTAAGAATGTTTTAAATATCTTGCAGTTACGTGCTTTCTGTTCTTTTTTATTTTATTTTTTAATTGGACTGCTGTACTTTAACTCTATGTGTGAGGCAACCTTTTATTTCAGATTTTAACTTCTATAATTTTTTAGTTTCATGTCTTGTTCATCATAGTTGAATCTGTGTTCATTAGAGAGGGAAGTCTTGGGTTTGTTGGCTGAAGTTTCTTCCTTTTTTTAATGCATGCAGCGGGTGTAGGGCAGATGCAAATGAGGCCGCTGCTATTCTACTTCCTTCAAATATTACTGTATTTACTCTTGATTTTTCTGGTTCGGGCATATCTGGTGGTGATTATGTTAGCCTTGGTTGGCATGAGGTATTTGATAGAATATGTTGTCATGACTCATGAGTCTTTGAGTTCCAATGCTTATTACTTTTTTTAACTATTCAATCCGTCTTTTTTCTTGCCTTTCAGAAAGACGATCTTAAAGTTGTGGTGTCTTTTCTGCGAAGCAACAAGCAAATTTCATGCATAGGGCTTTGGGGTCGATCAATGGGTGCTGTCACATGGTACTTATGCATTATTTCAGAATATTCAAGTGTGAACTGGTAGAATCTGGTAGTTCAATGTTAGAACTGTAAATAACTACTTCTGTGTGTGTTTATGTTTCAAATTATGGATGGCACGGTTTAGAGCCTGGAAATTTCCAATATAAATTCCACTGTCAAGTTCTTTAGTTATAACTCTCCCGTATGATAAGTGATGCCGAGTTTCAATAACACTGCAGAAAGAAAGAGAATTGGTTGCGATTTTAGGTGAAAGCCTCCACTTGAAAACCAAATATCAAGTTTTTTAGATATGAGATCTCTTGTGCCATAAATGGCACCCTCAGTTTCAATAGCTCTATTCAAAGGAAGAACATGATGCAAATCCTAGCAGAAGGGTTTGATCGAGAGGAATAAAGTTCTGTAGCAAGAGATTTTGAGGTGCAAAAAAAGCACGTAAAAATAAGTCTGCTAGAGACATTTGGCAATGATAAAAACCTACGCAGGGATGAAAAATCTTCTTATTATTCAACTCTGATTTTTTTTTTCTACCGCATCACATTCATGAAAGCTGTAAAGCAGAAGTTCTCAAAATTGAAACTCTATCTTGACCTAAACTCTATTTAAAAATCCTAACCACAATTTAGCAAATATATACCTACTAAAATTCTAATAAAAAATATCTCCTTTTTGTGCCGATTAAGTTGTCAGAAAATCCCTCCTCTATGGCTTAAAAGTTGGGCTACAATTTTGGGTGGGTTGTTGATCTATAGATGTTGCATCATTCCCCTTTGGCCGCAAAGAGCTCGACCTTGAGCTTGAGTCTTATTAGCTTTATGTTGTAAACATGTGGCACTTGATGTGATCCCTTTTGTAACACCTGATTTTGATCCTTTCTTTGGTGGCTCCGGCTTTATAGAATACATGTAACTTGTTTGCCATTTTTAATGATGTATATGTATTCTTTCTCATCCGATAAAATTCCATTCTTTTCATTGCAGTTGTATCTCATCCCTTGAATTGGCAATCAAACAAAATAGGGTTGAGGATGTTTGTGCACCATAGTTGTAGACGATCCACAAGAGCTTGAGACATAACGTTGCTGAAGCTCCCATCATCAATCACTATTCACTACCGTACAATTCTGTCCATTTAGATGGCCCATTGAATGAAGGATATTATTCCATAACCATTGCTTTTCTACAGTTTATGTAGGCTGCTCTAGCACCATTCTTTGACTCATCAGAACTTTAGCATCAGAGTTGCCATGGATATCAATTTGGTCTATGTTTTGTTCTTCTTTTGTTTCTATAGTTAACTTTGATTTCTTAGATTTTGGTTCATCATATGCTCCTCATCTTCTTACTCTTTTTTTATTTATTTTTTATTTTGGTAAAAAGAAATCATCTTCTTACTCTTCTGTCACATGTACATGTATTGAAGCTTTTGGAAGTTGTTTTGGACATTGGAATGATAAATGATCTTTTTCCTGACAATAATAACACAGGCGAGTTCTTGTCCTTCTCAGTTCATATTAGAGCGGAAACTTGATCTTGGATCTTGCCATCTTGGCTTGATTTGAGTCGAGTACTTGTATTGTATGAGGAGACAAAGATGACTGACCAATCCCTTTAAATGATGTGAAATTGTGAGCTTGATAATTGGATCTCTTCTTCCAATGCATATTGTACCACTTTGTCGATTGTTTCAAAGTTTTGAAAAGCCAAGAGATACTGTACGTCCATTCTAAGGTCATGATAGTACCTGCATGCTGTGACATCCTTTTATTTGTCCTAGTCACATGTTGCCTGGAGTAGAAAGAATTTCCTTCGTATACTTGACTATTGGTTGTTGCCTTGTTTCAAATCCTGAAGTTTGAAAAACAAATTGTATTGGTATCGGCCGTCACCGTAATGATATTTTACTGTATACCGGTGTTGGCTTCGCCATAGTAAAATATCGTGGCTATATCGGTAAATATTGGCCGATTAAAATATTGGCCAAGTTATCGGTGTCGGCCGATATATTTATTGTAGTGGTTCTCATTTAGGGCTAGAAAATTTGAAAAAAAAAAAAGAAGGAAAGAGGGAGACACACGATCTACCATTGGATGATGAAAATTTGAAAAACAAAATGAAAATAAAAAGGATCGTCCTTCGTATGCTCATCTCCTCCTCTTCTCTTGTCCTCCTTTTCCTCTTCTCCTTCCCTCTTCGTCTTTCTGTTTTTTGGTTTCGTTTTCCCCCCTTGTTGGAAAGGGAGAACAAAAGGGGGTAAATGCCCTATTCAAGATTTTATGGATTTTATTTCTATGTTGGGCAGGGTGTTAACAATTAATGCCCCCTTTTAATGCTGTGTTGGGCTTGGCATATCTTAAGCAAATTCCCCTTTCAATTCTCCCAAAATTTGTGGCTCCACGCCTTAAATTTTTAAGTTTTATCCAACTCAATTAAATGCCCCACTTTGATAGATGGGCTCCATATCACTGTTATCTTTTAATTACAACCCTTAATTTTGTTTATAACTCTTAATGCACTTTAAGAATTTCTTTTAGACTATAACTTTTAAGAAACTCAAAAAATTTCAACCACTAAAAGGTGATCCCCTTTTATAATGGGCCCTTATCAAATTTTATTACAATTTTTTAATTTTATTTTTTTACCACGAACTAAGGATATTTGAACATGAGTTTTTTTTTTTTTTTTCAAAGCTAATATAAACTATATTTTTGATTAGTTTGGATTTTGTTTATGAATTACATTGATGGATCTATAAATCATGAGGATGAGGCAAAATATTAAACACTAAAACATAATCTATTTATTAATCAAAGATTAAACAACATCAATGCAAAATGTTATGATTTAGGGGGTTTGATATTTTGATTTATAGTTGTTACTAATGGATATACAATAGTATGGTTTTTTTGGATATTTGATCATAATTTTTTTGGGGTAAAAAAAAAAAAAAAATCACGTTGCGACGGCCGCGACCCGCGACAGATACCGCGACCATATTAGTTTTTGGGGTCGGCTGATACCACGACCAATACCGCGATTTTCATCCATGGATTCCACATTCCTATCCCCGTTTCCATTGGATCCATACTCTAATGTCACCATCATACTGTAACTTTATCCACCAAATAATTGCATACCCACAAAGTCAGGTAGCTACTGTTATAATATGTGGAAGGAGAGAAAGAAGAAGAAGAAGAGGGTTGGAGAGAAGGTCTTAACTCCATCGAGGATCGACTGTTCTATTTATAATATCATTATGCCTTAATCAAGGCTCTAAATATGTTAAGAGTACAAATCAGAATAAAGAAAAGAATAGAAAGAATATATCCTAGTCTATACATGGAATGAGGATGAGAGAAATCATCTATACAACAGCTATACAATCTTGAGTAAATCCCACGTGTGGGAGGCTGTACATGGGCCTTGTTGGGCTGGGCCTAGGGCCTGTTAGTATACAACCATCTTCAACACTCCCCCTCAAATTGATGTGGTAAGGCAGAAAACATCAGTTTGCTAGTCAGATAATGATGATGCGTTTTGGGAAAAGCTTTTGTGAAGATATCCGCTAACTGGTTAAGAGTAGAGATATGAGGCAAAGTTATCTTCTTAGTAACATGTTGACGGATGAAGTGACAATTAATCCCAATGTGCTTCATCCTTTCATGAAAGACCGGATTGTTGGCAATTACGGTAGCACTGGTGTTGTCCCCATGAAGAGGTGTAGAACTACGGACAACGACACCGAATTCACAGAGAAGCCGGTGTAGCCAAATGATTTCAGCACTAGCAGATGACATTGCCCTATATTCGGCCTTAGCAGAAGACTTTGAAATGGTGGTTTGCTTCTTGCACTTCCACGAAATTAGAGATTCCCCAAGTAACATACACCAGCCAGTGGTAGATTGCCGAGAATTGGGGCAACCAGCCCAGTCGGCATCCGCATAAGTTGATAAGCACAAAGAAGTACCAGAAGGGTAGAAAAGACCATGGTTAAGAGTGCCTTTAACATAGCGGAATATGTGCAAATCAGCAACAAGGTGAGGTTTGTGAGGATTGCTAACAAACTGACTAACCGCATGAACTGTATGAGAAATATCTGGCCGAGTCATAGTTAAGTAGAGCAAACTAGCAACTATCATTTGGAAAACAGAGGGATCATCTAGGGGAAGGCCATCATCCATACTGATTTTGCTATTCAATTCCATAGGTGTATCAAAAGTGTGAGCATCATCAAGCCTTGCCAAAGTGATCAAATCTGTAGCATATTTACACTGATGGACCCTAATGCCGGATTTGTCATGCAAAAACTCAAGCCCCAAAAAGTAGGTGAGAGGACCAAGATCCTTCATTCTGAAATGGCGAGTAAGATGGTGTTTGAGACCCGTAGTGCCAGCAATATCATTGCCACTGATAATCATATCATCCACATAGACTAAGAGGAATGTGTAGCCCTTCGTTGTCCATCTCAAAAATAGGGAACTATCAGAATGACTCTGACGAAATCCGGCTCGAAGAATTGCTGAACAGAATTTATCGAACCAAGCCTTGGGAGCCTGTTTAAGTCCATAAAGGGATTTCCGTAACTTACAGACATGCTTTGGAGGACAAGCATATCCCGGAGGAGGTTTTAAGTAAACAGTCTCTCGCAAGTTCTAATGAAGAAATGCATTTTTGACATTCATTTGCCTTAGAGGCCAGTTGTGGGCTGCCGCGACACAAAGAAGAGTACGAACGGTGGTCATTTTAGCCACTGGTGCAAATGTCTCATCATAGTTAATTCCATATTCCTGCTTATAATCATGGGCAACCAATCTGGCTTTGTAGCGATCAAGACTCCCATCAGAGTGAACTTTGACGAAATAGATTCATTTACTGCCAATCATGGATGCTCCTACAGGGGTTGGTACCAAGTCCCATGTTTGGTTTGCTTCAAGAGAAAGCAATTCATCATTCATAGCACCCTGCCAGCAAGCAATCTTCGAGGCCCGTGAATATGAGGTGGGTATAGGAGCACTATTCAAGGAAGTAAAAAGAGCAGAAAATCCATAACGGTTAGGAGCAACAGAATAACGGTTAGGAGCAACAAAAAGACGACTAGAGCGTTATAGAGGAGATGCTATCAGAAGAAGCATTATTACTTGAAGGTTTAGTGGGCAGCACTCAGAGATGATCAGGAGAGGGAGGCACCATAGGAGGGACTGTATTACACCAGACATAGACTTTTGGAACAGTGGATGGAGAAGCATACTCCGGGAATTGTGGCAGATAGTACACAGTGATAGGATGACTATCCAAACGTAACCACAAGAAGGGAATTTGTTCCAAGAAAATCACATTACGAGATATTCGAATGCGTTTTTCGAATTGATCATAACACAAAAACCCTTTATGTTCATTACTGTAGCTAAGAAAGATGCATTAGGCAACCTGGGGAGATAACTTAGTGCGCTCAGTAGGTGGAAGATGAACAAAGCACGAGCAACCAAAAACACGCAAGTGGGAGTATGAAGGGGTATGACCATAGAGAACTTCGTAAAGAGTAGTCTTTCCTAGAATAGTACTAGGAAGATGATTGATAAGGTACACAACAGTTTGTGCAGCATCACACAAAAAATTGGGAGGAATTAATGAGGCAGTTAAAAGAGTACTAACAGTTTCAAGCATGTGTCTGTTCTTTCTTTCCGTAATCCCATTTTGCCGAGGAGTATGCAGACAGGGTTTTTGGTGAAGAATGCCTTTATCAGAAAGGAAGGTAGAGAAATCATGAGATATATATTCTCCACCATAATCGGATCTAAGAATCTTGATTGCTTTCTTAAATTGGGTTTGGACCATGTTATAAAATCCTTGAAAAATAGAAAATACTTCAGATTTCAAGCGCATGAAATAAATCCAAGTATAACGGGGATGATCATCAATAAAGGTCACATAGTACTTACATCCCGTCCTACTCAAGATAGGAGCAATTCCTCAAACATCAGAGTGAATAATGTCAAATGATGCCAATGCACGAGAATTATGAATAGAAAACGGCAAAATATGACTCTTACTTAAGAAACAAGTTTCACAGTTGGATTGATATAAAGAAGACATCATTTTATTATCAATAGTAGATTCCAAACAACCAATTTTAAACAAGAAAATCAAATGGGCATTGTTCACATGACTAAGACGTTTATGCCAAATAGTCCACAATTTATTGAAATTATTAGAAAAAGAAGCAAAGAAAGAATGATGTCCAATGTCTAGCAAAAACAGGCGTCCATGTTTACTCCTCATCGCTATCACCTTTCCAGTTTGTCGCCTCTGTATAACACAAGCAGAGGAAGAAAAGTGAATAAGATAGCCATCATCAATAAGTTGTCATATAGAAAGTAAATTGGTTGATAATTTTGGAACAAAGTAGACATTGGGAAGGGTGATGGACTGGCCAGAGACACTAGATAAAGTAATTGTACCAATTCCATAAATGAGTAGTTGATCACCATTAGTAGTGGTTATTTTCTCTTTTCCAAGGGTGGGAATCTGTAAAGCTATGTTCTACAGATGTCATGTGATTTGAGGCTCTGAATCTAAAAACCATGTGGATGAAGTGATAGGAGAAGAAAGAGATGTAGAGGAATGAAAGGCAGGAAAAGCTGTATGAGAATGAGTTTGATGCCGACCACCAGAAAAGCCCATAAACGCACATGCGGAGGTAACTGTGTTTTGAATTAGTTCTTGAATCTGAGCAGGAGTCATGGATGTAGCCTCGGAGGAAGTGCTTCATGTATCGGATAAGGGTGCTTGAGCCTGAAATGCAGGTGGAATATTCTGTCTTGGCATATTGGAGGGAGGCTTCTTAGGCCGCGTCTCATTCCTTCGCTGTAGGCTGCGACAGTCATCAATAAGATGACCAGACCGTTTGTAATATCTACAAACCAATTTCTTGCGGCAATTTTTGGCAATATGACCGAAGCTTTTGCATTCATAACATTGAGTCAGCTTCGGATTTGGGGTTGCCAGAAGAGCCGAGTTAACAGGAAGTGGCGCAAGGAAGGCTTTTGGTTCTTCTAGAATAGTACTCTGTGAGGTGAGACGAAGTTCTTCTTGAAAGTAGTTATTAAGATTAGCAGAATTTTCTCTATTGATGAGGGGCAGACCGGACATAATCAAATTCTGGTTGTAGATTCATAAGAAACTGGCTAATGTGAGTTGCTTCTTGTAACTTGAGAGCCTCAGATAGAAATCCAGAAGAGACTGTTTGGATCAACATGGAATCCCTTTCAGTCCATAAGGCGAGGAAACCATTAAAGTATTCCTGCACAGATTTATTCCCTTGATTATATTTAGCAATTTCATTATCCAAGTGAAACTTCCGGGCCTTATTGGTTTGATGGTAGACTTTCTTGAGTCGTGCCCACATATCAGTTCCTGTAGTGTAGGCTTGAAGAGCAACGGCAAAAGAGGGATCAATAGAGTTAAGGATCCAAGTGACAAATTTAGCATTTTCCTTAGACCAGTTGGCTAAGATTTTTGAGTCAGTGGTACTTGGTGTCGGAGGCTTAGTAATTGATCCATCAAGATATCCTATAAGCCCTTGTCCTTCTATAAAGTTCTTTAAATGGAAAGACCAGGACATATAATTATGCCCATTAAATTTAATTGGGATAACATCAGACTTTTCCGTGGCAGAATATAGTAGAAAGAAGGACACCAGAAAATCAGCAGTAGTTGAAGAAAAACAGCCCCCAGATCCAAAAACAGTAAGCAACAGTAGTTGATGAGGATTCCAATAGAAAACAGCACACAGGTGCAGTTTTGGAAGAAAAAATAGTCTAGAATAGTCTAGACGAACTGGATTTTGAAGGCAGGATCCCTGCATGGAGCCCACAGAGTGATCTGATTGAGAATCAGTTGAGAGGTTAGAGACCAGTATCAAATTCCCTTTCCAGCACTACAGGTCTCATCAAGATCCATTCAGAATTCAGGATTTTGTGCGGCTGTGATGAAAACTATTTCAAAAAGTTGGATAATCACAAGACAGATCAAAAGGCCTACCTCTGATCTCTGAAAAATGCTAAAAAAATCTCCAAAAAGACTAGGAGAGATGGGCGACCAAGGTTGGAGTGAAACTTGTGGACTTTATGATTATCGCAGGTCGGCCACTATTGATCATGATGATGGAACATTAGGTTTTCACCCCCGATTTGCTTCCAACAGCACAGATCCTTGATCTGTGTTGTTCTGATGTTGTAGATGTTAGAAAATGGATGTCAGAATAATGAGACCTCCAAGATATTATGGCTCTGATTCCATGTTATAATATGTGGAAGGAGAGAAAGAAGAAGAAGAAGAGAGTTGGAGAGAAGGTCTTACCTCCATAGTGGACCGACTGTTCTATTTATAATATCATTATGCCTTAATCAAGGCTCTAAATATGTTAAGAGTACAAATCAGATTAAAGAAAGGAATAGAAAGAATATATCCTAGTCTATACACGGAATGAGGATGAGAGAAATTAGCTATACAACGGCTATACAATCTTGAGTAAATCCCACGTGTGGGAGGCTGTACATGGGCCTTGTTGGGCTGGGCCTATGGCCTGTTAGCATACAGCCCTGTTATCTTCTACAGCAACTAGTGTAACATTGTGTCCATCTGACATAGGTTTATGAGCGAACATATTCTCCATGTACACTGCCCATGTTTATGGTTGTATCTTGCCCTTGTACTTATGAATAACAATTTTGATACCCAAAATCCCTATACAGCTCTTCTTCTGAGTGGATTTCTTCTTATCCATGCGGTTGTACTCTAGGTTTGTAAGTTGTGTCCATTCAAGTTAACAGTTGTTGGATTTGTGGAAGACATGCAATATTATCCATAATTTGATTGATAGCATTTGGCTAATCAGACATGGCTGTTGAGAGCTTGACAAACAATTGGTTGTTTCATGTTCTCAACTCATCTACTTGTTGTGACATTAGAGATTTATTCACTTATTTGTTTTGGGGTCAACTTAGTTATCTCCACTTGTGGTTTCTTCATTGATTTTTTTTTTTTAATAATAGGAACCTAGTACTAAAAATTAAAATGGCTTAACTTTTTGCGTAGATTTCGTTCTTAAGAGTTTGCAAGCGAAGACAGTTTGCAAATCTGAGTTTGAATGGCTCTAAAACTTGCAAAACTATTTGAGTTGTCCATTCTGGTCAACTCTACCTGTTGGCTGTGTGCTGACTGCTGACAAAATGTTGGTACCTAGGCTTTCCTTATGAGTCAGGTTGTACTCGACCCAGATTGTCATGCCCTGAAACCCAGGGCCCTGTCAGATTCCAGATTGTGACTCATAAGCATCACACACCATGCATAAGTTAAATCAAAATCACATAAAGATTTAGGCATTTACCTACTTAAACCAACTTTCATTGAAGAATCAAATCTAAACAATAAAGGGAACATTGTCCAATAAAATCACTAAAGAATTCCATACATAGCCAAAGAATGTTTAAATTGCTGAATTTAAATCAAACTAAAATTTTTTAAGGTTAATCCCTTGAAACTAATCAATCTTGATCTACTCTCTCAGCCGCGCATGTTGAAGCCTATGGGCGGGTCGTCGCAATGCTCTTGATCACCTATGTCCTGGTTACCTGAAGTAGGGCAGACCACTTATCAGCACACACTGGTGAATAGATATTCTAATCTAATATGCATTAAATAAACAATGTAATTGAACAAGAATAGCAGTAGTAAACAGTGTAGTAATTCACATGTGGCATCCAATTCGAATTAGTGTATCTTATGGAATTATTATTTTCTTTTCCCATGGGTTTTCACTAGTTTGCATCATAGCCACAGGTCAACATAGTCTTGCTCAAGAAGGTGCAAGTCACAACATAGGATACCACGATACAACTTCTAACTCCTTGCACCCTATTAGGGCCATAGCATCATGGTTGTCCATTGGAGGGTTAAAGACATAACAACCAGCTAGGATCTATAAACATAAATCCGCCCTGAAGGATCCATAAACATAATCCGCCCTGAAGGTCCATAGCATAGATTGACCACGAGGGTCCATAGCATAACTCGTATGTAACATAGCATAGCGTAGCCAGTACTGGACTCATCTCCCATAGATCTCACGTAACATAATCAGATGGCCTGAGTATGGTTGACGTCTTCCCGTACCTTGCCAGTAGATAACTGGCTTCCTTTTAGACTTGGTTAGATTTTCCAACTTCTCAACATATGTTGACACATGTCCAATATCCATAATCCACAACTCCTCCAGTTATCCATACTTATAATAAATTGATATGTAACCGGTCCCCCATCACAAGATCAGATTTAGTTATTGCCCCACTTCAATTCATAATTGGCATCGCTTAGAGGTGATCACATCACCTTTTCATATCACATCCCATGAATACTCCACAAAATCAAGACTGTTAACTTGTCTAATAAATCACATGTGATATCAATTGGAAACAGGGTTTAAAAGCTCGGACTCGGACTCGGACTCGGCTCGGGCCGAGTCCGAGTCGACTTGGCCGACTCGGCCGAGTCGCATGGGACTCGGCCGAGTCGGCCGAGTCCCCATATTTAGTAAAAAAAAAAAAAAAAAAAAAGGAAAAATTTTGTTTCTCCTTTTTTCCATCCAATTCCAATCCATTCATAATTCCATATATAAAGTTTCACTCTCTTCATTGATCATTCTAATACGTTATTTAAGGATAGAAATATAGAATAATAATAACAAAATCGCAAGCCATTTTATAATTTAATTGCAATTAAAATTTAAAATTTAAAACTAAAAAGTAAAAAATACAATGTACATGTTTCCAACTTTCAATATCCACTCTCAAGTCTCAATTTAGTCAATTATCAAGTCAACTAGTAAGATTAATCATCAAAGATGTAACTAAGCTTCAAATTTCAATTATATTTATAGCATATAAAAATGTAAAACCATAGTATACCTTAGCTCTTTCTTGTTAAAATTTAAATGCTAATTCCATGTTGAATGCCTTGCGGGTTCTGGATCTTCATCTTCGTCGTTATTTTGACTTTGACGATAGTATTGAGCAACATCAAAATGAAAAAACCCTTGCCCCGCTCTTGGAGTTATAGGACCTTCTCCATAGTTTGATGATGGAGCCATAACTTGAAGTTGAGGATATTCATATGGCGGTTGCACTTGTGGGGGTGTTACTCCATACTGTTGTTGCCCATACCCATGCGAAGGACCACCGTATCCACCATACTGATGCGGCAGTCCATACTCAGACGAAGGATCATGAAATTGATCTCCATATTGTTGCTCATATCCGTATGAACTATCAGAACTTGTGATCCAAGGGCTTGATGCCATTTGATGCGGCTGAGGATATTCATCCGTTGGCTCACTTCCTTTTCCTTCACCTCTGCCCCCCTCACGTGACCCACCAGTAGGCTCAGTTGGACTATAATATACATTAATGTTGTCATGTACACCACCACGTCTATCATCACTACCTTCGTATGCCTCCTCGTTTTGGCCCTGTTCACCTCCTTCTCGTGAGCCACTCTTGCTAGAAGATGATGTTTTATGCTGTTCCACTTCTTCTTCATAAGTGGCCAACCTTTGGCCTTGTCTTGTCTTTGCATGAGTGCTCTTAGTCTTATCCTTTGACTTTCGCGTGTATTGGAAAGTTGGTTTTGATCTTTCTCTAGCCCCCTCGACATGTTCTGAAGTAGAACGTGTCAACTCTGGACCACGGTTATGACCACGTCCCGAGCCTTGCAATGACGAGGTTGCTACACCCTTACCCTTATCGCGCGCTGATCGCGCTGTAGAAGTAGCCGTAGTAGATCTGGAACTCGGCTGCTGCGGTGGGGAAATATGTGCTTCATTCGACTGAAATTCTTCAACATCAGCCATTGCTTCATCGAGGAATGTTGTATCATTTAATACTGGCTCCTCTCTTTCAGCCAACCATTCATCAAGAGGGTCATCTTCCTCGAATATATAATCCAAATTAATTGGTTCGTAGTCGCCGTTGTCTCTTCTCATCAGGTTCCTTGCCCGTAACCTCATGTTGTAATGGACAAAGACCAACTTCTCCAACTTAGCCATAGTAAGGCGATTACGGGTCTTAGTGTGTATCAAGCTGAATGTGCTCCAATTCCTTTCACATCCCGAAGATGAGGCTGTTTGGCTCAATATTCTTTTTGCAAAAGATCTTAAATGGGGAACCTCATCACCAAATGTAGCCCACCATTCAGCTGTGTTAAAAGACCAAAACAATAAAATCAAATGTTTGTTATAATTCATAAAAAACTATATTTCATCTAATTTAAGTACTGAAATTTGAGAATAATACCTGGATCCATCTGCTTACGACCCAATATGGCTGCGTCTGATCCAAAACTACCTAGAGCGCCCTTGTAGTTTTTCAACTATAAAAGTTAAGATTTAGAAGTTAGCACCTAGCAGTTAGCACTTTTTCAAATTTCAACTAATTTGTGAATAATAATGTCATGATCTATGACATCTTTACCTGGTTAAGAATTGTAACTTGATGTTGCGCGTTATTTGTCATAGCCTCTAACGTTTTTTTCAAGCCACGGAAAACTTCTTCATGGTTAGAAAAGTGTTTGCTATAGAAGCAGCTTGGGTTCAAGTAGTACGCTGCATGCCATGACGTCATTAAGTAATAAGTATTGATTATTAGATTCCAAAATAAAGTAATAAACAATAACTAGTTAGTATTCTATTTATAATAACCATAATAAATTAATAGTCAAAAATTACCTGCCGCATGTATGTCTTGATGCATCTGGTTGTCCCATCGATTATCAATGATTTTCCATATCTTCTTATAATAAGTCCCATACTTTCCTCTGGACCTTTGCTCTATAGCTAGCTTTGCTCTATCCATGGCATTATACACAAAGCCCATTGTGGGCTTCGTATCAGCATCCACTAGTTTCAAAACCAAGACAAGAGGCTCGAGTAAGTCAGTAATTCGTTCTGCCCTCTTCCAAAAATCCTCCCCAAGGACAATCTGTTGTACTTTGCGTGCCAAAGGTTGACGTGAAAATTTTGATTTCACATATGCTGTACTGGTCCACATCTGCATTATGTTAGCCTTGGCACGACAAAGACTCTCAAGGGCTACGAAGTGCGTAGCAAAGCGTGTGATACCGGGCCTCAAAATCTCACGACCTTCGTTCATTTCTCTTAGTAGATCTGTCATGAACTGATGGTTATAGATCAAAGATGTCACCATCTTTCCCTCATCAATAGTCTCACGGACATCATCTAATTTGCCAATGTCCTCCAGCATGAGATCAATACAATGTGCCGCGCACGGCACCCAAATAATACCCTTACCCTTTTCACGCAATTTCTTCGCTGCGGCCTTAAAGTTAGGCGCATTATCTGTCACAATTGCAACAACATATTTGTGCCAATTGTTAACCATGGCCAAGGTATCATCAATTAAACTGTACAAATATTCAGCATCCATTCTATGTCCGCTTGTATCTACAGACCTGATAAAAACTGTTCCCGTTACACAGTAAGCCATGAAATTAATAATGTGCCGCCTATTGTTGCTTGTCCACCCATCACACATAAGCGTGCACCCATACTCCTCCCAAGTTTTGAAGTGATCTTCCAAGTATCTCCAATAATCAGAAACTTCCATGTCAAGATACTTTCCGCCAATCTCATAAGCGGATGGAGGTTTAACTCCGGGCCCCACCTCAGCTATAGTATCAACCATGGAGCGATAGTATGGTGAATTAGCAACATTCGGTGGAATCCGATTATAATGGAAGAACTTTGAGATGGCTCTCCCCATTTTCGTGGCTCTAACTTTCATATCGCCCATGATAGAGCTACTAATCTTTGGTTGTTTTGTACTTTGAGACCGATGTAAGAATGGATCCATTGTCCCTCTCCTTGCTGTGTCCCGATAAGGGTCAGGAGGAGCTCTAGAAGAACCAGCCCCAGCCCGTGTCTCATCCATACGAGCCTGCTCAGAAGCAAATTGTTCACGGCTTGCTCTAAAAGCCCTCCTTAACTCCCTCGCCTCAACATCACCATCACCGTCAGAGTCATCCTCAGAATCAGAAGTGTCAATCCTCTGCATATTTACAACCCTCTCATCAAATTTTTTCTTCTTTTCTTTCTCATTCTTCTTTTCAAGCAACACGTCTCTCATTTCTTTCCTCACTTCAGTGGGGACATTTGCACATGGTCTAGCTTCCCCTTGTATACCTGCTAGGTGTTGTTTAAATCTGTGGATCCCACCACTGAGAATCTTATGACACCATTTGCATTTGACCTTATGACGGTCTCCTGCAACCATCTCCCCATGTTCCCATCCGGGGTCAACTTCTTTCTCTTTATTTTTTGGGGCCATTTGTGATATAATCTAACTATCTGAGTAATAGTAATCTGCACAATCATGAAAATAACAAAAAAAAATTCGGATTTCTCATTATTTCTTTTTAAAATTACATCATAATCATGAAAATCACATTCTTTTAACCAAAAAATAGTTGAAATTTCATCTACAAACAACCCACACATGTAATCATCTACTCTACATAATTTAAGAATGTAAAATGCAAAAAATCCATATTATTAATAATTATTTTTACAAGAAAAAGTAAGGAAAATATTATTATTGCACATATATGCATAGATCTAGTGTTAGAACCATAGATCCATGTTATACAAACCCAAAATAATAATTTCATACAAAGAACATAAGTAAATAACAAAAAAAAATTCGGATTTCTCATTATTTCTTTTTAAAATTACATCATAATCATGAAAATCACATTCTTTTAACCAAAAAATAGTTGAAATTTCATCTACAAACAACCCACACATGTAATCATCCACTCTACATAATTTAAGAATGTAAAATGCAAAAAATCCATATTATTAATAATTATTTTTACAAGAAAAAGTAAGGAAAATATTATTATTGCACATATATGCATAGATCTAGTGTTAGAACCATAGATCCATGTTATACAAACCCAAAATAATAATTTCATACAAAGAACATAAGTAAATAACAAAAAAAAATTCGGATTTCTTAATTTTTTTTAAAAAAAACGACCCAAAAATTAAAAAAAATGCATTTTTAGAAAAAATAATGATCCTCCAAACCATCTTCAAGCAATATCTTCATCTTAGCATCTTCTCTAAACCATATATGCATGTAGAATCAAGAAAACAAACCTCAAAGTTGAGAAATAAAAAAACCCTCTTTGATGTGAATAGTGGTTGGATTCTTTGGTAGGCTTGATCTTCAAAAATGGATGGATTTGATGATGTTTGATGCTTGAAACACAATTTGGAAGTGGTCTCCTTCACTCTCCACAAAGTAGAATGGCAAAAAAATGAGCATTTTAGGGTTAAAGCCCCCCCCTTCGTCAACAGGGGGACTCGGACCGGTCCCTGCCGAGTCCGAGTCGACTCGGACTCGGACGATTTTTTTTTCCTTGATTGGAAACCATCAACCAATGGAACATGTAACACCAAATCATAGCCTTTAGGAATTTCATCAAATGCATAAAGAGCATGAATAAAACCTTTATTTCATATGAGTTTCAGATTTAAAATCACCACGTAATTCACCAAGGGGATGCTTATAATACTAGATTTACTAGCCATAAGACTAACATGGAGCTCCAAACAAATAAGATGCATGACATGCCCGAGATACAAATGTTCAGATTCAACAACAAAACTGAATTTCAGTTATATACATAAAACCCTCAGATGTTACAACATAGAAAAACCCAACACTCAAAATCCCAAATCACATGGAAGACCCCCCCATGATTATCCGAAACCAAACCCCAAATAGGGGTTCGGCCAAAGCCAAAAATCCTTGGCATGGGGTTCGGCCATGCACAAAAACCCCAAAGTGGGGCTCGGCTCCCCCATGGAAACCTATTCCACGTCTGGCCAGGCCTTAACAACCCCCAATACACCATAGGCCAGAATGGCATTCACCATACAATTGTTCGATCAAAGAATTCCACTCTATCACTAAGGTTTCATCTCGCAATACACTGATTTCTTCGACAAAATCAAAGATTTAATCCTATAACTTATCATAGTAGATTTTCCTAGCATCCAAAACAAGAAAAGAGCAACACATACACGTAGAATTAGCAAACCTACTCACCTTTGATATGCAAGGGTTGCTCTAGCAATATGAGGAAGACTAAAAGTCATAAATCAACCTCCAATTGCTGGTTCCTCCTCCTCTAAGTTTGTCTAGGGTTTATGGATTCTTGATGAAATATAGTTAGAGAAGAGGAGGGCATGTCTTTATAGCTTGAGAGAGAGAGAGAGAGAGAGAGAGAGAGAGAGAGAGAGAGAGAGAGAGAGAGATTGCATCCCCCATGGTGGCATGTCTTCATAGCTTGAGATCGCCCACCTTTCCTATTGGAACTCTACAAGAGGAGAATCTTCTTTCTAATATCGTGCGACAGTCCTAAAAGGACATGTGCAAGCCCCCTGACCACCTCTTATTAGTAAAGACTTGGGTCCTAAGTCCTACTTCTCTTTGTTGAAAATCTGTTCTTATACTTACTCAAAGTCCCACCATAAATCCAACCATATTATACTTTAACCTGTAATCTAGTTTTAAGATCAAAGGGCCCTACTAATGCTTCATACCTCATTACCTCCTAAAAGCTTGGGGCCCACTAAGCTCAAATTATTTATTAAAAGAAGTCAAATTAATTGGATCATCATTTTCAACATTCATAAATAATAAAAAGATAAAAAGAAAACATCCTAGCATTCAAAGATTCAAAGCATAGGCTAAATTTTGATTAAGCACGCAAAAAAAAAAAAACCCAATTTAAATCAGGGATATTACACAGATCTAGCCCGAACGTTACCTGGCCCAAGCTCTTGTCCATTCATTGTTTCAAGATGCCCGATCTTCTCGGCACTGCTCCTTGATAACTTTATATTTGAATGGTTGTTGCCCTTTCTCCATTCAAATCTTCCCACCTTGTTTTAGGGCACCTTTTATTTACTACCCCTCTAAAAATTTTTAGTGCAAACATTTAGAACTACTACGCTATGTTGTGTGGTCAAATGCTCTCTAGAGCCTTATAGTCTTTATAAGCTAGTCGGTCGTGTTTTTGGAGTAGGAAAAAGTATATCTAGCTCCTATTAGTTCCACTATTTTTTTTTGAATTATTATAACTCTCTTGTAAATAAACGTTGATACATCATAGGAGGAATATATTGAAAACAGTAAAACAAACAACAGGAAAAAAAAAAAAAGAGGATATGGGAGTAAAAAAAAAACTATGTTGAAATAAGTAAACTCTATTTCCCGCTAGAAGAATTTGCTTGTCTCTTGATGTGACAGAAGGAAGCATGAAATGTGGTTGCTAGGTCCAAGAGTTCTGCTGCCAGATTGATGCAGGCCCTAGGGTTAGGGCTTGTGGGGAGGTGCTGAAGTGCATGTCCGGCGACACTATTATACGTCTCTGCAGAGACTTCGTACGAGAACGCACCTCAAGAATAAAATCAACACAATTTCTATTAATCAAAAGTCTGAAAATTTCTTTTCTACAATGCAATATAAATAGGAAAAGCAAACTTAGGTGCTAAGAAAACCTAATCAAACTAGGAAAGCAATAGAAACTACCCTAATTACAATCTCTCAACAAAATTTGTAACCTACTAACAATAGTTTAAAGATATAAAAAGAAATATTAAAACTATTTGTAGTGCTGACTTTCCACTACAGCCGAGCATTGTTTTAGTGCGTCACTTGTGGGGATTCGATGAATGCCCTTGCATAATCACGGAACCATTGCTTATATTTCATTATTTCATTATAACCTGACGCCACTGCAGTTTGTCACTTATAGCGAGGCATGCCCTAGCATGATCACTGAACAGTTTTTTCGAAATTCATGGTTAAGATTTGACAAAAAAGTTTATGCCAATTGTCAACCTGACACAACCATCCTTTTATCGGTGCTTGGAACTAGCAATAAACTGGCAGAGTTTATATTTACATTAGATATATTTATGTATGGAAATATTTCATTAAAAAATCTGTACAATAACTGTTTAGAAAGTTACTATGAAAAAAATGTTTAGAAAGTTCTGGAAAAATCTGAAGTATGCAACCATTACATATTTTTTGTAGAATGGCAACTAATATGGATTAATGCACCTCTTACTTTTACTAATATGCTACTCTTGTTGTAAATGTTATACAGCCTTCTTTATGGAGCAGAAGACCCTTCTATTGCTGGAATAGTATTGGACAGTGCTTTCTCTAACTTATTCAATTTAATGATGGAACTTGTGGATGTTTACAAAATTCGGCTTCCAAAATTCACAGTATGTTCTTCCCCTTGCTGATAAAGATAAGAGGACAGTGGTTACAGTTCCTTTATTTATTTATTTATTTTATGGGAATTGATTAATACTTAGAATTAATAGAATGGAAAATGCAACCCTAGAAAGCCCCTTCAAAAAGAAAGATTACTGACTAAAATAGTTTAGATCTTCAAGTTAGAAACATCTAGGAGTAGGAGGTCCAAGGTTCAAATTTAAACCCAGTAAACCTAGGAAATTTCCTTTGGGCTGCTGTATGGTCTGCATTATGTTCTCAGTAGAAAATAGCTGATAATTTTTCATTTGTTACCTTAAAATGATTTTGTCATTTGCCTGTGGCAGATCTGAATGTAAGTATGGAAGCAATTATAGAACTGAAAAACTCAATTCAAGATCCAAATCGCTTATCGGTAATTAAAGTCCTGCTGATGTTGTTGAAGAAGCAAGTGTGGCAGTGAGAGAGACAAGGAGCAGTAGGAATGGTAGTAGGCAAATGTTATTGATTAGAACAGACTGGGGAGTACATAAAGGGAACCATAAGATAGAGAGATGAGAAGAGAGGAATGGAATTGAATCGAAAGGGAAAGAAGGCATCATCTTCATCTTAGCCTTTTCCCTTTGATCTGGATCCGCCTAATATGATTGGTCGCCCTATTTAGTTCATCTAGGCAGAAAGCTTGGATGGCTGTGATTCTTGCAGCAGCATCAAGATACTGCTTTAGCACAGGAAAACACGACAGACGAATTGAACAACGCCTTGACGAATCCAGAAACTGGTCTCTATGATAGTCATCAGGGAATCTGGAAACCAGCAAATCCATGTGAACATTGACCGAAGAAAACTCGTAAAGAAATTTATGAAAGAGAAAAGAACAATGTATCCAAGGTCCATACATCCTAGCTGGCGGGTCCTTTTCATAAAAAAAAGCAACTGTTATTTTTATTCAACTCAACTACCTTTTTCTTTGGAAGCTAAGAGAAGTTGTATTAATCACAAGGAAAATGAAGGGGAGGGCCTCTTAGGCCTATGCATATTTAGATGGCATTCAATAAATTGTATGGGGAATTATTGTCAAGCCCTAAATTGCATAGCATATTTGGTTATTAATAGATTGCATTTTATATCATCGTAGATATTCTTGGATGCATATTAGCTATATTTTAGCGGGTCCCTAGCAATCATATATCTTTGATTGTAGGTTTTCTTGACTTTGGTTATGGGGTGTGGGGTTCAAGGAAAAATGAGAATATTTTGTTTGAGCAGCCTCTAATCTAGGGTGTAACAACTAGTATCAGAGCTTTAAAGGTCCCAGGGGAGATGGTGGTCTGAACATGATCGCATGATGTGAAAAAGACAAACACCGAGCTTAAACAACTTAAGGAAATGGGATGGAGATGATGGTATGTCGTGTGCACATCTTTGGTAAAGGTTCGGGTCCCATCTCCATTAGTTTATAAGGTCTCTCAACATTTAAATAGGGTCCCACAACTAATCTTTAGTAAACGAATAATTTAGTCTATGCAACTCCATGGGTCTTGCACAAGAAAAGGGTGGTCCCACAAACCTAATTCAAAATAACATGCATTTGATGCTTAGTAATATGTTAGGTCCCATAATTAAAAGACAATTATCTAACATGCAAAGAGTCCCACTAGATTCCTACTCGGATTTGATAAATATGGGTTGAGCCACTAGGGCCCTACTCAAAACCCCTTAAGCCATTACCTAATTAAAACACAAATCTAGCCTATCCAAATAGGAAAAATTATCGGTTAGGCCTCTGGGTCACAACCCAGGGGTGTTACCCTCTGAAAAAAACCTACTTTCATTAATTGTATAACTGGCTCCCTTGGACATGCTGAATTGGAACTAGATTATTAATAGCAATATCAACAATTCAATTTAATAATACTCTAGTGATGCAGCCTGGGAATCAAGATCGAATGGACCAAACCCGTAGAATGGATTTGGATGAATCCAGATGGATTCTAAGGACTCCAGCACACGATTAAGAAACCAAACACAAATCAAAGCCAAAACTGAAATATTCTATTCAATAATCAAGGGTACCGATCCCTAAAGGGATTCATAGTTTTATAGAAAAATAGCATTAGATGTCTCTTCCTACTCAGATTCTTCTTTCTAAAGGTTCCTAATCAATTGAAGAAATTTAATTTAATCAAACAGTCTAAAACAAATAGAAAACCAGCAAACTACTAGGAAGCCTAAATATGATAACTTCCCACAATCAGTCGGCTACTCCACATTAGGAGTTGTGGGTTGATCCAATGGGTTGGGTTAGTTTGACCCAATAGCTCGTGGGTCTGTCCCAGTGGGCTTGGGCCTGGCTTGTCCTGCATCAATTCTCCCTGCCTTGGAAAAACTTAACTCCGATGAGTGGATAGCTTGACAATGCTCATATAGGTCTGGATTTATGTGCTGAAAATTAGTAGTGGTGATCCATGAGGCATTCGATATGGGACGATCCTTCCATCTGACAAGAAATTTCTGAAATCATGGTACCTCAAACGAGTGGGGATCTTCACTCTGATACCAAACTGTACCCGAATTCGGAACTAACAGAAAAAAAAAGTGCAATTTGTTTTCTTTACCAAGAATGTCTACTCGAAGTGGTCAAATGTTCCGGGGGGAATTTACTGACCGACAACAGGATGCTATGATATCGTAATTATCTGAGTGGGTACATGCGTTGGAAAGTGGTCTAGTTGAGCAGGTGCTTGCATTAGAGGCCGGGTTTGCAACTTCGCAGTGATCGGCAATCAAAGCATCTCCTCGTGCATGTATTCCACAAATCGCATCTCGACAAGATGGAATGGGCCAACGTGAATATATTCATGATTTCATCTAGCGTCTTTTTTTTTTTTCTGAAAAGGACCCTAAGGATACTCCAGTGGCACCCATTATTGATGATATTAGTATATTACCTAGCGAGTCAAAGTTGAAGTGGCTGATTTTTCTGGACGCCTCAACCCGAAGGCTTTTATTGATTGGCTCAATTCTCTTAAAGACCATTTCAATTAATACCATATGGATGGTGTGGCCTTTGTCAAGGTCAAGCTTAAGGGTTTTGTAAGAGCTTGATGGCACGACATTGATCATAACAATCTTGTCACGGGACGCCCCACTGTCACTAGGTGGGATGGCATGCGCGAAAAGCTCGAAGGTACTTACCTGCTCTGTAGGCTCTTAACTATCCGGACATCCTTCAATAGGAGTTCTTTCTCTTCAGGCAGGGCACCTTATCATTAGATGAGTACACAGAGAAGTTCAATGATTATGTTATTCAGTGCAAAGTTCAAGAAGATAATTATGCACTAGTCAACCATTATTGAACTAGTTTGCGCCAAGAGAGTAGGTGTGAGGTCCTCATGCATGATTTTGAAACAGTGGATGAAATCTATAACAAGGCAAAAAGGGTTGAACTGGAATTATGGTCACCAAATATGAGATGCTTCAGCACCCAAACCAGGGAGCCAGTGACTCGTAGAATACCCGATTTCTAGAACAATCGTGCTCCACCACCATGTTATCATCCAGTCCCCGAATTCCAAAACAACTGTGCTCTTCCACTAGGTTATCGTCCACCACCCTGTCAACACCACAACCGGCCTAATCAACGTCCTTTTATACAAAACTAGAAGGGTGCAGTGCCACAGTGACATGATATGATGGGATGTGGACCCCTTAGACATGATTGATGGAATGATGGTTGTTGGCGATGTGGTCAACATGGTCACTATGCCAATTATTGCCCACAGGTTATTATTGTGAAGAAGATCCTTATTATGAAGATGAACATTATGATGAGCATAGTGAGATGGAACGACCCCCTAAGAATCCACCGGCAGAAGAACAACCAGGCACTTATCAAGAGGTACAATCAGAACCTCTTCCTGGAGCCACCGCCACTGAAAAAGGAGGTGGTCCTATATATCATATGCCAACTCCTCACCGCCAATGAAAAGGAAGAAAATGAGTGGCGGAGAACTTCAATATTCCGGACACGTGTGAGATGCGAAGGTAAGCTAAATTATTTAATTATTGATGGTGGAAGTGCTATAAATATTGTTGAATAGGAAGGGAGTGATAAATTAAAATTGCCCACTGAAAAGCACCCAAAACCTTACAAGGTTGCATGGGTAGATGATCATTCAATTACTATGACCGGCCGATGTTTGGTTCCTTTTAAAATTTGGATCTGTGAAGATGAAATGTGGTGTGATATAATTCCTATGAATATTGCTCACATACTTCTTGGACAACCATGGCTCTTCGATCGAGAGGTATATACTGATCAAAAGAGGCATATGCATTCTTTTGAGTGGAAAGGACAAATGGCAGGCCTTCTTCCATTGCCACCATTAACATCTTCTTCAGCATCTCCTACCCCATCCAATCACCATGCCCTCACTATGCGTAAATTTGAGGATTAAAATATTGAGCAAAATGTGATGTTTGCCTTAT
This sequence comes from Persea americana, assembly GCA_029852735.1. Lineage (NCBI taxonomy): Eukaryota > Viridiplantae > Streptophyta > Magnoliopsida > Laurales > Lauraceae > Persea > Persea americana. The sequence goes on from CM056811.1 coordinate 26,726,106, forward strand.
TCACTAAGGATTGTATTCCTAGTAAGGTTCAATCCCTTCATGAATTTTCTTGATTTGATTCCTGAGGAACTACCAAAAGAACTACCTCCAATGCAAGACATACGGTATGCTATAGACCTAGTTCGTGGAGCGCCTTTGCCAAATCTGCTTGCTTACTATATAACCCAAGTTAACAATTGCCAAGTTGATGATTTTTTGTAGCGAGGGTACATCTAAAGCCTTGGTCCTTGTATTGTTCCGGTCCTCCTTACACCAAAGAAGGATGTAAGCTGGTGCATGTGTGTGGACAGCTGCGCCATCAACAAAATCATGATAAAGTATTGTTTTCCCATTCCTCGGATAGATGATATGTCAGATATGATGCATGGATCCATTTTCTTTTCGAAAATTGATTTGTGCAGTGGCTACCACCAGATTCGCATCCGACCAGGTGATGAATGGAAAACAATTTTTAAAACAAAAGAGGATCTCTATGAGTGGCTAGTCATGCCATTTGGTCTTTCTAATGCTCTAAGCACTTTTATGCGTGTGATGACTTAACTACTGTGCCCTTTCTTGGCAAGTTTGTTGTTTATTTTGATGATATCTTGATATAAAGCAAATCGAAGATGGAACATCTCGATCACTTGAGGCATGTTTTCAGAACCTTGCGCCAAGATAAATTTTACATCAACCTCAAGAAGTGCTCTTCCATGACTAATTTTGTGCTTTTCTTGGGTTATGTTATTACTGTTTGAAGTGTAGAGGCGGATCCCGCCAAGGTGAAAGCTAATAAGCTATAATTGATTGGCCAACTCCGACGACTTTATCTGAATTTAGGAGTTTCCATGGACTTGCCACCTTTTACAGGTGTTTTATTAGAATTCTCAACAACATTATGGCTCCCATCACTGACTATATGAAACAAGGGCCATTCCAATGGACTAGTGCTGCCACCTGCGCATTTGAGTGGATCAAACGCAAGATGACAGAAGCGCCAATCTTGCGCCTTCCAAACTTTAACCGGGTTTTTTAAGTTACTTGTGATGCATCCAATGTTGGTATGGGAGGCATGCTTAGTCAAGAGGGTCACCCCATAGCCTTCTATGGTGAGAAGATCAATGAAGCCAAGAAGACATATTCTCCTTAGGATCTAGAACTCTCTGATGTGGTGCAAACTCTTCGTCATTTGGGACATTATCTAGTCGGAAAAGAGTTTGTTTTATTTTCTGATGATGACGCCCTCAAGTATTTACACTCTCAGTAGAAATCGAGTGTACACCATGCAAGATGGAGTGCCTATCTTCAAGAGCTCATTTTTGTCATCCGACACATGGCCGACAAAGAAAATAAAGTTGTAGATGCATTGAGCTGCTGTAAGCATTTGTTGACTTCCATGTTTGTCACTGTTCTTGGATTTGAAGAAATTCGGCAACCTTGTACCTTGAAGATAAAGATTTTGGCCGCATCTACATCGATCTCCTTAATGCCGAGTAAGCTCAACATCCGCACTTCAGTATTCATGATGGCTATTTGTTTCAAGGAACAAAACTCTGCATACCAGCTACCTCCATCCGTGAACATATTGTGCAGGAATTACATGCTGGTGGATGTAGTGGACACTTAGGCCGCGACATGACCGTTGGCCTTGTTATTGATAGGTACTTCTAGCCTAAAATGAAATCCTATGTTACTAAAGTTTGTAATTTATGCGGGGTCTGTCAACTTGCAAAGGGAAATTAAAAGAATGTAGGACTCTATCAGCCCTTTCCAATTCCACATGCTACTTGGGAAAATATCAATATGGACTTTGTTCTGGGTCTACCGAAGACAGTATGGGAAGTTGACTGTATATTTGTTGTGGATTGATTCTCCAAGTAGCATGTGGAATTGGATTGATTCTCCAAGTAGCATGTGGAATGGGAAGTTGATTGTATATTTGTCGTTATGGATTGATTCTCCAAGATGGCACACTTCATACCTTGCTCAAACTCTTCTGACGCATCCAAGATAGCCTCATTATTCTTCCAAGAAGTGGTACGTCTCCATTGACTTCCGAAGACAATTGTTTTGATAGAGATATTAAATTTCTGAGTTACTTTTGGAAGACACTCTGGATGGCAATTAGGACAAAGTTATAGTTTGCCAGTGATTATCATCCACAAATTGACGGCCAAACAAAAGTGGTGGTTGCCACTAGAGTATCCCCAGGGTCCTTTATAGAAAAAAGATGTTGGATGAAATCATGAACAGATTCACATTGTCACGTTCCATCTTGTCTAGGTAGATTTGTGGAATGCCTGAACTAGAAGATGCTTTGGTCTGTTTTACCACTTCGAGTAGACATTCTTGGTAAAGAAAAAAAAATTGCACTTTTTTTTTTTTTTTTTGTTTTTGTTTTTGTTAGTTCTGATTCGGGTTCAGTTTGGACCTGAACTTAGACCTAGAACTGGGATGGCTTTTCACGTGTGGGGTGTACACCTGATGGGCCTGTTTCCTTGTCTCGACTTACGTGTATAAGAGAAATAAAAAGAAGGAAAGAATCCGATCCTTATTGTTCTGAGTTGACGAAGGGGAGAGAAGAGAGGGTAGGCTTTGGTGATTTTTGAGTCCTTCAACGATGGAGTTGTGCGCTTGCAGGTGGTGTGGCTGGTCGACGACTTGCCGCTGGTTGCTGTGAAGACTCTGATGATTGCAGGGTTTCGGCGACTAGGGTGAAAGCAGGGCGGGGCTTCTTCAATGCACGGTACCATTGCACTCTCCTCTTTCTAGTTCTCTCGGTTTCTATTATCTCTTCTTTTTTTCACTCGGGTATGGGATGAGCGTCGATTGGGGTTTGGGGTTCTGCGGGGAGGGTTTGGGGTTGTTGGTTTGGTGGAGTAGGGCTTGGAGAGGGTTTTTGAAGATGGGTTTAGTGAAATGATTGGGGCTAGGGTTTAATGGAGGATGATGGGCTCGGCAGGGGTTTGGTTTGACGGTGGTTGGATTTCGGCAGAGATGGGTCGGGATGGTTTGATGGTGACGGTGGACGATGAGTAAGTTGGAGTAGGGTTTTGTTTTGACAGACAATAAGATATGAGAAGAAGAAGACTAATAGAACGTAAAGAAGATGACATGGTACCTCAAATGAGTGGGGATCTTCGCTCTAAATACCAAACTGATGCAGCCCGAAGAGTCCAAATTGAATGGACCAAACCCGTGGAAGGGGTTTGGCCAAATCCAGATGGATTCTAAGCACTCAAGAGCACATGAATAAGAAACCAAACACAAATCAAAGCCAAAACTAAAATCTTCTATTCAATAATCAAGGGTATCAATCCCTGAAGGGATTTACATATTTATAGAAAAATAACATTAGATGTCTCTTCCTACTAGGATTCTTCTTTCGAAAGGAAACCTAATTTAATCAAATAGTCTAAAACAAATAGGAAACTAGCAAACTACTAGGAAGCCTAAATATGATAACTTACCATAATTAGCCGGCTACTCCCCATTAGGATTTGTGGGCTGATCCAATGGACTGGGTCGGGTTGACCCAATAGCTCATGGGTCTGGCCCAGTGGACTTGGGCCTGGCTCGTCCTGCACCATCAAGCTATCAAGCCACATATTAAAGTAAATAATTAGTTAATTATAAATTATTATTCTTTTTAAATTCAAGAAATTTAAACAATTTAATAAAAACCCAAGGAAAATAAATACAACATAGATTATTCAAAATTTAAAGTCCCTAATTCCTTCCAGGGGGTTCTATGGTATTACAAGGATTCTAGAGCATTAGATGATAATTTGGACTCCAAATGAACTATAACATTGGTGGACAGAGATGAGCTGGTGCAGTAACTGCAACTATAGTTGATCAAATTCAGCTCAAAACTCTAAACCAGAATCTATAACCAAGACTCCAGGTGACAACACCATACTCGAGCAGATTAAGATATCTACTCACCTTTTCTAGACTAAGTTTGCCCGATTCACCAAGGGAAGAGCAAGTTCATTCACTAGGCTCTTAAAGTACCGCTGGACCTTCTCATTCTCCTTCTACTTCTCTAGATTAGCGCTTCTAAGATGTGGGAGTATGAGGGAAAGAGGATGGGAAAACAAGAAGTAAAGAGAAAGGGAGAGGTGGTCGGTGTGGTGAAGTCCTAACGATGGGTTTCTCTCTTTTAAACACATCGAGTACTACAAATTGACTTAAAATAGAAGTTGAAATCCTTCCAAGTTCAAGGCATGTGCGCACAATCTACTTTCTATTGGGCTTCATACGCTTGATTCTATTTATTTTTACCATGTGACACTCCCTAAATTATCAAAACCTGGTTCCAATCTCCCTAGTATATAATATAATAACTTCTAATGGTTAGAAACTAATGGGTCCTACCAATTTATAATTACTTATCTAATAAGAAAAAGTCCCACAAAGGTTCCTCTTAAATCTAAATAAAAATGGGTGAGGCCACAGGGCCCACGCCAGAGATGTTATCCATTGATAAATCCTCATTTTTGTCAGTTGCCCATTTGGGCCAACCCCAATTGAAAACCAAGGTATAAATATTAATTATCCAAACAATTGCTTATATAATCACAACATATATATATATATATATATAGGGCCAGCTCTCCTAAGCTCAAGCTCAGGATAAGGTAAGCTCAAGTGTGTGGTGGGGCCCACCTGGGGACCCACATGGGGATGGGGACCGAAGGGATTTCAAGGACTCCCTGGGATCCTCCTCTCTGCAAAAAGTTAGCCCCAACCGTGATTTCTATCATCTCCATATGGGCCCAAAAGTTTAATGGTCAACAGTCCATTTGGATCGATACATGGTATGCACTAGGCAACTTAGAAATAGGCTACTAGTATGCATACAATTAAAACTCGCAAACGCACAAGATCACTATGTAGTGTAGTGAATTGTAAGTACGAGGTCGATCCCACGAAGACTTGTGATAAAATAATGTCAAAAGCAACTAAAAATCAGAATATTAAAAGAAACAATTGAATGATGAGAGGTTGAATTAAACTACTAAAAACAGTAAATTAAACTATTAAAAGCTAAATGGAAAATAATCTAAAACACACAACTAATATTAGAATTAAAATACAGTAATAATGAATGAACTAGGGTTTCATCTACTCCCCTAACCAATCCTATGCATGTCTCTTATTACCCTTTAATAAAAAATCAGAATTATTAGTGACATCTATCAACCTAGACCATGGCATATGCATCTAGATTACTATTCCCCTAATTGATGAGTGGCATACTACATGAATTGTTCATTATGATACAAAAACTAAGCATGGCATATGTCCTAGTTAAAACACACATAATGCATAAACAATGGGAATGATAAATGCATGAGTCTAAGCATGGCATATACTTAGATTATTCATGGTTCTAAACCCTAGATGCTTCACATCAAGATCAATCAAAATTAGGTTAGCTACTCTTAAAATTAATTGAACATCACATAGTTGGCATGGCATATACACAACTCATCAATTAAAAACATGGTTTAGAATCTCAACTAATAAAACTGAAATCTGAATTAAAAGATACCAAAAGAAACTACATAGAACTAGGCTAGGGTTTCAACTACACCCTAGCCCTAAAAAAGTTAGCTACTCATGTTTGGAATTGAAAACAAAATAGAAAATAGAGCCATAAGAAAAACTCTGAATATTGAAGAAGAAGAAGAAGTCTGCTAGCAACTTGTTCCCCTTTTCCTCTCTCCAAAAGCTCTCCCAAAATGCTCCAAAGATGGCTCCAAGGATGGCTGTACGGCTGCTAGGGTTTATGAGATGGTTGTGGCTGGGTTGATGGCTGAATGGTGGCTGGATATATTTTGGACGTGCACTGTTCATATGCCTTTTGTAAGTCTTGCAACAGCCTTCCTTTAGTGAATAGTTTCCTTGTAGGTTTAGATCTCCAACTTGCTTTGCAATTAGGCTTCTTAACTAGAATGAAATAGGAGCCTTCTTTGTTAATAAACAAGACTTTCTAAATCTGATCCTACTTGTATCTTCTTGAAGATTCCTCACATGTGGCCCATAAATCTGAGAATTATTTAAAATAGATTAAATCTGAAGCTTTTATCATAAAAGTGGGCCCAAATGGTGCGTGCAACATTGATTGTGGGACCCCCTTCTTAGACTTCTAACTTGGCTTGAATTCTTCGTTTAAACTTTCCTTATTTTTCTCCTTTTTCTTCTCCATTCTCGAGCTCCACTTTAACTTGAATAGGACTTTCTAAGTTCTGGAATTCCACTTTTGCAATGGCTGTGGGCCCCCCTTGGGCGTGTAACCCTAGGTTGGGTTTCTTCTTTTTTCTTCTTTCTTCTCTTTTCTTCTTTGATTAGAATTTCTTTCTCCAATTCTTTCCTTCTTTGATTTGAATTGTAAGTTGTCCAAGGAATTAGAAAGTAATCTTGAAATCTGAAATAGCTTGGATGGGACCCACCTTGGTCCTACTTGATGATTCACGCCCATCACTCTTCATGAAATCTTCTCCTTTTGACTCCTTTTGACCTTTACATAAAAATTAACAAAACTATGTAAAATCAAATAAAATAACTATGACTAGCACAAGACAAATCAAATATTATGGCTCTAATTACAAACAATTAAGCACTTATCAATACATAGTAGACCCAACGGTCCAGTAAATTCGGATCTGACTGAAAGTTGGTGGACATGTGCAATTTAGGGGGGTCATGTGTTTGGTCCATCCAAAGGGACTAAAGGTGGGCCCCACAAGCACGAGCTTACGAAATTTTATCCTAAGCTCGAGCTTAGGAGAGCCTTGCTCATATATATATATATATTGTATATGTCCAAGATATTCTTAGGCCTTGTTTGGTATCTCTACTCTTATTCTGACAACGCGATCCAAAATAGAGACATCAGAAAAAGAGGCTGAAATAAATAAAAAAACCTGTTTGGTATTGCACGGCTGTATTTTAAATAGACCATTTGGTAGTCCCTCTATTTGCCTCTTATTAGAGGGGTAGTTTCTGTCATTTTGTAAAAAAAGAAACGTATGCACATTTGCTATTAGAGTTGTTTCTTTGAGTATCTATGAGATAAATTTACATCTAGGTTGAATATTAACTTTCTCCAATCGATTAGAATCATACTGAACTAATGTTGATATGTGAATATGTGATACTCATCAAATTCCATTAACCCATAAAAGTAGTTAATTAAGGAAAATACAACATTTAGTGTTTGACAAGATGTTTACAAGATTAGCCTTTTTCAAAGAATTTTGTACATTTGGCCCCCAAAAAAATTAAGTACACCATGAAAAAGTTTGACAAGAATCCAGTAATGACCATGAAAAACTAATTTGAAAAAGAAGACAAAAGCCCATTGTAAATCAGTACCAGATGCAAAGAGGAAGTGGAGATAGGTAAACCCCATATATTCATGATATTTTTTAGAAATCTTTTATCCATTCTTAGGGAACCCATATATTCATATTTATAGATTTCCTTTATGTAAAATAGACTTGTTATGTTGGGAAGAAACAGACAACCAAAAGCAGAAAACAAACCATAATCACACAAGAAAAGGATGTAGTTCACTTGCTGGAGGCCTTTACATCAATATTGCAAATCTCTTGCACCTAATTTAGTTGTTCCGGTGCCTTTTCACCCACCACAAGCAGATTGCAATTTTGATTGCCTAACTTCGGTTCAAAATAAAGTGTATATATTGATAAAGAGTATATAGGGTCATTCATGTCATTCTGATTAATTCAATACATTCATGCATAGCATTTGGGTTTGCCTGGACAATTCACGTAAATTAGAAGAAGGGAAGAAAGAAAACAAGCCCACATCATGGAACAGATTTCTGAATCTTCATCTGTGATAGATCAACAACCATGAATACAAATTGTGCACATCATCAACTTTGAACACTTGCACAACTTTGAACAATTGGATTTTCTTAAGGCCCAAATGCATCCAAACACTAAGTGACTACATCAGCAACTGCGAATGCATATGTTCATTTCCCTCTTTTTTCCCCTTTCACTGCAACTAGTTTCCAGTCTCCTTCCCTTTCTAATTTTTCAATTTGAAAAAAAAAAAAAAAAAAAAAAAAGAAAACCACCACCATAGATTTTGGGCATTTCAGATGAAATACTGAAGTTTGGGCCGAGATTTTGGATTTCTTCTGAAATTCCCTGAAATCTGGAACAAAAACTTTTGAGCACCATTTATTTTCGGTAGAATGGCCGAAACGAAATTTTTTGGCCGTTCCAGCCCAAACAAAACAGAAATGACAACTCTGATCTTAGGTGCAATTTGTGCTGTATGATGATGATATATTAGATTATTCTTTGTGCACAACTAATGGTTCTGACTTTAGGAAGTTGAGACAGTGTTCTACTAATGTGCTGGTAGTTTGGTTGATGATGGCAGCTATGGAACTGTGATTTTGTTTTGCTCTCAGGTTAAAATGGCTGTTCAGTACATGAGGCGTGTTATTCAGAAGAAGGCCAAATTTGACATTATGGATCTTAATTGTGCACAGGTTTGTCACTTGCATACATTATTGAGATTGCAGTTTTGTCTTTCTTGCGAGAGCAACATGTATGATACATACTTTTCCTTTTTCCAGTTCTCAGGGTTCATTTTATTCTAAAAAAGATGTGGTTCTTAATTTTTTTAGATCATAAATTAAAAAATTGGAAGACTGTATCTCCCCGAAACCTGGATCTCTTCAGATTCCGGAATCCTTACTATAATTATTTCAAGATCACAATATAAATCAAATTCTGCAAAGAATCGAGCAATTCCTTTAATTTATTTCAATATCATTTCAAGTCGAATAATAAAGGAAAATAAAATGAATAACCAATAAGTCCTGAGCATAAAGAAAACCAAAGTTCAGTTTTTATTGAAGGAAAGAAGTTCATTTCTAAATTCTAGTTCTTCTGGCTAAAATTGTAGACGCTCTCCCATCAGCCACACAGATTGAAATCCAAGGGCTGATCTTCCTCATCACCATTCTCCCCCATGTGACCCATACCTGAAGTGGGGCAAACCACTAGTCAATAAACTGGTGAGCAATATTTCTAAATCTATAAATCAAATTAGTAAACATAATTCAATAATTGTAATGACAAGGAGAAACTCATGAGATTAGACAAGGTGTCTTATGGAATTTCTTATAATCTTATGGTTTTTCTAATATGAAATTTCATAACTGCATCCTATCACTGGTCAAGTTCAATATTCCCAATCAAGGGTCCTTATAATTCAATAAGACTCTCTCGTAAGAGAGGTTCAGTGATTCAGTCTCTTACAGGAAGTCAGTCCTTTCCATAAGTCAATCAGGCTCTCCCATAAGAGAATGGTTCAGTATTCATTAATTGATTTAGTCCCTGTCCAACCTTATCCCTCCGTGCCCGCAAGGGGTTCACTATTCAATATCAATATTCAGAGTAATTGTCACCACTGATGATCCAAATATGGTATCATTACCCAGTACAGTGCTTGCTGTAAAATGTTCTAAGTTCACTATTCTTCATAGCACAAGGAAGTAATTCATTTGTTCTTTCATGTCTATTATGGATTCATTAAAACTAACGTGGAGTTATATAAACCAATCATCTTGATATGGGGCTGGTCCCACATAAACTGGGTTTCACTACGCCCCACTCCAATTTGAAATTGGTACCCGCCTATGTGGCACTACCCTTGTATCATTAAGTTCTAAATCCTCATTACAAGCCCAGTCTCTTATATAAGGAGTTTCTGTCAATGAAAGATAGGTCCCATGATTCCTAAGTATTTTATTTCATAACAAGTGTACAATGGATTAGGTTCTGAAAATATACAACCATAAGGTGCATCTCTAAGTAATACAATTAATCAGGTTCTACCTTATAATTCTAGAACAGAATCTGGATTGGTATTCAATCAGTGTGAATTCTGTGATAATTTAAGGTTTAAATGGAGATTTCTATACACAATAACCATAAAATGGGGGTGTGGGAAAATAATGGGTTTACCCAGGGTTCATTTTGTCGAGTCAGAACTTTTCACAAGAGAAGAAACCAACAGCGCAGGGCACTAGTGTTCACTGTTTTAGAAAATGGTTCTCATGCCCTTGTAGTTTTGGGACAATGGATGGTGGGCCCCTAACGGGCCGAACCACCTGAGACCAGGGCCAACCTGTTTGCCCATCAGGGCCCAGCCAGATGGCTGGTCCTGATCTATGATCAGGTGGGCCAGTGGGTCCCACAAGGCTGATCGATCAAGAAGTATTTTTAACAGTAGGATTCTGCAATTTTCCATTTTTCTCTTCTGATTGATCCTTACTCTGGATCATATTCCACAAGGCGTGTTTCCTCACTTTCATCTACTGAACATCAAACCAGAACTCTGTTTAAAAGAGAGAAAAATGGGGATTTGTTCAATGTGGAGCACAGTCGGAAAAAAACAGAAAACAGAGGCTCACGCCTCTGTTGTTTTGGTCTTCGGATGACTGGCCCTAATCATTGATCAGGTGGCACAGGGGTCCCACAATCCCAGGCTACCGAACACCAAAAATCCATCAAAATCCCGACTCAGGGATTTCAAGCGTCTGGATGGTGGACCAAATGGGGTCCATTCCAAGTGGGTCCAGCACTACCGTGGTCGCCCAGGGGTCCACTTCCGGATCCCTGGACCAGATCAATGATCAAGTGGGCCATGTGGTCCCCACAAGTCCTGTCGACTGTTGGGTATGGATGACGCTGGAAAACTGGAAATCCTTGTTTTCCATTCGTTTCCTCCCCTGTGCTTTGGTTCTGGCATGGACTTCCCAACATAAAGAATTAAACTTCATTAGGAAAGAAATCCATTCAAGATTTGGTCCCAAAACTTGGGATCTCCAGCCTTATCTTGCAATTCAGATTGTCCTTAAACCTCACCCTCACATACAAACTTTCATGACAGAAACTATGGGCCTCACATGGTCTGTCCCACAGGGGAGACAGACCCACCATGGGTTCCCCACCAGATCTATGGATCTGATCCTTGATCGGTTGGGCATGTGGGCCCACTGTCCAAGTGGTTCAAAACTCTTTCTTGACAAGGAGATTCTGGTTATCTCCCCCTTGATTTGGATTTCTTCCTTAATTCAAGATCTAAACAGCACAAATTGGACCATTAATTTAGACAGCAGTTTCCCAATTTACAAGGTATGAAGTTGGGTTTCCACCTCAAAATACAAGGTTCACATATGTTAACAGAACACGTATATGCCGGCCCTGGAGTTCTTTACTGCCTCAAAGCCAAACTCCACTGGATCATCATACAATGTAGAGAAATGATTCTGGTTATCTCCCCCTTGATTTGGATTTCTTCCTTAATTCAAGATCTAAACAGCACAAATTGGACCATTAATTTAGACAGCAGTTTCCCAATTTACAAGGTATGAAGTTGGGTTTCCACCTCAAAATACAAGGTTCACATATGTTAACAGAACACGTATATGCCGGCCCTGGAGTTCTTTACTGCCTCAAAGCCAAACTCCACTGGATCATCATACAATGTAGAGAAATGAAATTCTCAAGACTTGTCAGCGTTCAGATTTCCATCTCCTAGGGCCTATTTGGGTATATACATGGTTAACAACGAAACCCCATATCTCCATTTATTTAGAAATACCACTCACCGTCTTGTGTAGCTGATCGTGGCCCGTCCAATGTGAGATCTTGAATAGTGCATCAACTAAGTTTTCCGGAGTTGGTCTTCTCGTCTTCCCTACGAATCCTGCCGGTCTCCGCTGATCCCAAGGGAAAATTCCTCGTCCGCACTCTTTCTCCTCCTCTCCTCTTTAACCCAAATGAGAGAATCGGTGATCAAAACAGAGGAGTTAATAAAGAAATGGGTATACAATAGAATCTGGGGGTAACCCCAAATTTCTATCCGTTGGGATTTGGGAACTCCCCTTGGCATATGAACGAAATAATTACCAACCCCACCCCCCCAACCCACCCCCCAAGGGGGCATCGTTTGTAACAACTCGGCCTCCATTTGAATTTCAGATAACAAGACCTTAAATGGGTTTTAAGCAGGTCAAATAAAATAAAACTAAAACAAACGCAACCGCCCAACTCATTACCCTATGTGTTGGACGAACTGGCCCTAACTTGGCCCGGGGTATTACAGAGACAAGAAAATATATTTTAATTTATAGTATTAATGACTATTTGGTTGATTTGTTTGTAACATATATTTTATTCATAAATGAAAGTATAACTCAATCGTAAGTATAAACTTTTTGTTTCCCTGAGAAAACGTCATTGTTTTAAACCATTTGAAGCTCATCTCAAGGCGAATTACTATGAGCAACAAAAATCTTTTCTACGTTTTCCATGTGTGCAAATCGTCACAAGATATTTTAACGCGATAAATTTCCAGTGGTATTATTATAAATAAGCAAACATTAAAAATTAAAATGAAAATTTTATTTAAACGATAACTATTGAATCGCAATACAATCACATTATGTGTCAATCAAAATGGACCCTCAAAGAGTTTGCTGCTCAAGGAAGTTTTCTTTTATTAGCTTTTATTTTTGATGGTTAAATATGAACTTGTATTACAAACCTTACAGCAAAACTTTCCTTAAAACGAAACTGTTGCTTTGTTGCTTCATCCTTTTTCGTCTTCTACTTTATGCAAATCGTCATAAGATATTCTTTTGTGACAAAAAAATAAAATAAAATATGTGCTGTTGTAAATAGCCAAACACCAATTTATATTTCTAATGATAACTGTTGAATCACAACAATCCCGGTATGTGTAGACCCAAATGGAGCCTTAATGAATTTGTTACTCAACGACGTTTTTGTTTCTTCTTTTTTTCCTTTTATTTTGAAAAGTTAATGATGCAGGCCCTAGCGTTATGGCTTGTGTGGAGAGTGCCGAAGCACAATACGATGCCGAAGCATGTGTTTGCAGACACTTCAACAAGTCACGATAACGAGGACGCACCTCAATTGGAAAACCCAATTCAATTAATCAACTTTGTCTGAGAATTTCTTCTCTACAATGCCATATAAATAAGAAACATAACTTAGGGCCTAAGAAACCTAATTAAACTAGGAAACTAAGCAAAATAGAATCCTATCCTAATTACAATTCTAAAATTAGAAACTTATGAAATATCGTTAGTGATTAAAAACTCTAAATCTACTTGGGGCCTACACTTGTGGCCTAAGGTCTATCTACATCATTCTCCCTGGCTTGGAAAGAACTCGACCTCGAGTTCGGTAAATGTCCACCTAGGTCGAAAATCAATCGGACAGACTTTTGATTTGTTGGTTGACTGTCAATTGTTATGTATATCTTGGAATCTTTAGCTGATCTCTCTCTCTCTCTCTCTCTCTCTCTCTCTCTCTACAACTTGAGGCCGACTTGGCGCAACGCTTCTTTTGATGCAGAAATTTGTGTTGATGTGCAATCGAACCATTGGATGTTTTACTTGTAGAACATGCACCATCCAACCACAATCTCTTACTATCCGTTGTTCATCTACAAAGATGAAGTCAATGTAGGAGATTTCAACAATTGGTGCCTTTTCCCTTGTTGCCTGTATATTTTGCTCACCATCACCCATAGGAAGAAATTCGAGGCCAACTTTAGTTGTGGAATCTTTTGTGTCTTGCTCCAGCTTCATAGTCTGCAACTCCTCCGCCACTAGTTCCTCAACATGGTGGTCTACTGTTCTTTGAGGTAATTTTCCTTCTTGAGGCGTAACTTTCCCTAGATGAGATCATTTAAGCATGTGCTCCACACGAATTGCTTCCCGATATGCTTCATGAATGGTTTTATAGTCATTCATTCTCTTCACTATATCCGGTCTCAAGGCTCTCAGAAAACTAATTAAATCATGCTCCTCATCATCCTTTAATCCACATGCATCTTGGAGCCTTGAAAATTGGTTAGATTATTCAAGAACAGACAACTCATCTTGTTTCAAATGAAGCAAATGCCGAAAATAGTCTTCATTCTCAGCATACCATATTCCATATTTAATTGCATATTTGGGTCTTTGAAGTGCATGGTAGAATTTATTGACATTCAATTTCATATTTATTTTGATGTAAGAACCGACTGACCTTTTCTGGATATCTACTCCACGAACATGATGGTGAAAACAGATCTAAAACCTAGCTTCTTTTGGCTCCAATATTGCGAAAAAAAATCCTGGCCTTTGATCTCAGTCAAATCTCCTCTGACTGAATTTGCCGGTCTGGCAGATGACATCGGGTGGTGTGAACCGATAGACTTTGCTGTAGTGGGCTTCTTCCAAACATGTTGGGTCCACAACATCTAAGTTCGACCTGAACTAGAACTCTATCCGAACTTGAAGTCGAGCCGATCTTAGGCCACGAATCCAGACGAGGCCTACTTCATCTTGGTGTTTGTATCGACACATGAGGAAAGGGCTTAACCCCCCTTTTGTTCTCTCTGCTCTCTGAAGATGACGAGAAGAGAGAACTCTTCTCTAGGCGACGATGATGCCAATAAATATGTAGGCGGCTACGGTTGCTTGCTGCAGTCAGCAAAGTAGGGCGATGGTGGCTGGAGTTGGCAATGGGGACTCATAGATGGTGTTGCGGTTAGGCTACCGAGTACGCTTTTCTCTCACTGATGCTCCTTTTCTCTCTTCTTCTTGTACTTTGATCTTCTTTCTCTCTCACTGATGGTGCATTGGAGAGGTGGTGGCTAAGATTTGGAGGTCCAGGAGATGGGTTCGGAGGTTTGGGGTTTTCAATTGGGTGAAGGCTATAGGGTTTCGGGGGTTTTGGGCGACGTGGGGAAAAGAGTTGGGGACTTGGGTGTGTGGGTTTGGTTTGGTAGGGATTTCAAACGAAAGGGAGGGGTTTTGATGCTTGGGGATGGGGATATTGATTGGTGTATGTGTTGGAGCAGGGGGCTAATTGGGAGATGGTTAAGGTTTCTGGTTCGTGTGGATAATTTTTATTTATTTATTTATTTTATTTTGGGGCTTTTGAAGGTTCGGTGGAGGTGCTGGGCACCGGTGGGTGGGGCAGGGAAGGTTTAAGGCGGGCAAGAGGATTGGGGTGGATTAGGCTCGGATTGGGTGGATTCCACTGGGTTTGGATTTGGAGATTTGACGAGGGGAATGGAATTGAGACAGTCAGTGATTGGATTCGGACTGGTTGGATGGATGGACGATGGAATGAGAATAACCTCGATATATTCAGGTGACTAGCAGAATGAGAATTGGATCCAAACAAAGTCATTTTCCGCATGGGAAACGTGAGCCCGCTCTAATACCAACTGATGCAGGCCATAGGGTTAGGACTTGCGTGGAGAGGCCTGTAACGCCCCAATTCTGAATACCGAAGTTACCGCCAAGGTACTCGAATTTGGTGCGCTACTTCCCGGAAAATCTGAGAACTTCCAAGATCATAGTCCATAGTGAGGTCAAATTTTTAATACTTTTTTAACAATAAGATGATCAACAGTTAAATTGCGGAAGCATACAAAAAGGTAGCGGAAGCAATATGTATAATATAAAATGGATCAAGTAAAGCAGGGCTGAAGTTTAACAAAATCTCAAAGTGTGAATAACAAGTTTATACATAACAGTCTATTTCCGGCCCACTACATATCCACTCAAAAACCCAAAAAAACTGCACTCAACCACCCTGTGCGGGCACTCCGTCCTCTGGTTCAACCACCTGGTCAACCGGTCCCCACTCGAAATCACCGGCTATAGGTGCCTTGATGTATGCATCACCCGCGGGGTCATAGTTAAGACCTAAGTACCAAAGATGGGTCAGATTCAAGAATCTGACAAGGCACCATATACAGATAACACAGGATGTATGCATTAAAGAGAATAGAGACGATCATTTAATTATAAGAATAACAATGAAACATAAGCTAAGCAATTGAGCAGTAAATAACAGTTTAGAATAAGAAATATAAGTAATCCAATATAACAGATAACAATATGGCACATTCATACAAGCTGGATACCGCGGGATATTATGCCGCAGCCCTCCCATACTGTAAACAGTCGCGGCGGGAAAAAGTAAGGTAACCATGCAAGGGATAACAAGCCCTGATGACAAAAATATATAAATAACACCGATCACACCCCTTTATCGCACTGATTACACCCCTTTATCACATTAGACCAAACCCAGTATCGCACCGTCCGTCTAGCCATAGCTCATCATGATAGCTCTAGTCATAACCAAACATAGCTCCTACCAGTGATGATCAGTCAACATGCGGAGAACTGAGTGAATGTTTAGTGCCGACCCAGGGAAGCAAATACAGGTCTGTGTCTGTCTAGGCTTGCCTTGCGCGAGCAAGGTCCTAACCAAGTCTCTAAGAGGTCCAAGTACAATACTATGGAACACAATCCAAATCCAAGTCCAATCATCATTGGATCCATACCGAGGCCCATCAAACCATGGCCTAAAAGAATATAAGTACAATATCCGTGTTCAATCCACAAGTATCAAATCCATACTCATTCACAATGAGTCATCAATTCATCATAACTGACCTCTCCATTCTCAGGTACCACACACCTAACTTAAGCCGTATGAGGGCCCGCCTAGCCACAGACATGGGTCATTTATCACCTATTACATCACCGGGTCACCACTACGTAATCCTAGGTTCAAGTCCTCCAATTCCCATTTAATTAACATGTTTATAACAAATATAAGGATATGAGAGAAGTACAATGTATAATAATCTCCAAGCAATAGAATCAAATGGAATAAGGCAAGGGTCCAACCTAGGTAATGGTCCACAGTCAGGTTCAGGGTCACATCAGTCAATTTGATCCCTAACTGTAGTCTCAGATGCCAAAAGATGTGATATTTGGTGCTCTTGAAGTTACAGGCAACCTTGACTACGTTTAAGGGTCGAATCACTGACAATTGCAATCCCTAAAACCTACTTGGTGGTCCCCACGAGTCAAGGTTGAGCCACACCATTGACTCGTGCTTAGCACATCAATAGAGTTCTATTTGGATGGTCAATGGTCCCCACAATCAATCACAATCTCAGAAACTAAAATATGGAAAAAGGTCACTGTACACAGTATGCCCGATAGACCCCTTGACCTGGGCGGTTGACTCCACACACTGGGACCAGTGAACAGTCACCTAGCATGCATCTGCTTGATTCCAGAATCTTCAATGTGTCCGGTCGACCTCCTGGCCTGGGCGGTCGATCACACGCATTGGAATTCTAGAATAAGGGAAATTTCTAGTTTTCAGCATTTCCCAGGAATTCCTTTGTCCCCGGTCGACCGCGCACACTGACTCCTAGGTCTGAAGTGAAAATCCATGTCTCAGCTAACAC
Organism: Persea americana; assembly: GCA_029852735.1. Taxonomy (NCBI): domain Eukaryota; kingdom Viridiplantae; phylum Streptophyta; class Magnoliopsida; order Laurales; family Lauraceae; genus Persea; species Persea americana. The sequence continues at coordinate 26,743,452 of CM056811.1, forward strand.
CTGAGTTTTCCTGTGTATCTGGTCGACCCGAAATAGGGCCCGGTTGACCGGGTACACTGAACTGAGTTTTTCTCATAAATTAACCGAGACTTGGTTTTCCTTTCATTTCAGTGTCTCTGGTGAACCCCACTGCAGGCAAGTTGACAGGGTACACGCGCCTGCAACAAAAAACCTAGTTTTCTAGATTTTTCCTCTCTAATCCAATTTCCAATCAAACATCCTCCAATCCACACCATTCATCACATAGACATATAAAATCATGAAAACACTTCAACACACATCCCACCATTCATCCTTGGGCCATTGATCTTCCAAATGAGGTAAACCTATCCATCAATGGCCATAAACCATAATAACCAGGCTCAAATGGTAGGTCTAAACATACATACAACAATTGAATTGAAATTTGCAGAATCAAGAGAGAGAAAACATGCATTCTGAGCTATCTAGCATATGGTACTTGCCTTAGATCAATAGAATGGAAATTAGAGTATAAGAGAAGATCCAAGTAGCTAATATTGGGTTGATGTTGCAATTGGGGATGATCCTCTATCCTTCTTGTTGCTGGGATTGGGAATTAGGGTTTCTTAGGGAGAGAGAGAAGATGAGAGATGAGAGTGTAATGAGAGTGAATTAGGGCTAGGTGTACATTTCATTTTCAATAGTAGTGTATATATAGGTTAGGGTTGGTGGTTGATTACTAAGGAGCCCTTAGGGTTTAAATAGAGAAAAGGATAGGGGTATGGGCAAATTGGTCCTTTTTAGGAATTCTAGAAGCTTCCTAACTACAACACCCCTTCTACTAAAACTAAATTACTAGCTAAGGCCTAATCTAACTAAAACCTTAAATCAATTTATATTAACCACCCTAAATCTATAAAGGAATATACAAGAGCCTAATCCTAAGACTTAGGAAAATATTAAACTAGTTTACTAAACCCTATTAAATAGCATATTAAGATAACTAATATTATATTTATAATTATTCAAATCAAATTGAGGGCCCACAAGGGTTGGGGCCTCACAGTGCCCAAGCACAATGCGGTGCATAAGCACGTGTTTGCATACACTTCAATAAATAAGAAACATAACTTAGGGCTTAAGAAATCTAATTAAACTAGAAAACTAAGCAAACTAGAATCCTATCCTAATTACAATTCTAAAATTAGAAACTAATGACATCATTAGTGAATAAAAATCCTAAATCTACTTGGGCCTTACACATGTGGCCTGAGGTCTATTTGTATTAGTTAAATGTGAACTTGTATTACAAATATTACAATACAACTTTCCTTAAATGTGACTTTCGCTTTGCTACGTCATCCTTCTTTTACTACTTTATGTCCATGTAACAAGGGTATTCACGAAAGCATTGATGATTTCTTTGACTTTGGTTTTGATTGTTGGTTGGTTGCTGCAGTAGAGCAGGGATTTGTCAAACAAAAGAAAAATAAAGTAAAATAAAAGTTATAAGAATGCTTTAACAACCAGACTGGTCTTTTCTTTATTTTACTGTATATTTTCTGTAATTATTTATTATTAAAAACTGTACCTGTGTGAGGCTTACGCTTCACGCTTTGGGGAGTTAAAATGGCTGAGGCCCAGCCTTAAAAACATTGGTCTACGAATAATTGCTTTATCTGATGATGAAAAATGTATATGTTTCAGCACTATATTATGAATGTATATGTAATGTTCTACTGTCTGTCTCTCATCTCTGGAAGGTGTTTCACACAAGCAGTCATCTTCATTTCTTTAATAAATACTCTCACACATGTTTTACATTATTTGTACATACTACAAGCTGAATATTGAAGTATATACGATCCATTTGGTGTTTATCCTGCAGGTAGCACCCAAGACTTTTATTCCTGCTTTATTTGGACATGCTACAGAGGATATTTTCATTCAGCCACATCATTCTGACAGCATCTTCAATTTATATGCGGTATTAACTTATCTAGATATTTTCTGCATCATTTGATATTACTAAATTACATTGGCAGGTGGAAGAATATATAAGCCCACCTGCCAATGTAAATAGTGGCCTATATTGGCCTATGCTCGTAGCTTTAAGATACTTGTTGGTGTATATCCTTTATAAAAATAAAAAATTCTTACTTGCCTTCTTATTTTGAACATTATGCAGGGGGATAAGAATATTATTAAATTTGAGGGAGACCACAACTCCCCTCGACCTCAGTTCTATTATGACTCTGTGTGCATTTTCTTCTTTAACGTCCTTCGTCCTCCTCAAACTTCATCAGCACGTTCAAGTACAGTCGGGACGTATTATGATTTGGGAGACTTGAAAGTTGGTGCTGGTATGGATGAGGTGATTTCTTCAAATCATTATAAGATGTCAAGGGTTGCTTGTATAGATGGAACAGGAAAAAAAAAATTGATTTTCTTGATGTGTTATCCAGTGTAGCCAATGTGGAAGCAGAAAAGGGATGCACATACACTTGCGTGGCAGGCACTAAATCCATGATCACATGTATTTCTGTTTTCATAGGGGAAAGTTAGGAAAGGGGATTCTGCTGACTGTGGAATCTGATGTTTTCAGCCATGGTTTCCGTGGTTTGCATATGTGCCCCAATGGGCCTTACAGATCTCTGATCAGATGTGCCCATATGAGCCTTAGAGATCTCTGATTGAATAAGAAAATGCCAATAGCAGTAGTAAGTGTTTTATTTATAATTTGTTTGAAATGAATGAGCAGAATGGTGGGGAAAATACTGTTAGAAAAGTAACGTAATTACTTGCGGCTTGGGGCATTCAGTTCCAAGTCATACGATTTTGTTTTTTTTTTTAATTTACCTACACTAATTTATAATTACTTGAAATAATCTGTTACATTCATTCCGTATCTTATTGTACTCTTTCTAGTCATTATGAGGTCTTAATGAAGATTGTTTTTTGTAACTATTAAGTGCAAAGATTTTAAGGAATTGTCCTTGATTTTTTAAAAAATTCTTTTCAGGGCTTGTTATATGAGATTATTGCTGGTCTTCGTACTGTGGGTACTGACACTGCAAGCACATCATCAGCTCCTCATCGTCCTCTAAATGGTAAAAGTCTGCAGTCTGTAAATTGGTATAAGCTTTGTCTTTGTAGCTAAATTTGGCTCGACCTCTTTGTTCACCACTAACCAATAGCTCAACAACAGATTTAACTACAAAATCAGTTAGCCAGTTGCTCACTGAAACTGGAGCTTTTACAGATGTTGTAAGTTCTCTCACTGAGGTTTTCCATCTTTTCCTATGTACAATATTCATCGATACCATTTTGCCTCCATTGCAGGATTCATTGCTTGATCAAGATTGTGCTCTTACTGATATGGAAGGGAATGGTGGCAGTGACCTGGCCCACTTGCAGGCGAGCTTTTAATGCATCTTGAATTTTAAGTTTGAATATTGTATCTTATTCTTGGTAGGCATTGGTGAGCTGTTCGATCTGTTTGGTGTCAAAGCCAGCAAGAGGAAGAAGAGAGAAATAACCTTGTGAATTCGATGATCCCTTTTGAGGGTCACGATGCTTCAATATATAGATTTCATTTTTCCATATGAGTTACTGTGATTGATGTAATTAACTAAATTACAGTCATCCTAATCTAATTATCATCTAATCATATCTCCTAATAAGGCAAAGAATCAATTACATAGCTGTACATACGAGACTTGTTTTGACCCACAAGTTAGGCTTTATTTGTCATGGGCTGTGACCCACTAACCCATTTGCAACCCCCCCCCCCCCCCCCCCCCCCCCCCCCCCCCCCACATCAAATTGATGCGGGTGAATTCACTAGCATCAATTTGCCAACTATGAATTGGTGCCGTGGCCGAGGAAGTCCTTTGGTAAATATATCTGCAATTGGAAGTCTTGTAGGAACATGAAGAAGAGTAATTGCTACACGCATAAATTCATCACGTATGTAATGAAAAGCCACTTCAATATGTTTTGTGCGTTCATGGAAGATAGGATTTTCAGTAATCCATATGGCACTGGTATTGTCGGCATAGAGAGGTGTAGGGACAGATTGTGGAAATCCAAGCTCAGAAAGAAGACCTGAAGCTAGACAATTTCAGAGGTGGCGGCAGACATAGCACGATATTCTGCTTCTGTGGATGATTTGGAGACTTTATCTTGTTTCTTACACTTCCAGGAGATTAACGAGTCCCCTAAGAACATGCACCAACCCGTGGTAGACCGGCGACTATCAGGACAACCAGCCCAGTCAGAATCTGAGTAAGTAATGAGAGAAGTCGAATTACCCACAGGAAAGAAAAGGCCACGAGAAGGTGTTTGAAGAACATATCGAAGAATGCGCCGAACAACAACGAGGTGGAGATAGCGTGGTTGTGTCATGAACTGACTAACCAGATTCACTGCACATGAGATATTAGGCCATGTGATAGTCAAGTAGATCAAGTTGCCGACTAAACGGCGATACAGTGTGGCATTGGGAAGAAGATTACCCGTATCGTGTGCAAGCTAAAGATTGGCCTCAACAGGTGTATCTACAGGAGTGGAGTTTTGAAGACCAGCCGCCTCAATGAGATCCATAGCATATTTGTGTTGATCGAGGATGAGCCCTTTCTTTGACTGATGAGTCTCAAGGCCTAAGAAGTATGTGAGTGGCCCTAAATCTTTCAGATGAAAAGATTCATGTAAGGAAGCTTGTAGATGGGTGATCATGCCAGAATCTGTACCAGAGATGATGATATCATCTACGTAAACCAAGAGGACGGTAATCACATCTGAGGAGCGATGAAGGAACATAGAAGGATCAGAGGCGCATTGAGTGAACTGAAGATGAAGAAGAGCATCCCGAAAATTTTCAAACCAAGCGCATGGGACTTGCTTAAGACCATATGAAGAGTGTCGTAAGCGCTCATAGTCTCCTGTCAAGGCACCTACAATTCCTTGGGGAAGTCGCATATAGACTTCTTGTTTGAGATCACCATGAAGGAAGGCATTCTTGACATCAAATTGGTACAGAGGCCATGAGTGAGAAGCAGCAATGGCCAAAACAGTACGGATAATTGTCATTTTTGCAACTGGGGCAAACGTTTCTTCATAGTCGATACCATATTCTTGTCGGTTGCTCAGAGCGACTAACTGTGCTTTATAGCGATCCAATGAGCCATCAGCTTTCAGTTTCACTGAAAAAACCCATTTGCAGCCGATAGGTTTTGCAGAAGAGGGACATGGAACTATATACCATGTATGATTATCCTCTAGTGCGGCTAATTCTTCCCGCATAGCCTTTTGCCAACAGTCATGCTTCACCACCTGTAAGTAAGAAGTAGGAATAGCAATGGAGGAGAGGGTAGCAAGCAAAGATGTGTGAGTGAACCGATATTTTTCTGGAGGCTTGGAGAGACGAGAAGAACGTTGAAGCTGAATTGGAGAGGAGGCAGCATGTGAGGAGGCAGAGGCAAGATCAGGTGCCAGCGATGAGGGATCCGATTGTTGGGGGGGGGGGGGGGGGGGGGGGGCGGGCGCAGTAGTGGAACATCCTTATGACGAGTGGAGAAGAGATTGTGTCAGAAAATCCAATTGTACTAAACACAAATTGATAAGGAATGCTAATCAGAGATGAGAATACTCCCAATTTTTCCAGCTGATCAATAGGGATGACAGCACGTTGAAAAAATGCTATTTTTTTCAAAAAAAAATGGCCCAGGCGAGCTTGGTTTGGCAAACAGAATGAAGAACATCAAAGCACAGATGCGATATATGAGCAATTAGAGATCATAGAGTGATAGACACAAAATTCGCACCAAACAAGCCAGATTGCACCCCTAAGACAATCTAGATCCAAAAAATTGGACGGTTGTGATGAAAAGATACTGCAGAAACTGAATTTTCTCTAGAAGGAGTAGAAAGCCTTCCTCTGTGATGCAAAAAATCCTCAAAAAATGTCCATAAATACCAGAAGAAACAGGCGACCAGGCTGGTTGCAATCTCCAGAAACAGTGGTGCTGATATGGGGTGGGTCGCATATGATCACACCTTGATCAGACCGACAAATGAAGGTTTCTTGAGTAGAGGAGAGACTAGACGACTTCCAATGCTTGGAAGATGGAGGAGATCACACAGACAACTCTGTATAGAGTTGTGTTTACTCAGAGCTCTGATACCATGTCAAAGCTAGCAAGAGGAAGAAGAGAGAAATAACCTTGTGAATTCGATGATCCCTTTTGAGGGTCACGATGCTTCAATATATAGATTTCATGTTTCCATATGAGTTACAGTGATTGATGTAATTAACTAAATTACAGTCATCCTAATCTAATTATCATCTAATCATATCTCCTAACAAGCCAAAGAATCAATTACATATATGTAAATACGAGGCTTGTTTTGACCCACAAGTCTGGCTTTATTTGTCATGGGCTGTGACCCACTAACCCATTTGACATTCAGGACATTCTGGTCTTTTCCATTTTAAGTCGGACATGGTCTCATGGCACACTACGATATTGTGAATCAATGTGTCAAGCTGCCTGCTAATTTTTTTGTGGATCCTCTGTCCATTCTACATTTTTGAAAGCAGGCCAAAAGCTACCCTGTACTTTTGTTGACTCGTAGTGACTAATTTATAAATCTTCTATTGAAATTTAGATTTTTCCCCCTTTTCGGTGTTAATATTTTCGAGTCTGGCATAAAGTATTGGAATTTCTGTTTTTTCAGGAAAAAACAAATGGTAAGAATGAAGAATGCTGTTCACCATCAAGCTCTAACCAGGAGAGCTGGGGAAGATGTTCTTCTCTTGGAGTCAGTGACGAGGAGTCTTCCTCAGATTGCACTAGGAATGCCAACCATAGGAATCAGGTCCTGTCCTATTTTTACATTTTCATATCTTTGTGCCGAAGTTCCTAGAATATCTCTATCTGAATTTTGAAGGCTGGCAAAATTGTTTACTAAAACAGAGAATAGATCATTCAAGTAAATTGCTTTCAGCTTGAACTGCCAATTGACCCCAGATTGCGTTGTCTGCGTTTTGGACTAATACTTATAATAGGATCCTAATTCCTGACCATCATATTCATGCGTTGGAAAAAAAAAGGTGCTATAAAATGGAAAGGCTGCATCTAGATGTATCTCTGTGAGTTTTTGTGGGGTTCATAAACATTGGACTACATCATGGACTGTTCATATTTGTATTTTTTTATTATTATTTTATTTACGTGGAGGGTCCATATCAGTTGGACTGTCCATGAATCTGTCAGCTCCGGCTGTGAGAGGAACACACACACACACACACACACACATATATATATATATATAATATTGTGAATTATCTGATGACAGAAATAGGTGTGAATAGAGACAATATTGAGTTTTCTGATGAAAGGAAAAGTTGGAGAATCGGTAATGTGACACGATAATGATGAATGGAAGAATTGTTTTTTCAATGCCTGCAGACTACTCTCAAGGCACTTGCCACTCCTCTCAGACGGATACAGCGCAAACCAAAAGACTCACCAAAAGAAAAGTCAGTCCAATCCATTCCCAAGAAGCCCAAGCGTGAAAAGCTTGAATCTCTAAGTCAGCGATTGCGCCGCTGCATTCCAAGAAGAAAGAAGCACACGAGACATCTATCATCATGAAGATTGCTGTATCATACAATTTTCTGTAACTGCAAATTCTTCTTTTCTGTTTCATGTGTTCTCTCTTCTAGCTTGTTCATGTGTCACTTTTATCACTGGTGTTGTTTTGTGATGTGGAATGAATGGGTTAAAAGTATGCTGTTGATATTTCTCCAAGAGGTATTTTTGGTCATTGTTTAGGTTTCTATGGACAAGGTTATGGACAGGAATTTGTCGCGCATGTGGGGCGGTTGTAGTTGGCTGGTATGCCCTCTTGCATATTTTAACTTGTAAGTTTAGAATGCAAGTTAGGATTTTGTGACCCCAGTAGATCAGTAGAAGAAAACCCGATTGTTATATATTGTAAATCGTCAGCTTTGGACATTTTTTCCATTACTATTCGATCCTGCAATATTGCTGTAATTTTGTTTTTAAACCACAGAAGCAACCAGAGATCTCTATCCTTGTCTGTAGCGCTGATCGTGGGGCTTACAGGAATATAAAATAATAAAGGTCTTTGATGGGCCCCACAAGTGAAAAAAATGACCGTGTAACTCATTATACTAGTGCCTTTGGTTTGAGGGAGTGAAATACTGACACCTATATAGTAGGTGTGAGAATTTTGGTTTGTAAATCAGAACGATTGTGAATGTGTCTCGTATTTGAAAAATAAGATAGCGTTTGGTTTGCTGGAATGGTTTTAGGCAAGAATGGAATGGAGAGTGGAATGAGTCTGTAATAGAATGAGGTAGAAATGGTCATTTCCATTCTAACGTTTGGTTAAACTGAAGAATCAATTCAGTAATGGAATGGCCATTCCTGTTCTTGCATTTGGTTCGCTGGAATAATGCCCGGAATGGAATAAAATGACACATTAGACGGACCAAAATACCCTCATCATCCTTCTCCTCCTTACCCTTCCCCGTCGCCGGCTGGGAAGGAGACCAACCGGCAGCCCCAGTGGAACCCCCTCCACCCCCGCCCCCTCCCTCCGCCCCCTCTCCCCTGCAACATGTTCCGACAACCGGAGAAGGGATCAGAATGGAGTAGATCCATGATCTCTGGTGGGCCACCGAAAGTTGCAAAGGATCCTGTTGAAGTGTAGGGAAGTGCAGATCGAAGGAGGGCAATCTGTTTTGTGTTTTGTTGCAGAACCCACTCAAGAGGAGAAGGGTTTTTCCCTCATGGTGCGCGGCCATCGTCTTTGGGGCTGCATGTAACAGGAGGAAGAAGCAAAGGACCTAGCTTGGAGGGGAAACGGCGTCCTCTTCTCTTTTCATGTGAGGAGGGGGTGGGTGCTGCTTCTCCGGATGCACCACCGAAAGATACTTCAACTTGCAAAACCTACCAAATTCAGACATGGGGTTTTCTTTGAAAATCTCCATTGCCTTCCTCTACTTCAAATTCATGAAGCTTTTGAAACACAGTCTCTTCCTGCTACTCTGTTTAGAACCAGAGCTCGAGTTCTCGGTCGGAATTGAGAAGTCCAGCTCTTGTAACCCAGCAAACTTCTTTCTGCTAACTTAGGATTCAAAAAGTAGCAATTTGTTGAACGGTTTTGTAGACACTGTATCGGGTTCGATTGAATCTGCAGCTGCGTCAATATCCCAGCTCGCAGTTGCCATCTCCTCCATCATCAGCTTGATGAAGCTTCTAATAGATTTGAGAGTAATATTGTGAGCTGTAATGAAAGGGGTAGGATTCAACAAAGAGAAATAGAGATTGTCAAAGGTGGTGGTGGATTTAGTACTGCTGCTTGATTTAGGATTCATTTTCTCCTCCAATGACTTGCTCTGTTTATCAGAATCTACTAGTTTCTCTTTCTGGAAGAGAATCTCTGAGTCCTTGAGCTGGAGCTGGGACTTCAATTTCTTCTCCATGAAAGAGGAGCTCTGTTTATCAGATCTACCGTGGGTCGTTGCAGAGGAAGAGGACGTAGCAGGGCCTGCCTACACTGTGTCTTGGCCATCGACACCCACAATCGCCCAAACTTCTCATCGCCAGAGAGGGAAGATCGGGCCGGTCTCCATCGCCGCAGGCTATGGCGCTGGGCCGCGGCTGGTGAGAACGAAGAAGAAGAGCAGCATTGCTACTGTAGTTCGGTTCTACCTAAACAGAGAAGAAGACAGAGATGGGTCTTTTATGGGTGGAGGGCATTTTGGTCTAAATTTCTTTTTATAAAGGAATGGAATGACAATTCCTCTACTTCCCTAGTGGAATGACCATTCCTCTACATAACGGAATAGTGATTTCAGAAGTAATGGTCATTCTGCTACTTTTTTGCGAACCAAATGCTCTAATGATCATTCCATTGGAATGACCATTCCATTCCGACTTTCATTACAGCGAACCAAATGCTACCTAAATGTGTCTTATATGTGACCAATTTGTGGTGGGCCTATTACTGGAATTTGGTGACTGCCACATTATTTTGAACACTTCAGACTTTTAATAGGTGTGCACACTATTAGAGCCTTAGAGGAACAGATTGCATGGCCGACAGTGTCCAATGGTGTCCTCCCGTTAAAAAAATGTTAAGGGTCTGATTGCATGATCAACAATGTAGAATAGAGACTTGAAGGACTTAATAGATATTATTAGTTTTTGAATATGAGAGAAATTTGCGACCAATTGGCTTGAACCCACACGAAATCTTAGAAGGATCTATAGTGTCAACCTATAAAAATCTGAATTGTGTGAAATATTTGTTTTATGCCCTTATCTCTTTGCATCGATTTTAACTACTCAAATTCAAGAGCAGGTATATTAGTGTATCTTATTTGCAAATGATATAATTTGGTGAATGAATCTAGAGATGGTGTGAATGCAAAACTCGAGAGACGGCTTGATGTTTTAGAATCCGAAGGCTTTAAATAAGTCGTACAAAGATATAATATATGGATTGCTACTTCAATAGGAATATACAAAGAGTATAAGAATTGAAGTCCAGAGTTAACAGAAATAAATTCTCTATGTTACCTTGGCTCAATAATTAGTAAGCATACTTAGATTGATGAAGATACGAACATAGGAGAAAATCAGGATGGTTTAAGTGGAGAATTTCTTTTGGAGTGCTCTATGACCGACACACGCTGATAACATTAAAGAATTTTTTTTACAAGATAGTGATAATACCAGTTATGACCTATGGAGTGGAATGCTGTTCAACTAAGAGACAAAATATGCACAAAATGGATGTTTCAAATATGAGAATGTTGATGTGGATGTCTGGCAAAAGTAGGAAGGAGAAAATTAGAAATGAACAATTTCAAGAGCACGATGTGTGGCAAAAGTAGGAAGGAAAAAATTAGAAATGAACAATTTCAAGAGCACGATGTGTGGCAAAAGTAGGAAGGAAAAAATTAGAAATGGACAATTTCTAGAGCACTTAGGGGTAGCATTAATAGGGGATAAGATTAGAGAAATTCGTTTGAGATGGTTTGGTCTTGTCCAATGCAAGCTGATAATAGCGTCGGCAAGGAAAGTTTGACTATATAGGTTGATGGCCCACCAAGGGGAAGGGGTAGGCCGAAGAGATAGTAAAAATAGACATGAAAAAGTACAACTTATCTAAGGATCTGGCTCAGGATAGATTAGGATGGAGAATAGAATTCATGTAGCCTACCCTAATATAGTTTGAACTAGACTTTGACGGTAATGATGTTATCAATGCTAATACTACTATTTACTATTAGATTTATCAAGCCTTGCTATATATATATATATATATATAGGAGAATATTCATGTGCATCCGTCCCTCACCATAGGGTGAAGGACACTTCCATAATTGGAAATTTTCATGTGCAAAAAAGGAAAAGTCATATATGGTCATATGCATAAAAGGAATATTCATATGCAAAAATGGAAAGTTCCATCACCCTATGGTGAGGGATGGATGCACATGAATGTCCCCCACATATATATATATATATATATATATGAGCCCCTCCTCAGCTCATGGTGAGAAGAGCATTAGCTCACCCACGTGGGCGTGCAGCCCCAATCCATCACTAAACTTTTCGGTGCCCGCTCATTTCCATCAGTAAGAGCACGTTTGGCAAAGGTCACTGTGAAGGAATCCCCACCACTTTCCATGAGTTTGCAGACTTCTCATGTTTGGTTGGGAGAGGATTTAGAGAGGATTGACATGTAAAATCCTCTAATGCATTTATTTCTCATATCAGAACCCCCCACCCCGCCCCCCCCCCCCCCCCCTTCAAGGATGTAAGGAATCCACCAATGAGGAGAAAAGCGGAGCTATAGTGCATGCACAATAGCTTGGGACAGTAATGCGATTTTACTGGCTTTTGCCTTGTAAATATACCTTTTAGGTCACAAAATCATGATCGAAACCGTTAATAATGTTTAAACAATAGAAAACGGCCACGTCCCTTGTAACACCCCATCCTTTAATATCATACTTATTATAATTAATTGCATGACTAGTTAGTAAGTGTGTTTAGAGTCTTAGCGAGTCGGGTTTGGTGTATGAATCATGCGTGCGGAGTCTCGCGCGGGTCCGAGTTCGTTTGGGTACAACAGGGGGGTGGTTAGCAATTTTGGGAAGTTTTCAGGGGTTTTTATGAGATTATGAGTTTGGGTGCATTGGGTAGGTCTCAGCATTTCACAAACTTTAGTCTTCTATCGCGTTTCGATCCGACACGTCGAGGAGGCCCGAATGTCCACATTAGTGAAACCATGGACTAAACTATAATTAACCCATAAATCTAACCTAATAATACCCATCACTCATCCCTCACCCATCTCTTATTCTCTCTTCCTCCTTTCACTGTGCTGCCTCCAAACTCAGCCCCCTCACTGCCTCCTCACTGCCAACGACCACCGGAGCTCCATCAACGCCGGTGAAGCTTCTCATTTCCTTCCTTAAGTCTTCAAGAGTTCACCCATCTCATTTCTAAGGTTTTTATCCACAACCCACTTCTTAAAAAGCTTATAAAGCTTGTAGACTTCTTCTTCTTCTTCCTCTTTGGTTAGAAATGGATTAGGGAGACTCATTTCCACCCTTGACATGCATTTGTAGGTTTGATTTGGGATTGAGAGTCATTTTCTCCAAGCTAGAGCTCTAAGTGGATTTTTCCCCTAATTTCTTCTTGGATTTTTGGTTCAAGCTCTTCATCTACGTACGGTAAGTAGATAAATATGTTTATGCATGATTTGTTTGTCTTCCTTGATTTGAATGGAAATTTGATGGTTTATATGTCATTTGCCCATTTGATGGTTTTATAGATTGAAAACATGATAATTGGGTTTATTTGCTTAATGAAATGGATTAGAATGTTAATGGCTTGATTAGATAGATTTGTGGAATGAGATTGGACTGCTTTTATACTTGATACGGTTGCTTAGCAGGTTCAGGGAAGATAGGCAGGGATTTAGACCCATTTCACTGCAGAAACAGAACTTGGGTTCTGTTTCCACAGTGTACGCGGTCGACCGGCTAGGGGGCCCAGTCGACCGGCGACACTGAGTCAGGTTCTCTGGAACCTGACGAATTTTACTGTTGCCCATTTTCAGTTACAACCGCCGGTCGACTGGCCAAGGGCTCGGTCGACCGGGTACACAAGAAGGATGTCAACCTGATCTCTTCGGGTTGACAGGGTTCGTTGTGTAGGCGGTCGACCGGCCAAGGGCCCGGTCGACTGGGTAGCCCGTGTATGTGGTTGACCGGCCAAGGGCCAGGTCGACCGGGTCAACTGTGAGAACCTTTTTCAAAGGTTCTTTTCTGCCATGCTTTGGATGACTTTAGGTGGAACCTTGACTAATCTTTTTGGACTCATTTGACCCTATGTGAAGATGTTTTGAGCCGATGTTCTTCATGGTTATTCCGGTTGCATCGAGTACTAATCTTATTCAATCTTGAACGGTACGGGACAATGGGATACCCTCCTTATTATCTATGCACGAAGATTGTTTGTTTGGGTATCGCATACCTTATTCTTTTCATTGGCCGCATAGATTGTACGATGCTTCGGGTTTAACATTTGACTTAGGTTTGGATTGTTTATCACTTTTGATTCCGAATCGTACCATTTGGTACTATCTACATGTAACGTCCATGTTCTTTAGCTTCGTTACTTTGTTTCGTATTGGGAATACATGAAGAATTTAGATGATGGACTTAGGATCTCCTTTGAAGTTCCGTTTATTTTGAGATCTGTATGAAGTGTTGAGACTAGGCGGCTTTGATTGTAAGGCTTAAAGAGAACTACTATTGAAGTTTGAAATCTGTTGATAGTCTGATCTAATTAAAGTAAAGTAGTTTATCTATTGTTTATTGAATATTGTTCGCACAAGAAAGCCTAGTCCCTCACTGATGTTTGTTTAGGATTCTATTTGTTAGGCACCACTCAGCTGTTAACGTTTAACACACCTGGGCACCACCTGTGAGAGAACTCTAAATATAGAACCTTGAGGCAAGACTAGGCCAGAGCCCACAGGGACTGAGTTGTATAAGCCAAGAGAGGATTGGTATGAGTTAAGTGGTGCCTCTGACTCATGACCAGATGCCAAGGGGTATCACTTTGAACACTCTAAATACTTTGTGATTGGGATGTGTTCCCATCTATTAGCCTATGTGGACCGCTTATTTTGATAGTTGATTTCTTGATTCAAATGTTATGCATTTTCAGTAACTCTGATTACTCATTTACTCTATTTTAGTACTGCATATCTATGATGTTTTATATATCTATCCGCTTGCCAACCGTTGTGTCTGATGATGCTACTCTTAGTGCATAGGTACCGAGCTCTTCTACCTCGAAGAAGAAGCAACGGAGGAAATTCAGGCAGATCAGCCTGATGACTCCTTAGACTACAGTATGGACGACATTGTATAGCCGTATCGACCCCGTACACGAGTGCCTTCACGCTATTCTTGATTAGCTTCGTCTTTTGGTCTTTTGTCCTCTATTTTGATTAGGCCCAGTTTTTGTGTGGCCTTCGTTTTGTAATTAATACTTTGATAACTGTCTTTAACTCGAACCTTATTTAATATTTCAGTCTTGCTCTTAACTATATATGTTTAAGATACCTCTTGTTATTATGAAGCTTCCACTAATTGTTGTTGTATTCGAGGAAATGTTTATCCCTCACAGCGGTCTTCGATCTAGTTGGGGCACGATTGGGGCCAAGCTGTATTTGATTAATGTTGGAAAATTTTTAATTGGCCCTAATCTCATGCATAACCCCGATTTTTTGGGGCGTGACAAGTTGGTATCAGAGCATTAGTGTTTCTAGATTAAAAACTAGTAGAAACCTAAGACGTGTGAGGATTGGTTTTCTTTTGGGTATCTTAGCTTTTGTAGAATGTATAGTTTGTATGCTAGATTGAGTCCCATAGGACTAACGTTTCTTATGTTTCAGAATAGTTGGGGGACATACCCGTTCCAATCAAAATAATGATAACGCCAGTGCTAGTTCTAGTGATTTGTGGAGGCTAGATTCTACCAGCTAATGTTAGCATTTGTGGCTTCTCAAGAAGCACAAGTACAAAATCAGGCCAAGCAAAGGGAAGATCAGACCAAGCAGAGGGAGGACCAGACTACCTTCCAAACTTAGATGCTGCAGGTCTTATAGAGGCCAGTTCTGCCAGTCCAAGTCAACCTGCCAGCTCGGGTGGCAGATCCAAATGACATGTATGACAAATTTAAGAAAAGGAACCCACCAGCATTCTACAGGGATGAGGATCCACTCGATGCTGATGAGTGGGCCGTGTAAGTGGAAAAGATATTCCAATTTTTCCAGTGCACGAGCAAGGAGAAAGTACAGCTTGTGGCCTATCTATTTAAGGGCGTTGCAGAGATGTGGTGGAAGTCAGTCAAAGCACCATATGTCACAATAGCTGAAGATACTGCGATCACCGAGGCTACTGCTTGGACCTCATTTGAGAAGCTGTTCCATACTAAGTATATCCCACCCCATATCCAGGCTCGGAAACTTATCGAATTCGAGTATTTGGCTCCGGGGGAAGATACAGTCCAAGTGTACGAGCAGAAGTTTACCAATCTGTCTAGGTTTGCACCGACTTTGGTTGCTCTGGAGGTAGACAAACTGATGAGGTTTATTCAAGGTTTGAGGCCCGATAGTCATATGGAAGTGACCTCTGTCACACTGCCTACGTATGAGGAGAACCTCAAGCGTACATATTGGGTTGAGGAGTCCATTCGGAGGAAGACCCTCTATGCACAGCAGCTTCAGCAGAGACAGATGCAGGCTAAAACTCCGAGTTCGGGACAGTATTAGCACCAGCAGCGTCAGCCACAGTAGCAGTACCAACAGCAGTACTAGCAGCATGCCAAGAGGCCTAAGTATGATCAGTTACGCAAGGTCTATTGTGTGCATTGTGGTAAGGATTCACATCTATCCATGAACTGTAGATGGAAGTCAAGAGCTTGCTTTGGGTGTGGCTCATTAGACCACCAAAAGAGAGATTGTCCTACGAATCAAGAGCAGGGTGTAAGGAATGCAGTTCCGAGACCACCAGTGGTAGGATAGCCTTTGAGGTAGGTGCCTCAGCAGCAGCTCCGAGCACCACAACAGTGGCTTAAACTTCCAGCACCACCACAGTACAAAGGGTAGCAGAGGCCCCAAGGACAACAGAGACCCCAGGGTCAGCAGCATGGACAGCAGAGACAACAACAGCGATCACAGCAGCAGGGTAGAGTCTATGCCCTGGATCATCAGGGGGCAGATGAAGCTGGAGGAGTGGTGGAAGGTACACTCTCTATCTCAGATGTACCTGCTAGTCTTATTTGATTTTGGTTCCATGCATTCCTTTGTGTCACCTATGTTTGCTACATGCTTAGTGGGAGAAGTAGCTACATTGCATTGCATTTTACTTGGGGTTTAGATTAAATTTTTGAACGTTTTCCTCCTTATTAGAAACTAATTATGCATAAAGTACTTTGGTTGTTGACATTTAAGTCAATGTAGTATTATGTATTACATTGTGTATTGCAAAATAGTAAATAGGACTCTTGTGCAACATATACCATATTCAATGACACAAACAATAAACAGCATACAGTGGAAGAGAACATTGACTAAGAATTATTTGTCCATGTATTAAATGATGAAGAATTATTTGTCCATGTATCAAATGATGCTATATGTATGATACATTGTCAACAAAAAGAGGAGATTGATTTCTAGGGTTTCATCATGTGAAGAGAAAAATTTTCATTACCTCATTTGTGTAGACCCAAACAATAGCCATAGGAGATTGATTGAAAATTAATGGTGAAGTCAATGGTGGTAAAACACACTAATCATCATATTTCACAGAACCCCTCTCCAAAGGAAGAAAACGACCTCTTTGCAATTTTGGAGAAGTGGGAAGAATGAAGTTTGAAATCGGATTATATAGGGTTCATGGACAGGGTCATCACCGACCTTATTCAGTGTAAATAAGGTCGGTGCCGACGATGTGCCAAATAGGTAAAAAAAAAAAAATGAAAATTTGGCCCAATTGCTGGAATTGGTACCCCACCGACTAAAGTGTTTGATCGCGTAACACGTGCGCATTAAGTGTTTTTTCCAGTTAAATCCTCTAGATATAATTATTCTGACAACTATTATTTATTCTAAAATGCCATGCCAAACATTTTGGCCCTAGCTTGATGTGGGTCCCGTCCGTTGCCCTTGATCGTTTTGGAAACGTTTAATTTCTTTCCTTGTCTTCCTTTTGGTTCTTCCCTTGATTTTCCTCTCTCTAAGGGCTTTTTTTTTTCAACTGGAAAGTGTTTTGTTTTTGTCAAGTTTATGATGTTACAAATTCCCTGGAAGAAAATCTTGGAGGAGAAGCCGAGCCAATAGCTGCTTCAGGTGAAGCATTTAGATGCAGTGCAGGTGACAGTGTCCTGAATTTTATGTGACATAGTGAGCAGATCTGCTCTGGTGCCCGCTTATCATTTTTGTAGACTTACTAGATTAGAGGATCAACAGTAGATTCCATCATGTGAAGCGGTTAGTGGACTACCTTGGTGAGAAATGGACCGTCACCACTCAGCAGGGTTTTTCCTGACTTGACACACAGCTTGTGGTTGGTGAGACTGATGTCGTAATCTCTTTTACCAAGACAAGGAGCTTCTATTTGAAGAAGGTCCTAATGAAAGGCATTCATTTTTTGTTGAGTACTGGGGGTGTGAGTACTTGTAAGATCCCGTTTCTTAATTATCTAATTAGTGTTAATTAATTGTGCGTTGCTATTGATTGAGTGCATAGATCTTAATTAATGAGTTTTGTGGGTTAGAAAAGTGTTTCGTGAGTTTTGGGACGTTTCGAGATCTTTTGGATTTGTTCCAAACAACTTTCGTGTTCAGATCGAAGTTATTTGATCCCCGCAAACTCATTATTTCATCAAATTTCTCTTGACAAGGGACATATTTGTCATTTCCTTTTAAGTTTAGTTTTTTTCGAGACCTCAAATCATTTCGTGTTTATAAGACTCCGATCTATTAATTGTGAAATTAGTGCTAATTTGTTGTGTTGTTATTAAACTAAGTGGTTTAGAGGCTAAGTAATTTTAGTTTGAGGGTTAGAATAATTTGAATAGCTTTGGGAAGTTTCAAGAGCCTTTGAACCTAGTTTGATGCCTTTAGGGATCTTATTTTTAATTTAAAAAAGAGTTGAGGTGTTCTTCGTAATTTTTGAAAATTGTGTTCTTGAGCTCATTAGATAGAGTACATCATTCCGAGTAACTTTCGTGTCGAGCCGTTGAACACTTCCAAGTGCAAGAGTGCGCAATATAGTATATCCCAGTGAGCACGAGGTTGAATCCACAGAGAGCTAGTTGAAAGCCACTAAATTTGTTCAAAATAGTTTTAGTTCTAACCTAATTAAAAGCTAACAAATTACAAAGAGTGTCCAAATAACTGAAATTAAACTTTAATTACAAACTTTCCAATCAATAAAGAAAACCTAATCTAATGTAAACCCTAGACTATGCAACCCTAAGTAAACTAGAACCGGCAAAAACAACAAACTAATCAAAACAACCAATTGTAAGAGATAGAATTCAGAATTAAATATTTACTACAAAATTCAGAAAAATAACTGTAAAAGCAAAAGGTGGAAAAAACTAAGCAATTCAATTACATACAATTCCACTAATTCCTAAGCATTGAAAATATTTGATGACTTGGCTTCTCTCCCCTCTAAATAGAGATTAGAAAAGAGTGAAAACTTAAATTAAATGGGACATGTCATCCTCTTTAAGTTCACCAAAATCAATAATTTTCAATATTAGCCCTAAGCAAATGATATATCTATCATCGAACATAATATATCAAAAGACTAGAATAATCAAAGAAAACAAAGTACCAATCTTAGAGAAGTTGTTCGCACGCAGAATCAATCAAAGACTTGTTTTATTCCTTGCACTTGAATTACGTGAAAATATTGCACTCCCTCTTCATCATGCTTCTAAACAAAGTTAAACAACTAGTGCCTAGTTGAACTAGAAGGGGGTAATGTAGAAGGGCATTAGAGAGAGAAAGGTCGATGGATGATGGATTAGTGGCGAGAGGGCCCTTAGAGGTAGGCCTGTCAATGGAACGCGTTGAGACAGGTAGAAAGCCCGGCCCGGCCCGTCCCAAGCCTGAAAATATAGGGCTTTAAAAAAATCTGAGTCCAGTGGGCTGGGCCTGGATAATACATTTTAAAGCCCAACAAAAATGGGACTGGGACTGAGCAGAAATAACCCAGCCCGTTCAGGCTAGGTCCGGCCCGGGCTAGCCCGCAACGAAGTCAATTAATAATAATTATTTATATATTACTGAAACTGTCCCTCACTAACAACAAAAAATACTAATTAGGAGGTGCAGTTTTGTAAATTCTCCCTCCCTCTCTAATAAAAGACGAAACCCTAGCTCCTCCATTCGTTCTCTTCTCACACTTTGCTCTATCTGCTTTCAACTCTGCATTGCGCCTCGCCTGTTCTCGTTCTTATCTGCTCTTCTCTCACTCATAGCTCCAACTCTCTTAGGTTCTCAGCGCTTTTCATCATCATCATCTCTCGCTCAGCTCTTTGCTCTGTTCTCACTGTCACGGCAAGCCATCGCATCAACGCACGCAGCACGCCGCTCGCTCAGGCTCTCTCTGCTCTCTACTTGTACAGCTCTTTCTACTTTGTTCTCTGCTCGCTCAGCTCTTTCTGCTCTGTTTTCTGCTCTCTGCTCAACCGCTCAGCTCTCTCTACTCTGCTCTCAGCACTCTCACTCAGCTCTTTGCTCTCTGCCCAATCTCCCTCTCTCATCCTCTTTCTCTCTCACTCGCTCAGCTCTCTGCTCGCTCGCGTAGCTCTCTCTGCTCTGCTCTCTGCTCGCTCGCTCAGCTCTCTCTGCTTTCAGCTCTCAGCTCTCTCGCTCAGCTCTTTGCCCAATCTCCCTTTCTCACCCTCTTTCTCTCTTGCCCTAGCCCTTTCTCATTCTTCTTCCCTCACCCTCTGCCCTCTCTCTTACCCTCGCCCTCCCTCCATCTCCCATCTTCTTTATCCCTCTCTATTTATAATCCCTTTCTTCCTCTCCTGTTTCCTCTCTCTATCTCTCAGTCTATGCTCAGAGATACTGCTCAGCTCTCTCTGCTCGCTTGCTCAGCTCTCTCTGCTCGCTCAAAGATACTGCTCAGTGCTCAATGTTCACGGCTCAGAGATACATCTATTAACTCTTCCTCTTTTAAATTTGTTTTCTTGTTTAGTTATGGATAGTAGAAACTGCTTTACTTGTTTAGTTGTGGATTATAGCTTATTGATAATTTGCTTACTTGTTAGTTGTGGATTGTTACGAGTATAGCTTATTGATAACTTGTTTACTTGTTTAGTTGTGGATTGTTACGAGTATAGCTTATTGATAACTTGTTTAGTTGTTTAGTTGTGGATTGTTACGAGTGTAGCTTATTGATAACTTGTTTAGTTGTTTAGTTGTGGATTGTTACAAGTGTAGCTTATTGATAACTTGTTTTTTGTTTGAATAGTTAACTATGTCTTTTGAAATGCCTTCTAGTAGTGTTGGTAGCATTCTCGTTCCAGCACATGTCCCCTTCCCCATTGATGATGAGATGGGTAGTAGTGGTAATGAGCAAGTGCCTCCCATTCCCTCTCTCAATGCTGAAGTAGTTCAAATGAGCCTATGCAAAAAGGCTCAAATCAGTGGTTTGGCAACACTTTGAAAAAATAGAATTTACTTATGTTCTGGTGACAATAGGAATAATTAGAGAATGTTTTGCTTATGTTCAGGATCGGGCTAAGCCCAGGCCCAGCCCTATCCCAAACCGGGCCCATACGGGACCGGATTTGATGTAGGCCCGTTCAATTTAAGGCCAGGATTGGGCAACACCCAGCAGGCCCGACCTATTTTCGGTACGGGATTGGACAACCCAAGCCCAGGCCCAACTCGGCCCATTGACAGGCCTACTTAGGGGTCCATCACTTGTTGCGAAAAGCGTTTGGACGTCCAACCCTATTGCTGGTCCTATTATAATTTTTTAGCTCCCCTTGTTGCAAAGATTTGTTTCCCCTTTGATCTCATGTTTCCTTCCTTGAGTAGAATCCTAGCTTCGCCTCCAAGCAATGCTCTTTGTTTAGCAGCAATTTGAATTTGAGAGGATTTATTGCTAAGTTTAGTCTCTTGGGCTCCAAAGTTGCTCGATGATAGGCTTTCCTAAAAATTCAAATTTTGTGCCATAAAGAAGCTCCATTGTACGGGATGTCCAATAGTGCTTTGGCAATCTTCCATGTTTTTTTCTTGGCTCACTTCCCATCTTTGCTTGGATTCCTTGCTTGCTATTTTGACTAGTCAACTGCCCTTGGTAACTTTCTATTTTTGATTTCTTTGCTTGACTTTTCAAACTTTGGAAACAAATAGAACTTTCTATATCTAAATTTTCCTTTCTTGTGCATGAGTTTTCAAAATTAAAATTTCCATTGTTGACGTTTTGAATTCCCCAAAGATGCCAAGATATGTGGGTCCACCATGTGAGACGTCCACATTGGGATTCACGCCCAAAGGTGGACCCCATACAGTGTGTGGTGCTTCTTGAACTTCTCCTCTTCTTTTCTTCTTTTCTTATTCCTTGACTCCACTTTGACCTCTCTCAAATCTCATTAATGCAGTCCCCAATTTTCCATATTTCCTACACAAATTGAAAGAAAGAAATTAAAAAAAATCATATGTACAAAATTCATCAATGTTATGCATGGAACCCTAACAAACATAAAAGTATACCGATTTGACCAAATTTCCAAAAATAACTCTATGGTATCAAAATAGCAAGCATGCAATAATGATTTTGAAAAGCTAATTGGTGCAATAATTTGATGATGCAAAACCCTAATTTCACAAGAATAATGCAATTTAATGAATTTTGATTGATTTTGACCTAAAGACTAAATTAATGCTCAAATGCATGAAATCATGAAATTAAGTGCAATTCAATGCAATTAACCCTAATTAAGTCCACAAATATAAATGAAATGATGACCTAATGACCTGATTTTGTGGACTTATTAAAGACGTATCGTCAGTTATGCAAAAGTTGAGTTTTCTCCCAAAACCTTGAGATATGTCTTTATTGTACTTGTTAGAAAATAGATTTAATTTCGAGCAACTTTCATTCTTGAACTTTCTCGATCCAAGCCCCAAAAATCCCTCTTTTTCTTTTTCTTTTAATTTCTTTTTTCTTTTGTTTTTTTTTTTTTTTGCAAAAAACCATGTTTTAAGTCATGGGCCCCATCAACCCAACCTTATATATAAGCATACCCTCTTCTTTCATTGTTTTTCCTTCCTTTCTTCCTCTCTTGTTCTAGTGACAAAGCAACACCCATCACTCCTCCTTCCTTTCTTCCAAACTCAAGACCCGAGTTACCATTCATTAAACGAAGATCACCATTGCATTCCTCTGATCCCCTCGCCTCATGCACCCCATTCACACATAAAATAAAGCTTGGCCGCCCCTTTACCCATAAATTCCTCTTCAATTAGACCATCTACAAGTATGGGGCCGCTTCCACCACCTAGATTTCGAACGAGCAAGCCACGTATATTCTACATCTCGACATGACTAGCCTCAAGTGATTTTAGTCGGTAACTTGGGGTGTTTTTGTTTCAAGGAATTCCAACTGATTTGGTGAACTTAGAAAGTGTATTTGGGAGACTTGAGGCAAGTATTTAAATTAAATTTCATTACATGCATGCGTTGTTTTCCTTGATTTCCAAAATTGTACTCTATGTTGATGCCAATACTTAGCTCACTTGATTTGTGTTTATAGGTAAATGTTTAGGCCCCTCGACTTCACTCCAGTCACTAGCCTCGCCTTCGACATCCCCCTCCTTGCGGTTAAGGTAATGACTTCGGACATAGCTAGCTCCCACAGTGTGATGGGCGGTGTGTACAAGGCCCAGGAACGAATTCATTGCTGTATGGCTGACCGACAAAGTTGTATTCGATGAAAATCGTATGTATGGCTTGGAGGGAGATCTTTCATATCTTTCCAGATTCACCCTACAATATGGGGCCAAAAGGCCAAAACAAGGGACTCGTTTTTAGCCCGTATAAAAAGAAAATAGATTCTTGTACCTCTTTTACGCTCATGTCACATTGAGGTACTACATTAGAAAAAACTGCAAAATCCGATCCATGAATAAAATCTGAATTTCAGATTTTGGGAGTTATTCCTAATTCAATGTGGGCCCAAGTGAGGAAAGTCTAAAAAATAATTAGTGACCAGGAAATTAATTAAAGAAGGGAGAGGAAAGAAGGAAAGAATGCAAGAAAGAAATCCAGCCATGAAGTGGTCGTCCAATGCATGGATTCTCCAGGTTTCACATGCCTAGTGGTCCCACATCCAATTCACGAAACCTGATTATCAGATTTACACAAATAAAATCAGATTCTTAGATTTGCACAAATAAAATCTAATTTCTTGGGTCTCACATGTTAGACCCCGAGCCAAGTTTAGTATATTTAATAATTATTTTAACCGTGATTAGTCTCTAAGTGGGATTAGAGGATGATTAGCTTGGGTTTTTAGTTAGATTAGAATTTTAAATAGCTTTGGAAAATTTTGAGAGCATTGAGTCTGGTTTGACAGGGCCCGGGGTGGCCCGTGTGACACGTGTTAGTGTGGGGATTTGATTTTTATTTCAAAAAATATAGATTTCGATCTTTTTGGATTTGTTATTTTGGACCCAACAACTTTTATGTACACTTCGTTTGAATCCGAACCCCAGAAATCGCGTTTTTCAAAAATAACGACAAATTTGTCTTTTCAAACCAAAAATCTATGCATAAATTTCAAAATTTGAAAATCATGAGGAAAATATACTTTTTGAAAACTAGATTTTTCGACGGTCATTTTTTTCTTCTTCGTCGATTTCATTCGGGACACACAGATAGGAGTTTTAAGCCCTTGAAGCTTTAGGGGCCAATGGGGCCCACAACCTACCCCTTTATAAACTTAAAACCCAATGCTGCATTCTTCTTCTTCTCCATTTTTCTGCAACAAACGAACTAAGAAGACTTCTACTCTTCTTTTCAACTTCTCTGTTCTGCATGTTAAGGAAATCAAGCCCAAGGTGGAAAACAAATCATACATTTCTCTTCTCTTCAACTCTAGCTTACTATTGACACCATTTTCAAAGGATTCCAGCCGGGTTTTCCTTCTTTTCCAGGCTCTTCTTCTTGTCTAGAGCTTCTCAAGGTTAGCAATGGCTATCTTTTTCCCAAATCTTGGTTCTATTGGACTAATTAAAGCTTCTTTTCATACATGCATGGACTCCCTTGTGGAACTCCATTGTTTTCATTTTTTTATTATTTTTTTTTGGTGGATTTTGAGTTGGATTCCATGGGGCTTTTGGTGTAGATTGGAGTTTAACTTTGTATAGGAGTATTTGGAGTGTATTTGAGACCTATTTGGACTTGAGGCAAGTGAATAAGTTGATAGGAATGCATTTATTTGAAATGGGTGTTTCCTTCTAAGCTTAATGTGAAAGAAATTTCTATTTCATTTGATTTGCTCCTTGGTTTATATATATTGCTCATTTCAAAAAGTTTTATATGTAAGATAGTGTGCAATGTTTATGCAGGGTTTTATGTCTACTATAGCTGGGAAAATCATGGTCACTGATGGTTTATTAAGAATGTAAATTTGATTGTTAAAAATCCTGCAATTTCTCTCATGTTGAATCCTAAATTTTTGTTTGGTTATGAATATTGGAATGAGATTTGGTGGTTGTGGTTGAATGGAGCAGGTTGGAGGTTTTAGGAGTTCAAAAATGACCGTTGAGAAAGGAAGAGAGAATGGTTCAGAAGATAGCAGAATTTTCTACTATGGACGTTCCAGCACTAGGCTGTCCGCTTGAGCGGATGTCTACCCACTTGAGCGGACGTGACTACTGCCTGGCGAAACCAAAGCAGAAATCACACTCGCTCGAGCGAGCTTAATGTCCGCTCGAGCGAGCCAATTTCTAGGAGACTCCGCTCGAGCGGACCTAACCACGCTCGAGCGGACATGGCTACTGGATGAAGAAACACGAGATAGAATGCACGTCCGCTCGAGCGGACTCTTTGCCCGCTTGAGCGGAGGAGCTTCTGTGAGGCTCCGCTCGAGCAGACCTGGGAACCAATCTGGGGGTTTGTTTTGCACTTGGGTGTAGTGCTGGCTTGATGTATAGCTCTCCTCTAAATACTCATTTAAATTTGAATAGTGGAAAGTTCGAAACCCAAATATCTTGTTTTTTGGAATTCGAAGGAAATATAATGAAGGCTCGATATTTAAATTGCCGGGGAAGGTGTTTAAGCCTCAAAATGCGCTTAGTGTCACAAATGTTAGAGATCTTCAAAGGCACCAAATTAATTATTCATAAACCGACGTTGCGATACTAAGGGTATAATGAAGCAATCCTATGTAAACCAATCAGCCACATATCACATCATTCCATGTTAGCAGATTTATATAATTTCTTATAAATCGTTTTGAAATGGATTTGAGTGGTTCGCCACGTTTGAAATAATCAATAAAACTACTCGTTTGATTTGTTTGTATTATTCGTTCGTATTTTGGCTAAGAGTAGTTCTTTTATCAATTGATATATATTCGAAGATTTGACCGTATTATTTTGGATTTGAATCGGCACCACTAAGCTTGGGTCATTTTGTCGGATTGATCACCGGCTTAGGATCCTTAAATACTTTGCCAACTGTAATTTGGATCCTCTATTTGTTTGCTCCGGCCATGGCAACGGTTTCTGTCTGTTCCGGCCATCTCGTATGGCAATGGTGTTGCACCGGCCATTTTGCATGGCAACAGTTGTGTTCTGGCCATTTTGTACGGCAGCGATTTCTGTTTGTTTGCTCTTTTACTTCGGTAATAGGAGAATATAGCTAAATGTGGGTTGCCAATATTTTTTATTATTAGTCAGTCAGTTTGAAATATCTTAAATATGAAATTCTTTTATTTGTATGAAAATGGTTTATTTGACTCATTCTTTACATATGTTTCTTTTTAAATGCACTTCATGATTTTTAATATGACATTGATAAAACTTGTATATCTTATCTATTCTATTTACCTGTCAGACCGTCGTGTCTGATACTCTTTTGTTTGGTGTTAGATGTCGGAATCGCAGACATTGAGGCGGAGCACGCGGTTAGGGCAATTGAGCCGCCAATGAAGCGCGAGTGGCAGTCCAATGATGTCATGTAGACGTTGTGTTGGGAATTTGAGCTGGAATAACATTTTGGGGATTAATGTTTATTTTGGGAACTTTGTTATTGGCCTTTGTTGGCTGTTTTTGGGTTGTATAATTTTTGATACACTTTTTGTGATTCTCACAACTTTAATCTAACTCTGGGTTATGCTATGAATATATTTATCCTTTTGATGTAAGCTCACTTATCTATCATTGTGAATCATTGGATTTGGATTTGCTACATGCTTCCGCACATTACTATTTGTTGTAAAATTGTTTAATTGGTTGTGATGGATCGTCTGGAATCCTCACCGCGGAATCCTGTGGGAAAATAATTAGCGCGTGCGGGCGGAATTTTCTAGCTCGTCGCGCCGCGGCCCCGGATTAAGGACTTGATTATCAGGACCTCGGTCCGAGGGCATGACACCACACATATCACTTGTAAGCAAATCAAGAGATAACGATGGAGCCCAATTTGGAAAGAATAGTTGTGAAGAAGTTTCAAAGAGGAAACATTATCCAGCAAAAATTTCACCATAAATTGCCAAAGAAGTTCCAAAAATTGTTGGATAAATCCAAGCTTTCAAAGATTTGAAAAGTTTCAAACCAAGAAATTTATCCAAGATATGGACGTCCACCATATGAAGTTTCAAGACATCTCACGTGCAACTCTCCTATCCAATTCTCTTTCTCCACTCACACATTCCACCCCCCTCTCCTCTTTCTTCTTCTTCTCGTGTGATTCAAATTTATTTATTTTTAAAGTAGAAGATGAAGATGGAGGGGTGATCTCATCAATGTAATTCAAGGAGGAGTAGTACCATAGATTAAGTTTATGGACAGTTGGAATTCAATAAAAGGTGTGTTTTGATTATTGTTAATTTTATTTTTTCATTATCTAATGTTTCCGGGATTCGTTATCTTTTCCGGATATAACGAATGCTTAGGGGCTTATAGTAATGAAAATGCGTTGATTGGAGCCTTGAGTCTTGTGAAATCTTTCATTAATTAACAATTTAGAATATACACCTTGGCTCATCGTTAAGGGAGGGATTGAATCTACACCATACATATTTTTAATACAGGGAACAATTAATCCGGAATCTTGAATTACATGATCCACATTCTGATTTTTATTTATTAAATTTTGATTATTCTGATTTTTTTATGTGCAATTGGTTTTCTAAGTCTTCTTTTAGTGATGGAGTCTACTAGTTTAGTACTCTTAGCCTAGGGTTTTTCTTAGATAGGACTTTTTAATTGATTATAATTCTTGTAATTAATTTTTAATTTTCAGAATATTAGACTGGATTTGTGTAGCTTCTTTTAGGCTAGTCTTTAGAGTTTTGTAGGACAGGTGCAAGTTAATATTTTCTCTTTTGCCCCCCAAGGATCAACCTTAGACTTCACCGAGCTATTACTGCATCGCGGCCTTGCACTTGAGGCTGGTTATCAAGTTTTTGGTACCGTTGCAAGGGAGTGCCCAAAAAGGTAACTTTTCTTCATTCCTTCTTAGTTTATTGCTTTGTGGGATTGGTTACTACATTTGGCATCATAATGGAGCATGCATGGAGTGAATTGACTAGCCCCCAAATCGGATTAAAGGAAGATCAAAATCTGGATTTTTTATTAATTGGGATTTTTCTAAATTTCCAAACCCATAAATCTGATTTTTCAAAAACCTGTAACTTAAGGAAAGTTGCCTTGGTTAACTTGTGCCTGTTTTTGGAAAATCTGTTTTTCTAGGTTGTCTTTTTAGTATCTTTCTTTTCTGTTAAAACTATGCCTTTTAGGTTAGATTCCGGTTTAGAAAGTTTCTAAAAAGTCTCTGATTTTTATTCAAGGAACTTGACAATTTTGGAAACTTTCTAAATTTGGCTAGTTTCCAATTTTAGAAAGCTACCTTCCATAAAAAACTGGTTTTTTTTTCCAGAAACTGATTTTTTTAGAGTTTTTATTTTATTTTATTTTATTTAAAAGAAAGCCACCCGGCCCTCTTGATTCCATTGTTGCATGAGCACAAGGCCACCACCAGTTTAGCAACGTGACTTATCAAAACGAAAGGAAGTTTTCATGAAGAAGTTTTTAGAGCTCGATGATAAACCAATCTCTCTTGGGAAATCTAGTTTAACTAGAGGAATGTTGGCAAATAGTGGAATTGAAAATAACAATGACAAATTCAACCCTAATGGCCAAGAGGTGAATCAACCAATTAAGACATTGCACGACTATCTCCAACCCACATGGTCAGTTGTACCGTCATGAATGGATATGCCAATTTGATGTGGGACACTTTGGAATAAAATCGGGTGTGATTCAACTTTTGCCTAGGTTTCATGGCCTTGATTCCGAAAACGCTTACATACACTTCGAAAGAATTTGAACTATTGAACTCTTCACTTCAACAACATAGGGAATGACATAGTAAAAGGTCATTCCCCTTTTCTCTCAAGGAAAGAGCCAAATCAAGGTTTCATTCTCTTAGATGGAACTCAATTGCCACATGGAACGACTTGATGAACAAGTTCCTTAAGAGATTCTTTTTGCCTCATAGACCCAAAAGACTTAGGCGGCAAATGATGAACTTTCAGCGAAATGATAGAAAATCATATTATAGGTTTTGGGAAAGGTTCAATGAACTTTTATTTGCATGTCTGCATCATGGATTTGAAACATGGATAGTAATTGGTTTTTTTTTATTTATGATGGGCTTTCTTCTAAAACTCGCCAATTTGTTGAGGTGTTCTGTAATGGCGAGTTTCAGCAAAAGGTTCCCGATGAGGCATGAAAATACTTGGAATTTCTTACAGAAAACACTCAAACTTGGACACCTTCAAGGGTGCTGATGTTCCTAAGGAATCAAGTCAGTCTATGGGAGGGGGAATATACCACTTGAAAGAGGAAAGTGATTTCAATGTTAAGATTGCCTCCATTAAAGAGAGTTAGAGGCCTTAAAACTTGGTTGAAGTAGACAACAGGCGACCGTGTGTGGATTATGTGACACACTCTACTGAGGATTGTCCTACAATCCCTACATTTCAAGATGTATTGCAAGTAGAGGCCCTTTAGTAATCAAATGGGGAACATGTATAATCCTGATTGGAGTAATCACTCCAATTACAGTTGGACGAATGGACCCACTGCAAATTAGGCCTCAACCTTCTAGAGACCCACTCCTTCCAGTGGATCTTTTGTACCTCCTAATCAAAGCACACAATACGTGCCGCCACCGAATCCAACATTCCAAAATGGGTCTTTGGAGGAGTTATTGGCCAGTTTAGTGCAAACATAGAATAACTTCATAAAGAACACCCAACAGTTTGTCCAGAATTTAGAAAAAGAGATGAGAGACCCATTTAGCCTACTGACTAACACCCTTCAAACTAGGGAGAAAGGGACTTTCCCAGCCCATCCCCACCCTAATCCGAAGGACCAATACCAAGTAGTTAATGTTGGGCCCTTAAACTCATAGGAGTAGGTTCAAGCAATAACTACACTTTGTAGTGGAAAAGTAGTTGAAGAGGATCTGAAAAAAGAAAAACAACTTGCATCCAAGAATCCTAAAGGTGCACCAACAAAGTGCAATGGCAAGGAGGAAAAGATTGCTAGTGATCCAGAAATGATTGAGGAGCGCAAATATGAGCCAGTGGTCCCGTTCCCCCAGAGGTTGATGTAACCAAAGATTCCACACTAAGAGGTCTTTGACATCTTCAAAGGGGCCAAAATTAATATTCCACTTTTGGATGCTATCAACCAGATTACATCCTATGCCAAAGTTTTAAAAATTTTATGCAAGATTAAGCATAGGATGCATGTGCAAAAGAAATACTTTTTGACTAAAAATGTGAGTGCTATATTACACCACAACAAACCCCTTAAATATAAAGATCTAGGGTGCCCTACAATCTTGTGCATCCTTGGAGATTACCGGATCAAACATGCTTTGCTTGGTTTAGGGGCGAGTGTGAATCTATTACCCTAGTCGGTTTATGAACAACTAGGGCTGGGCGACCTACCAAGATTACTCTTCAGCTTGCCGACTGATCTATAAAGAAACCAAGAGGAGTCATAGAGGATGTGCTGGCCCAGATTGAGAAGTTATACTTTTCGACAGGCTTCATCGTTTTGGATACTCAACCCATGGCAAATCCTAGCTCACAAATTCTGGTTGTTTTGGGTAGACCTTTTCTTGCCACATCAATTGCACTAATAAGTTGTCGGAAAGGAGTGATGAAGCTTTCTTTTGGTAACATAACAACCAAGATGAATGTTTTTAATATTAGCAACCAAAAGAAGGATACTAATAATGATTCTAATGAAGTAGATTTTCTTGAAATCATTATTGGGGATGGCCTTCTAGCATTTTTGGGTTCTTGTCCTTTGACAACAATGGAGTCAAGCATTGCCTTTTCCCAAATTCGGATGATCCAATGCTATTGGAAATGGCAAATGCATTCGTTGAGGCCCCCAAGAAAAATCCAATTGAGAATCTTGAGATGAGTGACTTTCTTCAGACCACCGAGTCTGACTGATTGGTATCATGTGTGGCATCATTTCAAAATTCCGATGATGTTCTTGCCAATGTTAGTGCCATTACATGTTCTACACCTGTGTTCAAATGTACTAAGATAATCTATTCTAAAGAATTGTTGGCACGGGTTGACCATGGACCACCCCACCCATATGTAACACCTCTTGCTCCTAACCTTAAGACTCATGCCTAAAGATGGAAGAGAGCTTTTCGGTGGTCACCTCTTCACATTTAGGCAAAGACCATGCAATCCAAATGTTACTTGCGCTCAATGAATTCATCATGGAAATTATCCATATGGTTCTCGACTGTTGTGAAGAGGAGGATTTTGTTGGGGATCCAGGTGGACCATCCTTTGTACATTGTTAGGTTAGATTCTGTTATTTCGTATGCTTTGTCGAACCATGGACAGGGTTCGAAAAGCTTCACATTCTCAAGTGACTTGTTCATTTTACCCTCCTTTATTTATATTCCTCATGTTTTATGCCACATTGCATTGCATTCATTCAAACATCAATGACGATGTTCATGTTAGGTTCGAGGTGGAGACAAGCACACTAATCTATCTTTAGATAAAATATTTTCACACTTTTTCTATATTTTCTAGTTTTTAGGAAATAACTTCAAATTTCTGTTTGTTTGTTTAAAGATAGGAATTTTTGAAAGGATTTTTATAGACCGGAGATATTTTGATTTTTAAGAATTTTCAAAATTTTAGGCCAAAAAAAAAAAAGAAAAGAAAAGGAAAAGAAAAGAATTTGGTCCACTAATCTAGGGACAGGAAATTTCTTAGAAACTACTAAAATTTTGAATTCCTCACTACACTACTAGTATATATTTTTAAAGTCTGGAATGGGATGCTACAGTAATTGTTTTTGAAAAATCGCTTAAAATATATGAGAGACAAAAGCTTAGTTGGACCTAAGTTGCATGGTTCATCTAGGTGGTTTGATCAACCATAAGCTAGTAAATTGATTCGGGCACATGGAAAGGGTTCCCTATTGTTAGGGACCATAAAGAAGAAAAAAGGTATGTATAAACTTGAAAATGGTGAAATACATGAGATGTGGGTTTGCTCCCCATATCTTGTTATCAAAGCCAAATTCGCCCAAAGGAATCCTATTCTTGAGAAAGAAGAAAAGAAAGTGGAGATCTCCCATGAGGTGAAAGCTTTCATAGTTGCCTTGAGAGGTGACCTATGTTTTGGCTAACTCTAGGTCATCTGAGTATCTATAGAGGTTCTTCAAAAAACACATCTTAGTTCATTTGGTACTTTGATCATGTATATGTACAATTCACATGCACTCATGTTTGGCATGTTTTAATTTTTCTTTCTTATGGCGAACCAGTTAACCAGATTTCTACGTTGTCTTTTATTTTGACTATTCCAGAGAGGGGAGTTTATCCGATGGCTTTAAAAATTTCTTTTGAAAAACTTCTTTTGATTCCTTTAGATTTTATTTGAAAAGAAAAGGAAGAAGAAAAAAAAATGAATTTTTTTGGCATATTCACTGCAGACCCTCACAAGAGTGTTAGCAAAAGTGGCATTTGTTTTTATACATTTATCTTTTGTTTCTTAGGTCAGAATCAGTTAGATTAGTTGACTTCCTTCTTTTTTGTATCTTTTGCTAGGGACTAGTAAAATGCTTGTTGAGGGTTCGATAGGTAAGACACCACTAATTTGAAGGATTTGACATGTGTTTAAATTTTGTGTGAGGGATAAGGTCAAATAGATAAACACGAAGAGAGTGATTTTCTATGAAGAATTAATATTCATCAGGTACAACGTGAGATGCACACTTTTCAAAAACAGTTGACTTGATCAATAATGATATGTGAAACTCCCCCTTAATGCCGCCCTTTTTTTTTTTAACATTGACCCAAAAACAATTTTTTTGCAAACGAATGTTGTTGGAAAAGATAAAATTGAGGGAGCAAACCCTTATGCTAATTGTTTAAATAACTTTTTCAACGCAAAAATATCTGAGTTCATACGACATAAGCAAGGTTAAGACCGAGGGAGCATACCTATTCACTATCCACTTCTGCACATATTGCCTATGGAGCTCTCAACGGACTCTTTAAGAAGTTTGGGTCACATATATTCATATATAATCATTAAGAAGAGAGTAAGAAAAAAAAAAGTCGATGCTCTGAAAAGACATGCAAATCCACTAAGACCATGAATCCTATCAATTGTAGTGTTAGATTAAATCTAAGTGAATGTTTAAATGAGTCATCGTGAGCTAGAAGGACATAATTAAAAACATTAAACTGTGTATAAAAACGGTTTAAAAAATAAGCAAATCAAAATGTATCACATGCTAGATAATAATAAAATCGGCCTGAAAAAGCATGCATGTGCAAATGAAAATATGTATTGAGGCAAAATTTAGGGTTGAAGGCCAATGCCTAGGGACTTGTGGAGAGAATTGAACCTAGTGGGATCAAGAGGCTTGGTAAAAATGTCCTCAAGTTGATGAACGGTGGCAATATGCTTTAAGAAAAATATTTTATCCTCAACAAAATCACTGATAAAATAGTGTTGGATGTCTATATGCTTAGTCTTTGAGTGTTGTATGGGGTTCTTGGATATGTCAATTGCACTCTTATATATTGTCACAATATACTGTCATTATCCCCTGATTAATTCCATAATCTAGTAACATTTGTTTCATCCATAAACGTTGTGTGCAATAGCTCCTTGCAGTA
The DNA here is from genome assembly GCA_029852735.1 of Persea americana. Lineage (NCBI taxonomy): Eukaryota > Viridiplantae > Streptophyta > Magnoliopsida > Laurales > Lauraceae > Persea > Persea americana. The sequence continues at coordinate 26,776,998 of CM056811.1, forward strand.
ATATATTCAGCCTCATCCGTCAACAAAGAGGTCGAAGTTTGCTTTTTATCATGCCAAGCAACCAGGTTGTTGCCAACAAAGAAGCACCCTTCAGATGTGCTTTTCCTATCATCCAAACAAACGGCCCAGTCTGTGTCTGAATAACCAATGATATTGGTGTTGGTTTCGTGCGGAAGCCATATACCATACTCAGCTGTCACACTGACATACTTCATTATCCTCTTGACAATAGTGATATGTGATTCTATTGGCTTTGACTAGTACCTACCATAGACACCTACATTATAGGCAATATCAAGTCTGCTAGCTGTGAGATACAACAGACTGCCTATCGTGCTTCGGCAAAGAGTCTCATCAACATCTTTTCTAGCTAAATCAATATATAATTTAACTATTGTACTCATGGGAGTGGCAGAGTGTCTTGAATTTGTCATGCCAAAGTTTTTCAAAAAAGCATGGATATATTTGGTTTGAGACACGAAGATACCGTTGTCATACTGCTTAATTCGAACTCCTAAGAAGAAGGACAATTCACCCATCATGCTCATTTCAAAATCTCGTGACATACGTTTAGCAAATTTCTCAACCGAACCCTTTAGATGTAGACCCAAACACTATGTCATCCACATAGACCTGTGCAATTAAGATGTGCATTTTCTCCCTTTTGATGAACAAATTCTTGTCAACACTAACCCTTTTGAAATTATTTTCAACTAAAAACATGGGCAGCCTTTCATACCAAGCGCACAGGCTTGTTTCAATCCATACATTGCTTTGTTCAACTTATAAACATGATTAGGATTGTGTGGGTCCTGGAATCCTTTTGGTTGCTCAACATACACCTCTTCATTCAAGTAGTCATTAAAAAAAAAAAGGCTCTTAACATCCGTCTAAAATAGTTTTATCTTTAAAGAACATGCAATTGAGAGAAGAATTCTGATGGATTCAATACAAGCAACAAGGGCGAAGGTTTCATCAAAATCAACTCAACTTGGGTACACTCCTGTTCTACTAATTGAGTTTTGCTCCTAATCACTTGACCAAGCTTATTAGTTTTTTCTTGAAGATCCACTTAGTACCGATGACGTTGGTATGAGTGGGATGAGGAAGAAGCTCCCGGACATTGTTCCGTTCAAACTGTTCTAGCTCCTCATGCATGGCATTGATCCATGAGTCATCATAAAGAGCCTCATTTACAATTTTAGGCTCAATAAATGAAACATAACATAAGTGACTTACCTCGTCACGTACATGTTTGCGCTTCTTTATTGGTGCTTCCACATCCCCAATGACTTTATCAAGTGGGTTATCCTTCATGACTTGACCTTTTTGGGATCTGGGGTGTACACTTGATGGTTCCTTTTGTTGGTCATGATCGTTATCCGATGCAACATTCATGTCAGAGGATGCTAGAGATCTTTGTCCCTTTGGATGTACTTTGGATTCAGACTCCTTTTCCTTAGGTCTTTCCCTTTTGTTGTCATTTGAGTCATTCACTTGTTCTAACATTATTCCACCACCATCATCAGAAGAATAATTAGAGGTCCTTCCATCATCCTCAACCACATTGATTGACTCTAGTACAATAAAGCTTTTAAGGTTATAAACCCTATAAGCCTTGCTAGTCAACGAGTAACCAAAGAAGATACTTTCGTCACTTATGGAGTCAAATTTCTCAAAGTGTTCACGATCCCTTAGGATGTAACACTTACTCCCAAATGTCGTGAAATATTTAACAATAGGTTTTATTCCAGTCCATATTTCATATGAAGTAGTTTTCGTTCCCGGCATGAGATACACCCAATTATTAACATGCATTGCAGTATCCACTGCCCCAGCCCAAAACCATTGCAGGTTATTCTTTTTATAAAGCATAACATGTGCCATCTCCTAGACAACATGGTTCTTCCTCTCAACTAACACATTTTGTTGCGGTGTTTTTGGTGCAAAAAAAAAAAAAATCATGTTTTATTTCATGTTTAGTGTAAAGAGTTAAATTCAGAATTTTCAAACTCAGTGCCATGTTTTGAAGAGATACGTGAGACACCACCAAATTCTTGACCTTTCTATGCAATAATAAGAGACCACAAATCACTAAATATGGCAAAAGCCTCTGATTTTTCCCTAAAAAACCTTATCCATGTAAGCCTTGAAAAGTCATCAATTGTGAGAAAGATATATTTCATGCCACCGATGCTTTCCACTTTTGTAGGACCCATAAGATCCATGTGAAGCAATTCCAATGGCCTTTTTGTGGTGAGAGAATCCACCTTTTTGTGTGACACTATGATCTGCTTCCAATCTGACAAGGGTCGCAAGCATTGTTCGAGGCTTTCTGAAGTTTGGGTAGCCCATGAACTAATTCTTGTTTGGCCAGATTTTCAAGATTGTTACGATTCGCATGGCCCAATCGTTGATGCCACAAGTCAATGTCACTAATTATGGCAGAATAACATGTTAGATCATTGTTGATGGCTACAACATAGCAATTGTCAGGATTTCTTTTACCATGAAGTTTTATTTTCCCTTTCTTGTATACAATGAAGCATTAATTTGAAGAAAAGTGTACTCTATGTCGTGAATCACATAATGGGCTAATGCTTAACAAGTTAGTTCTAAGATCTTCTACCAAGTAAACATTTGACAATCTAGACATACCTGGGATTGAAACAATGCCCTTACCAATTACTTTGGCCTTACTGCCGTCCCCAAAGCGTTCGCTACCACCATTGTAGCTCTCAAGGGCGCCTAGAGCATCCACTTTCCAAGTACCACACATCTGTCTTGTGCACTAAGTTAAGTTAGGACCACATTACACCGAAAGTTAGACTTCCAAACCCAGATGAACTTTGTCTTGACCTATTGAGGATAATAATGCTTCTTCCTTTGCTGATTTCTAAAATGATTTCGAAATTTATTACAATGTGACCGAATGTGCCCTCTAATCCCACAACAGTGAGAAGTGGGGATAAATTTTAGAGGTGGGGATAAATTTGAGTTTTGGCACATTCCTTTTATTAACAGTTTTTTAAATGTGTAGAGTTCGAATAGTTGGGTATCATCGAGTGCATAGTGGGTCTTTGAACGAAAATAGATTTACCTTTATCTTTAGATATTGAAGCTCCGTGTATATAACCTCGTAGCCGATACTAGTTTTTGGCAAGTCAGACTTTTGGCCTCCAAGGATCTCATCGAGCTTCATGGACCCTGTATTCATTCTCTTTATCGTAGCTTTGGCAGATTCCAGCTCAGTGTGAACCATCTTTAATTTGCCAAGAATATTATCCTTTTCAGCTTTACAAGTGCTCAATTCCTTTTGCAAAACATCTAAGTCCTTTACAGCTTTTTTGAATAGGTCATTTAGCAAATTGTTCTTCTTTCCTGTATTAATTAAACTATTAGGCAGAACTGAACACGGAACTTCCAACTGGCTTACATTAGCATGAGAGTCTTTCAATTGCGTTGTTAGAGAAGAGCTCTGAGATTCCATTGCTTTCAATTTTTGCTCCTTTTTTCTCATTAATTTTTTACATATGCACGGAATCTTGTATTAGTCTCCTATATTCAGCTTCCATGTCCAATTCATTGTCAGGAAAATCGTGAGATTTATATCTTCATCCGACTTGAAATCCTCATCAGACGAACCCTGCACAAAAGAAGCATTAGACAACGCCATGAAAACAACAAATTTATCAAAAACATTAGAAGGAGACTAGCGCTCACTCTTTTCCTCCTCTAAATCGTCATCCCAAGAGACGTTCAACGCATTATCATTGCTTCTCTTTGCAATTGTCTCATATAGCAGCAGTGTGACTGTATCTTTTACATTCATAGCATTAGATCTGCTTGGATGATCCTTTGACCGGATTCTTATCGGACTTCTACACAAATTTAGATTTATTGGGTGCCTTGTTGTTCTGAAAGTCCTTTTTCAGATTATTTTTCTTGTTTTTCCACATCTTTTTGAACTTTTTAACAAAGAAAGCTTCAAACTCAGAATCATCCAATTCACAATTCGAATCAACATTCGTAACAACCTCCGCATATTTAGAGGACATGAGAGCAATGTCCCTGCCCTTTCTGGTTGAACAATGGTTGGCTTCAAAGTTTGCAAATTCCTAATCAATTTTTATACGTTGAGGGAGTCCATTTTTTTTATACTCGTCAATAGCTACTGCTTTAGGACGAAACCTTTCGGGAAGAGACCTTAAAATACTCTCAACAACTCTAGACTGAGATATTGGTTCTCCCAAATTAAAGCTTGTGGAAGTAGCCTGGGTTGGTGTTGCCAACATGAATAGCTTAAGGAACCTTTTGACAGACAGTTACGCTCTCTTGATGAGATTCGAAAACTGATGTTAGGTATGTATCGATCACAAATGTCATGTCCCCGAACCCGACTAGAAAATAAACCGAACTCAAGGAGTGAAATTTAGGACTAATTAAAGAATTTTGCCCTTTAGGCCCAAGGATCGTAAGTCCGCTATGAGGATATTACATTTCTAACCTCTAAAATAAAATAAATGCGGAATGCATACATTCCGTGCATAATTGAATATCAAACAGATAATAATAACTCTCATTAGAATTTAAAGTTGAATAAAGAAATAAACTTGGCATTTGGGTATTCTAACATTTGATCAATATCAATCAACAACACCATACATTCATGTTAAATCATAAATTGCGTATCACTTGCCTCAACCAAGGAGAAGAAGAAAATGGGGAAAACTTGAGGAGAAGCCTTCTACAAGGAAATCCTACAATCTAACCCACCCAAAAGCAACCTAGAATGCAAAGGGGAAGGAATGGAAGTAAATATCCAGAACAACATAAATCTAAGCAAAAGAGAAGATGATTAAAAGATGAGGGTGAGAGAATGCTTACCAAACTAGGATCAATGGAAAGAGGAGATCGAAAGGAAGAAGATGTGAGGTTCAGGTCGCAGAGATGATCTCTCCTGAGTAAAGTTCTGGAGCTTGAGTATACGAAGAGGAAGAAGCAGAGGGGCTGCTGGAAACCTTCGTTGTAGAGAATGAAAAGAGATTAAGGTTAATCTCTACTTAAGGATAAAAAAGGGGGGAAAAGACTCAATTGCCCTTAAGTGGGTGTGGTGAAGGAATGGACCACTTGAAGGATTTATGTTCGTCGGATCGTGACGAGTTAAGAGACAAAAATGGTGACAAGACCTTTCCAACGAAACTCAATCATGGTGATCGGAATTTTCCGGAAAAACACTCAATTTTTCCTAAATTATAAATTACCCACTACTAGAGTCAAACACACTCGGAATCGCACGAAACTTCGCAAATACTATCCTAACACTAGAAGAAACTAGCTCAGGATCTAAACCCACCTAGATATCTAACAATGCAATTAATTATAATATTAACAAAATAAACTGGTCAACAGGCCTGCTAGTGGGCCCAACTGACCCAGTAAGGTCGAGGGTCTTACTTTTGTCACCTCTAAAAAGAACATTTGGTCCCCCAAATGCCTAAACATACCTCATCAGGAAAGAGATAAGGATACGCCTTCCGGATATGATCTTTGAGCTCCCACGTAGCTTCGTCTAGACTATGATGATCCCATTGAACCTTGACCCATTGAATGGTCTTGGTACGCAGCACTGTCTCCTTGGTGTCAATTATCTGAGTTGGTCACTCCACGTAGGTTGCATCTGCCTGAAACTGAAGAGGCTCGTGCTGCAACATGTGAGTAGGATCTGGAATATATTTTTGAAGCATTAAGACGTGTAAAATGTCATGCACATGGCTAACTCAGGTGGTAGCACCAAACGATAGGCCACGTCTCCAATGCTGCTCTTGATCTAAAACGGTCCCACAAACCTCTTGGCAAGCTTTCCTTTCTACCCGAATCTAACAACACCTCTCATCGGAGACACTTTCAAAAACACCATATCCCCCACCTAGAATTCTAAAGGTCTCCGCCTCTTGTCTGCATAACTCTTCTGACGATCACGTGACTCCTTCATTTTCATCTGAACAATCCTGACTTTCTCACTGGAATCAGCAATCTCTGAGGGGCCATGAAAACTCCGAACTCCTACTTCCTACCAACATGCCGGAGTCCTGCATCTATGTCCGTATAATGCCTCAAATGGTGCCATACCAATACTTGAATGATAGCTGTTATTGTAAGCAAAATCACAAAGAGGCAAACTTTCATTCCAGTTCTCCTTAAAATCCAAAACACAGGCTCTGAGTAGATCTTCCAAAGTCTAGATGGTACACTCTGACTGTCCATCTGTCTGAGGGTAATAAGCTATACTGAGCTTCAACTAAGTAGTAGACCAAAACTGAGAGACAAACTTAGTGTCTTGATCGGATACTATGGACTTAGGCACTCCATGCAGCTTGACTATATTGACTATATTATCTCTGTACGACTTAGTCATCTTGTCCATAAACTGACCAGTCTTGAATGGCAGGAAATGTACTGACTTAGTCATCCTATCCACAATCACCCAAATATCATCATTGCCTTTCCTGGTGTTCGACAACCCAGACACAAAATCCATGGTGATATTCTCCCATTTCCACTGTTGAATATCCAATGGGTGAAGCAAACCAAGAGGCTTCTTGTGCTTTTTCTTAATCTGCTAACAAGTCATACACCTAGAAAAAAATTTTGCAATATCAATTTTCATTTTCACCCATCAATAGTGATTCTTCAAATTCTGATACATTTTGGTGCTCCCCGAGTGAATAGAGTATCTTGTGTGGTACACATCTGTCATCAGCTCTGACTTGATATCTTGAACATCTAACACACACAACCTATCCTTGCAGTACAGAACTCCATCAATCAATCTGAACTCTGGCTTGTCAGACCCCAACCTAGATTATCTCGATTAGTGTTAATTAAGCGAGTGTTTAGTCTTGAGAGAGTTTAGTAATCGTTGGGTTAGAATAGTTTGATTTAGTCTTGGTATTTGTTTTAGGAATTTTGAGAACGTTGGATGAGTCAGACACGCTTAGGGACACCCTGAGTGCACGTGTTAGCATGAGAGGATGATTCTAGATTTCTATTTTAATTGTGATTTTGATTTCGTTTGATTAGTTTTCTTGTTTTCTACAACTTTCGTTTTCAGTCTGTCTCTGTTCGGAGCCCAGAAACTTGTGTTTTGGCCCAAAAGGGGTAAAACTGTCTTTTTAACCCAAATCTGGACATGAATTTCGATATCTCGGAACTATGTCAAAAATTTACTTTTTGGAAACTAGATTTTTCGAGAATCGTTTTATCCTTCTTCGTCGATCTCGTCCGAGATCCGCAAGAACATGTTTTAACCCTTTGAAGTTTTAGACCTGATGGGACCCACTCCCACTCAACAACAAATACTCTCTTTTCTCCCTCACTTTCACTCTCACTTTCTACAACCCATGGGAGTCAACGTCCAGAGCATTTGGAGAACTCTTTTCCCCTCCATTCTTTCCTCCTTGCATGTCAGCCGTTTGAACTTGGATCAAAGTCCAGATTCCGTCATCTTCTCCCTCTCCTTCCAAGCTTTCCGTTAGACCCATTTGTTGGGCGTTTTCAACGAGCCAAGCTCTTCATCTTTTTCCTTTCTTCTTGTTTGGACTTTTCTAGGTAAGAGCTTCAACCCACCTCTTCAATGGAGTCTCTTTAGCTCCTAATGATCTTGTTTTTCATGTATGCGAACCTTTTTTCGAAATGGGTTCCTTTGTTTTCAAATATTAGGTTTTTAAGGTTCTTTTTGGGACTTTTGTAGATCTTGGCTCAACTCTTGGGTAGGATCCTTGAGAAGGTTGGATTTGTACATTTTGAACTAAGGCAAGTGATCTCTTTAGCCTTTTTAAGTGCATGTTGAGTATGGAAGTCATTTTTATTTCAAATGATTGATTTCTACTTCTAGCTTTCTCTTGTATTACGTTGCATACTTGGAGTTATTTGAAATGCTTCTTTTTATGCTTACATGTATGAGTTTTAGTATATTACACTAATCTTGTAATTTGTCAAATTAAAAGCTTGTTGGGTTGCAAATTTCTTGATTCAAATGGTTTGATGTATGGAGAATGAAGGAGTATGGAATGTGAAGTATTTGAAAAAGGGTTTTTGATTGATGAAATGGAATGGGGATATGATGAGATGGAAGAGCATGTTTTAGACACCTCATTTGGCCCCTATGATAGCCTTAAATACCTATCATATATAGCAGTGCCCCCATTTTGCCCACAATTGAATGATTAATGACATAATTCAGATAAATTAACGACGATGAAGATGCTTGTTGGTAATTCTAGACTTAGTTCGATGATTTCTAAAAATTCGTGAGAGAAAAGCCAAGTCGCGTCAAGATCTCGAGTCCAACCCCACTACTTACAGAAGTAGTGAACCGTGATACTATTCAAACCTTCTTCCGGACCACTTAAGACATGCTTAGGCCAATTCCTACAAAGACCGTGCTTAGTTTGCCAAAATGTCACCCAATTAGCCTAAGTTAGGAAACTAAATCCATTCATCCAGATATCCCTCACTTTTCCTAACCCATAATCATCAGAAAAATTTAACCTTTGGATTCCTCGCTTCAAGAGCTTTCTGACGATATATAGAACGTCCAAATCCGACCATTGGATCAAAAGATATGGCCCTCGGAAGATTGCCTTAACATCCCCCACTCAAAACACACATGGGTGCCAGCACAGGTGCGCCCATGTCCCAAGCTTCACTTGGGCGCACACACAGGTGCGCTCAGGTCCCCAGCCATGTTGAGAATGCACTTCAGTGTATATCTAGGTGTGTCCCATTCTACTCTTCGCAGTTTTGACTCGGTTCAGACCCAAAAACAACCCGGAATCGAACCCGAGACCCATTAGGGTTTAAAGTTGGACATGGGCGCACACATGACATGGGCGCCACCATGTGAGCGCCTCCGTCAGTCCCGTTCAAACCTTAAACTCCAGAACCCTAAAGTATTTAAAAACACACTAATTAGAACTCAAAGATACTCCTAATCCATCCCTAAACCACTCTTAATCAACTCATAACTTAAAATAAACCGAACCAACATAAATCACATTTAACAAATCGCTTGGGTGCTGAAACCACCAAGCTTAGGTTGCACATACCCTAGGATTAGATCGGATTACCTAGTTAGGTAGCTTAGAGCATTAGGCTCCGCCCCACCACTCTTCCTGTTCCTTTAGGGGATTGGGAGAGCTAATGTGGGCGGTCAAGGACCTTAGGTTAGGGTTAATCCGATGATCAGTAATAAAGCATTAATCACATAGATCTAAGTAAAATCCCTTAGTTAGGCCCTTCTAGTCTCATATCAAAAATCCATAAAAACTATAAAACCAACAAAATAAACCCAACAAGATTTTTCCTTTGTTTCTTCTGCCACCTTAGGTGCCAGATATTTAATCGAACTTAATGATAAAAGAGAATAAAGAACTGATTTCTAAAATTAAATAAATGAGAATAACGAGATGAGATGAGTGATTTCGCACACACTTTTAATCAATCACGGCCCATTGGCCACCCTAAAACAAACACTGGCCCATTGGCCATTTCCAATCAATCCTGACCCATTGGCCATTTTCAATCAATCCTGGCCCATCAGCCACTTCCAATCAATTACAGCCCATCGGCCTTTCACTTTTATCACTCGTGTATCGCACACGAAACACACAGAAATCACAAATCAAAGTCTTATTTGCAACATCATTTCGGTTTGAAAAATCAGCCTTTAAACCCTATTTTTCTAAGGGATTTGAAGGGGGTACCCGGGAACGGGGCCGATCCTCTTCTTAAAATATTTGGCACCTCCCCCTCTTTTATCTTATTTTTCTTTATTTGAGTTATTCTATTCTACTTGGATATATTATGATTATGCTATGTGAGGATTAACCTTTATTCGGACTTTAACTAATGACCCTTAATTGACCTAAAATTAAAGAGACCCAAATTAATGTGACAGGACAACCGTCGTGTGTTGCCGGTAGCACATTAGACGAGAGGAAGAACCCACCTTATTATTTTTCTCCCCATATTTCTTCGGCTTTCGTCGAAGAACGGTGTTACGGCCGTACCGTAGCTGGCGATTGTGATCCGTCGATTTTGAGGGTAGTCGGAATCCTCATTTTCGATGTAAAATTTAAATAACATATATAGATGAATGGAGATTTCCCCAAACCATGTCTCTCTTGGAGAGGGGGGGTCGAAATTCACATCCGACAGCCTGGCGATCATGATGGGACCTCTTATGTTTTCCTGTTACTTATTTGGGTCTTTCTGGAGTAATATTCTAGGACACGAACATCCAATCAACAATTAGATGTCCGTGTCCCATTCAGTTTAGGGTCGTTATGAGTAGTCTGAAGATTAAACCAAAGGTCCAAATGCACCGTCCACTAAGCTTTCCCCCATTACATCATAAGAAACAAACCTTCATCAACAAAACTACATAACAAGTGCTTTTCTCTTCCCCCTCCCCCCTCTCTCTCTCTCTTATCATCTAAACATTTCTTCACAAATGGAGGGTCAGACGTTCGGAATGTCCGACTTTCAACCCCTCTCACCCCACTATTGATCCGCACCACTGCTGGGTCACACCAAACCCCACAAAATGTAGATGGATCTTTAGCAGCTTCAAGCCATGACCCACAACAGATAAGACGGTCCCTCTTCGAAGGAGGCCCGCTACCGGTTAACACCATAACAATGGAACGGAATTATTCTAATACATCCACCCCATCTACTACATCAAGAGAGAATCAGTTTTCCTCGCATTCAGGGGTGACTTGCACAGATCTAGTCAGCCCCATGGGCCAAGTTATAAGATATAGGGTCCATGATAACGTTTCATCAAGAGACTACCCTCTTCGTGCAAGTGATCCTGTTGTCTCGTAGGTTATACCCTATTCTTCCTTGATTAGCCAAACCGAGCCAATCACGTCCTCTATCCCGCAGTATGGGATGCCTACTGATGTACCTATCATAACCCCGGTTAAGGCCATCGTGCCTTCCCAGACTCTTGCGATAAATGAAAACCCATATCACCAGATGAGTCATAATCCAATGAACATAGGTCAATTGGCGACATCCAGCACCTCGCACCAAAACCCTTTGACTCATATAGGGACCCCAGATGCCTACCAACAACACGAGATGGCTCGACCCTAATTCCAAGCAATGGTTCCTCCACCAATGGACCAAGTCTGTTACAATCCTGTAATAGTTGGTGCTGGTATGTTATATCCCCAACCGGCTCAATACGAGGGGGCCCCTCCCACTTATCAAAATCAAATGGTCCCGGACTATCAGATACCCAATACAAACCATAACCTCTCAATCCAGAACATGCAAGTTACTAACCCCAAGGGTGTTGGAAATCCTTATCAAACACACCAAGCGAATGAGTCGCGCTATCAACAGACATATCAACCACCCATTTTAAGCCCGATAGTTGACCCATATAGGGGAAAACCAATTACTCTTGGGGGAACTTAGTTGAACCAAAGCTATCAGCCTATCTTGCAACCGTATTTCCAAGCCCAATGCCAAGAACCGGCCTATGCCACTACTTCGCTAGAACCATAAAGAGAATTTCAGCCATAGACAATTCAATATCTAGATCCTCTAGCATTCAAAGAGTTGCAGAAAAACGTTGAGGAACTCAAGAACGAAATTAAAAAGAAACCCTCGAGCTCAACTGGCAGAAAACTAGGATTCTACGACTTTACCAAAAAGGAGGAAAAAGAGAGGTCACCTTTCCCTGTTAGAGCCCCTAAGTTTGTACCTTACGATGGGACTACTGACCCTCAACATCACCTAGTCTCGTTTTGCAACAAGTGTCGTGCCATTGTAGACAATGACTCCATGCTCATAAATTATTTTCAGGAATCATTAACCGGGGATGCATTAACCTGGTATACGTCCGTGCCTTCCCATGAGATCAACACCTTCGAGGATGTAGTAGAGAAATTCCTAGCGAGATACCAGCATCTAACTAAAAACAAACCCTTATGGCATGACTTAGCTAATCTCAAACAGAAGAACAATGAGGACTATGAGGAATTTGCAGTGAGATGGCAAAACCAATTTGTGCGGTCAGACTGCAACATGCAAGATGAAGAACAAGTAAGAATGGTCATATCAAACATGAAGGATCCCATGAGAGCCCTGATGACAACCGGGGAGGTCGTTAGTTGGAGTGGCCTTTACCTTAGGTTATCTAGGATGAAGCAGAATTTAGATGAAGGAGTATTGAACGCCATTATTGACCATAAAAAGAACACGCGTAGAATAGGCACAACCACCCAACCAGAGAGCCACACGACCCCTGAAGTCAGCTTGAATCAGGAAGAGCTCTACCGACCGTACCAAGAGCGTACTAGTGTTAGCTTTAACCAACACCAAAACCCAGGGCCAAATGCAATCCCAATTTCCAAGTTGGTAACCCAAATCATTAGAGGAATAATCAGAACTATCGGCGGAACAATCAGAACTACCGAAACCCTCCGAGAAATAATCAAAGCTATGAGCAACCACTAAGAAACCAAGGGCCTCCAGTGAATCAAAACTAGAATCCTAATCCCATACAACCACTCCCGAACCCGACGGCTCCGCCACCAAACCAAAACTCGAATCCTCAACCCAACTATGGTACCGTCCCCTTCAATTACAATAGAGACAACAATGGCCACCAGAATAACCCGAACAATGGAAATATAAGGAGATTCGGACCTAAAAGGGCAAACTACCCGTCCCTTCCTCAACCATGGACTGCTGTCTTCTGGTCTCTCTTAAACCAGAACGCCCTCCAACTCCCGCCAGAACTACCACAGGCATAGTCCGAACACCTAGACAAGACTAGGTTTTTTTGCCTACCATAGGATGCCGGGTCATGACCTCACCCAATGCAACACGATTAGAAATTTGATCTTTGACCTCAATGATGAAGGTAGAATTGATTGGAATAGCATTAGGCCAATAGGTGGGAATGACCCACGGAATGCCCCTCCCAATCAAAATCCAACCACCAATCCCGCACAAAATATTCCCAACATGCAGATCTTTACAAATCTGTTACCTCAGCATGGAGTATCAACCTCTAGACAAGGCCCACATACCCAATTAATAAACATCACCGTAATAGAGCACCAACACATTGATGCCCCGGCTCAAGGGAGTGTAAACCATAGCTAACCGTGTCATGGTGATTTCTTTGAAGAAGAGGATTATCGAAAATACATCACGCCATGGGATAGGAAGACCAAATTCAAAATCTTCAATTCAAGGATGGATACGATCGTTGACTCCCCTGATCTTTACGAGGTAAATTTTGATGAGCCAAACAACCGAGAATCGCCGATCATCACGAATTCCCAACCAGATCCTCACCCAGACACAAGTGCGTCTCAGGCTCACCTATGATCTGGACGGATCCGTCCTCCCAGACTACCCCTCACCTTGTGTCTCAAAACTTAGATTCGCAAAATCCTAATATCCAGGTTGAGGAGATAGTTGATGAAATAGCTTATAGTTGGATAGAAACAGGGATAGAATATGACCTCTTAGGGCACCTCACAAAGATTCCAGCTAAGGTGTTTGTCCTTGATCTGATTAAAACCTCCCCCAAATATCAGCAACAGTTACTTGAGGCTATTACACGCTTACAAGTCCCGGTAAGCATAACTCCAGAAGACTTGAGAACGTTTATTTCGGCCTTGGCCCCGTGGGCTTCGTTCCCTGCCATTACCTTTACTGAGGAAGAATTAAAGGAAATACCACCTCAGGGGAGGACCTCTCCCCTACATCTAACAGTCAAGATAGTAGGGAAGGAGATGTCAGGAGCTTTGGTCGACACTGGCGCATCACTGAATATTTGTCCATTGAAAACCTACAAAGCTTTAGGGCTTACAATAAAGGACCTAACTCCAGCCCCTATGGTCATAACCGGTTACGACGGGAATAAGAAAACGGTTTGTGGAAAAATTATGTCACTAGTCCAAGCGGGCCCAATTTCAATGCCAGAAGAATTTTATATTATGGACATCCCCGCCACTTTTAACTTGATCCTAGGACGCCGATGGTTGAACCATATGAATGCCGTTATGTCAAGCCGACACCAATGTGTCAAATTCCCCCACTTGGGTAAGATCATGAAATTGATGGGAGACCCACCTGTCATTGAACCGGAAGAACTTCAAATACTCCCGACCCTACAACCTACTCCTATTACACAAGAGGTCAAAATTCATGGGTACAAGGTCGACCCTCTCATCTCTTTGATGGATATGGACCCTACGCAAAATATGTTTTCCGAATTATCCTCCCCGCAAAATCTAATGTTTGACAACGAAGGTCAAGCTCGAGGATAGACTTTGATGAAGAAGATGGGGTATCAACCCAGATTTGGGTTAGGAAAGAATGGAGAAGGCATTACTAACCCTTACATACCGGACCCTAGAGCAAGAGCAGAAGGATTATGGTATGACACCCATGATTACATAAGGCATAAATGGGAGGACTGGACCTTAAAGGAACATTTTGTGAAGCACGACAAAACCTTGGATCCCAACACACCACCGTTCGGAAGGGGATGCTACAATTTGGATCCAAATGATAAAGGCAAGACCGTTTTAGTAGAAGATTGGGAAGATTTGGCTTCGTCTGAAAGCGAGACTTATGAGGAAATCTTCGGCACCTGGAGAGAGCTCCATTCACCAAAAGAAGTGAACGATATAGACCACACTATCGAACCAAGATTCTAAACCCTATCACGTAACATGCTGAATGCGAAAGAGTTAACTCAGTTACCTAAAAAAAAACGCCAATCACCAAAGTCCGAGAAAGTCGCGAAACGTGGGAAATCGAAAACCCTACTAGCGAAGAAGTGGTATATTGGCCCCTTGCCTAGCGCCATTGGCAAGAAGACTCCTCTCAAGAGAACCACGAAATTTTGGAAACTGATGACCTCAATGATCACGAAGTGGTATACCGCCCCACCGCCTGGCCACGCCAGCAGGGAGGATCTTCCTCAGTAGATAGCCCATCTTCAACCTCACCTGTACCATATCATTCCAAAAATCCCAAAAAATTAGAAAACCCCAAAAACCCAAAAAAATTAGAAAACCCTAAAAACCCAAAAAAATTAGAAAATAAAAAACCCAAAAACATAGGAATCATAGGAGTAGAAGACTGTGATCATCATCTAAATATGGGCAACCTAAGGCGATGGAAGATACCCACAGTGGTGCAGTCTCAACTAGAAGAAATTATGACAAACATTGAGAAGTTAGGCTGCGAATCTCTGCCTGTCGTTCCAGAACCCGAACCTTCCGTGCAACATGCGAACATCAGTGATGGAATGGGTGTTTACGAATTAGTAAACGCTGAAGAAGGGGATGACGAAATTTCTGAGGAATTTAGGAGAGTAATCAAGAAGTTTGACGAAGAAACACAAGCGGTTGCCGAAAAGACGAGAGAGATAAACCTGGGAAGGGAGGAAAGACCTAAGTAGGTCCAAATCAGTGCATGCCTAGAACCTGACGAAGAGAGCGAGATCCTTGAGGTCATGAGAGAATATCAAGACGTTTTCGCATCGGATTATAATGACATGCCCGGACTCGCACCTGACTTAGTGAAACACAAGATCCCATTAGAGGAAAACGCTAGACCAGTCAAACAGAAGTTGAGAAGAATGCTCCCCGATGTGGCACTGAAAGTGAAAGAGGAGGTTGACAAACTACACCAGGCAAAGTTCATCAGGGTTGTGTTGTTTCCTCAATGGGTCGCCAATATAGTCCCGGTGAAGAAGAAAGACAGACGTGTCCGAGTCTATATTGATTTCCGAAATTTGAACAAGGCATCTCCCAAAGACGATTTCCTCTTATCTCACATCGACGTGCTTATTGATAATACCGCGGGGCACGCTATGCTGTCATTCATGGACGGTTACTCAGGGTATAACCAAATCAGACTATCACTAGAGGATCAAGAGGAAACCTCATTCACCACGCCCTGGGGGGACTTACTGCTATGTTGTTATGCCCTTCAACTTGAAGAATGCCGGCGCCACTTATGAGAGGGCCATGATGGCAATATTTCACGATATGATACACGACTGCGTGGAGGTTTACGTAGATGATATTCTAATCAAATCCAAAACATGTGAAACCTACGTCATAGCTCTCAGGAGAGTCCTTTAGCGATCCAGGGACACCCAACTAAAGATGAATCCAAAGAAATACGTTTTCGGAGTATCCTCTGGCAAACTCCTAGGCTTTATGTTAAGTAAATGAGGGATTGAAGTCGACCCTTCTAAGGTAAAGGCCATTCTTGAAATGCCGCCCCCGAAAAACGTTAAAGAGTTAAGAGGCCTAATAGGACGACTACAATTCATCAGAAGATTCATTTCGCAGCATTCACAAAGATGTGAGCCGTTTTACAAATTGTTAAAAGGAGGCGTGGAATATCATTGGGATGACGACCGCCAGAAGACATTTGAAGATCTGAAGAAATATCTATTGAGTCCTCCCATCTTGAAGCCCCCTACTAAAGATAGGCCCCTCATTTTGTATGTGTCAGCGACAGAATCTGCAATAGGCATTGTCCTGGGTCAGCATGATGAGACTGGAAGGAAAGAGAACGCGATTTATTACCTGAGCAAATCTCTCCTACCCTATGAAAGGAAGTACTCCCCAATGGAGAGAACCTGCTTAACCATAGTTTGGGCCGCCCAGAAATTGAGACACTACTTCCTAGCCCACCAGGTCAAACTCTTAGCAAGAATGGACCCTTTAAAATACATTTTCGAGAAACCCGTTACTTCGGGAAGAATCGCGCGATGGTAAATGCTCTTGGTAGAATTTGACATAACCTATGTTACCCAAAAGTCTATAAAGGGGCAGGCAATTGCCGACCATCTGGCACACCTCCCTTTGCCACAGTATGAACCGGCCAGAACTGATTTCCTAGACGAAAGCATCTTGTTTGCAGAGGTTGAAGAAGCAAAGGATGATGATTTATGGACCATGTACTTTGATGGAGATTTGAATCAGAACGGAAAAGGAGTCGGTGTAGTGCTATTATCCCTGGAAGGAGTCATCATCCCAATGGCCTACAAAATCGGATTTCCAGCGACTAATAATACGATGGAGTATGAAGCCTTATTAGCAGGGTTGAGAGAAGCCCAGGCCCTAGGTGTTGAGAAGCTAAGAGTCTTCGGTGATTCTAAGGTCGTTATTTCCCAAATAGCCGGAGAATGGAAGGTTAACGCCCTTAAGGTTGCGCACTACCACGAGAAAGCGAAAGAACTAATGTCTGAATTCAAGAAGATTTCATTTCTCTACATCCCTCGTGCCTTGAACCGATTGGCTGACTCATTAGTAATCTTATCATCAATCATAGAGATGCCCGATGATAAGGATTCCAAAGAGTTTCTGATTAGAAGGATAGATTCTCTGTCCGTCAAACCAATAGACATGACCAAGGGGAACCTTGCCGAAGTCCTGTTGAAAGTTTCAAAAAATAGGAATAAGAAAGCTAAGACCAAAGAGTCCGATCAGGAGGAAGATTCTAAGCATAAAGAAGGAGTTCTAGCTCGCATACAACATGATGATGACCTGGAAGATGACCACCTATGGTACTATGATATTTGGAATTACCTGCATGATGGCTACATCCCCGAGTATGCCACCCAATCGGATAAAAGAGCATTGAGAGAGATGGTTCAAAGATATGTCATAGTAGTAGGGCTATTGTACCGCAGATCATTTAGTGAAATTCTCATGCGATGCGTGACCATAGAAGAAGGGCAAGAGATAGTTGAAGAAGTGCATTCGGGAGAGTGCGGAGGACATGTCAACGGCCAAATGTTAGCTAAGAAGATCATCCGTGTATGTTACTATTGGCCATCCCTAGAGTCAGATTCAGTCAATTATGTCAAAAGATGCAAAGAATGTCAGCTGCATGCTGACCTAATTCATACCTTCGCATCACCCCTTCACCCTACCACAGCTCCATGGCCTTTCTCGTCCTGGGCCTTTGATATCATAGGACCCTTGGCCTCTACCGTAGAGAACACACAAAATAAGGCATTCATATTAACAGCAACAGAATATTACCCTAAATGGACAGAAGCAGAAGCATATGTTAATATTAAGGCAACCACTGTAGTCAAATTCATTAAAAAGAATATAATAGCTAGGTTTGGCATCCCTAAGGCATTCATAACAGACAATGGTCCGCAATTCATATCCCAACAAATGAATGAGTTGTGCACAAAATATAACATAGAACTGCATCATTCAACCTCGTACGATCCCCAAGCAAATGGTCAAGCCGAAGCAACCAACAAGACCCTACTAAAGATCATCAAGAAGACTGTGCAAACCACCAAAGGTAGTGATTGGCCAGACCATTTGGTCAAAGCGTTGTGGGCGTATCGGACCTCAATAAGAACTCCCACAGGAGAAACCCCATACTCTTTGACCTATGGAATGGAAGCAGTCCTTCCCCTCAAAGTCCTTCACCCATTGTTGCGCATCCAGCTAGATGAAGACATGACAAAAGACCAGAGGAGAGAAGCACTACTACTTCAGCTAGACCTATTTGATGAAAAAAGAATGAAAGTAGCAGAGCACACACAGGTATATCGGAAGCGGATTGCCAGAGCCTACGACAAACATATCAAAGAAAGAAAATTCAAAGTTGGCGACTTCATGTTGAAACGCATCGTTCCTTCTTAGCTTCCGCATCCTAGAGGTAAGTTACGACCCAATTGGGAAGGCCCTTACATAATTAAAGAAGTATATCCTGGAAATGCATATAGACTAGTAAATGCAGAGGGGGAAGATCTCCCTGATTCATGGAACGCTATATACCTGAAAAGGTACACAGTATGACCCTTCCTCACTTCTTATAAAATATGATCCTCCTTGCCCTTTCGCGTAGTTGTAGAAATCCTGTAGGAGGACCGACGAAGTGCACTCTGATCAAACTTGGAACTCGGACACACACTGACACTTAAAAATACACAATAAGGTAAGTCTGCCCCGCACAAATTTTGCATGGTTAAAGCCACCCGATGTAAAGGTTTGAAGGTGAGTTCGCCCATGTCATGAAAGCTTTTCAACCGTTTGTTAAAAAAAAAAAGTTTAATTAGAAAGCCCTAAAAAAAATCGTGACTAGTTTGGGTTCATAGCCTCTTTAACTTGAGCCAATAAGACCGTATGGGTATTTATGTACCTAGTGCCCTAAAGCCGTCTGGTTTGGGAGTCATTGGCCTAATGCTCGTTACATGGGTTGATTAAAAAGCTTAAAGAACGTAGACATTGCACAGTTACATGCTAAAGAGAGAGAGAGAGAGAGAGAGAGAGAGAAAAGAGAGGAGAGAAGCCACGGTGGAGTCGCACAAGATGCGGGTATGCTCCCCACGGCTAATGCTTCAGAAGCCATAACCCTAAGATCCCCTTTCCTTTGGACCCCCTTTTACCCAAAAAAAAAGGGGGGCCCACTAGAGTGACATGGGTACTCATCGCATGAACTGAGCAGAAGGTGGTCGGAAACTACAGCACTAAGGAGGCACAGTGACTTACCGTCCCACACACAGACACAATTCACAAACGAGCCCCGAGGACGGTCAAGTGCTTTCTGAAGTTCAACCGAAAAGACTAAGCAGCTACAAAAGGGGCCTTGTGAGGACTCGACCTCCAAATGATGGTTAGGGAATATTACGTCACCGCCAAGTTGACAATCATGGAACGAGGGTACTTTCCTAGCCACAGCCAAAATGAACACTAGTCTTATGCTGGGGCATTTATATATATATATATATATATATCTGTCTTGCATGGCTTCCCAATCTGGGCCCTTATCGCATACACGATTGCCACGAGCACTCACTAAACTACACACACCCTCACCTCATGCATGCTTTTGTTGATAACTACTTTTGGTTGAATGCAGGAAAGAACATATCCACTAAGGTACCAATTCCATCTCTTTGTTTCCCAAAGCTTGAATGCCAAAACGGCCCCCTAACATATTTGCCGAGAAAGAAAGCTGCCACCTTAGCTAAACTATGCAGGGGGCCTAAAAATATTAAACTAACAAGTTTGTTTGAAGACCTTGCAGGGAGACCAACCCCGATTACATTCATAACATCCCACAAGCTGGGGCATTTTTATTATTTATAGGTACTATTTTGTGCACAACTCCTCATAACTTGAAAGGATCAAAATGCTGATGACCAAACTTGGGAAATATGAATTATGGTTGTTATGATATACAATGATGAATTTGATTATAGATGTATGCTATGCACACCCTTTATGATGTCGTATTTGATTTGAAAATGCAAATATCTTGAGCTCCTGCCTTAATACTTATTGCTAACGATGTACAATGCCCTAAAACATAGAATTGCTTAGGCCACAAATATCACACACTCAGGCACTTGATGGACCCGTCTTTTTCTTTCTTGCCTTCCTACGTCCCGGGTCCGCCGGGGTGCGGCGGGGAGAAGAGAAAAAAAAGAGCAAGCATCAACAATTTTTTTTGTACGGGTATGCCAAATTTTCCATTCTACTTGGAATTTGAAATGGTGATCCGGAGATTCACCTTCACAAGTAGAAAAGGAAATCAACTTTTTTCTAACTTTCCATTGCACATATATTTTAAAGAAAGAGACAAAATTTTTTAATGCCGTAAAAGGCGATTTTGTGCCGTAGAAGGCAGTTTACAAATCTCATCGAAATGTAAGGACAAGAAATGTGATTTTTATGTCTCTTTAAAAAATACACAATACAACAAAAAAGTAAGAAAAGGAATCTGACTTCTCAAGAGATCGTGGGGACTCATTCAGATCGACGGTCGCAAGTCATGTATCGGCTCCGCCATCGTCCTTCAGATGAGAACACTTGATGCTTTAGTTCACTTGGCTTGGCTTGGACCCCAGATTTTTAGAGGACAAGGACCAAGGGAAGATCCTATATCCAATAAAAAAAAGGGTAGACGGGCTGAAAAGCCGTATCTAAGCCATGTTGGATAGAAGAAGAGGGTGAAACCTTGGGGGACGGGGTGGCCCCCCAAGGGACTTTGATCACCTTGTAGTTCTTGCATCAAGGTTTCTTCAAGGCAGGAGAGCTTCTTTGTGTAGAGAATTCTTCAGGATAATTTTCAGATAATTTTCAGGACCACTTCAGACAATTTTTCTGGACCCTTTCCCTTTGGAATGACCGCCTATTTATAGGCTTTTGGTGGCCATTAGGAGGGTTTTATGGGCATTAATGGTATTAATGCTCTATGATAGGAGGAGTTACAAGATTTAATTTTAGAATTTTATAACTCATTTTCCTTAGATTTTGATTGGCTGATGGAGAATAATGGGCATTTAATCTCCATGATGATGGGAGTTTCATGATTAATTACCATGATTAATCTCCATAATGATAGGAGTTACATGGTTAATTGCCATGATTAATTGGACTTGTAACTCCTATTTGCTTGCTTCTGATTGGGCCGTCCAAAATAATGAGTTAGTGACTCTAATAAGTTGTCATAAAAAGGTCAATTAACAGCATTAATTGGTCACCAAGTCGCTTGAAGAGTCGCGGGCCGCGCCACGTCTTTTGGAATTCTTCTTGTGATGATCATTGATGGATCCGTACATTGTTTGAGGTCGGATGACGATGCAAATTCAGATATTGGTTGACACCAATAGGCTGGTAACATCTGTCCAGTCGATTTCACGATCGGTTGGGCAGAAAGTGTGCTTTCTTGGTCGGCCGGTTGGCGGTTTCGGAGTGTCCGGTGATGATCAAATGATTTCGACGTCGAATCAGTGATGTTGACGAAGATCGACGGATATCATGCCTCAAAAATTAGATTTTAAGAAAATCACAGGGGCCAAACTTCGCGAAACGCGAATAGAATCGGAAAAACGGGCGTTTCGGCGAAAATCTGGTGACCCGGATTTCTAGGGTCGCCGATGACCTTGCACCCATGGTCGCCGGCGACCTTGGACTTCGGCCCATTTTCCGGTCGCCTTCCGACCGCCATTTCTTGGGCTTTTTCGCTTCTGTTTTCTCCTATATTTGTCTTGACATTTCTTCTCATTTATTGGCTTGATTCCAATGAAGAAAACCCATCAAAAGGCTGTGCAAATCAGAGCACAAAGTTTCTTATTTTTGGAAAAGCCAAAGACTTCGTAGCCGATTTTCCACCAAAAGTTGAAACTAGGTCAAACGATGTCGGAATGACCTGAAATTTGAGGTGAAGCTTCTTGAGCATTAGATAGGACCAACCATGGGCTTTTATTTGAGTTTTGAAGCCATTTGGGGTCCCATCATTGCTTGACTTGATTTCACCGTATGAAAGATGTCGAGCTTTGATGTACGGTCATCCAATGTCCGATTGACCTAAAATTTGACAGGGAGCCTATTGGAGTCATTTTGAGACGATCCATTAGCTCTGATTTGGGTGCCATGGTCCCGGGGAGCTTCGCCGCCAGTAGCCTTGATTTTGCTTCGAAGCGTCAAAACCGGGTCAAATGTTGTCGGAATGACCTGAAATTTGACGTGCAGCCTTTTGGAAGCATGTAAAAGCTACTCATGTGTTTTGTTTGATGAGTGGCGGCATCGGAGGTTCTCGCCTCCGAGAGGCTTGATTTCGACGTTCAAGAGTTGATAGAGGGTCAAACGGTGTCGGTTTAACTTGAAATTCGACGTGGAACCTTTTGGTGGTATTTTGAGACCATCCATAGGCTCTGATCGAAGCTTTGATGTATTTGACACTGTCACCGCTGGGAGCTCCCGCTCGGCTGTTGGAGGATTGACATTAGGCCAAATGGTGTCGAAATGGCCCGAAACTTCATGTGTACCTCTCTTTTGGCTATTTTCAAGGATCTTGCAGTTTTTGTTTGATTTTGACAAGATCTGATGCTTGAAGCGGCTTTGCCTATTTGTAGTAGGATGCGGCTCCATGTAGCTTTTGATGTTTAGGAGGCAAGGTGACATTTTTTGTGTCAACAACACTCCTCATTGTTTGAGAACCTTGTGGCTATGTTGCTTCTCCGAGTCAAAATTGATGTGGGATTCCATTTATTTCGTTTATTATAGCTCACCTTGTCTATCCCTGATTGCTATTATTCTTATTTCATGAGATTTATGCTGAGATACAAATTTCCAGGAATTTTAGAAAAATTTCAGCAACACTTCCCCTTGTTTTTGGACCCCGGAAGATTTTCGGATACAGAGAGCCTGTTACCAGTAAAAGAAAAACACTTCATATATTCCCCGGTACCCCAGGACAACTCCTCATCAATCAACCACATTCCCATGGCACACTCCTAAGGCATCAAGCACACTATCTCAACTATACATACATAATACACGTGTGCACAACATACACATCAAATAAATATGAGCTCCCACCATGAGCCAAAGATGGGACTAAATAACATAATACATGACCAACACATGTGGATACAAAATGGAACAAGGATACACTAATGATACATCCCGGGGGGATCAATCGAAGTGCGATAGCTCTACAGAGTGACTCCATCATGATGAGCCGACGAAGCAAATGAGGACGGACCATGAGCATGCTAAGAAGGAGCGTGGGTCGAGTCTGAGAATGCATAACCTCTTTCCTCTGCCCTCCAATGAAGTCTAACGAGACGCTGCCACAAATCAGCAACCACCTCATCATGATATCGCTCCATGCGGTCCATGCGTCGAGCGTACTGATCATGAATAAGGGCCTTCTCCTCGCCCAAGTTAAGAGGTGGAGGAATGCAAGCAACAATAGCATTGCCCTATAAGACAACGTTTATAGAAACATTACGTTCAACAAATCTTGTAGGATCAAACATGGAATTTAAAAGGAAGAAAAGACCTTCACCTGTGCAGGGACCTCAAGGCTCCTAAGCCGGGCACGTAACTCGTCAACCTGCACACCATAACATTACAAACCACATCAACAATGGACGAGAAATCAAGAGCGAAACATCACATGAGTAGGTCTCATACCTGTGCCTTTGAAGCATCTCTCTTCGCAAGCGCCCTATCACGCTCACCACGAGTCTCCACCTGAAAAATCACGAAGACAAACGATCAGGGATTGGTCTTTAAAAAACCAGAGAAAGAGAGAGAGAACACAATAAAGATCTAGACCTCACTAACCTGTAGACGGGCCATCTCCGCTCATGTCCGAAGCTCCTCCTCTAGTCTGATCCTCACAGCCTCAGATGCAGCCAAATCCTTATCCCTCTGCGCAAGCAATTAGATGTCATAAATCTCAGATCGCGACAAGGACTCAGTTAGTAACTATCTACCTCATAGGTATCCGCCAGCATGTCAATGATGGCATCGCGCAGCCGTAGTTCTTCTCGCAGATCCCTTTAGACAAAGTAAAAGAGTCAGCGAGTTCAAGGCGTTATTTTCACGATAGCCAAGGGATCACGATTGCCATACCTCCTTAGCCACAAAGGACGCCTGTAACTCCATCGTTATGGCCTCCTGAGGTCACGAGGTGTACAATGCAATAAGTGAGTACTCTGACACATAATACGAAGGGATAGTGCCCCCAATCCTCAGGCCGTATGTTGAATATATATTACCTTCTCTTTCACTAGCTCAGACAGTCAAAACACCTCTCCACGAAGAACCAACTCAATATCGTGTGTCGTTCCCCCGGAGGTTCCCTGCCACATGCATAATGGATTTGATTAGAAAAAGGAAGTCGAGACAATATGGTTAGTAAATCTAGATGGATCTTACCTCGCCCGCATCATCGCCTAATGGACATGTCTCTCAACGTCCCGTCTCGACTGGGAGAGCCGTCTAAAGTAAGAAAAAGAAATGCAATTGGTCAACTTAGAAACGATAGAAAGCATAAAGTTAAACGAGTAAGTTTAAGTGATTACCCGAAGTGACATCAATGTCTCCATCGCCTCGGCCCAATTCCGGATAGAATAAGAAGACCCGCCAAAATACGACTCCGGGAGTATGTATCGATAAGTGGTATCTCTCCAATGACGCTCGTATTCGCCAGATGCTCCTTCATCTATGCCAAAGGCAGGCATTTTCCCCCCTCCATCCCAATCATCTATCTCGGCCTGGTGTGGATGAGAATGGCCGATTATCGCTTCGCCCCATCCCCTATATGAATGGCTCATGGCAGGCTCAGGGGTTAAGACGACCTGATGACTGCCAAACTGGCGAGCAACTCGACTTACGACAAGCCTAGAAACGATCTGAGGGGCGTGAAGCCATATGTCTCTGGCAAACAAGTGCACTCCCTCTCGCACTGCCATTAGCTTATCGTCAGGGCGGTCCTGACAAGTGATCTAAAAAGGGGAAAGAGCATAACCCCATGTCAACCATCAGCAATTTGAAATAAGAGGGTGACCAGTCCTTGCCTAATTCCAAAACAAGTTAATGACTTAAAAGGGAAAGAGAGAAAGAAAATGATTTACCTCTCGATTCGTTAACTCATTCAAGATAAAACGACAGCCCTGCTCATCAGGCCTTATCCTCAAATCCTTGGTTCCTTTCGCCAGCTCTGCAAGTCGGATGTCAGCGAAGCCCCATAAAGTAGCATTTGGATACCACAGCGCTACTCGAGAAGTAAGACTCAACAGCATTGGCAAACGCTTAGGGCGACACTGTAGGATATGCTCCCACATCCACACCTATTTTGGAGAAGTTAAATCATTAGTAAGGCAAAATGTTCAAAGCAGAAGACTAACAAACATGGGAAACTGATTTACTTAAAGGATTGGGACGAAACCCCGCAGACTCCTATGGCCCTTCTACACCTGACATCTATCATCCAGACTATGGAAAAGAAAGGCGAGGGCTGCCGCACCCCAAGCATAATCGCCTACCCGGCACAAATGATCAACGAACCTAAGCAAGGTGCCAGAGACCCTATTGCTGGTAGCATTCGTAGATAAAAACTTTCCAAAGAAGTAGAGGAGGAACGGGTGGAGACTCTCGTCCTTGCCTTGCCTAGCTGACAATAGCTGAGGGCATGTCAATGCAACATCAGGTCTGGTCCCCTTTTCCCCTACCAAAATGTCAAAGACCTGCAATCGGTAGTACTCATTAATTCGCAGAGAACAGTATTGAAGTCATTTTTTGGTACTCACTCGTCACATGGAAGGTCTCGCAAGGAATCCGCACTCTCTTCCGACGATAGTACCCGTCAACAGGCACCTCTCTACACTCGTACTCTGCAAATAAAAAAGGGATTATAAACATTAGCCACCCAAACAACAAAAGATAAGAGTAAACTTAAGAATTTACCTACAGGGGGGACAATGTCATCACTGCCCTCATCATCTCTGGCTCACTTTCCATTGCCACCCCCCTCATCTTCGCTGCCCCCGTCATCCAACGGATCTTCACTATCATAGGACGCAAGTAGCTCATCCAGGGGCGCGGTATACTCCTCATCATCAGAGTCGCTAGCTGCATCCTCATCCACTCCGGCATCAGGGCGAATAATATCTGCCATGCCCGCCCTCGCCTGCTCGCTAGTGGTCGAGGCAGGTCCACCATCCCCATCTCTAACTGATGAATCTCCGGTGGCTGCCGTTCGCACCTCATGTCCAGCCAAAAACTCAGTCTGATCACGAGCCCAACCTGAGTTGCATAAGAGACAATGGTAAGTAAGAGAGCAAATGAATTGAAGTTACAAAAGCAAAGGTAGAATACTCACTGTCTAGGATCCTCGTCCTCGCAGGGCCGTAAGCCTCCCACAACCATTCGATGTCAATCTAGCTGGAGCCAAGATAAGGCCGTGCACCGAACAAACGCTGGAGCAAAGGCCGGACAAGGTCAGGATTAGCGTCCGTCACACCAGTCGAGACCGGCAACCGCTCACCCTCAAACCCCAACATCTCGCTATATCCTCAAGGGTGATGGTCATCTCGCCAGTTGGGAAATGGAAAGAATGGGTCTCATCCCTCCATCTCTCAAAGAGTGCGCTAATGAGGGAACGGTTAGGTCAGAAAGCTACAATTGACATGAAATCTCCAAAACCCATGGCTAGGAGACGACCCTTTAAGGTGTCTGACAACTCTGTCTACCACTCTTTCACCTTTAGCCACCCCACCCTCATCCAAGCGAGAGGTACAAGCTGAAATTGAGAGAAGACTCATGATTGTTAGCCCAAAGATTTGAAGATAAGTAATGGCGAGATGCAATACATGAGAGACTAAGTGTTATTACCTTGCCCGACTTTATCTCGTCGGCAAGATGGGGATCTTCTTTAGTTCGTTATTTCATACGCCTCTTTCCGGGTTTGGTCGCGGTCTACTCCGCCTTGGGTTCCCCAACGAGCCCAACTTCGAGGACACCCTCGAGCCTACCTGAGGGGACGCCTCCAAGATCTCCCGATGGACCCTCTCCTGATTCAACCGGCGTCGAGGCCCCCTTGTGAGCAAGCCTCATCCTAGCCATCCTGTACATTCAAAAACAAGAAAGAAAGCATACATGAAAAATGATGAATGCAAAAGCACGCAAGCAACCAGGCAAAGCATTAAATTCAAGGATGCCACATCGAAGGCTATGCAGGGCAACTAAGCTGAACCCAAGAGTGACATCAAAATGAAGAAAAGTTGGCGAAACCGATCCCAAGATAAAAAGCCCAAGGACAAGGAATAAAAACAATACAAAAACAATCACCAAAAACAAATGACCAAATCACAACTAAAACAGCACTTCATAACCCTTGTCCCATCATGATCGTCAGGCTGTCAGATGTGAATTTCGACCCCCCCCCCCCTCTCCAAGAGAGACATGGTTTGGGGAAAGCTCCATTCATCTATATATGTTATTTAAATTTTACATAGAAAATGAGGATTCCGACTACCCTCAAAATAGATGGATCACGATCGCCAGCTACGGTACGGCCGTAACACCGTTCTTCAACGAAAACCGAAGAGATATGGGGAGAAAAATAATAAGGTGGGTTCTTCCTCTCGTCTAATGTGCTGTCGGCAACACACGACGGTTGTCCTGTCACATTAATTTGGGTCTCTTTAATTCTGGGTCAATTAAGGGTCATGAGTTAAAGTCTGAATAAAGGTTAATCCTCACATAGTATAATCATAATATATCCAAGTAGAATATAATAACTAAAATAAAGAAAAATAAAATAAAAGAGGGGGAGGTGCCAAATATTTTAAGAGGATAGGCCCCGTTCCTGGGTACCCCCTTCAAATCCCTTGGCAAAATAGGGTTTAAAGGCTGATTTTTCAAACCGAAATGATGATGCAAATGAGACTTTGATTTGTGATTTCTGTGTATCTCATGTGCGATACACAAGTGATAAAAGTGAAAGGCCGATGGGCCTTAATTGATTGGAAGTGGCCAATGGGACAGGATTGATTGGAAATGGCCGATGGGCCAGTGTTTGTTTTAGGGTGGCCGATGGGCCGTGATTGATTAAAAGTGTGTGTGAAATCACTCATCTCATCTCGTTATTCTCATTTATTTAATTTTAGAACTCAGTTCTTTATTCCCTCTTATCATTAAGTTCGATTAAATATCTGACACCTGAGGTGGAGGAAGAAACAAAGGAAAAATCTTTTTGGGTTTATTTTGTTAGTCTTATAGTTTTTATGGATTTTTTTATATAGGGCTAGAAAGGCCTAACTAAGGGATTTTACTTGGATCTATGTGATTAATGCTTTATTACTGATCATCAGATTAACCCTAACCTAAGGTCCTGGACCACCCACATCTGCTCTCCCAACCCCCTAAAGGAACAGGAAGAGTGGTGGGGTGGAGCCTAATGCTCTAAGCTACCTAACTGGGTAATCCGATCTAATCCTAGGGTATGTGCAACCTAAGTTTGGTGGTTTCAGCGCCTAAGCAACTTGTTGGGTGTGACTTTAATTGGTTCAGTTTATTTTAAGTTATGAGTTGATTAGGAATGATTTAGAGATGGATTAGGAGTGTCTTAGAATTCTGATTAGTGTGTTTTTAAATACTTTAGGGTTCTGGAATTTAAGGTTTGAATTTAAAAGGTGAAATGATGTCGAAATCGGCTGAACGGGACTGACGGAGGACTTGGGCACACACACAGTGGCGCCTAGGTCACTCTGGTGACTTGAGCGCAGCTACAGTGGCGCCCAAGTGTCTAGTTCTGCATGGCTGGGCTAGTGGTGATGATATCGATGTTAATTTCAGAATTCGGGGAGTTCCTACTTAGGGTAGGTCTATGTTCTAATATTGTTTTAGGTTTTGATTGATTTTATTGTACTGACTTTAAGTTCGGAACTCGAAACGCGACTGAGATTCACAACCCAGGGAGACAAAGGACTTGGGCGCACCAGCAGTGGCGCCCAAGTCTTGATTTGATGCTTTTCGGTCCTCTGACTTCGGTTCGAGGTTCCGGATGGGTTTAAGTTGATTAAAGTTTTAATTCCAAGGCTGTTAGCGGTTCTGTAAAGTTTTGGAATGTTGGTTCTAGTAAGTTTCGTGTTTTCTTAGGTTGATTTGAGGTTGAACTTTTATGCTTTGACGTTCTTTAAATTATACGTGATTTACCGTGTTGTGTTGATTAGGATTACGTTAGGTTTCAATTAATTAGGTTTCTTAATGATTAAGAGAAGATGTTTTTATGATTTGAATTGGTTTGATGCTTAAAGTTAATTCACGCTTCTGGTTTCAGTTGTTTTAAATCATCAGGGTGTTCTAGTGTGCTAATTTGGGACCAAATTTGAGATTAATAAGGATTTTTGGTGGCTCCAGGGGTAAAATGTGACTTGGGCGCACCTGTGGTGGCGCCTAAGTCCTTCTGGTGTACTTGGGCGCACCTGTGGTGGCGCCCAAGTGTCTGTCTACTAGTGTAGCTCTTAGTTCAATGGTTTCTAGGGTATTTCTTATTTGGCTTCGAGTATTTGACTCTGGTTTCGGTTGGGAGATGTTTTTATTTTCAGAATGTCGTTGGGCTATCATTTTAATTAGGTCTTGATTAGGGTTTAAATTAAGAGTTGGTAATTAAGGTTTGATTAAAGTTTGGTTAAGGTTTGAATTTGGGGTTGTTAATTAGACTTCGTTGATTAGGGTCTTAATAGATTAGAGCTTATTGATGAGGTTTGTTGTTTAGGACTTAATTGGGACTTGTTGATTAGGGTTCTGATTAATTAGGATTTTTATCTTATTTAATTTTTTTTTAGTTAGGATTTATTAAATTAGGGTTTTATTAATTAGGGATTATTGATTAAGTTTTACTAACTGGGGTTTTGGTTAATTGGAGTTTTATTAGGGATTGTTAATCAGGCTTTAAGCTTTTGATTAATTAAAGTTTCATTAATTTAAGTCTATGGATTTTAATTGGATGTTTTTATTTAGGCATTTTGAATTAAGTGTTTTAGATTGGAGTTGATTAAGTTGATTAATTTTCTTAGGCACGAGTGCAATAACCTAGGATCACCTATTAAACATCTACTCTATTTTTTTGGATTTTTCTATTTCTTTTTATTCTTTTTTCATTCTCTTCTCTAATTACTAAAGAGTAAGATAAGAAGGGAAGAGTTTTATGATTTTGTGTTTTCTTTTGTTTTTTTATGCAAAAGTAATGCAACCTAGGCTAAAGTGTGCTGATTCAGCAATTCAGAGTTCGAAAGTTCAGCAATAATTCATATTCATCACAGAGATTCATTAACAAGCTAAATAAAAATGCAAAACATGGAAGACACAACCGGAAAATGAACTGGGGACTTGGGCGCCACTGTGTCTCCCTGCGAATTAGGATGCACTAGTAACTTTTGACGATACTTCGACTCAATTTCTAACACTTTATAACTAAATGCGGGGTCCTAATGGTAACTACTGATGTCAGAGACTTCGGATCTAAGAGTGATGACACGAGGATCCAAATTAAAGGGGTGAATACCCATGGCAGAGACTTGGGCATACCCACAGTGGCGCCCAAGTGCACTATCTGTTTTTCCCTTCTTTTCCTTCCCTTTTGGTAATGTATTTGCTTATCTTTTCAATTCTTTTCACAATCTAGAATGTAAATTTACAGATCCGAGGGCTCTGATATCAACTTATACGAAGAAAAAACCGTATTTGAGAAATAAAATGCAAAAAATACGGAAAACAGGGTCGAAACCCAACTCCTGGGACTAGGGCGCACACACAGTGGCGCCCAAGTGCTTTTTTGCACTTTTTCCCTTCTTTTCTTCTTTTGTAATATTTTTATGTATTCTTATGATGCCTTTTATGCAATTTAGAATGCGAAGTTAGAGATCCGAAGGCCCTGATATCAACTTACTTGAAGAAGGACCCAAATTTGAGAGGCAAAACGCACGTATGACAGAAAACGGGGTTGAAACCCAGCACTTGGGACTTGGGCGCAACTGTATGTACGCCCAAGTGCTTTTTTACACTTTGCTCTTTCAAGTTCGGATTTTTCTTAATGAGGATGATATGGATGCAAGTTCTAACCTAATCACGAGTCCGGGATGATGAAAATGATGCGAATCTATTACTTATGATTGATCCTAAGCATGTCCCTAATAATGGATGATTGCTGAAAATCAGATCTACCATGAAACTACCATTATTAATGAAGATCTACTATGTATGGATGATCCAAAACATATTTCTAAACATGTATAGCAATAGAATGCAATAAAAGAGGAGAGATCTAGGAATACCGGTGTAGTAAAGTGTTTGTTAAGTTCCTAAAACAAAGCTTTCGTGAAGTTCCATGGCTCTAGTTGAAGGTATGAAAGCCTCCTCCTCTATTTCCTCTTCTTCTTCTCTAGATCTGAAGCTTTCTCTCTCTAATGGTGGCTACCTTTCTTCTTCTTCTTCATTCTCTCTTTTCTCTCCTTTCTTAGGGTTTTTGGGTAGCCTCCTTGTAAATTAAGTTAAGAGATCCTTAAATAAGGGTTTAGGGCGTGCAAGAGGGATTAGGGTTGCTGTTTGCACGAACTTCTAGAAGGTTTTCACACTACAAGGCCGGATTAGGGTTTCTCTGGACTTGGGCGCACCTGTGGTGGCGCCCAAGTGGGTCCCATGAGTTGGGCGCACATATGGTGGCGCCCATGTCTAACTTTAAATCCTAATGGGTCTCGGGTTCAGTTTCGGGTTGTTTTTTGGTCTAAATTTAGTCAGAACTACGAAGAGTAAAGTGGGACACACCTAAGTATATACCGAAGTATATTTTCAACTTGACTAGGGACCTGGGCGCACCTGTTTGTATGCCCAAGTGAAGCTTGGGACATGGGCGCACATGTGGTGGCACCCATGTGTGTTTTGAGTGGGGGCCGTTAGGGCAATCTTCCGAGGGCCATATCTTTTGATCCAATGGTCGGATTTTGACGTTCTATATATTGTCAGAAAGCTCTCGAAGCGAGGACTCCAAAGGTTCAATTGTCCTGATGATTATGGGTTAGAAAAAGTGAGGGATACCTAGATCAATGGATTTAGTTTCCTAACTTAGGCTAATCGGGTGACATTTTGGCAAACTAAGCACGGTCTTTGTAGGAATTGGCCTAAGTATGTCTTAAGTGGTCCGAAAGAAGGTTTGAATAGTATCACGGTTCACTACTTGTGTAAGTAGTGGGGTTGGACTCCAGATCTCGACGCGACTTAGCTTTTCTCTAACGAATTTTTAGAAATCATCGAACTAAGTCTAGAATTATCAACAAGCATCTTCATCGTCGTTAATTAATCTGAATTATGTCATTAATCATATAATTGTGGGTGAAATGGGGGCACCGCTATATATGATAGGTATTGAAGGCTATCATGGGGGCCAAATGAGGTGTCTACAGTATGCCCCTCTTTAGAGAGCAACACGTGGAGAGTTGTGCTCCAAAGAAAGTAGACACACCACTCATGGTTCACGGGAGCTTTTGAACTCACGGGAGTGGCCACCTATGGATGTATGCAATTGTAAACTCTTCCTAAAGGTGAGGTTCACTTTTCTAGGATCGATCCTGATTCAGGGGGAAAAAGAAAAAAGAAGAAATTACGTGCCTACTGATTTGATTGGAAACCCGAGATCTGTGCCTCGATGCCCGAGGTATTGCCACGTGGCGGGTTGGGAACTGTGCCCCGGTTGCTTAATTTAAAATGATGGCGGGAACTGTGCCCCTGTGGTCTGAATCAGAAGTCGATCTTTCGATTGGCTAAGTCACTATTAGAGTTTATTTGTTCTCGCAACAGAGTTCATTTTAAGTTGTCATATATAGCGTCTTTTAACTTTCATCCACAGTTGAATGTTTAAGGCATAGTTGAAGCTAACTAGGAATAATGGGGATCTTAAAGGCAATCACAAACATAGTTCAAGCAATAGTGTTAGGTGCACGTGAGAATGAGATGCATTTTTTTTTTAAAGATGTTTGATTTCGAAACTCAGGCATGCATCGAAAAAGCTAAATCAATGGAAGATGGTCCCCGAAATAACTGTCACTCTCTAGGGATCTTGGTCTTCACCCAAGCTTAAATGAGAACCTGGGATAGATTCGATCATCTTTTTGGTGCTTATCATGAAGAGTCTCGAGTTATACGGTTTCCATCCTCCAACGTCAAGATTTGAGTCGGCGAACACACAATTCGTGAGAACACGGTATCATGGTTGCCGTACCGATCATAAGCACTTAAGGGAGGCCTATGGTGACTCAATTTCTAGACGCGAGGTAAAATCATGAAAATCATGGTTACGGGTACTTACCTCGAGAGCTTTTCATAAATCCAACGTCGGGGATCATTGTCGCTTTCTTTCATTGTTTGTTTGCCAAAGCTTGTACACTTGTCATCATTCTCCATCAGTGTGTTTGAAGGTCCTTTACCTTAGGTTTTTCGCTTTCTCTTTAGGAACCTGTATTCGAACAAACACTAAAAGATTCTGCATTTTTTGTCATTAGTATATGATTTCCATAGTTTAGGAGGTAATCATTCCAATTTTACCGATGGTGATGACCTGAGATATAATGCACGATGTATGCATGATGGGACTAAAGTGTATATGATAAGCTTTCATGTGATCGAATAATGCTTAATGCACGAGATTTCGCAATTTATTTTCTTTTTTTATTCTTTTGTTGTTTTGTCTTTTTTTTTTAATTTTTTTTTAGGTTTCATCACTGGTCATCACCGAGCTATCTCGATCTCAAATTCAAGCTTCGGGAGGCTCTTCGGGCTGAGAAAAAGAGTTGGGTGCACATGGAGGGGCGCCCATGTGTTTCTGGGTACTTGGGCGCACCTGTGTGTGCGCCCAAGTAGTCTTTTACTTGGTTTCGAATTCTTTAAGAAGGGAAGTTCTGTAGGTAATGGAATCAGACAGTTGGAGGGACTTGCGCGCCACTGGGTGTGCGCCCAAGGGGTACTTCGTTTCCTTCTCAATTTGGGACACTAATCTATATAAGGAAGTGTTGCCCATGGGCCTTCTTACACTAATCAGTCTATTCTTCCAGATTTCGGATTTCAAGGTGT
This sequence comes from Persea americana, assembly GCA_029852735.1. NCBI lineage: Eukaryota > Viridiplantae > Streptophyta > Magnoliopsida > Laurales > Lauraceae > Persea > Persea americana. The sequence continues at coordinate 26,811,461 of CM056811.1, forward strand.
TTGGTCTCTCTCTTGTTCCTAAGTAAGCATTCTTTCCTCTCTTTTGGCTCTAGCTCATTAAACACCTTCTATCTTGTTTTGTCCTTGCTTTTGGGTGTGGTGTAGTGTTTTCATTATGCTTAATTTTCATATTTGTTTTGGGTTTATCAAATTATGCTTTTTGTCTTAATTAGGTTAGATTATCTTTACTTATTCTTTTTCTCTTTCTCCTTTCAAAAACAAGGATGTTTCTTTCTTTTTTTTTTTCAATGTTATGCAAGGTTTCTTATTGTCATGTTATGTTCTTTAAGATTCTGAAAATTTCATCATGATATTGGATTTACAATTCTTCATTTTGCTTATTCTTCATTGTTGAGGATCTTTTAATTCAATCGAAATTGGGTTCCATCGTAGTTTTAAGAATAGGATTTCACCATTTGATCCAAGTATCTCTAGGCTTTTTTTTATTTGTTGTAAGGTGCTGTTATTTCTTACATCTTATAGATTTCTCTTGTCCAAGTCTTACGCCATTTAATTGTTCTTCAAGGTATTGCATTACATGAGTACTTAACTTAGACTTGTTTAAACAAAGGGCTCATGTTTTTGGTTCCCTAGAGATCTCAAAGTGACCTAACAGTGCCCTCGCAATGTTTATCTCACAAATTTCAAAAGACCTAATGGGTTGATCTAAGCCGAACCGGACCCATACGGGATGGATTTCCCAGAATAGACATGGGCGCCACCCCTAGTGCACCCAAGTGGCTTTCTCTTTTTTTTTTTTTTTGTGTGTGTGTGTTATAGATATTTGTTCAACCCTTATTTTGTGCTTTAAGCTTATTATGTTGCATTATTTTCGATCTTATGAGGTTTCTTGGTTGACATTATGTTACCCTTTTTTTTTCTATTTTTTTTTATTTATTTTATGGGTGTTAAGATGTTGTATCTTATGTAGTTTAGCCCTTTAAAAGGGCTTAGGATAGCCCTGCAGTACCTCCGAAAGTATTTCCCACGAATTTGAGAAGACCTAATAGAATTGTCATGGCTAAACATGTACCCTTTGTGGTGAATTCCTCGAAGCAGACATGGGCGCCACCCCTAGTGCGCCCAAGTGACCTCTTCTTTTTTTTTTTTTTTTTTCTTTTTTTTGTTGTTGTTGTTGTTTTGCGTCCCCTCCAATTCTAAACTTTTCGGGGTTGTTTTCATTCTGTGAGGGGTTTATAAAGCCTTGTGCATATGTCTTCAGGTCTTATCCTATTCCAATGGCCGGCTCTCCGATCTTCTCATTCGTTGTTGATGGTGTTGAAGGTCCTTCTGCTTGCAAGCCCTACTCGCCAGGGGATGAATATTGGTCTCCTGGGGTTGGAAGAATAGGGTATTATGACTTTGAGGAACGGGCAGAATTCTACCTCAAGCATGAATCCTCCCTGCCTGTTACCTATGACTGCATTTTCCAGTTTGAAGAAGCGATGGACAAGCGCATTATGGAGGTTAGGCGCAGCAGATATGATTTACTGGTCATGAAGTACAAAGGGATCTGCAGGTTGTACGGGGATTTGTGCATTGTGGGGAGGACTGCTCTAAATAGGTTGAATGGTTATGACGGGCTTCTGGAAGACTTACCATCTTTTTATTAGTAGCGTGCTCCAATCTCTCTTATGGAGCATGTTAGATGTCAGGGGGATGTTTGAAGTTTGGGAAGCTATGAGGTCTACCAACGAACGAGCTCCCATCGATGACTTTAACACCCTACACAGGCGGATGGATCAACTAGAACTCATGGTCATGTCTTGCCCTCACGAAGCTGAATCGTCTGTTCCTAGGCGCTACAGGAAGTACTTCGAGATGCAAAACACTAGCCTCTCGGCGCTTATCCACCCGGTATACATGGCTTATCTAAATGATTTCCAGCGGGTTTGTGAGATTTGCGGTGTCTTGAGGAATCCCCCAAATAACTTGAAAGAAGTGCAAGGGCAACTCGAAGCTCATATCGTCGAAATGGAGGCACAGATGGCGCGCTCCCCTACTTTCAACGGGATGGTCCATCCGTCCTAGGGGACTCACTATGAGTTTTTCTATCTTAGGCTAGGGCTTTCTTTTAAATGAGAGGTCAGGTCAGTAGGACCATCTTAGTTGGTTATAAGCTCCACCTAGGGTATTAGGTGTAAAGGTTGTGACCCCTGTTTTAGTTCATGTTTAGGATTCAATCGATTCAATTAATTGCTATAGTTATTGTTTAAAGACTCTTATTGGAGTTTAATAAAAGTTGATTTAGATTTTCTGTTTCTTTTTCTTTTTTCTTTTTTTTTTTATGTAGGGATATTTAGTATTGAATGATGCTGATATCCATTATGATGATGTTAATGATGATGAGGTATAAGATTTGATTATGAGTTGTGATGGTGAATTATGATAGTTCACTATTTATTATGGGTGCTTGATGACAGTGGTAATTATGTGCATTTTAATTGACATATAATGAGGTGGATTATGCGGATAAATGCGTGGGTTTGGATTTTGGAGAGATGCATGAATGATATATGATGAGTCCATGATGCATTTTAAATTGAATCAACTGACCTTTGTATGTTGTGTGCTGCTCTTCTTTGTAGATTGAAATGGATTGTCGCCATGCTGCTGATAATTGCGAATTCTGTCTAGGGCCGAGGTTGGCAACCAAGTTGGAGCCCAATTATGTCAAGGATGAATCACAGGCATTAATAAAGATTGACTTTTAGCTTAACCTATAAGTGGATTATGTCTTAATTTCATCTCCATGGATGTCTAAATTAATGTCAGGTTTGATCTCTGTCCCCTTTTTTTTTTAAGTCCAGTTGTTCTCTCTTTCTTTTTTAGGTGGATCCGCCCCCTTAGAGAGGGCCCCACCACGTGATGGTGCTGGGCCATTATGCGCCCAGCGTTGGGCGTTAGGTCATAAGGGTTGGGATTTTCCCCCTTTTTTCTTTCGTTTCTTTGTTTCCCTCTCTCCCTCTTCTTTTGTTTCTTTCTTTCGATTCTTGCTTCAGGTGAGGCATTGGGAAGAGTGAGCAGGGTGGTAGCTGAGTGGAGAAAGAGGAAGAGCAGCACTGCACGAGTCTGTCGTCGCCCAGGTGAGTGGGTCTCAACCCCTCTTTCTATTTCTTCTTTCTACCCCTTTTTTTTTTTTCAGAATCTGCGTGCTGTCATTTCAGGTGGAGGTCGAGTAGGTTGAGCAGGGGAGAAGCAGCAGAGTGAGGGGAAGAGGAAGGAAAGCGAGAAGAGAAAAGGGGTGTTTGACAGCTTGGTGGCCCATGTATGTGGGTCCCATCCTCTTCCATTTATTTCTTCTTTCTCTCTTTTATTTTTTATTATTATTATTATTTTGGACGATGGCCGCAACAAGGGGTTTTGAGGCTTAGTTTTGGTCAAGGGCAGCTAGGTTGTGGTGGATTTTGGTGAGGGAAGAAGGAATGGAGTTGTCCCAGCTGTGATGTTGGCAATCCCAACCCCTTTGATTCAAATTTGAATGGCTGCAGAGTGGGAATCCCTTGGTAAAAATCAGTTTGGGGTGGAAAAATGGGCATTCATTGTGGCTAGTTGAGATTAATGGGATGATGAGGGATAAGGTTTGGTGTGGTCCATGGAAGTTAATGGATATAGTGGTGATTGTTGAGTTTATTGGGTGTTCCATTGGCTTTAAATGAGAATGTGGTGAATAGGATTTGGACTCCTGACATAGATCTCAGTCACTGTAGGGGAACGGCTTGGGCTTTCCTCTTCCTCCCTCTTTTTTAATTCAGGGGTTTGTCTGAGTTTGTGGAGCACTTGTTTTGACTCGTTCCTTATAATACCATGATGTGTTTCATGCTTACTTTTATATTTGTAACTGTATTGGGAACCTTCCTTTTTTTTTTTTTTTTTTTTTTTAGGAGAGTAAGTTTGGCAATGGAGAGGTGTGAGGGTAATAACATGAGTGTGGTAGTAGCGATGCGATGGGACAAGGGTTATAAAGTGTTGTTTTAGTTGTGATTTGGTCATTTGTTTTTGGTGATTGTTTTTGTATTGGTTTTATTCCTTGTCCTTGGACTGTTTTATCTTGGGATCGGTTTCGCCAACTGTTCTTCATTTTGATGTCACTCTTGGGTTCAGCTTAGTTGCCCTGCATAGCCTTCGATGTGGCATCCTCGAATTTAATGCTTTGCCTTGTTGCTTGCGTGCTTCTACATTCATCATTTTTCATGTATGCTTTCTTTCTTGTTTTTTAATGTACAGGATGGCTAGGACGAGGCTTGCTCACAAGACGGCCTTCACGCCGGTTGAATCAGGAGAGGGTCCATCGGGAGATCTTGGAGGTGTCCCCTCAGGTAGGCTCGAGGGTGTCCCCGAAGTTGGGCTCGCTGGGGAACCCAAGGCAGAGCAGACTGCAGCCCGACCTGGAAAGAGGCATAAGAAGCAGCGAACTAAAGAAGATCCCCATCTTGCCGACGAGATAAAAGCAGGCAAGGTAATAACACTTAGTCTCTCATGTATTGCATCTCGCCATTACTTATCTTCAAATCTTTAGGCTAACAATCATGAGTCTTCTCTCAATTTCAGCTTGTACCTCTCGCTCGGATGAGGGTGGGGTGGCTAAAGGTGAAAGAGTGGTGGACAGAGTTGTCAGACACCTTAAAGGGTTGTCTCCTAGCCATGGGTTTTGGAGATTTCATGTCAATTGTAGCTTTCCGACATGACCGTTCCCTCATTAGCGCACTCTCTGAGAGATGGAGGGATGAAACCCATTCTTTCCGTTTCCCAACTGGCGAGATGACCATCACCCTTGAGGATATAGCGAGATGTTGGGGTTTGAGGGTGAGCGGTTTGCCGGTCTCGACCATTGCGACGAACACTAATCCTGACCTTGTCCGGCCTTTGCTCTAGCGTTTGTTCGGTGCGCGGCCTTATCTTGGCTCCAGCCAAATTGACATTGAATGGTTGTGGGAGGCTTATGGCCCTGCAAGGACGAGGATCCTAGACAGTGAGTATTCTACCATTGCTTTTGTAACTTCAATTCATTTGCTCTCTTACTTACCATCGTCTATTATGCAACTCAGGTTGGGCTCGTGATCAGACCGAGTTTTTGGCCGGACATGAGGTGCGAACGGAAGCCATCGAAGATTCATCAGTTAGAGATGGGGATGGTGGACCCACCCTGACCACTAGCGAGCAGGCGAGGGCAGGCACGGCGGATATTATTCGCCCGGATGCCGGAGTGGATGAGGGTGCGGCAAGCGACTCTGATGATGAGGAGTATACCACGCCCCTGGATGAGCTACTTGCGTCCGATGATAGTGATGATCCGTTGGATGACGAGGGTAGCAAAGATGAGGGGGGTGGCAATGGAAAGCGAGCCTAAGATGACGAGGGCGGTGATGACATTGTCCGCCCTACAGGTAAATTCTTAAGTTTACTCTTATCTTTTGTTGTTTGGGTGGCTAATGTTTATAATCCCTTTTTATCTATAGAGTACGAGAGTAGAGAGGTGCCCGTTGACGGGTACTATCGTCAGAAGAGAGTGGAGATTTCCCCAAACCATGTCTCTCTTGGAGAGGGGGGGTCGAAATTCACATCCGACACATGTAGGCTCACTTTTATTGCAGGAAAGTGTTGGGATAGAAAAGAGAATGGTTGGAGAAAGAAAGGGTTGGACAGCTTCAGAAATCTAGAATTTCGCAGAAGGTCGGTCAACTGGCAGTCAGCTGTCAGCTAGCCGAACCTACTCAGTTCCATTTCCAGTAGCTTGTTTTTGTAATAGGGTAGTGTCAGTTAGTTGGCGACTAACCGAGTTGCATCAATTCGGTTAGCCGACAGCCAACCGACTACAGTTCGATTCTTTTTACAGAATGAAGAAATTCCTGGCTGGGACCAGTCGGTTAGCTGTCGGTCAGCTGGCGGCTAGCAGACAGGCCCTACTTCGGCTAGCCGACAGGTGACCGAGTGCTGACCAAGTTTCGGTTTGGACTTGTTTTATGGGATTTTCTTGGGGAGTAAAAACCAGAATGTGTTTAAGGGCTTTTAGCTTGACATTGTGCACATGAAACTTGAAATGTCTTTTAGCTTCAGGAGCACCGATCCGTTTTATTCCAACATTTGGGTTTTCAAATACACAAGGGTCAAATGAAAGGCCTTAGCATGTACTTGATAAGCTTGTTTTAAAATCTCAGTCTTGACACGATGTATATCGTTTTGCACATGTTTCGATTTATAAGCTTCAGCCATGTTTTGAACTATTTCAAGCACAAATAAGGGGATTACTTCTTAATTTTCGTTTTGCTATAGCTTATGCTATTCATGATCAGTCTTGCTTGCCCTATTTTGATAAGTGATTTCCCCTATCTTCGATTTATTTTGTATATGTTTCGCTTGGTTTTGTGCATCTATGATTTTAGGTGAACACTACTGAGCTTGGACTATCCCTTCAGTCTGACCCACTGTCTGGGGGTCCTTAAACACTTGGACTATCTATAGATTAGTCGTACATTATATATGTGCATCATATTCTATTCCGGTAGTGCGGCCAATACCCCGTCTACCTTTTATGGAATGGGATCCTGTTTTATTTTGTTTTGTCTTGTTCTGCTTACTCTTTTCATCATGTATGATAGAAAAAGGATGGGCTCAAATGTGGGTTATCTATTCACGATATTATAAGTATTCATGCTAGTTTTGTTATCTAAAACACGTCTCAGCATTGTATTTGTTTTAAATTTAGTAAATTGTTTAAACAATGTTCCTTTAACATTTATTGTTTTATGCTTTCGTCTAAATTAATTTCGTGCCAAACTGTCGTGTTTGATTCTTGTCTTTTGGTGCTCAGGTGCAGTCAGCGCTGCCTTTGATGAGGAGTGCCCGGAGGAGGCCGTTGAGCCACCCCTAGCTCGCAAGTGGCAGCCCGATGATGTCATCTAGACGTTAGACGGGATCTTGAGACGCGTAACCTTTGGGCTAGGGTTATTCATTTTGATTCTTTTAGGAATGTGTGGGCCTCTGTTGGCATCTTTTTGGGTTGTAACTAACTAATACACTTTTGTTAACTTGAACTTGAAATGAACTTGGGAAATGTCATGTTTATCTTTCTCTCTGAAACTCATGTCTTAAACAATTTTATTTATGCAAGTTTCATATTTTATATTATATGATTTGTCTTGACGTGATTTGCTACACGCTTTCGCAACCATTGATCGTGTGAGTTTCAATCCTGCGTGTTTTGCTGGGATCCTCACGGCGGGAACCTGTGGGATAATCATCACTTATCTTATCATCGCACAACAACCGTCGGGGGCCCGGATCTCGGTCCGGGGTCGCGAGATGGCTTGTCATCAATGTGCCTAAATGATTCTCTGCAACTCTGGATCATCCTTCTGAGCTTCCTTGATTATGTTAACTATTTTTTGCTCCCAAACTCCTATAGTAGCAACTAAAACTTTCTCATTGACAGGCCGTACTTCCACATCCATATCCCTGAACTGCTCCATCCATCTCCATTGTGGCATTATACATCCACTAAATGCTCCTTCCGACTAAGGGTATCTGCTACCATATTCACCTTCTCGGGACGGTATTTAATAGGAAAATTATAATCCTTTATGTACTTGTAAGACCCCGCCTCGAGAGTTTCCGATTAGTGTTAATTAAGACGTGCTTTAGTTATAAGTGTGATTAGTGAGTTTTGGTTAAGTTTGGATTAGAATAACTCTTTTATATCTTTGGATTATTTTGGGGAACTCTTTTGATTTAGTGGGGCCCTTTGGGGGCTCCCTTAATTGTGTTTTGATTAGCTTTGGGATATATTTAGTAATTCTGGAAATCCGTATTTTTGCTCCATTTAATGTATTTTATGATTCCCAATAACTTTCATATTTGCTCCGTTCCCGTTCGAGACCTCTAGACCCTACTTTACTAATGATAGGGGTAAAACAGTCTTTTTGCACAAAATCTGAGCACTATTTTCAATATCTCCGAAACTCATAAAATATATACTTTTTGGAAACTAGAAATTTCGAAGAACAATTCTTCCTTCTTCGTCGAATCCATCCGAAGCCCGGAAAATGATGTTTTTAGCCCAATTAGAATCTTAAGTGGTGGGACCCATCCCCACTTTCTTTATAAGGAGGAGTCTTCTTCTCTTCTTCCTTTTTCTTGCAACTTTTCCTTGTGAGATAGTGAGTTCCAACCCTAGGGTTTTCTTGCACTTTCTCGTTGCTTCTTCATCTCCAAGCTCTCTCAAACTATTGCTAAAGGATAAATGGAGATTGTCATCTTCTTCCCCTCCATGAGAGCTTCTTCTTGATACCATTTTTAGAGAGAACCCTCCACTCTAAGATCCTCTTTGAGCAAGCCTTGTGTATTTGAAGGCCTTCCATGTAAGCTCTTCTCTCATCTCTTAAATTTGTGTTCTTCTAGTCCTTGAGATACTCCATCTTGATTATTGGAAGTTATCTCCCCCTATTTCTTGATTTTGACATTCTAGGGTTATGATGGGTACTATTTTGGGGATTTTTGTGTAGATTGTGGATTTTGTTTCTTGAGGGTGTGCTTAGAGCTTAATTAGTATATTTGGAGACCAAGGCAAGTGGATGAATGGGTTGATTTTAATGCTTTCTTATTTTGTGGAAAAACATGGGTCTTATGAGTTATTTCTTTCTTATGTCTTCCTATGGATTTAATGCTTTAGAAATGTGCATTGCATGAACTCATGTTTCTTGAAGTTTATGTATTAGTACTTGCATCTTTGTCATTTATGACTCTTCATTTATGAGGATGCTCTTTGCTTTGAATGAGGTTGGACATTTTTATGGTTTTAATGGTTTGAATGCATGGTTGTTGGAGGAATTTAAATGGTAATATGGGTAGATGGAAAGGCCATAAATGTTTTGCCAATGGAATGGCTTAAATGAAGTTTTGAGGAAAAGGGAAAATAAGGTTCGGGCTGTTGAAATGGAGAATTTATGAAGCAGTTCGCTCGAGTGAACCTCTACTCGCTCGAGCGAACCCCTCACAGAACCTTGGTCGCTTGAGCCTCCCTCCTTCTTTGCTCGACCTCTCCTGATCCAGAGTAGTTCGCTCGAGCGAACTCATACTCGCTCGAGCGAACCCCTCACAGAACTATGTTCGCTCGAGCCTCCCCATTCTTCGCTTGAGTCCTCTTGACTAGAACCAGTCCGCTTAAGCGAACTTCCAGTCCGCTTAAGCGAACTTCCTGTCCGCTTGAGCGAACTGTACAGAATTCCTGGGTCTTTTCTATTGCTTTCAAATTTGGTAATTTAAGGTATGGATGGGGTGTTTTGCTGCCCTACCACCTTGGAAAAACCTAGGGGAAGACATAAGGAGATTTACTTTGAAAGAAATACCACTTTGGAAATATATTGAGAATTGTGGATTTACCAAACTGTACGAGGTATCTTGGGATGTCTAACATCATTCGAGTATCATGCCAAGAGCAATAGTAGACATACAAGGTCCTTATACATATTGTGTGAATACGGAAGTCTCAATACATAGTCCGTAATTGTATAAGGAACCATCATACTGTTTTACTCAGATTATACTTGTCTTAACCCGATTTCTCCCGATATCACTGGTTTCATCTCAAACTATGATTTATGCACCCGACATGTCCTGCCAGCCCCATTTATACATGAAAAGATAATGACATGAAATGTGTGCCTATGAGCACCATGCCCCACCTGCTTGAGAGTTTTTACACCGATATGGTTTTGTGCATGTTTCAATTTCTTGTATAACCTATAAGTCGTCACCACTAAGCTTGGATGTCCTTGTTAGTCTGATCAACTGACTTGGGCCTCCCCCTCGTGCTCCCGCCAGTTGCAACTTGGATCATGTCCTGTCCCGTTACCCGGTTCCGCAGCTATGGTCTCGTCTAGCTATTTGTATATGTATATATTATTGGTTCTCGTCACTTCACGTGTTCGAGCCCAATGCACTGAATGTGCTCTCATCACATTAGTGATGGAGAGGATTTAGCTGTAGTGTGGTTGCCATCTTGCTAGTTCCCTGTTCTTTGACATCCTGCATGTTTTATCTTATATATGCATTTTGACAAACAATATATCTTGTTTTATGGAAATATATGTTGGACAGATTTCAAGGTCTCTTAAATTTTATCTTTCGATTTCTCTTATTGTATTATCTATTCACCCACCTGCCAGACCGTGGTGTCTGACCTATCTTTGTGGTACTCAAGTCCAGTCCCCGTCATTACCTACGAGGAAGAGCCAGAGGAGGTGGTCAGTGAACCGTAACGATTGGTGGAGTGGCAAGCTGACAATGTCATTTAGACATATGGTTAAGCTTTGAGCTGCGTAACATTTTAGGAGATTATAGAGTGATCTTTGATTTATACTTTTGGGTTGTATTGGCCTTTGTTGGCCATTATTTTTGGGGAATGTTAATTTAACTAATCTTTTGTTAAGTTTCTAACTTCATATTTTGGGAATGCCAAGGAAATTATTGCTCATTCTAACATCATGTCATTTATCTGTACTTATCAGTCTTGTGTTGAGAATGGATTAAGAATTTGATTTGCTACACGCTTCCGCACCAATGTAAATATTTTGTGAGTATATGTGAAATCCTCACCACGGAAACCTGTGGGAAATTAAGTGAATGTATATTCAAAGTATTTATGGTTGTAATCACACATCAACCCCATAATCATCGTTCGCGGGCCCGGATCCTGGTCCGAGGTCGCGACAGTACTCCATCCATCTCCGCTGCCTGTTATTTAGATCACCCTGTGATCTGTGTGCACCTTAAATCTTTTGCCATACAAATAATGCCTCCACAACTTCAATGCAAATACCACTATTGCCAGCTCTAAGTCATGTGTGGCATACTTCTTCTCATGGTCATTCAATTGCTAAGACCCGTAAACTATCACTTTCTCATTCTGCATGAGGACAGAACCCTATCCAATCCCTAATGCAACTATGAAAACCATAAATCCTCCACTACCAGAGGGTAAAGCAAGTATAGGTGCTGTAGTCAACCTAGTCTTCAACTCTTGGAATCTCTTCTCACACTCTTCGGTCCACACAAGCGAGACGTCCTTTCTTGTCAACTTAGTGAGTGGAGATGCTATGGTAGAAAACCCTTTCACAAACCTCCTGTAGTAGCTTGCAAGTCCCAGAAAACTGCAAATCTCCGCTGCATTTCGTGAACTTCCCCAATTAACAACTGTTGTTACCTTCTTAGGGTCCACTGTTAGTCCATTCTTAGAAATGATATGGCCCAAAAATGCCACTTGCTCCAACCAAAATTCACATTTACTTAACTTAGTATATAGTTGGTTATCCCTCAAAAGCTGTAATAATGTCCTCAACTGATGCTCATGCTCCTCCTTAGACTTTGAGTGCACCAACACATCATCTATGAAGGCGACCACAAACTTATCCAAAAAAGGAGTAAACACCATATTCATTTAAGCCATAAATATTGCTGGTGCATTCATCAACCCGAATGGCATCACGAGGAACTCAAAGTGGCCATATCTCGTCCGGAATGCAATCTTAGGAACATCCTTCTTTCTGACCCACAACTGATAGTATCCGCGATGCATATATATCTTCGAAAAGAGTTAAGCTCCTTGTAGCTGATCGAACAGCTCATCAATCCTCGATAACGAGTACTTGTTCTTAACGGTCACCTCATTCAATTGTCTGTAATCTATACATATCCTCATTGTCCCATCCTTTTTCTTCACAAATATCACTGGAGCTCCCCACGATGAAACACTGGACCTGATGAAACTTTTATCCAACAGATCCTCTATCTGAGTTTTCAACTCCTTCAATTATGCTGGAGCCATCCCATACGGGGCCTTCAAAATAGAGGTACTGTAACTGGCTACAATTCTGTCATGAAATCCAACTCACGAATAGGTGGCAAACCAGGAATCTCATCCGGAAATTCTCGCACCACTGGAATCTCATCTACAGTCTTGGACTCCTTGTCCTCCACGACAAACGCAAGAAAGCCTTCACAACCGCTCCTTATCAATGCAGAAATCAACCAAGTGGAGGTGGGCTTCTTGGCTCCAACAAACTCAATACTACGGTCTACATCTTGTAACCTCACGGTCTTGTTAAAACAGTCCAACACCGCTCGGTTCGCAGCTAACCAATTTATACCAAGTATCACATCAAACTCTGACATTGGTAAGATGATCAAATTGGTGGTCAACTGAACTTCTCCAATCTAAATACTACATCTAGGGAGACAACATTACAAGGTACTGATCTAACTACAGGGGCAGCTACTATCAAATCATATGGTAGTGGCTCCTTATCCTTCCCCAAGTAAAGTGCAAATGCTGGTGCAACAAATGAGTGTGTGGATCCAGGATCAAATAGAACTTTAGCATCAAATCCACAAACTGAAAGTGTACATTCTATGACATTGCCCCTGGCCTCTGCTTCTTCATGCGTCAAAGCATAAGCTTTCCCTGCCTGCTGGGGACGCTGCTGTTGATACTGCTGCTATGGCCTTGGATCACAAGCCTAGAGTTTGGGTGGTGCTGGGGGTCTCTGTTGAAATCACTGCGATAGTACTGGAGGACGCTGTTGTGGTGGTTAAGGTGGTCTAACAACTATCTGTTGCTGCTGGGGCCTAGCCTATGCAGGAGGCACCTGTCTCAATGGCTGTGCTAGATGTGGAATCCCACCTTTTGCGCTAGGTAATATCCCACCTTCTGCACTATCTCAAGCATTTGTGCTTGGAATGCAGCCTGACTCTCATTCTATCTGGTGCTTTGTTCAACCAAATCCTTCTGGGACTGAATGAATGCATTGAGGAATTGGTGAAACTGATTCTCAAGACCATTTTGAGAAGAATTGCCCTCGTGTAGTGGCACACTATGAGATCGAGTAGATGTGCCAGCCATTGTCCTGTAAAATACACAAGGTTGGTTCCAATATGCCTCAAGCTAACAACACAACACTAAGAAAAGACTACAAGACCAACCTAATAACTAACGAAATCCTCACAAGCGTCCTATGGCTTCTACAATTTTTACCCTGAGAAATCATCCATTGCTCTAATACCATTCTGTCACGTCCCCCGAACCCGATTAAAAAATAAACCGGATTCGGGCAATGAAATTTAGGGCTAATTAAAAAAATCTACCCTTTAGGCCCAAGGATCATAAGTCTGCTGTGAGGATATTACACTTCCAACTTCCAAAATAAAATAACTACAGAATCCATACATTCCGGGCATAATTGGATATCAAACAATGAATAATAACTCTCATTAAAATTTAAAGTTGCATAAAGAAATAAACTTGGCATTTGGGTATTCTAACATTTAATCAATATCAATCAACAACGCCATACATTCATGTTAAATCATAAATAAGTATATCTACTTGCCTCAACCAAGGAGAAGAAGAAAATAGGAAAACTTGAGGAGAAGCCTTCTACCACGAAATCCTACAATCTAACCCGCCCAAAAGCAGCTTAGAACGCAAAGGGGAAGGAAGGAAAGAAAAAGATCAAGAACAACATAAATCTAACAAAAAGAGAAGATGATTGAAAAGATGAGTGTGAGCGAAAACTTACTAAACTAGGATCAATGGAAAGAGGAGATCGAGAGAAAGAAGATGTGCGGTTCAGATCACGGAGATGATCTCTCCTGAGTAGAGTTCTGGAGCTTGAGAATATGAAGAGGAAGAATAAGAGGGGTTGCTGGAAACCTTCGTTGTAGAGAATGAAAAGATATTAGGGTTCATCTCTGCTTAAGGAGAAGAGAGGGGGAAAAAGACTCAATTGCCCTTAAGTGGATGCGGTAAGGAATAGACCACTTGAAAGGCTTTTATTTGTTGGATCGCAACGAGTCAAGAGACAAAAGTGATCAGCGCGACGAGACCTTTCCAACAAACTCAAAATCACGACAATCAAAATTTTTTGGAAAACTACTCAATTTTTCCTAAATTGCAAACTACCCCCTACTAGAGTCAAATGCACTCGGAATCGCATGAAACTTCGCAGACACTATTCTAACACTAGAAGAAATACGCTTAGGATCTAAACCCACCTAAATATCTAACAATACAATTAATTATAATATTAACAAAATAAACGGGTCAACGGGCCTGCTATTGGGCCCAACTGACCCAGTAAGGTTGGGGACCTTACAACAAATATGATCATCTATCCAAAATCATCATGACTTTGCAAGAGGAGGTGCATGCCATTCAAGATAGTGTAGAATGGTGGAGCAATTCTGAGGGATCTTCCTTACCCTGAAGTAATGCAAGTAGTTCTTTACAAAAAAAAAAAAGGTACACTCGAATTGACTTCCTTAAGTATTTTGACGGAGAGGATCTAATTGGATGGATTGCTCGAGCCAAGCAATTCTTCAATTTTAATCATACCCGGGACCATGAATGAGTTCCATTGGCACGGTTCCAAATAGAACAAGAGGTGTTACTAATAGATGGCTGATGGAAACCAATGAAGCGCCATGTTATAATGAGTTTACCAAACTTTTGTTCTAGGTCCAAACTGAGCGAATTCATGGCATCTCTCTTCTTTTTTTTTTTCTTTTTTTTTGAACGGTAATGAAAGATTTCATTCAAAGAAAAAAAAGGTACGAAGTACAAAAAACCAAAAAAAGAGAGGAAGGGGATGTGCAGGATAAATGCAATGGCTATCCACACGATCAACAATCATCAATATATTGTCTTTCTAATGAATTACATTATCTGAGGGTTAAGAACCTAAATTATTCTTGACAAATGTATATCTCTCTAATGAGTTGCTTTATCTGAGGGTTAAATATCGAAATCTTGTCCCCTTCTGTGAGTATATGGCAGGGCCCAAAAGTAAGTGACATACGCCCACAGGTATGTCACACCAAATCAGCTCGCAGAAATGAAACAAAGCACCTCGCAGGTCTACAAGAAGCGGCATAAACAGGCCATGAGTCTAGACATCTAAAGATAAAACTAACTCTAATAAACATTTGGTAGCTTTACATGTAGAGTGAAGTATAAAGGGAGTTATGATTGTCTTTTGTTTTTTAGTAACTTGATAAAGAATCTTTTTTATTTTTGGTGTAAAAAGAGGATTTTTTTTTTTTTTTTGTCATTTAGTGGATTAAAGATGTGGGTCTTTCTTTCTTTTTTTTTAAAGAAAGGGAGAATTTTGAATTTATATACTTTTCATATGATCCCCTAGCCTTTTCATGCCTAGCAAATGGAGGCTTACTTCACCTTCGCCTTTAATAGTAAACTAGCAACAACACCCCGTGCTTATCCCTGGCAAAAAGTAAGATATTACATTTTGAATTTATGAGATATCAAAATTAATTATAAACATACAAGAATATATTCATACACATTTATATAAAAATAGTTAACACATCTTCAATCACAAATACCAGTGATCAACATCAACAATAAACTATTACAAAGAAAAAGCTAAAAAATCCATTCAACAATAACATAAAAATAATAACAGCAACAATAATTACTAAAGAAGATATAGAAAAGCGAATTTTACTAATATATAATATTAGTAATAGGAAACGCATTGCAGTTTTTGTGACCCATTGGTCATTTCAAAACCCAATAAAACAAAGCCACCCCATTTAGACTTGTTTGTGCAACAAGAGGATTTTAGTTTATTCATATTTTTATTTCCTCATGAGAATGGAATTTTGTATTTTCGTAGAAAATCAAAGTCCTCTCTATTAAGGAAAAATTATTCATTTTTTTCTTCTATGCAAGGAAAATACATCACACCAAACAATATAATATTGTTAACAAAGAAAATCATAAAAAAATGTGCAATCCTCCCATTGCACAAATACACCATTTTTTTTATTTTTCACATAGGCCAATGGTCATTTCAATCCCTCCGCACAAATTTCTTCTCTAACCCTTTGAAGTAGCACTAATACCATTTTAGAATTCATCAAACCATTTTTTTAGCTCTAGATTTTTAAAAAAATATATAAACATCTTAATTTTAAAAGCCATAAATTATGAGACTTGAAAACCACGTGCTAGTGTTATTTGATCCCAGTAATAATTGGCACACCTTGGATCAATGTATATATCTCTTAATTATGAATCCATGTGGGCCCACGGAAGTGTAATTTATGGTGGGCCAAACCTAGGTTCATATGTCTATAATCATATCAGAAAAGGATGCCTATAAGATTCAACCAAAAAAACTCCAACATCAAAAGATTCTTATCACAAGCCCATCAATGAGATGGTCTACTAGAAGGTCGGGTCTGATTTTCGTTCACATGTGACAACTTTTGATTACAATAGAGCTCTATTTGGAAACTAAAAGAAAATTCTATTTTTGATGAAAGATTTATCAGTGTGAATTATTGAAAGGTGGGCCCCAAATATTAAAATAAAAAGATGACAATCTTGAGAATATGGAATATAGATGGCATTGAGAGAGAGAATAAATATAGCAAAATAAAGATATTTATGTGGATATTGATCGAGAGACTTTAGGAGATAGATGATATGGATAAAGAGATTTTTTTGGAGAAAAAATTGTGGCATTTGATGACACAGCATCTTAAAACACTCTATTTATTTTCTCCATATTTATTTGAAAGAAGAATTATTTGGTTGCTGAGATGGCACCCTCCATAGGCCACCTCCCCTATTGCTTTAATACATATAATTACCAAATGGGCCCAGAAATGACAAAACAACCCACAAGCCATCCCCACTGAAAAACAAAACTCTCTAGATGAGACAAACAATAAGCAAAATGCGGTATTCACTTTGGAAAGTATGTCCCCCGTAAAACAAAGCGAATTTTCGAAACTACTGGTTGTGGGGACTGTACTCCAAACTTGGGGCCCAGTTGGTAACTCTAACCTAATTAATAAGGGCTAATTAGATTAATATTTAAAATAAAAGCTCTAATTTTGAAGTTCTAATTTGCAATTAGACTATTAGGTAAAATTATAAAAAAAAAAATCTTATTTTATAATAGAGTGTTTGATAAACATCCAAATAAGAGCTTATTAGAGGGTCATTTGAATGTCATTTTTTTAAAGAATGATTTTGACAAGAAAGAAGCTTGCCAATTTCATAAGCCAATTTCCTCCTTTTTTTCTTTACATTAAAGACTTGATGACATGCACCCCCACTCGGACACCCAGGTCCTAACCAGCTGATCCATGTAATATTACCTTAGTAATGGATTTTTATTTTTATTTTGTAAACCTTTTAATAAGCAACGCTGCTAGAATTTTTATAAGCTTTTAGTGTAGTGTCATACTACCATGTCAATACTACCCAATTAAGTAATCTTTTGTTGTATGGTAGTAGAAGCCGGGCATCACTCTTCATATAATGAACAAACCGATCTAATAGATTTGGTAGTTGTTCAGCTGTTGCGGTTGTTTGTTCCAATGAATAGCTCAGGGCATGGAAGGGTGACAATGGTGGCAGTTTGTCATTTAGGTACTCTACTGGGTTCAGGAATAGGCAAATCAGCGCACATTTCTATATTTATTACATGTAATAAAGCAAATGCCTGTATAAATCACAAGAGATGATCATGCAATAGAGGAGTAACAGAATGCCCTGATTGAGACATTTCATCAAAAACTTTGTTGGTACATATGAGACTGAATCCAACCTTATCAAACAAAGACCAAAACAATGTGGGTTATATGGTGGGGTACCGAGAGAATAGAAGTAAGAGCTCTTGCTGCCCAAAGTACTATGCTTTTCTTAGGAGACTCGAAGAAGGTGTAAGTTCTTGTATGGCTTGAAGTATTGGGGTTTGTTTTTTTAATTCATAAGATCTCTACTGGTTCAATGGAAAAGAATACCCATTTGTCTAAAACGCTTGGAAAAAAAGATATGTGAAACTTATGGATTAGAAGATCAAACATGCAGCTGGCAGGCCCTTCACGATTCATTTGTGAAGGCAAGAGAGAGATTTTCAGAGAAGAAGAAGAGTCGAGACTCCAGGGCACCGTCGTCCCGCCTCTCTCTGCTTTGCGGAGAAAAATATAAGCTGCTCGTCAGCTTATAATTTAGGGATTAAAAACTCAAATTACTAATGATAAGCTATAAATTTAAAATGCAATTAGAAATTTGTCAAACACTCTAAACTATAAATAAGTTCTAAATCATTGGATGCAATACACTGCAGCTCTACATTTTCTAAGCCGTGTGTGCCTATTCAGATATTTGAGGATCTGAGCTGAACTACCTTCTTTTGACTGATTCTATGACTCCAAATTCGCTAGCATCCTAATTGCAATCAACTAACAAACTTACAAAGAAACTAACTTAATAAAATAAATAAATGAATGACTCCTTATGGAAAGAAAGCACGTATGCGCTTGGGGATTTCTTTGGCAAACTAGAAGTGGGTCCACTTGTTGATTGGAGGGACCATATGGATCTCCAAATGTGGTTTCTTGCCTACATCAGATGTCTGGGTCTGTGTTAGGGGTGCTCAGCTTGGACCTTTTGTTTCATTACTCAGGCCGGGCTCGGACATTTTATTTTGGCCCGCTCGATAGATGGGCCGGATTTGGGTGCCCGGCCCGGCCCAATTTTATAATGGTCGTAGGAAAATGTAGAGAGGGGGGGTATGACTGAGCAGTGACAGTTCCACGTAAGTTGTCAAGTACAAACCAATTGAGCTAAACTAAACGCTATACAATTTAACTCTTGTTTTAAATTATATATCGATCTCGAGCTGGGCTCAGGCCAACTCCTCAAGCCCGATTCAGGCCTTGGCCGGGCTTGGATATACAGTTTAGAAGCCGGGCCGGGCCATGAACACCTGTGTTGGGGTTTGTTGGGCCTGGCTAGACCCGGTGTGTAATCTGCTTGGCCTGAAATGACGTTTTGGTGGGCCTGTTGATGTTTAGATGGGTTTAGTTTGGCTGGACATACTTGTCAGACCTTGTATACCGTCATAGGACTGTATGGGTTGCAACTTCTCGATCTTTAGACTGTGGCATCAACATCAGAAACTTTCCACTCTCATGGTCCTCAGGAGAGGCAGAGATCAAACACAATAAATGTTGATGATCTCCAGTCCATAAGGAACCTGTGTCTTGTAAGTCCTTGTCTCCTCCTCCCCATACTCGGACACTGCAATTATTCTCCACAAAGCTTCCTTCTCTTCTCCATGCCTCCACCACCATTTAGTTAATAATGTCCAATTTCTTATATGTGGGTACCCCACCCCAAGCTCCCCTCTTTTTTAGACTTTATCACATCCCCCAACCTCATTAAATGCATCGTCCTAAATAAATATTAAATTTAAATGGTCTAAGCTTTTTAATATAAGATTTTAAAATTTTCCTAGTATATATATAATAGGTTGGCCCTGTTTTAAAAGATTTAAAGAGTTTTAATAGGTGGACCTCATTGTGTAGCCCACCAATATTGCTTGGGCCCAAACCTCAAAAATCCCACTGAAAAGAACACTCAAAAGACCTTTCGACCTTTATGACCACGGCACGTGAAGACATTCGTTCATCCCCATTCCATCCCACACAACAAAGAAAGGATGCCACTTATGTAGAGAAATCTGTTCAGATCATCGATACAAAGGAAGAAGAGCCGAGGACAAAGACAATTCATTGGGTGAAAGTGCTTTGGGAGAATCATAGATCCGAAGAAGCAACGTGGGAATTACGGGATCAAGTTCAGAAAAAGTATCAAAATCTTCTACATGAGGTTAGTTGTTGTTTTCCATTTGAAGGACCAAATGCCCTAGGGGGAGGAGGATGTAAGACCCCGCCCCGAGAGAATCCGATTAGTACTAATTGAGTCGTATGTTAGCTCTAAGTGAGATTAGTGAATTTTGTTTAAGTTTGGGGTTAGAATAGCTTTTATATAGCTTTGGGGAATTTTGAGAGCCTTGTTAATTAGTGGGACCCTTTGGGGGTTCCTTTGTAGTGTCTTTGCGTAAGCATAGGGGTTAACCGCGATTTCCGAAAATTCGTGCTTTAGCTCCATTTGATTGATCTCGTCTTACCCTACAATTTTCGTGTTTACTCCATCCCCTTTCTAGATTTTTCGTTGAACAATTATTCCTTCTTCGTCAAACTCATCTGAGCCCGGAAGACAATGTTTTTAGCCCAAAAAGTTTGTCAAGTTGTGGGACCCACCCTTGTTTTCTATAAAAGAGAAGCTCTTCTTCACTTGTTCTTTTTCTTGCTACTTTGTTGTGAAAGAGAAGAAGCTCCAGCCCACCTAGGGTTTTTCCCTTCCTTTTCTTGCTTCTTCTTCTCCAACTCACTCCCAAACTCTTGCTAAAAGAGAAATAGGGGTCATCTTCTTCTTCCTCATCTTGAAGGCTTCCCATTGATGCTATTTGTAGAGGAACCCACCCATTCTAGGGAGAGGGGTTTCGAGTGAGGGCACTTGCCCCTCTCAATTTTCCTTTCGTCTTTGATAAACAAAAGAAAATATAGGAGTGTGTTTAGGCATTTTTAATTTATGCCTTTTGCCCCTCAACTTTCTCTACTCTTTGGGAACTTTAACAAGGGTATTCTTGGCTTAATAAGAATGTTAATGACCTTTTCTTTTCCTAAAATATAAAATCTCATGGTTTTCTCACCCTCTACAATGTCATCATTCTCATCTCATCCATTGCCAATGTCCCACTCCCATCCTACATCCAACATATTTAGAGAGTATTTAATGAAGCTCTTGAGTGGAGCCCACTTAATAAAATTAAATAGGCTCGGAATGTGGGTCCTTTTGGGTTGATACCCTTGAGTGCGGTATACTTTGGAAAAACATAAATCCCATAAAATAAATCCTCTAATTCTCTATGAAAAATATAACTCTATGAGCTGGGCCCAAGTCAAATTGATCTATATGAAAAAATTGAATTTGTTTATTAGGGTTTTATGGAATATATATATTTTTAAGTTAACAATCTTAAGCTGGGTCATTTGAGTGAAATTTGATAGGTCTATGCACTATATGAGGAGGTTGTTTTTCAACAATTTAGATGTTTTATAAGTGGGCCTATTGTCGCGGAACTCTTCTATCATGTTTTTTTTTTTTTTTACATTTCTATTTTTAACATCTCTACTGTGTGGATGGCATCCAAGGACATTGAAGTCATCATCTCTCTTAATTTAACAACCTTAGATTCTAATGCTATTTTAATAATAATTTATCTCTTTTATGACATCCAATCCAATAGTGGGTAAGGGATCGATGAGCATCAAAACTTGGCATGGTGCTATATCAAGGTGAGGATATAAGTATGAAAGGAGCTAAATTGATCAAAGGTTGGCTGAAGTATGCCCCCATAGAATTGGATTCTACATGTGATCTATATGTAACATAAACTTTTTCTTTAAGTGAATTTTATGTACATAAAAAGGGAAGGGGTCATTTCTTGACTAGTCTAAATTCTTTATAAGTGGGCCTACTAATATTATTGGTCAATCAACTTTGCCCCTACTGGAAGAAAATCATAGCTCCGTCCCTGAGGAGGAGGATGGTAAAAGGAAGAAGAGAAAGAGAAAGAGAAAGAGGAGGGAACAAGGATTCTGCTACATGCAATGCCAAACTTTTTGGGAAGTTGAGTCGGCGATTACAGTTATGTTATCTTCTTCCTTTATTTATCTTTTCTAAAATAAAAATTAGGGTTTATACTTGGCTTCAACTGATTCTTGTATTTTTGTTTGATTGGTTTTATTAGGGTTTATTTGGATTTTGGATTAGGGTTTATACCGTTGAGATCCCCCTCTTTTCTCTCTTTCTTCCTTCCCTTCCCGCAACTAGTTACCATTCTCCTGCCTTTTTTCTATTTTTTTATTTAAAAAATTAAAGCCATAGATTTTGCACATTTTGAGCAAAATACTGAATTTCAAGCCAAAGTTTTGGTTTCATCCAAAATTCCTCGAAATCTGAAACAAAAACTTTTGAGTGCCATTTTGTTTCAATAGAATGGCCGAAAAAAATTTTCAACCATTCTGACCGAAACCAAAAGAAAATGACAGTTCTGATCTTGTGAGGCCCCACCTCTTCACTAGCCTAATTATATGCTAATTATTCCTAATTATATCTATAGGGGTAAGTAAGTGTAATTTAGTTATTTCCTAAGAATTAGGCCTAGTTTATAGGATTGAGGAGTCTTTTGAGACTTTATAGCTTGATAGGGGTTTAGTGGGACTTCTTGGAGTTTGTTAGTTAGTTAGAGGCCTCTAGAAGTAATTTATAAGTTTAGTTGGGTTTTTCTTGGAGAATTTTGCAAATAGACCTAAAATACCTAAAGTAGCCTCCAACCCCTTTATTAACCAAGCCACATGAGGTGGGCATTTTAGTCAACTCACCTTCATCAGAGCCTATAAAACTACCCCCAAACCATTCCCATGCCATTCATCTCTCTCGCATTTTCCCTCTCATTTCTCTATTCCTCCTTCTCTTCTCCTTCCATTTCCCTCCAAAATTCTCTACAAGAATTCCTAGATCTAGGGTTCTTTACAACAAAGGAGCAACGATCTCTCCATGCTATAGCCATCTCAAAGCTATAAGACCTCTCTCCTCTCCTAGATCTTCTTCTCCTCTACAAGACAAGGTAACCTCCATTCCTTAGCTTGATTTCCTTATAGACTTCTCATTAGAATTCTCCTCTTATGCATTTTTTTTCTTTGGGATTTGGGCATAAGAGTTGTAGATCTGTAGAGATTTGAGTTTTGGGGGTTGTTCTGAGAATTAGAGAGCTTAGAAGCTAGGAATTGGGAGTTTGAGCTTGGATCTTAAAGATCATGCCAAGGAACCGTCATTTGGATCAAAAACAAGCGCAATATACCTTTTAGCATAGAATGCATGTTCTGTCCCTTTAAATTCTATCAATATCCATTCAATTGATGTCTTAATGTATAGATCTACCTCGTTAAGCTCTTGTAATGGTTTGATTGGCCATTGATAGATGGGATCTCCCATTTGGGAGATCAATGGCCCATGGATGATGGATTGGTGGTAGATGATGGGATTCTATGATTTGGAGATGGTTTTGTGATGTTTTGGAATGAAATTGATGTATTTTAAAAGGGAATCAGAAGTCAGAAACAAAGAACGGAACCCGGAACCCTCACTCGAGTGAGCATCCAATTCACTCGAGCGACGAGGCTCACTGGAAACCCAGGCTGACCATTTGCTCGAGTAAGACCTCAGCTTGCTTGAGCGAACAGGCTGTTTGGGATGAAGAGGAGCTTCTACAAAGTGTGCTCACTCAAGGGAGCTTATAATTCCCTCAAGCAAGGGGACCCTCTGGGACGCTCGCTCGAGCGAGCATACTATTGACACAAAAATGTCATTTTGCATCTTCATAAACTTTCAGCATTAAGAAGCTACAAGAAGCCGCATCCTACCACATACATGCAATGCTACTTCAAATATCAAATCTTGTCAAAATCAATCAAAAATTGTAAGATCCTTCAATATAGCCACAAAAAGAGTACACATGAAGTTAGCATCAAAATGCCACTAGAAGGCTCTTCATCAAGTTCCAATATATTCCGACACTGTTTGGCCCAAAAACAAACAGTCGCGGCAATGGTATCGAAGACACCAGATCTTCGATCAGAGCCTATGGATGGTCTCAAAATTCTTCAAAAAGGCTCTATGTTAAGTTTCAGGTTAAGCCAACAACATTTGACCCTACATCAACCCTCAAGCAGCAAAATCAAGCCTCTCGGCAGCGGGAACCACCGAGGCCATCACTCATCAAATAGAGCACATGGGTGATCACAAAATACTTCCAAAGGGCCACATGTCAAGTTTCAGGTCATTTCTACAATATTTGACCAAACTTTGACTCCCGAAAGCTAAATCAGGCATCCCTGCGGCGGAGTCCCTCGGGACCATGATTTACGAATCGGAGCTAATGGATCACCTTAAAATGACTCCAATAGGTCCCTATAAAGTTTCAGGTTAATTGGACATCGGTTGACCATACATCAAAGCGCGACATCTTCCTCGCGATAAAATCAAGTCTACTTGCAACAGGAACCCATGCGACTTCAAAACTCGAACAAAAGCCTGTGGTTGATCCTTTTTTTTTTTCTCAGGAGACTTCACCTGAAGTTTCATGTCATTCCGACATCGTTTGACCTAGTTTTAGCTTCTGATAGTAAATCGGCAACTCTGCCCGACAAAGTCTTCGGCTTTCCCAAAAAAATTAGAAACTTTGCCCTCTGATATGCACAGAGTCAAGTTTTCTGTAGTGAAATCATGTGAAAACATGTACAAAAATATCAAGAAAATATCAAGGAAGAATTAATCAGAAAAAACCAAAAAAATGCCGAAAATCAGCGACCAAAAGGGGCAAAAAGCCCCATGGTAGCCGGTGACCCTGGGTGCAAAGTGGCCGACGACCCTGGAAATCCGGATCGACAGATTTTCTCCGAAAACCCATTTTTGGGTGTCTTTTCACATTTCGAGATGTTTAGCCCTTGTGATTTTCCAAAAATCTGATTTTCAAGGCACAAAATCCGTCGATCTTCATCAACATCATGGATCTGCCGTCGAAATCAGGGGATAGTCATCGGACTCTCCAAAATCGCCAACTGGCCGACCAAGAAAACGTACTTTCTACCCGATCAATCAAGAACTTGATAGGACAGATGGTACCTGCCCATTGGTAACAATTAATGTCTAAAGTTTCATGATCATCCGACAGCAATCGGAATGAAAGTCCATCGGTGATCAAGGCTTCATACATCGCGGGTAGAATTCCAAAAGACACGGCACGGCCTGCGACTCTTCAAATGCTTTGGCAACCACTTAATGCAGTTAATGACCCATTTTATGACAAATTAATATGGTCAATTACTCATTATTGTTGATGGCCCAATCAGAACCCAAGGAATGAGAGTTACAAGTCAACCACAATGATGGCATTAAGCCATGTAACTCCTCCCATCATGGAGTTTAAAGGCAATTAAAAAGCCTCTATTCTCCAATGACCAATCAAAAGCCAAGAAAAAGGAGTTACAAAAATACAAATTTAAAAACTTGTAACTCCTCCCATCATGAAGCATTAATACAATTAATGCATTTAAAGCCCATAAACTCCTCTCATGGCCACCAAAAACCTATAAAAGGAGGCCATTTCCACCATTTCAAGGACGAAATCCGAAAAAATACGACGAAAAGCACATGGAAAAACTATGCAAAAGTTGTTACAACGACCTCTCCTCCATTAAAAAAGTTCTGCAGCGACCACCACTACAAGGTGACCAAAGTCCCTTGAGGGACCAACCCCCCCCCCCCCCCCCCCCAAGCCCTTCTCCTTTTATCTCCATGGCTTAGACGTGACTTTTCAGCCCGTCTACTTAACTTTTTATTGGATATAAGATCTTTTCTTGGTCTTTATCCTCTAAAAATCTAAGGTTCAAGCCAAGCAAAGCAAATCAAAAGCATTATTTGTTCTCATCTAAAGGATGATGGTGAAGTCCAAACACGACTTACGACCGTCAATCTGAACGAGTGTCCACAATCTCCTGAGAAATTAGATTTCATTTTCTTGCTTTTCATTGTATTATGTAGTTTTTTAAAAAGACATAAAAAATCACAACTCTTGTCTTCCTTTTTAATAAGAACTGCAAAAATCACCTTTCACGGCACAAACACCGCCTTTCATGGTAAAAACATCGCCTTTCACGGCAAACAAATGAAAACTCATCTTTCACAGCATTCAAATCAAATCATGTCTCATTTCTTAACACATGTGCAATGAAAGTTTAGAAAAAAGTTAATTTTCTTTTCTACTTGTGAAGGTGGATTTACGGACCACTACTTGTCAATTCCAAGTAGAGTAGAAAATTTAACATATCCGTACACAAAAAGTTAATGTTCACTTTGTCTCAGGTCACGAAAGGATTGGGCCCCACAGATTTTCATGTCCGCTGACCACGGTAGTCCCGCGAGTGAACAAGCGAGCCCATCACATACCTATTGTTTCGCTGCTTAGCATTTCACCCACTTGAGTTTTTCTGTGAGCAGAGTTTTTTAGAATTGCTTCCGTTTTGCATTTATCTAATCTTAGGCCCCATTGACCTTCCATGTGGACCCTTATTGATGTGCCAAATATAAGTTTAGGGCTGGGCTTAACCTTTACTCATGTGGCCACACAAAGTAGGCTTTAGGGCTTTGAAACGGAATCAAGTTCGATCCTTAAAAGTGGTATTAGATGTCATATAACTTCATAGCACCAAATACACTCTCTTAGCATCTGAGACTGCCTTTAATGATGGAATTATGTGAAGTGGGACCTTGGACCTGAAAGGGGCATTGACCTAGGTTGGACTACTTGGCACCATTTCCCCTTGGTTGATTTTTGATGTCACATGATTCATGCTCTTTTCTTCATTGCTTACTACTGATATATCATTGTGGAACCTGATTAATAAATGGAACATGGAGGACTTGACCTAGAGGTGACCTTGACTATAGACAGAGAATGCTTGACCCATGTATGTGGCTGGGTAGGCTATTCTATGGCCTAATGAATGGATAGACGTGATGACCTCAGAATAGATGGATTGTATATATTATTAGGCACCTTACATGAATCAATTTATGATGATTGTATATGAATATGGATGTGGATATGGATTTGGACATGGAGATGGATATAGATATGATGATAGATTGTGTAAAATACATAATGAGGATGTGGACTGGACATGTATACCGGACCTTGTGTGGACATGTGAGACCTTGCTCACGCAAGGGTTGCCTACCCAGACACCGACCTGATTATGTGGTTCCTTAAAGTCGGCATGAAACATCCACTCGGTTGATATGGGCTTAGCCTTGGCGCTGATCACCCTTGGTAGGAGCTATTGTAGATGTAAGGCCATTATGATGAACTAGTTAAGGTGGACGTACGCTATTGGGGTATCACACGATAGAGCACGATACCAATGCACAGCCGGAAAACTCCATTAACATGACACGGCTGAGCTATGATTCCATACATTTCTCCACCGCAACTCAAATGTAGTACGGGAGGGTAGCGTCATAATATCCCGTGGTACTAGCTTGTGTGGATGTGCTATATTGATTAGATTGATTCTTTAGCATAGTCTTTTATATTGATCCATATTGCTTATGATTTGCAAGATTTTCCTTGCGTTGTTACCTTTATTACTTTATCATTCTTATTACTGTCTTTATTCCCTTTTGATTCATCCATGCTATGTTATTAGTATATTGTGTTGTCAGGTCCTTTTGGATCTAACCATTATTTGGTGCTTAGGTATTGACACCAACCCCATTACCCTCGAGGGTAAGGAGTTCCTTTAGGCGCCATTAGCTGATGAGTAAAGTGGGGTTCGGTTGACCTTGTGGCAGTGCCCGATGATGAAGAGCCTATAGAGGGTTGAGTGATTTTTATGTTAGGCTTCGAGTGTAATTTGTGTGAGGATTGGGTTCTATACCTCTGGACTATAAAAATTCATTTTATTTCATACTTTAAGATTAGCATGGACTTATACCCCATTACATTTCACATATGGTTGATGGTACCATGAGACTTATGGTTTGCTTCCATTATTCTATATTTGCTTCCACATTTAACTGTTATTATTGATGTTGATGGGGAAGTATTGAATTGGAAATCACTGCAGACCAACGATCCTTGAAGATCCCGCAGTCGCGTGCCAAATCCGGGGACCTTGTCGGTAAACTTGGGATCCGAAATTGGGTCATGACAGAGCTTAGCTGCAATCTGTGTTGCATGATGGTGATATATTAGATTATTCTTTGTGCACAACTAATGCTTTTGACATTAGGAAGTTGAGATAGTGTTCAACTAATGTGCTATCAGTTTGGTTGATGATGGCGGCTATGGAACTCTGACTTTGTTTTGCTTTCAGGTTAAAAAGGTTGTTCAGTATATGCCTAGAGGTGAAAGTTAGGCCAGGCTGCCCAAGCACGACATGTTGACGCCTGAGGGTAACGGCTAGTGTTTTAACACCACCCCCCCCCCCCCCTCCGGTTGTTTTTTGGGTTCTTTAACCTACCATTAATGTAGATCATACCTTCTATTGTGTTCCCTACCGCATCGGCATCCGCTTGAGTGATGTCATATACCCGTCATGCCTACTGAGGACATTGAGGAGCTTGTTGTTGGCAAGGTTGTTGTTACTGTGGTGCCCTCTGCTGAAACTATTGCCTTGCTTGTTGTATTGCTGAGGCCTGGCTTATTGTTGCTGGGGTTGGCGGTACTGTTGTTGTTGTTGGCAAACAGTGCTGCTGGCAAGGCTTGCCTGGGCGGTGCGGGGTTCAAGGGTGCTCAGTTGAGTTGCTGCTGCTGGGGCCTTGTGCCTAAATGTTCCTTGTGGACAATCTTTGACCATATGGTCTGCAGCACCGCATCAGAGGCAGACCCTGGAGGAACTTGTTGATCTTCTTCTACTTTGTATCGATGAGATTTGGTCCATACCTCAAAAATCTATCAAGCTTGTTAACGTGGTCTAAGACTAACAATTACCATGCTGCAACTGTAGAAATTCGATGGCCTTCTTCTTCTTAATATGTTCAGGAACATATTTCTCCGTAAATTGTTTCTGGAAAGTTGTTCAGGTTTCACCGTCTACTATTGTCTGATAGGGTGGCTTAAGAGTCTTCCACCGTGTGTCGGCGAAACCTCGGAATATGTAAGCTACAAGTGCTACTATTTACCATCCTGTACACTTGAATACACCAAAGATATTCTTTGTGTAATGCAAACAATCGCCCGCTGCTAAGGAGTCTTCATTGTCGAAAAACTCTTTAGCTCCCATCTTGCGAAACTTCTCAAATATGGCGTTTGGATCATTCTATTTTTGGGCTAGGACAATTTGGGCTTCGGGAGCTAGGGCTGGCACATGCTTAGGCCTTCTCTAAAGGGCGTCTAGTAGTTGGCCTTGGAACTGAGTTGTTCCTCTTGTATGGTCCTCATCCTTTTTGGCCATTTGTTCTTGTAGACGACCTTGGTTCTCATAGGCTTGTCTTTGGTGTACGATCATGAGCTGCATAATCTATTGTACTTCGGATGGTGGTGCATTTGGAACTTGGTTGTCAACCTGTGGCCTTGTATTGTCAGCGTTGCTTCTTGACGAGTTTTTATTTCCAGGTGCTCTACGTGGAGGCATGGTTTTGTAACATAACAAAGTTAGAGCATCACTTAAGGTTAAGACTATAACCCAATTCTACAGGTATTGGTAGCTACTGTGAAGTCTAATGATTTCTCACCACGTCCCTAGGGTTGTTTAAGTCACCAGAAACATGTCCCGCTTTTGTACTAGTCTTTGTCTCAACACTAGAACGGAGTAGTGGTAAGACGCTCTGTAAACCGAAATCGCAAGCAAAAGATGATCCCAATAGGGTTTCGCAGTGACGATATATCAAGCTTATCTCACAAGTGATAGAATATTTGGCAGAGCACATGGCAATCGAGTGAACAACAATAGAACATAACACAATAAAGAAAGTTAACAGGAAAAATATCAAAGTGTATAATTCCAGAATAGGCATTTATATTAACATTAAAGTTTCCATAATTACAAAAACTATAAAAGTATGTCAATTACAACCCACACTGGCTTATCCAAAAACATTGCCAGTGTTAACACAAAAGATGTATAGAATCCATCATAAACAAAAACCAAAACAAGGTATCCCCATCCCAATGTGATCATGCAGCTCAAGCATTGACATACGTCTAGACGACACCGTCGGCAGTCCATTCCATTACATACTGGGATTCCTCCTTTTCAAGCTCCGCCTCAAGGGGTGAGAGTTCATTACCTATAACACCAAGTGTAGCTAAGTTAGGTTAGGAAAAACCTGGCAAGCAGTTCAAAATAAATAACAATGTATGTATATCAAATACGAATAAAAAGATAGATAAGATTAATGGTATTTGCAATGTTAGTAAACTAGGCAAGTCATGCTTGAATAGTAAAGAAATGGCGTAGAGAATCAAATTAAAGACAATATTGTTAGGGATTTTGTGTATTGCAATTTGATAGGTGCATTATCATTTTAGCATCATTCGAATTTTCACACATGCATTGATTTTGAAAAACTTGAAGTCTTGTACTTTCACATGCATTGTTTTTAAACTTTCAAAACTTATATTTTATGCATGTTTTGTTTTTTAAACTTGGATGCATTAAATTTGAAAAGAATATTTTTTAATCAAGCTAGCCTTTGGACTTAGATTGGTAAATCATCTTAGATTTTTTAGGGTCAAGTTTTGAAAACTACTTTAGATCATGTTAAACATGAATTTAGGATTGATTCCATGGCCCAGGGTTCCCACAGGAGAAGAACTTTTCCCAGAAGGAAAATACTTTGTAAATCAACAATTTTGGAAAAATAGTCCTGTGACCCGGTCGACAGGCCACACAGGGGGTCGACCAGGAAAAGAGTCATTGGCTCCAAAGGAAAAGATTTATGACCGTTGAGCACCCGGTCGAATGGGCAAGGTACCAGGTCGACCGGGGACTAGCCTTTAGCCATTTTTTGGTGTAAAAAGAAGCTCATTGCAAGGCCAAAACTAAGGAACTAAGAGGCCCTCCTTGAGGTGTTTTGAGGCCAAACAAAGGGGAATGAGCGAAGGGAAGCTAGTTGGTCAAAAGGGAAGCTAAAGCTTGGAATCAAGAGTTAAATCATCTAAGTAAGCTTGGTTTTTCTCATCATATGTTTCATGCTTTGCTTTAATTATTGGTAAATCATTTTTAGCATGTTAAACTATGATGCGTTGTGCCCTTAACATGTATATATGTTGAATTGATTTATTGTTTTGGATGCATCACCTTGATCCAAACCAAGTAGGACTCAAATTGGTATATCAAAATAAATCATGTTTTGGAATTATCTTTGAAATCATGTGTAACATGATTCCTATACTTGGTTGAATCATAGGTTGTTGTTTTCCATGACAAGAAAATCATTTTCAATCTATCTCATGTTTTGGATTCAACAACACTCTTAAATCGCATGTACTTTTGTTTTAAAGTTTCACAACTTGCTTAGTATTGATAGGTATATCATTTTCAAATTGATCTTTAAATTACATGTGATTTATCTATTCATTCAATCAAATATCTTTTAGTGTTTTACACTTTCAAATGCTTTTAGCATACATGTATGGAGCTACATTGTTAAATTTGATTGAAAATCTCATGCATCACATATTTTGTTCTTAAAATTTCACAGCTTGTTTAGAATAGATAGGTATATCGTTTACAAGTTGTTTTTAACATGTGATTAGCATTCTTACCTCAATCATAAATGCTTTTATGAACTTTCATTTTCAAATGATTGAGGACATCATGCATATACATTGAGCATTCATCTTTGCATTTATATAATGTGTATCAGTTAGATTTTCACTTTTATATCTGCCTATTTAGAGGCATTATATTGAGCCAAAATTGTATCTCCATTAAGTATATTCTAAACACTACTTAGAGAGAGAATCAACCTTTTGGTTGTATAGGTTATTGCTTAACCTTAGAAAAGCATAAGTGTATGGTTGGGGTGAACCATAAAACCTATGAGGTTATTACTTAGCCTTGGAAAGCATAATATAAAAGTTATTGCTTAGCTTATTAAAAAGCATACATAGTAGAAATCCGGTGGGGTGTAGGAACACAAGCCGGTAGTGGATGTCGGTATTGAGGCCGAACCACTATAAATCATTGTGTTATGGTGGATGAGTTGTGGTGATTATTGTTGTTAGCTTCCTTAGTTCTATATCATCACTAGTGACTTATTAAATTAAAGAAGTTAAAATTTGTCATAATTGGTCACTAATTCTTAGCTTACCCTATTCAACCCCCCCGCCCCCCCCCCCCCAGGGTTTGGATCTCGAACTTTCAAATATATCATGTTGTACAAAAATATAGTAACTGACAATAAAACTAGATAATGACTGGCAACTTGGCAACCCATTTCAGCTAAATCCTCTCAACTGCACGACGTAAACAAGAACACCGAGGAGAGAGCTCGAACTACAATGGGCCAAGCCACACAGCTGCGCGGCAGAACCACAGGGAGGCAAAAGCCCAAACTTACACGACGTAAATAGGAACACCGATAATGGAATGGAAACTAGAAACTAATTGCAGTAGTGTAAACAGGCTAAATCCCAAGACACTGGGCCCAACTATCGGGAGATTGAAGCTCGGTTGTGCCAGCTCTAAGGTCAAGTAAGTTGGACTAGAAATATCATGTCATGTCTAGTGAGGGAAATACTCTACGGGTTAGCATGTTGGGACAGTAACTTAAATTATGGAGGAGTAGCCCTTATGTGTCATGTACAGGGAGAAAGTACTAGTAAATGGGTAACTAACTAGACTATAGATACAAGGCATCAAGATGATACACTTGACAAATTGGTCAAGTAGATTCGATTCGGGTAGAAAATGGTTTAAGGGTCTGGGGGCAGTCGGACAACATTTCGGCATAAAATGGTCCAACCCAAATGGGTAAAAGAGGACATGTGGATCCGAATGATTCGACGGGGCAGGGTAATTAAATGCTTGCACGCCAAACCAAAGCACTCCAATCATGGATCCGGTCACTCAAGGAGAAGTAGGGTAAAGAATGTGCACTAACTTCTAAACGTGACCTACATATGTCAAATTTGTAAGGCCGAGCAAGGCTGGTTCATATGAGAAGAATATGAGTGAAAGTGCACACTCCATGCATGTGTATACAAGAAACGGATTAGTCATAATAGTTTTTAGACGTTCAAGGAAGCCATTACAATCACCGGCCTAGGTCTTGGATCGCCTTTCGCAAGCTAACACAATACTATTTGACCTTATGCATCCCAATGCTCACAACATCATGGTATCTAGTACCTTGGTGCTTCTGATGGTGGTGTGACATTCATGATCATTGTTTGCATACACTCGATTAGGGTTGCCGATACATGTTTCCAGACAATGCCTGAGGTGTTTATGGCTCAAACAAACACCCACATGGTCTAGAACAAGTTTTCAAGCGATTCTAATTTGAAAACCAAGGGTCCCTCCTAAGTTCTAAGGTTCAAGCATGAGAAGGGTTCCTCCTAAGTTCTACAGGTCAGTCCTTCCTCCACGCTCTATTAGTGTGGCAAACAATGCTCCATAAGTATTTGAAAAGGGTTTGAAAATCATTGGATGGGTTTGGCAAAAGTTTCAGGCAAATTAGGGGTCATTTGTGCCACCTCAATTGTGGAAGAAGGTGACTATGCACAGCAACAGGGTGGGGAAACAGGCAATGTCACGCCCCTAAAAGTGGAACCGGGGTTATGCGTGAGATTAGGGCCAATTTTAAATTTTCCAACATTAAACAAATGCAACTTGGCCCCAATCGCGTCCCATCTGAATCGAAAATCGCTGTGAGTGATAAACGTTTCCTCGAATAAAACAACTAGCGGAAGCTTCCTAATTACAAGAAGTATCTCAGGATTGTATAGTTACAAGCAAAGACTGAAATATTAATTACAGTTCAAGTTGAAGATAGTTAACAAAATATTTATTACAATAAGAAGGCCACACTAAAACTGGGCCTAATCAAAAGATAAAAGAAACCAAAAGATGAAGCTAATCTAGAAAAGCCATGAAGGCTCTCGGTACGGGGTCGATATGGCTATATAATGCCATCCGTACAATAATCTAAGTAGTCATCAGGCTGATTTGCCTAACTTCCTCCTTCGTCTCCTCTTCGAGGTAGAAGGGCTCTGTACCTATGCACCAAGAGTAGCTTCATCAGATACAATAGTCGGCCAGCAAATATATATAGAAATCAATAGATATGCAGAACAAATCAGAGTAGACGATGAACACAATCATACGAAATGCAAAGCATTGGAATCAAGAACAAGTTAACATAAGTATCTATCAAGATAGGCGGTCCACATAGGCTAATCACCACGGGATAGTTCCACATGTCCCTCCTGACTCAATATGAGAGCTGTGGTAGAGTAAGCAATGTGCACGGGATAAAAACCCGACAAGCAATCAATCAATATGGATATCAATCAAAACAAACTTCAATCTTTCTTTTCAATAATGTATCTGATAGAGTACATCCATAAAAAATATAAAAAGTCGTACTGCGCAGACGTTCAATCCAAAGTCCTCACACAGATAGTGCCCCAAATGTGTTGGGCGTTAACAGCTGAGTAGTGCCTGACATAAGAGTCCTACATATACAATAGTGAGGGGCTAGACTTTCTTGCGTGAACAAGATTCATCAATCAAAGAGAAACTACATTTCCATCATCAAATAAAAACCAAAATCATCCAACTTCTTCAAAACATCATCATCATAGGTAGTTATCAACAAGCTTTTACAATCAAAGCCGCCTAGCCTCAACACTTCAACCAAACTTCGAAACAAACGGAACATCAAAAGGGATCCTAAGTCCATCATCTAAGTTCTCAATAAGATCCAAAAACAAAGCAAAGTAAACAAAGCTAATGAACATGGACATTTCATGTAGAGAGTACAACATGGTACCCTTCGGAATCAGAAGCGATAAACAATCTAATCCTAAGTCAATTGTTATTCCCGAAGTCTCGTACAATCCTACTCAGTCAACGAAAGGAATAAGGTTCACGATATCCAAACGAACAGTCTTCATGCATAGATATAAAGGAGAGTATCCCGTTGTCCCGTACCGTTCAAGATTAAATGAAGGTGAAACCCGAGAAGACTGAAATAACTATGAGGAATCATCTGCTCAAAACATCCCCCGTGCATAGTCAAATGAGTCCAACAAGGGTAATCAAGGTTCTACCTAAGTCCATAGACCAAGGGGCAAACCCTTTGAAAAAGGGGGAAATTCGGTCAAGCCAACAGCAAGTTCAGTTAACCGATAAGTTCGGTTAACTAAAGGTCGACCGACATAGCGATCGACTGCACAAAAAGACTAGAAATGAAGCTCTCTGGAATCGGAACCGACAGGTAGCCGAAGTGCAATTCGGTCAACCGAAAGGTTAACTGACAGTCCAACTCCTCATTCAGAAAAATATCACCTTCTGGAATTGGAATCGACAGGTCACCGAGGGTCACCGACTTGCAGTTCGGTCAACCGACACCCAAGTTAGGCTAACCGACTACTCCAGTTTGGTTAATCGAATGCTCCCAGAATTCTGAAACGAATTCTGAGATTGGTTCATAAATGGGGAGTTCCACTCCCTTTCTTCATTCACACCTGCAAACAAAAAAAATAGGGCATTGCCCTCTCCACAAGCATCCATACCTCCTCTCATCAAGTCCATTCACAACCCTTCCCAACCATTTCATTCAATCCATTCATTCCATTATCATGTTTCCATCAAAACAATAAAAGAGCAATAAGATCATCTAAACATCATCAATCTTCAAATCAAGGAGGGACAAGCATATCAAAGCATAGTTATAAATATTAACTTAGCTCGATGAAGAGCACAACAAAACTAAGAAGAAATTTGGGGAAAATCCTCTTTAAGCTCAAATTGGTAAAATGGCTTCCAAACCCAAACCTCTCTACAAAATGAATGCAAAGGAAGGGGATGAGTCTCTCTAATCCATCTTTAAGCCAAAGAAAGCAGAATAACTAGACTGAAAGGCTTTGGGGGCTTACCTAGCCAAGGTTAGTGGATGGAAAACCTAGAAAAGTATATGGGTGGACTCTTGGTGGCTAGGGGAAGATGAAGATGAGCTTGGTCGTCGTCGCCGGGATTCCGGTGGCTTGAAACGGAAGGAAGGCAGTGAGGGGGCTGAGTCTTGGAGAGAAGGAATAGTGAAATGAGGAAGAGATAGAAAGAGATGAAGAGATGGGCTTATATTAGGTTAGGTTAAGGGGAAATTACAGTTTAGTCCATGATTTCACTAAGGTGGGTATCCGGGCCTCTTCGATGTGTCAGATCGAAACGTGACAGAAGACTAAAGTTCGTAAAATCCCGAGACCTACCCAATGCTCCCAAACTCACAAAAACTCATAATACCATAAAACCCCTGAAAACTCCCCAAAATTGCAAACCACCCCCTACTGTACCCAAACGAACTCGGACTCGCGCGAGACTTCTCACGTGAGATCCACACGCCAAACCCGACTCGCTAAGATTCTAAACACACTTACTAACTAATCACGCAATTATTTATAATTAATAGAAGATTAAGGAGTGGAATGTTACAGGCCACACCTAGGAGAATTCAATGTTTGCGGTCAAACCCGGGTCCTTCCACAGTTGACCGCGAACACAGCTTTCTGACAGACACTTCTGGAGAGGTTTCGAAGAGGTTCTATAGGTGACTTTTGGGGGCTCTTTTGGGGACCTTTTCCCATGGATTTCAAGGAAAATCTTTTGCAAACTTAGGGAAATAAGATTTCATGGAATTTAACATCAATTTAAGAAAAATTGGAGTTCATTGCAAAGGAGAAAGCTAGCATAGAAATCACATGCATGAAGCCAAATAATACGCTACATGCATAGTATTTAAATTAAAGTCTTTGCCTTTGGTCCAAAGCTTCCTAAATGCCTTTGGTCCAAAGCTTCCTAAATCAACTCCACCACTCTCAAAACACACTCCAAGAGCTGTTGGAAAACTCCTCTCCAAAACCCCCCCAAAATCCAACACAAAAGCCCAAAAAATACAAAACCAAAGAAAAGGTTGAAATCTCTTCTTGCATGTTGGAATGTAGATACTTAAAGGGGTCCTAGGAAACATACTAGAAGATAGAGGAGGGGTTGGCCTGTAGCACCTTTGATCGAGGAGAGTTTGATGGACTGAGGGGCTCCCCACATTGAATTTGACCATAAAGGGGTACTTTGGAGAGCACACAAGACTAGGATCGCGATGGCAAAATCCGTTTTCCAATTGGCAAGGGTTTGGCTTCCATTTAGAAGAGGGACAAGTAAGGAGGAAATAAAGAACTCTCAACTGGCTGTTGTAGAAACGTGAATGACGAAGGAGGAGAGAAGGACGTGGGTGGTTGGGCTTATATAGATAGTGGAATGTGGGCCTCGCAACTTAAGTAGATGTGCAGGCTCGGAACTCAGTCTTCTTGGTCTCGGATGACAAAAGTCAAACAATGAAACTTACTTGAAATTAATTCCTCTTTCTAACGGACGCAATTTGACATGTTTCAGGGTTCTGGTAAAAAAAAATCAATTGTTTGGTCGAACTATTCCGATTTATGACAAAATTGGACAATTGAAGGGTTTCAGGGCCTCAAATGGATTCGAGTTGAATATGATAGTTGTCCAAAATGATCATACCAATCTAATGAGATCAGAATCAGAATTTCACAAAATTCACAAATAACCCCCACACTTCCCCAGAATTACATATAAGTCCTCTAAGGCTCCCCAAAGTAGGTTTAGAGGCTCTCAAAATTTTCGAAGTTATCAAAAAGTTATTCTAACACTTGAAAAAAGCTAATTAATATCTAATCCCACTCAGTAAGATAACAACACAATTAATTAGTTCTAAA
This sequence comes from Persea americana, assembly GCA_029852735.1. NCBI lineage: Eukaryota > Viridiplantae > Streptophyta > Magnoliopsida > Laurales > Lauraceae > Persea > Persea americana. The sequence continues at coordinate 26,848,927 of CM056811.1, forward strand.
CGCAGTAATGAGGGGTCGGGGTCTTACACCCGGAGTGGGGGAAGGAGACTTCTTTGTCTTTCCAATCTCTTTTGTTGGTAGAGTGCATGATGGCGTATCCACGAGAAATTTGAGCCTTGGTTGGCTCTAGCTAGGCTTTGTTGATTAAGGACGTACTCCATTCGGTGCAGTGGGCTAGCAGCCTAGCTTTTCTGCTTTGAAGTTTTGCATTGACAGGATCTTGACCCGGTCAAACCTTGCCCGTCGGAGAGATGCCTTGAGATTTTCGAGTTCAACCCCTCTGGAGACAAGGGGTCGAACCAAGGAGATGTGGGCTTTGCTGGCTTTCTATTGATGAAAAGGCCTTGAAGTGCATGAATCGACTTTTGTCTTCTTGTAGAACCAAGTGTGCTCATGAGGAGCTGACTTTGATTTTGAATGGAAGATAGGCTTCTCCTCCTTTATGTAAGAGAGAGGATAAAACCTGTTTTCTTTGAGTGGAGCCAGATATGTTGGCCTTGAAGATTTCTGGAGCCTTCTTTATTTTGGGGAGGCTTTGGGGACCAAGTCCTCATGTTGACCTAATTCGTGAAGGAGTGAAGTTTTGCACGAGCCCACGAGTTTAGGTTTCTAGGTGTTGGGACAGGGTGTCGAAGAAATGTCATGACCCAAGGCAATCTTCTGCTTCTTGATGGTATTGGCTTCTTCTTTGGGAAGCGGGAATGGTCCTAAAGTTCCGAAGATGATGGTCCGGGAAGTAGTAGTCGACCTGGTGTTAATAGAGTTGTTAAAGGATATGACGCTTTGGCTAGTAGCGAGAAGCTTGCTAGCCCGTGCGTTATGCTTTTCCTAGTGCATGAGTTGGTACTTATTTTCAAAGAAAGTGATGGTTAGCGAGGCTACCATTTTGTTAGCTTCGAAAACTCTGAAACAAGACCACATCTATTAGTAATCATAAGAATACAATGATTATAAAATGGAATACTATAGGCTTGTTTTCTTAAATCATTTGAAAGGACAAAAACCCAAATCAAATGAGACGAGAAAGGCAAAAGGCCATAAAAAAACTAATTGCTTGAACTACAGGTATGGTAGAATCAAAGTGAGCATACCAGTATTTGCTAGAAACAATTGTATACTAAATTCAAATTACCGAGGAACAAGGCTCACTCAAAGTAAAATAACTAAAAGGTTGAAAAAAACAAATGCATCAGTCTCAATTATAGTAGACTCAAAAGAGCGTACTAGCACCGCTAAGAACAAATGTTGGCAAAGGAAACAAATATCCCGGACACGAATGTAGTAGACTCAAAAGAGCGTACTAGTACTGCTAGGATCAAATGTTTGCCAACTAACTCAATTTACAGAAGAGACAAGGCTCGATTCAAGGTAAAAGGAATAAATGACGAATGACTCGTACACCCAAATCACTGAAGAGATGAATCTCGATTCAAGGCAAAACTAGATAAATTAAGGCCAAAGATTGCATCCACAAAGTGGACACAAAATGGGAGAGAGATCATGGTTTTTTTATTAGAAAAACAGATCACATGTGAACCATTAAAGAGAGGGATTGCGCCCCCCCCCCCCCGAAGGAGAACTCAACATTTCTACGAGCACGAATATGGAATGAGATGAAACAAAAACCCTTAAATCTAAAGCCACAACTAGAAAAATCAGATGTTTTTTGAAACTTTTTTTTTTAAAGATCACAAGTGAACCATGAAAGAGAGAAAGTGGTCGGAGAACTCGGCATTTCTGCGAGCTCAAATTCATAATAAGATGAAACCAAACCCTCAAATCCAAATTCACAAGTGAAAAATAAGATATTTTTAACTTTCTTCTAAAGAATAAATCACAAGTGAACCATCAAAGAGGGAAAATGGTCCCCCACCCGAAGGAGAACTCAGCTTTTGTACAAGCTCAAATTCGGGATGAGATGAAACCAAACCCTCAAATCTAAATTTAAAAGTGAGAAATCCGGTTTTTCTTTTCGAAAGATTTTTTTTTTAAATCTTTTTTTTTTTCAAATAAGTCACAAGTGAACCATCAAAGAGAGGAAATGGCCCCCCACTTGAAGGACAACTTAGCATTTCTGTGAGCTTGAATTTGGAATAAGTTGAAACTCAACCCTTAAATCTGAATTCACAAGTGAAAAAATTAGATTTTTTTATGTTTATTTTGAGAAAAACCACAAGTGAACCATCAAAGAAAGAAAATGGTACCCCACCCACCCGAAGTAGAACTCAGTATTTATGCAGTCTCAAACTCGAAATGAGATGAAACCAAACCCTCAAATCTGAATTCACAAGTGAAAATTCAGATTTTATTTTTGAATTTTTTTTTGAAAAAAATTACAAGTGAACCATTAAAGAGAGAAAACAGCCCCCCACCAAAGTAGAACTCACCAGGGCTCGAATTAGGAATGAGATGAAAACAAACCCTCAAATCTGAACCACGAGCAAAAAATTAGATATTTTTTTTAAAACTGTTTTTTTGAAAGATCACAACTGAGCCATCAAAGAGAGAAAATGATCCCCCACCCGAAGGATAACTCAACATTCTGCAGGCTCGAATTCGGAATGAGATGAAAAAAAACCCCTCAAATATGAATTCAAAGTGAAAAATCGGATTTTTGTTTTAAATTTTTTTATGGAAGATCATAAGTGAACCATAAAAAAGAGAAAATGGTCCCCCACCTGAAGGAGAACTCAGAATTTCTATAGGATCGAATTCGGATTGAGATGAAACAAAACCCTCAAATCTAAATTCACCAATGAAAAATAAAAACATAGGGTGGAGTCAAACTTAAAAGTAGAATTCAAAACCCCATGGATCCTCTCCTGTTTTCTTTTTTGTGGATAAAAAAATTCATCCAAGGCTACAAAAAAAAGAAAAAATGTCGAGGAATCACAAAAAGAAGCATAAACATAAACATAGAAAGAATATGTAAGAATGATATGTAAATGTTTCTTTTCTCATGCATCATGTTATCAAAACAAACGAGTCCCACCAGGTGTGCCAAGAACTTGTTCGGCATTCGAAGGCAACGAGAACTACAAGAATTGGTGGACACGGAGATCGGTGGATCCAACCCTTTTGTAACTCGAACTGAATGGAACAATCAGATTTTCTTTATTTTTGTGTACGGGTATGCCAAATTTTCTATTTTATTCGAAAAAGAGAAGAAACGATATGTAGATCAACTTTTCCGTCTAGAAGGGGAAATAAAAGATTTTCTAACATCTCATTGCATGTGTATTAAAAAAGAGAATAATCGATTTTTTGATTTTTTTTTAGTGCTATGAAAGGCAATGTTTGGTGTTTTGAAAGGCATAGTTTGATTTCGTGAAAAGCGAATTTTTGTGTCATGAAAGGCAAATTTACATCTCTCATAAAAAAGGCAAGACTTTTTATTTTTATCTCTTTTACAATACAAATACAATAAAAAAAAGAATCTGACTTCTCAGACGATTATGGAGACTTGCTCGGATTAGCGGATACAAGCCATGTGTGTTGATTCCTCTGACGTTCCTCTGATGATAACATGGATGCTTTGATTCTTTGTAAGGCCCGGCCCTTGAGTCTTTAAAGAATAAGGATCAAGGGAGATCCTATATTCAATAAAAATCCAAGTGGACGAGTCGAGGTGCTGTATCTAAGCCATGGGGAGAGAAGGAAATGGCCTTTGGGGGGTTCAAGAATCTTCAATCACCTTGTGGTATTAATTTGTTGCAGCGCTTCTTCAACTATGGAGTGGGAGAAACCATTGTAGGAGTGTATGAGCAATGACGTAAGTGGAGTGCCTACAATTTCGTAGAATTTCACATGCCTTGAAATGGTGAGAAGGACCCTTTTTAATAGGCTTTTGGTGGGGCATTTGAAAGGCCATGGAGGAAGTGAAAGGCCAGGGTCACCATCATTGTTGCATTTTCCACATGTATGTGCCTAGAATGCATTGAATACATCAATGTTTCATGATGGGAGTAGTTATATTTTTTAATGCCATGATTTATAACTCACTTTTCTTGGATTTTGATAGGCCTTTTCAAGATAATGAGCTATTTATTGCATTGAATAACCGCCAAACACGTGTCGTTCATTGAAAGGTCACAAGCCGTCTTGCAATTTTTGAAACTCTTCTCGCGACATAGGGGCACTTTGGTCGCAGATAGATTTCATGCACCAATTGATGTCGGATCATCTTGCAATTTCAGACGTTTATTGTCACCGATGGGCCAACGCTATTTGTCCGTTGATTTCTCGATCTACTGGGAAAAACAAAAAGTGTTTTTTCTTCGTTGGTTGGTCGATGGATTTAAGATGTCCGATAATGAATCCAAGATTTTGAAGACAAGTCCATGATGTCGACAAAGATTGACGGACATCATGCCTCAAAAGTTGGATATTCAGAAAGTTTTATAGGCAAAAAGGGAAGAAGATGGAAAAATACCCACAAAGTGGGTTTCTGAGGAAGTCTGACGGACCGGAATTTCCATGGTTGCTGGCGACCTTGAACCCATGGTCACTGACGACCGTAGGGCCTTAATGCCCATTTTTGGCCACCTTTTAACTTTTTTTCTGATTTTTTTTCTTTTGCTCATTTTTTGCTGAGATTTTTGGACATTTCTTGTCATGCTTCTTTTGCAGTAAAGTTAAGGAAAAGATACGCAAAACGAGGAGTAAAGTTTCCAAGTCTGCGGGAAAGTTGAAGACTTTGTCGTGAGAAGGCGCCATTTTTTCAAAAAAAGCTAAAACTGAGTCAAACGATGTCAAAATAACCTGAAATCTAAGGTGAAGCTTATTGGGCATAAAATAAGACCAACCAAAAGCTTTAATTCAAAGATCGAAGCCGTTAGGGGTCTTGTCGCCGAAAAGTCTATTTTGTCCCAAGAAGGACGCTGCAAAATGAAGTACGGTCAAACAATGTTCGGTTTACCTGAAATTGTATGGGGAGCCTCCTGGGAGTATTTTAAGACAATCATTAGCTCTTATTTGCAAATCATGGGTCCGATGGACTCCGTTACCATAAGGCTTGATTTTGTCGCTAGAAGGTTGAGGTTTGGTAAAATGATGTCGAAATAACCCGAAATTTGATATGTAGCCTTTTTGGAGAACTCTCAGATGATATGAAGCTCTAATTTGAGAATGAAGACTTCGACGTTCTTCATCGCCAAAAGGCTTGGTTTCGTCTTCAGAAGACTGATGTTGGGTCAAACAATGTCAGAATGACCCGAAATTTGACGTAGAGCCTCTTGAGATTATTGTAAGATCATCTGCAGGCTCTAATTGAAAAATAATGTGTCCGACACTGTTGTCACTAAATGGTTGATTTTGCGCGAGAAGAACACAACTTTTGCATTTTTGGTCAAATGGTGTCGGAATAACCTAAAATCTGACGTAGAGCCTCCTAGGGGTATTTTGAGACAAAATGTATACTCTATTTTGGAAAACAAGGTCTCCAGTATCGATATCGCTGGAAAGCCTGATTTAGCCATCGGAAGAGTGAAGTTGGGCCAAATGATGCTGGAATGGACCAGAACTTGGTGTGTGCACTCCTCATGGCTCTATTGAAGAATCTTGAACTATCCAGGTGATTTTGAGAAGATTTGATGCTTAAAGTAGCTATTGCTCATTCTGTTGCAAGAAGAGTCGCCGCACATGAAATGACGTTGAAACTCCCTCAAAATGGTGTGAAAGCTTTGAAAATCACACTTGCATGGCTCGATGAAGCTCCATGTGACTTTCCTCATGTTGAAAATATGTGAAGAGGGATAAGTGACATTTTTTGTATCAATAAGGGTGTGAGGCCTCAACCCTTGTGGACCCTCACATATATTTAATTTTGGCTAATTATAGTAGATAATATCTATTTGTGCTAATTAATAGGAGTTAGTGAGGATAGTTTAATATTTTCCTAGGTTTTAGGCCTATTTTATAAGACTTAGTCCCTTTTTGTGATTTTAGAAACAGTAGGGTTTTGGATGAACTTTAGGAAGTTTGTTTGTTAGTTAATTAGAGGCCCTTATATGTAATTAGGAAGAATAGGAGGGGTTCCCACATGAGAATTTACAACATAACTTGAAATACCCAAAGAGCCGATGTATTTATCCAAATCTTATAACTAAACAAGAAGGGCTCTTTAGACAATTCACCCTAACACAAATCTGTAAAAGAACCTCATTCCCTTCCCAAACGTTTCTCACCTCTCTTTGTTTCTCTTTCTTTTCTCCCCTCCTTTCCCTCTCATTTCTCTCATTTCCCTCTAAGAATTCCCTATCTTTCTCTCTCTATCTCTACAAGAAGGCCTAGATCTAAGGTTCCTACATCAAGGAAGAAGGACTCTCTTCAAGCTACAGCTCTCTACAACTAAGAATCCCTCTCTGATCTCCTTGATCTCTCCTTCCTCTACACAACAAGGTTAACCCCCTTCCATAGCCTAATTTCATTGAATTTAGGTTTCTCTCTCTAGAATTCCATCTCCTTAATGCATTTCTTTATGGAAATTGGATATAGATCTAAGGTTTGGGGGACTGTTTTGAGGATTGGAAGCCATTAGAGCTTGATTTTGGAGATTTAGAGGCTGGATCTAGAAGAAACAAGCCAAGACCCTTTGCTATGGATTAGATGCAAGTACAATATACCTATTTAGTGTAGAATGCATGATTTCTTCCTTGAATTATGTAATTCAATTTATATGTATGTGTTGTTTGTTAGATCTCTTCCTTTAAGCCTTATTTTATGGATTTATGGCCATTGATGGATGAGATCTTCTATTTGAAAGATGAATAGCCCAATTGATGATGGATTTGTGATGGAAGGATGATGATTGAAATCTAGTGGTCGTTTTATGATGATTGGTGTCGAAATGAATGAAAATTGGATGAGAGATGGTGAAATAGGTGAAGTTCCAAAAATCTGAAAATGCGGGTTTTATGTGTACCTGGTTGACCAACTCTATGGCAAGTTGACCGGGCACACTACAGAACTCAGATAACTATAGCTCAGCTTGCAGCTTGTTTAATACAGAAATCAATGTAGCTGGTCAACCGGGTACACTACATGGCATTTTTCAGAATGCAAGCCAAGTCCCAAAAATCCCTGTGTGGCAGGTCACTGGCCACACTACAGACAGTGAATTTCCAAATTTGATTTCTTTTGAGAATTATAATGTGTGGGGCCCATTGACCTTCCATGTGCTCCTCCGGTGATGTGCCAAACATGAGTCAAGGATTGGACTTAACCTTGACTCATGAGGCCATCAAAGTAGGGTCTAGAGGATTGACTATGATGCCAATTTGGTCCTTAAACGTTGCCAAAGATGCCTGTAACTTTAGAGCACCAAACTCATATTTCTTAGCATCTGAAATCATTCAGGGACTAAATTAGCTAATAAAGGACCTTGGACCTGAAAAGGGGGCATTGACCTAGGATGGACTATTGTTATTTCTTTTCTTGATTAGCATGGTGGTTAGAGATGATTGAGATTCTTTATTGCTGTTCATTGTTGTTATTATCTATTGCTTAAACCTAATTAATAAATGAAAATTAGAGGGCCTGAACCTAGTATGTCCTAGTGGTGATCCAAATTGTGAATGGAGATCACTTGACCCATGTCTGTCGCTAGGCGGGCCATCCTATGGCCTAAGAATGAGTGGATGAGATTACCTTGGAGTAGATGGTTGTGCTATTGATTTAGGGACACATTTATGGATGGGTTATGTAATGAACAATGGTAAACATGGAATGCAATAGAAATGGACAAAGACCATGACAATGGTAGATCATGATCGTGGACTCAATTATGGATATGGACTATGGATTGTGTATAAAGATTGGACATGGATACCGGACCTTGTATGGGATGTGTGATGACCTTGCTCTCGCAAGGATAGTTTAGCCAGACACTGGCCCTTTTATGGTTCCTTTGAGTCTGCATAGGACATTCACTTCGTTGTTGTAAACTTAGCCTTAGACTAATCACCGTTGACAGGAGCTAATTATTAGAGATGAGGCCATTATGATGAGCTATGACTAGACTGTTGACAGACTCTGGTAGTATATATGCATTCGCGACCGGCAAACTCCTGTAATGCATAAATGCTTATTATAGAGATGTATTATATCGGTGGGGCTTATTATCCCTTGCATTGCACTATTATTTCCTACTGCAATTGGTAATCAGTATGGGGGCCGCGACATAATATCCCGCTGTGTCCAGCTTGCGTGAATATGCCATATTTCTTAGATGGTCATTTAGCTTTCTTTACTTTTCACATCGATCCTTATTGACATTTTTGGTGTCAACAATACATGCTAAAGTTTCCGATGAGCACAAAACATTTCACAGAAAAACCGTGTCATATTTCATTCCCATATGAGACAAGCATTTATATTTAAGGCTTGTTTATTTCATGTAATTGAATATTTAAGATTGCAGTTTTGTTAGAGAGTTAAAAATAAAGAATGAAAGATAAATATTGTTATCCATTTTATAGTGGTGGTATGAGAGATATCATAGCAGAAAAACACAAACATTTACAAAAAAGAAATTGTAATTAGACCAAAGGCAGAAGGGAAACACAATTTGAAAATGAATATTTAATTTGCATTTCAAACTCAAGTGTAAAGTTTTAATCTTAGATTAAGAGATTGTGATGCAGGCCCTAACACGAGGAAAACCTCTCCAATGGAAAATCCCAATTTTTATTCAACTCCAAATCTGAGATTATCATCTCTACAACGCAATATAAATAGGCAAAGTAAACTTAGGGCCTAAGAAAATCCAATCTAATAATAGAAACTATTCTAATCAAACTAGGAAACCAAATAAATCATAATGCTAATCCTAATTACAATAAAATTAGGAAATTACTAAAAAATAAATATCTGAGTGGGGCCAGTGATGGGGTGGTAGCCGTTCTGCATCATTCCCCCAGGTTGAGAGAAGAGTTCGACCTCGAACTCGGGGCATCTTCAAGTTGCCTCTGTATATATGATGTACGTGAAGCACTTCCTTTGTAGCATGGGCCCTTGATTTCTTCTTAGGATAGAGTGTAATTTCCATCTTGCCGTGCCTAAATGTGTACTTGTTGTCGCACATCCCATGAGTTCCATTCTTGTCATACATCAACAGGCGACCCAATAAGATATCTCCACTATCCATTGTTAACACGTCACACCAAGTTGTATCTTAATAATCATCACCAACTGCAAAAGTAACTTGACATGTATGTTGCACATGCGCTTCATCACCTGTCATTAACCATTTGACAAAATAGAGACAATTGTGCTTGTAAACCTTCAACTTCAAACGATCAACAAGAGTTTGAGAGATAATATTCTCACAACTTCCACCATCAATCACAACGGTACAATTTTGCCCATGTATTATACCGGTGGAACGAAAAATACTCTTCTACAACCATTTTTTCTCAACAGTGGGTATAGACTCTTTTTGTACCAAGAGAAGTGCACCATCAGTTTCAGCTGCTATTTCCTCCACTTCATCGGATTCTTCACTTTTAGGATCATCTGTTGTTTTCGGTTCTTCTTGTGTACCTTCTAGTAAAGTTATTCTTTTTGGACATTCAAACGCACGGTGACCCTTTTGCTTACAATAAAAACATGTGAACTTGTTCTGATCTTCAGACTTGGAGGAAAACTTTTCTGACGAATTGGCACTTGGATTGAAGTCTGGCTTTGCGGGGGTCTGTTGTGTAGGCCATTTAGACACACTAAACTTTCGGGCTTGATAATTAGCAATGTCTTCAGCTTTAATGGCATGTTGGATGATCTCATCAACATTATCAAAATTCTTGAATGTAAGGATATGTTGTATGTTAATGCACAGCCTATGAAAATATCGATCAACGAACACATCATCATCCTCATTCAAGCCACAACGAGCTTGCATGGTTAGGAACTCCTTAGAATATTCAATAACAGTTTTGGAACCTTGTTTCAAATCTTGAAAACTTGAACGAAGATCTCTTGAATAATTCATAGTGAGGAGTTTTTGCTTTAACAAATTCTTCATCTCGATCCATGTGTCAACGGGGTCAATGTTTTGATTTCTTCTTTTCTTTTGCAACTCGGCCCACCATTTCGCAGCATAATTACAAAATCGAGTTGCCACTAGTGTAATCTTATGACTATCCGTCATTGGCTTGTGTGAAAAAAATATTTTCAACATACACTAACCAATCCGTGAATTCATCTGGCTTCAATTTTCCATCATATTCGGGAAACACAAGTTTAATACCCAAATCACGATTAACATTAACGGCATGTGGATCTCGGTGATTCCGATTATGTCCTCCATTATCCCTATGGTCATCCTTACGCCGATTATTTTCCAAATTGGTTAATCGGGTTTCAATTCGTACAATAGTATCTTGCATTTGAACTATCATTACGGATAGTTGATTAACAGTTTCCGATAATTCCACAACGGTTCCCCTCAAATCATCATCATTATGGAAGGAAGACTCCACTTCTATATGCTTCTTGGGAGGCATTTTTTTAATGCAAATTCAAACTTTTTGACTGACCTGATGTGTAGATCTGCTCTCCACGATCACGCTAGCGAAAACGAATAAGAAATCTGACGATAGATGAGCCCAATATCATAAAAAGAAGTTTTAACTATTGATCTTGGTCGAATCGGGGCCTTTAAATCTTTGCTGATATTGTGGTGGCTCGATCTTCAATAGTGACGGGTTGAACTGGTTCTGGAATTCAGGCCCAACCTGACTTAGGCCCAATCTAACTCTTCGTGCTCTCAGAGGAGAAGAAAAAGGGGTTCGAAACCCTTTTAGTTTCGTTTTGTCGACAGAGAGGAACAGAGAGGAGAGATGGAAAGCCCAGATGATGGCGACTGTGCAAGGACGTTCTAGTGATGATCGATTGGCTGGCAGTGGAGTGGAGCAGAGCAACAACGAAGATGACAGTGCTGCAGTGTGAAGATGTGGCTGACGGTTCAACTGGAGAAGGAGATCTCAGTGCACGGTATGCTTCTCTTTCTCTTACTGTCTTCTTCTCACTTCTTGCTCTTCTTCGTTCTTTTCGTTTTTTCTTGTTTTTTTTTTTTTTCCTTAGTGGGCTATGGTAGACGATGGAGGAGGTTACGGGAGTTTGTGTGTTTCTAGAGTGAAAGTGGAGCGATATGATGGGGATAGAGAAAGGTGTTAGTGAAGGTATTGGACGTTGAGGCTCCAATCAATGGCCAGTTGGTATCAGAGTGATACCAATTGATGCGGGCCCTAGGGTTAGGGCTTGCGTAGATGCCGAATAACGTGTCAAAGACACTTTAAATTATTTCTGCAGATATTTCTAACATGAGGAAAACCTCTCCAAGGGAAAATCCCAATTTTTATTCAACTCTAAATTTGAGATTATCATCTCTACAACGCAATATAAATAGGCAAAGTAAACTTAGGGCCTAAGAAAATCCAATCTAATAATAGAAACTATCCTAATCAAACTAGGAAACCAAATAAATCATAATGCTAATCCTAATTGCAATAAAATTAGGAAACTACTAAAAAATAAATATCTGAGTGGGGCCAGTGATGGGGTGGTAGCCGTTTTGCATCAAATTTTGGCCTTGACGTTCGGACTCTCTGACAGGTCAGATATCATGACCCTTTTATCAATCCTTTGATATATAAAATGTCACACTTGCTCTACATTAAACACATGATGGAAAGAAGACTATAAAAGTGTAGAAAAAGAGTTGAAAAGCCACTTTTCAGGTCTTGAAGACCATGAGATGTGTAGGAGCCTATTTTCTTGTATTTTTAGGGAATCTATTTTCTTGTATTTTTTAGTTTCTATGTCAATTTGAGGTTTATCCTTCAAAATTAGTATCCCCATCGGTAGTCGGAGTTTTGGTCCAAGCACGACCCATTTGATCACGTCACTTAGCCCGATTTATATTTGTTGGCTATGGTGAAAGTAATTTGCACGATGGGATTTTGGTTCGGAGTTGTTCAATCTCCAAAATAAACAATAACCAAAAGGTAAAAGAAATGGAAGGAACTTAACAACATTTGTGAAATTAAAATCCCCTCCGGGGAAGTGCCTTGGAGGTTCTAGGCACCTTAAGGGTCGTGCGAGGCTGAGTTGAGGGCTGTCAGAGAGGTTTTTCTTTCCCTTGTGCATGTAGCTTTTCTCTCTCCTTGTTTTTCTTTTGTTTCCTCCTTTAGATTGCTAGGACTTTGGATTGAATCTCAGACGAATGTTGGACCACTTTTCTTGCTTGAAATGGCTTATTTATAGGCTTAAAGGACTTGGAGGTAGGTTGGGCATGAATCCCCATGATTTCCCCCACCTTCTCCACCAAGAAATAGTTTCTGGAAGGTGGGGTCATAGGAACTACCTAGGGGGTCATGGCACATGTTGATTCTGCCAAGTGGGTCATGGGAGGCTTCTTGTGACCCTAATGTTGTTGAACGTGGTTTCACCATTTTTAACTACCAAGGAGTGACTTAAAATCCATGTAAGTGCCACGTCTTGATTTTTTTTATTTGTGACATGTGAAATGTATTTTTGGCATTTTCATTGATTTGATTGGATCAATTTCGAGTGGCACATGTCAATCATTGATTGGAGCACATGCCATGATGACTTTGGAAGTTTGTGGTACCCATTTGAAGTGAGAAAAGACTAAAAGATTTGAAAAATACCCCAGGGGTCGCAGCCCTGGGGTTTCTACCAATGGGGGTCACAGACCCCTCCATTTCTGACAAGGGGTACAAACGCCCATGGTTCTGCTCGAGGGTTCCATAAATATATATATATATCCTATTCCCCATGTTTTGGCTCCATCTGCCTTGAAAATTTGAGGGAATATTCTTTATTAATTGCTTGATGATTTTGAGCTGGATTTGGAGGCTTTGAATTGCATGGTAATCATGAAGTGGGGTCTACAAAACTGTGCACTGTTTGCACTTTTTTTTTTCTTCCTCGGATGGTCTCTGAATCACTTGATTTTCATTCTTTGAGCTTGGAAATGCCTTGACATCATTTAAATGACTCTTCCTTATGTTTTTCAAATGCTGGGCTTGATCATTTGATGGACGGAGTAGATTTTAATCCCTCATTTGGATCTATAAACCCTATTTGTGATCTAACCTTTTGAGATTTGCTTTGTAGACTCCTTTTGTAGCCTAATCTTCCCGAATTGAATATTTCTATGTGTCGAGAAATATGACAACTGACCATCAAATAAGTATTTTTGAAAGGAAAATTGATCAAGGAAGATGAAATATAATACACACCTATTATCCTAATAATTCAAATCGTTAGAATGTCAAGCTCCATGTGGCTAACCTATATTGATCACCATTCACCTCAAATCCTTTACCTGTCGGCTCTTTAATGATTCCTTCACATAAATTTCTTATAGGCAAATAAGGGTGTTGAAAGATTTAGATTTTAAAGGTGGAGAACCTAAAAACCCAGGAGAAAATATGGGGCTAACAAAAAAAGAATGAGAGGTTTTTAGTATTGGGAATGAGAGCAAAATGAATTTTTTAGATTTTTACAAGGGACAATTACTGTACGGAAGGTGTTAAAGTTGGCAATAGCTCCAGAATAGCCGGAAAATATATATTTACCACAAAACTGTTCGATTTGTAGGATATCACAAGCTCCGATATCCGAGGGATGTGGCATATCCCACAATCAGAAGTGGGAAGACTTGCTATTTTTTCATTTTTTATTTTTTTCCTTGACTGTAGGATCACCAAACCACCATCCAAACTGTTGGATAGCTGTATGAGTGTAAAAACTAATATCGCACCAAATTTGAACCGTTTATCTATCACGGTTATCGATAAATTTTTCAAAAAAGTCACTTTTTTTTGCAAATTATAAAAACAAATTTTAAGCCACTCTCTCTGTTTTTTTTTGCAATTTTTTTGATAACTATGATAAATCAACGATTTAAATTTGGTGTGATATGAATTCTTATACTCATACAGCTATTCATTGGTTTGGATGGTGGTCCCATAATAATAAAAAAAAAAGAAGACTATTTTAAGTCTTTCCGCTATTGAGTTTAGGAAATCCTACATCTTCCTACAGATGGAAGAGTTGCTTTTAACACTTTCCGTAATGTAGTTGTCCCTGTTTACAAAGTGCCCTTCTTAGTTTAGCCATCTGTCCCGTGCTTCGGTGCCTGTGGTTTTCGCGCGCTCACGGAAAGCGTGCCCGAATAAAACTGAGTGCCCCGTACATAACTGAGTGCCCCGTACATACAGTCCGGACTATGCATTTTCAAGGAAGGGAGAGCAAAGAAAAGGAAAGGGTTAAAAGATAAAAAATCTAAGATAAACAGCGACGCAAAAAGGAGCGAGTACGATGGTGGATTTGGACGCCCCCCTCGACTTCGAATCTGAAGATGCACTCGTCACCATCCCTCAAAACACTCGGAAAAGGTGAGAAAGAGAAAGATAGATAGAGAGAGATTTCTCCTATTCCAATGCATGTGAATGCTTCTCTTGTAGTGATTTATTATTTGCCTGTAAGAACTAATGTTGTTTGATGTGTGAAATCATTAGCTTCTGAATTCTTGAACCCCTGTTCTGAAACTTCTTACCCCAAAGAGAAGAGATGGGTTACTAGATTTTGGGGATAACTGCTTAGCAGTAAATTCTTCTTTTTCCTGAAACCGTTACACGTTCATTGGGCGATCCAAACGCACAAAGCCTAGAATTGAGAGGATGGAGAGGGACCCTAATGAGATAAACTAATTCAATTTTTACTAGATAAACTTATTCAATTTTATAGCTTTAGTCTTGTATTTGATTGTAATCTAGTGACGTGGTAGCAATGGAGATGATATTACGATTCGAAAGGGTGGGTATACTGCTATGATGATTTTAGGGCACAAGTTGTATCAATGCATTTGTTTTTGTTTTTGTTTTTTATTCCTTCTTTTTTATAAAATAAATTGAGCCAATTAAAAAAAATTTACATGGGCCTCAAAAGGAAAGGCTGACTGAGATTTTTTTTCCTGGATGGATGAGCAATCAAGATCCACCAATTCTCTGTAATCCAGATATATTTTTTTTATCCAAATAGATATTGGGAGGGCCACTATATAGGTACGGAAGATTCCTCCGAATCCAACGTTGCACTAGGACTTGATTATGTCTAACCAAATGGTATGTATTCTGGGCCCAAAGATTTCATCATTATCATCATTAAATCCTTGTCCCAACCACATGGTATCTATTGTTCCATTCGGATCTTTCCTGAGCCAAATCCTTTTATAAGTTGCAGTTCTTCATATCTATCCTTACTACTTCCATCCATGTCTTCTTTGGCCAACCCATTTTTCTTGGTGGCCATCTACTTGCATGGAAAAACTTTTCCTCAACGGTGCTGTTGTTGGCTTGTGTTGGACATGCACGAACCATCTCAAATGGGTCTCGCTTAATATATCTCCTATTGATGCTACCCTTATTGAACCATCACAAATGGGCCTGACTCAAAGATTTCACTTCGGAAATATGCTGTCTGGAGTTTATGACTTTAATGATTTTCCTTTATGGGTGTGGATTTGTGAAGAACCTTGAGGGTGGGCTGCTTTGTTCTCTTTCACAAGTTGATATGGTTGACATTTACAAGTTGGTGAATGATAGTGTAAGACATGCTATAAATGCAGGAGGAAATTGGATCCTTTCTTGTGGAATTCACTTATTCCTTATTTTTCTGAGGACTTGGTCAGAGACAAATGTTGGATGGCATAAATTGTTCTACCATCAAGAGGATATTGGAAATGGATGGGAATAACCTTTAACCAATGGGAAATAACAAAGACCACAGTTTTTCCTCTTTTTGAAATGGTAATTGATTATTTTGGTTAACGATCAAAGAGTACAAGACATCAAGTACCGTATAGGTGTATGAATACGGATATCAAAGAAAGATGTCATTATCACCCCAACTGGTTCACCATAAACTGAAATTGGAGAATCCTATGAACTCTTTAGATGAGATATACTAAGTGCGAATCAAGGCTTGTGCCTTAGTTAAGTGCAAATCAAGGCTTGTGCCTTAGTTGAAACATTCGCTTACCTTGTTGACATATTTTGAAAATTTTCTATCTTGTTCGATGCAGATAATCCATAACACAACAAAATAAGCATAGTTCTATAAGATGGAGCCTCTTTAAGAAGAAGGATGTCCAAAATGCCAACTTTCAAAAAGAGCTTCTACCTTACTTATTGTCCAAGGACCCCAAAAAGATGAAGAAAGTGTCTCTACGCTAGAGCAAGTGTTTAGCGTAAAGATAGATGATTTGTATTCTCTGCATTCCCGGAGAAAAGAATGCAACCACTGACAATGTGCAACCTTTATTACATTTTTTCTATTTTCAATTGTTAAAATCTCATTGTGCACTGCCATCCAACAAGACCTATTACCTTTGGAAGAGTCGAAACAACAGGATTTAGTTACTCTACTTCGCAACTTATTATAAGTTGATTTTGCAAAGATGAGCTCATTTTTGTCCGAATGCTAAACTGGATAATCAGTTCTTCATACAATTGCGACATTTTTCTCTGTGAAGATGTCTAATGGTTTAACTAT
Organism: Persea americana; assembly: GCA_029852735.1. NCBI lineage: Eukaryota > Viridiplantae > Streptophyta > Magnoliopsida > Laurales > Lauraceae > Persea > Persea americana. The sequence continues at coordinate 26,865,508 of CM056811.1, forward strand.
GAAAATCTTCCATAGTCTCTAGACAAATAAAAAACAAGTTTGTTGATTCGTGGAAGAAATTTCATGAACAGAAAAGATAAACAGATGCATGAATTCTGCTGTAGTTTCTGTTTTCCTGGAGAAAGAAAGAATGGGCAATGGAAGTCATACCAGTATGAGATCCATTTGACACTACCACTTTTCATTGAGTTGGTACTTCTAAATCTTAATTCAATGAAATTGAGAGGAAAAGAAAGAAAGAAAGAAAGAAAGCAAGAAAAAGATAAAGAAGCAGAAAGAAGATAGAGGATAAAAGAAAATGTCTGGAGAAAGATGCGTCTGGTCGTCCAAGTTGGGGTTGGGAGATCAGACCAGATCAGATCAGTATATATGTCATTGTAATTCCTACTTATTACAATAAAGGCATATATTCCTGAAATTGCATGGAGATCCCTGACGTAACAAAAAACTACATAAAATCCCTAAAGCAACAATTGCAGAACTAAAATAATTTCGAAAATCCCTAAAGCAACAATTGCAGAACGAAAATAATTTCCTTTATCCTGTTTGGATGTTTATAGAATAAAATATTTACAGATTTAAATACTACAAGAATAAAATAGTACTGAATAAAATAGTGTAGCATTTAAATATTGTAATATTTTAGTTGTTTGGCACTTTTTTGAAGAATCTAACAAATTTTAAATTGAGTTGTTTGGCGAGTGTTAATAGTTTATAATAGTTGTTCAGTAAAGTGTGGTAAAGTAAAGTCAATACCAAAAAAAATATAAATACTTTACCACTCTCTTGCCCTACTTTACTTCACCACATACTTTATCTCACTTTACCTCACTTTTAATTGTAATCTGACATTTACATTTACTTTACTGCACATGTAAATAAACATCCTTTTTCCCAAATACGACCTATTCTCCCTTTACCAAGTTTAGATGAAAAAGTAGTGTGGTAAAATAAAGTCCAGCTGATACTTTTTTTTACCACAAACTTTAAGTAAAGTCAAAACAAAATGCAACAATTTTATTACTCTTGCTTTCTCACTCTACTTCACCACATACTTTATCTCACCTTTACTTTAAATTGAGCTGCTTGGCAAGTGTTACAGATTATAATAATTGTTTGGTATAAAGTGTGGTAAAGTAAAGTCAATACCAAAATCAATTGCTTTACCACTGTCTCTCTCTCTCACGCCCTACTTTACTTCACCATATACTTTATCTCACCTTTTACCGTAACTTAACACTTACCTTTACTTTATCACACATGAAAATAAACATGCTTTGACCCAGTTGTGACCGATTCTCCCTTTATCACTTTTAGACGGAAAAGTAGCGCGGTAAAGTAAAGTCCAGCTACTACTTTTTTACCACAATCTTTACCCCAAGCCATTTTTTGTTTACCACTTAAAACCTAAAGTAAAGTCAAAACAAAAAGCAATTATCTCACCTTTCTTTGCCTCACTTTTACTGTGATGTAACATCTACCTGTACTTTATCACACATGTAAACAAATACATCACGGTAGGTTTGTTGAAGTAAATACTTTTCTTCACCATTTTGTAAACTGCATTTTGAAAGATTTTTTATATTGTAGAAAATTTTCTACCGGAGGAGATGTAGGAAAAAATATTGAGCTTTTACAAAAAACATAATCTTTTTTTTTTCTTATTTTTCTTGTGTTCCCTAACGTACTAGATTTATTTTCTTTAAAAAATGAAAGCTTACATATATTCTCTAAAAGATTATATTCTTTTTTTTTTTTTTTTTTTTGTTGTGCATCCAAATAGGCCCTCAACAAAATTTTGTTCTTTCATTAGCACGTGTAGGACGCCATATTGTATTATATCTTGTCAATTACATGCATTTGGGATTAGCCTGTCATTAGGGATTTTTCTTGTATTTTTCCTGTAGTCAAGCCTAGTAATGGGATTAAGTGTTCAACTCTCAAGAAAGTTGGGAACATTTCACTCAATGAAGATCTATTCTCATTTTTTTATTTTTCTTCTTTTCATTTCTATTTATTTTTTAAGATTTCAGTTTTGTCCCTTCGATGTCATATAGAAAGAAAGCCCACATTACTTTACCTATTCTTTGCTCCTCTCCATATCTCTTCTTGAACCAAGGATATACTCTTTTCCCTTTTTTCTCTACCTGATCTTGACTATAGCCACCTATATCTATTATTGATGTGCAACTTCTTGCAAGCTGTGGTGGGAGCAGGAATTGCAACGGGTTGGGTTTGGTATGGATCTTCCTAAGCCCGAATCCGACATGACTGAGATAAGCCCCCGTTCCTATCTACAATCATGACGGGTCTATGGCTTGTAAAACTGACTCGCCAAATGATGGGTGCGTGTCAGGTCTGGTTTAATATTGTTATTTTTGTTTAAAAATGTGCACATAGTGTTTCGTTTCTTTTTGAGGGCAGGTCTCGAACTTGTTGCACATAGTTTTTATCTACTACCACCTGTGCTACAGAGTCTTGTGTTACTTTAAAGTCTCACTAAATAGCAAGTAATATCTAAATTTAGCTTAACCAGGGTGTGGTGGGTCAAGGGCAACCATAATGATGCAGCAGCAATACCATGTCATTGCAACAAGACTCGTGGGCCACATGTGGGACCCATGAAATTCTGATTTTAATTGTTATTAGTTTTATTTTTAGCAAGAGTATAATTTGGATTAGTTTCTAATTTGTTATTATGTTTCCTAGTTTGATTAGGATTGTTTTTAGGGCTAAGTATTTTATTATAAATAGAGCATTGCAGAGATCAAGGATCTCATATTAGAGAATTGAATTAAGGCTTATCGTTGAAGACTGTTTCTTCTTTTGTGATTGTTCCCTAGGAACCCTAATTGTTCCCCGGCACTTGCGATTGTATCTACAATTGCATCACATAACACATACCTGCTCCAAACACTGCATGGGTCAAAGTCTTAAGAACCTGTACTTGCCCCAAACTCAACAGACCCACTACCAAACCTGCCCCTAATAGGATTAGCTTGAGGCAGGTCACCCTTTTAACTAGATCCATTGCCTACCCTAGGTGGGTGTTTTGCTGATGTGTCATCCCTTGCATTATTCCCTTGACCATGCAATGAAGTTAGTATACGAGATCTTGTTTTAGATCATATCGACTAGTCAAAGATATTATATTGCTCCAGCATTAAGATTTAAGGCTCTGAGATGATATTTTTCATGAGGATGCCATCTATTCATTCTTCTGCAGTTCTGTTGGTTTTTTGCAACATATCTGTATTCAATTGTTAAAGGATTTTAAATTCTCATTCAAAGATTTATCATCAACTTAAGGCGAAGACGAGTTTGGGACATTTATTTGGAGCAAGAGAATCTCTCTTTCGATTACTCATTTTGGATGCTTTCCATTTACTCTTCTTAATCAAATAGACTGCATATTGGGAGTTCCCGCTATTCACTCTGTTTTTGATAGCCTGCATGCCTCATTTTCTCATTCCTTCATTCTGCAGTTTTTCTTTCCCTGTCTATGAGGCCCAGATACGTCAATGATATGATAAGGACATGCCATGGATTTGGAAGGGAAACAGGTTTTACACAAAAATGAATATGATACGAAACGATACTGATACAAAAATGAATACGATATGATGCAAAACGAGACTTATATGCAAAGATTTCAATGGAGGGGTATATTTGGAGTAATTAGATGCGCTAGAATGCATAAGAGGTGCTAATTATTCATTTCGTTTGGCTAACTATTTAACTTGATGATGTTTCCAATTAGTTGGTTACATTTTTAATTTAATTGCCAAAACCAGTAGAAATGTCATCATCATTTGAGTTGAGTTATGGTTTAGGGTATTGTTATGTTTCTAGAATGGCTAGACTAATCCTGTAAAGCTGTTCATCCATCAGCAAATGACTCATGTCATGTACAATGAGCCCTGCCTATGACTATCACACGTGTTCACTTTGTGAATGGGCACAATTAGCTCTGGTTTTGATTAAATGAAGACGATAATACTGTCATTTTTTTATTTAATTTATTTCTGGGGGTACCAGCCATGGTGAATTCCTATTTGTCTAGGAATTCACAATAAATTTAGTTTATTTATGAAGGAAAAAAATATTTTCTTGCTAAGCTGGGACAAGATAGAGTAGTACCTTCGGTTGCTCATACTTGGTAATTTTGTTTGTTGGGTATAGTACTCTTATACCTTGGACATCTTGATGTCCTCCCCCTTCCCTGCACCCACCCCACCCCACCTCACCCCATCCCCTACAAAAAAAAGGAAAATTTTGTTCTCATAGCGATTATATGTGCTTCTTGTTTTAGAAATTTTCATATGAGACACACTTCTAAGATGATACATCTATACAAAGTCTTAACACGGTCAATCGCTAATTTTTAATCTGTGAACTCATGTATCATGCAATTTTTAGTTGGCAGTTTCAATTTGAAGTTATCATAAATCTCTAATACCTTATTTATTCTATTAATGTTTACAGGAGGAAGGTCATTGTTTTGGATGATCTTCTTACTGATTACTACGAGGAGAGAAATAAACTTGTTGAAAAAGAGTCGAAGTGGGCATCTGTTAAAAAATGCTACAATTCTGATGATGATGATAAAACTCGGAAAAAAAAGGAGGCGTTACTAACAAAATTTGTTGATGATTGCCAAAAGCAGGCAAGAAGACTATATTTAGATACCTTTTTTTTTTCCCTCTTAGCAATGTTTTGTCCATCTTCATGTTTAACATTTTAATCTTCATTAATAGGTGCATGAAATAGTTACTGAAGATGATATTCCTTCATGGGGTCGACAAATTTTTGGGCAGCAGGTCTGTGAACCCACAAGTGTTTAATGCTTCAACCTTGAACTTGCAAAAGGTTTTTAACACTGTACCATTTCTCTGTTCTTAATATAATATTATCTTGTTTATTGTGTAAACTGCAGAAAGCTTTACCATCGCTAGACATCCCAGCATTGGAAAGGTGCAAACTTTTGCAGTCTTTCTTTAACAGCGAGTTCAATTTTAGTCTGGAACTGGATGCTGAGAATGGTATTTACTTTTTCTAAGTGTTGATGCTGTAGTCTTTATATGGCCATTACAGTTGTATCTTGCTCTCATATTATATAGTGTTGCTTGTGACTTGTGTGTTAATAGGAGCCAGATAGACTTTTTCCAAATTCAAAAACATGATTGACCAGCTTGTAAACACTGTAAGGTTATTCCTAGAGAGAGTTTGATCACATGATTTGGGATAATAGTTTTAGATGCTTACATTAGAAGTAGAAAGAGGGGGATAGTAAATAGAAGGTGCCTTAGAAAAAAGTGGGGGCATTTGAAAGGAGAAAGGGCAACGACATTTAAGCATAAGGTGAGGAAATCTGGAGGGAGAAACTACGGTGATGTGAAACCAAATGGTTGATTGTATCAAAATGGTTGCAAAAGAGGTGCTCTGAGAGTTGAAAGTGAAAATATGCTTTGATAAAGAAACTTGGTGGTGGAATGTAGAGGTTTAAGAAGCTATTTGAGAGACAACACGTTGCTAAAACGGTTGGCAGGGGATTAGGAATACAGAAAATTATGAAGCATACAAGAAAACGAAGAAAGAAGTTAAGAAAGCAGTAAGTGATGCAAAGTCCAAAGCATATGATGACTAATACAATAAGTTAGGAACAAGAGAAGGAGAGACATTTTCAAGCTTGCAAAAATGAAGGAACGGAAAAGGAGGGACTTAGATCATGTTAGATGTATATAGAGTGATGTCCAAAATGTTTTAGATAAGGACAATTATATTTAAGAAAAGAGAAGAGAAGAGAAGAGAAGATTTTAACAAATTTTTAAATGAAAATTCTATAGGAGGCTTAGGATTGAGAGCGGATTTTTTGTTAATAGGATAGACCTTTTATTGTAGAATTGAGTTAGCAGAAGAGAGCATTAATAAGAATGAAGATAGGATCATAGGAAAGCTAAGGGTCAAATGGCTTTCCGATAGTGGCTTGAAAATAATTGGGAGAAACTGGATAGGTTTGGTTAAGTAGGCTTTTCAATAAGATATTGTCACGACCTGAAATCTGGAGCTCTTCATATTTCAGGTCACGACTATTTGATAAATTGCATTCCCAATCTTAAATCAAATCAACTTAGCAATGTAAGAATTCAAGGCAAACCTATGAATTAACTTTTGAGTATAAATTAAAGTTTTGAATTCAAAAGATTAACTAATCAATAGCAGTTATTCCTACAAAAAATAAAACCACCACATTGTCTTTAAAATTTACTAAAATAAACTAAATAATTTATTAAATCTAGATTTCTTCTTCTGCTAGGTGACTCCGTCGCTCAATTGCACATCCAGAAGCCTATTTCCTGGTCATCACTGTTAGAGATACATGAACCAAGCTAGAAGCATACAAGAGAGATCATAGTTGCAAGAGAACTTTCGTATCTTGATTGTATTGACGATGGATGCATATATAACACCATCGCCTAGATTAGTGGATCTTATTATATGATTATAGGTATAGTTAAGGAAACTAATATCTATCTAATCTATTGACAACTCATACAATGTTGACTTGTGGGCTGACCTAATTCATGGGTTGTGGGCTGACCCATTGGTGAGCTGACCTGCTGCTGACCTATTTCTTTACACCCCCTCTCAAGCTTTGGATAGGAAAATGTGACCATCGAGAGCTTGGAAACTAGCTCCGAAAAACGAGATGTGGAGTAGCTTTTGGTGAAAAAATCTGCTATTTGTGCAGTTGATGAAATCTGGAAGAGCTTTATAGTAGCACTCCGAACATGTTGATGAATGAAATGACAGTCAACTTCAAGATGTTTGGATCGTTCATGGAAGACATCATTTGTTGCCAATTTCCGTGCACTTTCACTGTTTGTAAAGAGGGATAGATTTAGGAACTAGAACTCCTAAATCCCGAAGTAACCAGCGAAGCCAAATAGTTTCAGTAGTGGTGTGAGATATAGCACGATATTTAGCTTCAGTGGAAGATCATGAGACAACTTCCTGTTTCTTGCTCTTCCAAGAGATGAGAGAGGAGCTAAGAAAAATGGAGAAGCCTGTTGGAGAGCTTCGATCATTGACATCTCCTCCCTAGTCGGAATTAGAATAGCCATGCAGAGTAAGATTTTGACTGGAGGAAAAATGGAGGGCGTGGTTGGAACTTCCTTGTAAGTATCTCAGTATGCGTAGTACAGTAGCCCAGTGAATGAGTGGCTTGCGCAACAAATTGGCTTACTACATGTACTGCAAAGGCAATATTTGGTCTGGTAATCGTTAGATAAACCAAGCTGCCAACCACCTCACGATAATGAGTTGGATCAGAAAGTAGATCTCCATCAGTAGTTCGATGCTTCAGATTATGTTCAATTGGAGTAGAGACAGGCTTAAGATTTCTGAGTCCAGCTTGTTAGAGAACTTCATTGCAGTATTGCGTTTGAGATAAAAGATATCCTTTGGGAGAGTAGGCAACCTCAATGCCCAGAAAGTACCGCAGATTGCCCAAGTCTTTCATCTCAAACTGTCGATGAAGAAAACGCTTCAAGGATAGAATACGAGGAGCATCATTGCTAGGAATAATCATATCATCGACATAGAATAACAGGAAAACACATCCAGATCACGAATAGCGAGTGAAGAGAGCGGAGTCATGAGCACTCTGAGAAAAACCAATACTGATAATGCTGGTGCTAAACCGTTCAAACCAAGCACGAGGGGCTTGTTTGAGTCCATATAAAGCGCGTTTGAGATGACACACAAAGTGAGGGGGTCTCACAACGCCTAGAGGAGGCTGCGTATAGATTTCTTCCTGAAGGAATCCATTCAAAAATGCATTCTTGACGTCAAGCTGATAGAGTGGCCAATGTCTAACAGCAGCAACAGAGATAAAAGTACGGACAATTGTCATCTCAGCAACCGGAGCAAAAGTCTCCTTATAATCTACCCCATATTCTTGTGTGTAGCCTTTTGCAACCAAGCGAGCCTTGTAACGATCAATAGAACCGTCAAATTTGGTTTTGATCTTAAAAATCCATTTGCAGCCGATAGCCCGTTTTCCGGAGGGAAGAGGAACAAGGTCCCATGTTTGAGTTTTCTGTAGAGCTGCAAGTTCTTCGGCAATGGCATATCTCCAGTTCGGATGAGTAATGGCCTCCTTATAAGATTTTGGTTCTGTCAAAGTATGAATTGCTGCAAGGAAGGACTTATGCGATGGAGAAAAATGATCAATACAAAAAAAGCCAAACCGGGAGGGAGGGATTCTAGTGCGCAAGGGGTACCTTCGAGTTTGAGGAGGATCTTGCACATCTGAAGTAAAGGAGATATGCCCATGGTCAGAAGTAGGAGGTGGGGCTGCAGATTCCGAAGGAGCAGACGGAGGTTTGGGCCGACGATGATATACCTGTAGGGGTGGAGGAGAAGGGGTATCGGATGGAAACATGTCTGGAAAGGGATCAAGAGGATAGACCGTACATTGCTCAGGAGAAGGGGATTGTGTAGGTAATGTATAGAAAGGTATATGTTCCAAGAAGGTGACATTACGAGAGACCCGTAACCTATTGGTTTTTGGGTTATAGCATCGATAGCCTTTTTGTTTGATGCCATACCTTAAAAGACACAGAAAGTGGATTTTGGAGAAAGTTTGGTTCTCTCATTATCATGCAACTAGACAAAGCAGGCGCAGCCAAAAACTTTGAGATAGGACAAGTCGGGTTTACAGGAGAACAATTTTTCACAGGGAGAGGTACCAGATAATACAGAGGATGGTGTTCTGTTAATCAGATAGATTGCAGTCAGGAGTAGGACTGCTTCCCCTCGGAATTGCAGAGGAACATGTGAGGAATAAATCAAGGATCTAGCAGTCTCTAGGATATGTCTGTTTTTCTGTTCTTCTACTCCATTCTGTTGTGGTGTAACAGGACAGGATAATTGAGCTAGAGTCCCTTGACTGGTCAGGTAAGAACGAAATTTGTGGGACATGTATTCTCCCTCGGAGTCAGACCTAAATATTTTAATCCTTGTGTTAAATTGAGTGGAAACCATGGTGGAGAAAGCAGTGTAGATAGTGTATAACTAAGAACGGTTTTTCATTAAATACAACCGTTTATATCTAGTGCAATCATCAATAAACAACACATAATAAATGGAACCACCTTTCGTTGGCTGAGAGACAGGTCCCCAGACATCAGAATGCACCAAAGCGAAAGGAGTATTAGTAAAAGAAGTGCTTTTATTATAAGGGAATGCATGTTGTTTACCAAATTGACAACCAAAACAAGTAGAAATGTCTGATACTGAAATGTTTCCAAATACACCACTAGTAAATAAAAACTTCATTTTATTTAAAGATCAATGGCCTAAATGAGAGTGCCAAAGGGCAAAGGGTGATGGAGATGAAACGAGTGCGGCAAGGGATATGCTAGATGATGGAAGATGCAGCGAGCGGAAATAGTAAAGTCCTCCTGACCTAAGGCCGGTCCCAATCTATCTCCTAGTGCGCGGATCCTGCACAGAACAACCAGTAGAAGAAAATGAGACAAGAAATCCAGAAGAAGTCAATTGACTAACAGAGATTAAGTTGATAGACAGGTGAGGAACACACAAAACATTAGTGAGAGAGATCAACTTAGTTGAAAAAGAGCCAATAAGGGAGACTGGTAGAGGAGTGTCATCAACTGTATGGATGGTGAGAGAGCCAGCAGGGGTGTAACAATTATGAAGTTTGGAAACATCATTTGTCATATGATAGGATGCACCAGAATAAAAAAATCCATGTAGTATCGAGGGTACTTGACGCACCAGAAATGGTCATGGCAGAACCAGAGGCTGAGGGGGTAGTGGCCATTTGAGAAGCAGAACCAGTGGAGGAAGCCAAAAATAACTGTTGCATGCGCTCATCAACCATAGCCTAAATCTGAGATGCAAGATCCATTTGCGGAGGCACAAAACTATCATCTTCAGTAACATTGGCCGCATAGGATCGCTGGGGGTAAGATTGCATGGGACCATGATTGGGCTGTTGACCAGAGTGTTTGTTCTTATTGTTTGGCATTTGAGGTATGGTTGGGCAGTCTCGTTTCCAGTGTCCTTTCTTCTTACAATAATTGCAAAAGTCATTGGTACCAGATGGAAAAGAGCGATCATTCTGTGTGTGACTGACATTTGTTGACAATACATGTGTGGGTTCCACATGTTTCTTCCTTGTAAGAGATAGCTGAGTTTGCTCTTCTGCCAGAAGTTTCGAGAGCCGCATCAATGAAAGGCAGTGGTGACCGGTGTAATAACTGACCACGAACATGTTCAAAATTAGGGCGGAGGGCCATAAGAAACTGAACCAGGCGAGTTTGTTGCCTATAGACTTCAAAGGTGTGAGCATCATCAGTTGTTTTAAAAGTGGGTTCCATTAGAGCCGGTTGATCCCATAAGGCAGTTATTTTGATGAAGAAATCATGAATGGAGTCATTTCCTTAGTCTGCATTTTTGATTTCCCATTCTAATTGATACCGGCAAGCAGCGTTGGACTGAGTATATAATCATGCTAAATGATCCCAAGCAGCCTTAGGATAATTGAATTTAGCCAATTGATTCCCAATAGATGGAGTGACTGAATTGGTAATCCAAGAATTTATTTTCCCGACGGAAGCTTCCCATTCCTTAAACGTAGCATCCTTACTATCTGGTGTAGGGATCTGCTGAGCAACATATTTCCACAGTTTTTGATCTTTGAGGAAATTTTCCATGAGATGGGACCAATATGGATAATTTGTGCCATCAAGTTTGACAAATAATACCCGACATAGTTCGATCAGAAGACATTGGAACAAAACAATTTGCGCACAGACTAAATATATGAGAAATCCAGCCCCAGAAGCCAAGTCAGATTTGAAATCCGGCCACAACATCGAACCAGATCTGAAAAATTCCAATAAAGGAGGTTCAGGGGACTTGAATCTAAGCACAGATGAGTGCTATGGGCCCCACTGAATGATCAGATGAAAGATCACAGTCATAGGGAGCATGCCGATCTAAAAAAGTCCAAAAATTGGTCCAGGCGACCTTGATTTTGAGCACGGATCGGATCTGTGGGCCCCACTGGATGATCAGTTGGATGATCAGATCACACAGTGGTCTTTGCCACAAAAATTTGAAACACCTCTAACTGGAATTTTGATGAAAGCTTGAGAAACAAGAAATTTGAACGGTCTTGATGAAAACTATTTGCACAAAGAAGACAAGTGCATATCAGAGACAATGGCCTACCTCAGATGATTAGAAAATCTGAGAAAAATGTGCATAATCCTTAGGATAAATGGGCGACCAGGATGGGTAGGTTTCTCTGATGCAGGGTGATCAACAGGTGGGCCACCTTTGATCACAGTGGTTTGCAGTGCTTCGTACAGACGAACAGGGCTGTCGTTGGGCTCCTCTTATGCTTGAATGGACAGACGACCAGGGCTCTGATACCATGTTAGAGATACATGAACCAAGCTAGAAGCATACAAGAGAGATCACAGTTGCAAGAGAACTTTCGTATCTTGATTGTATTGACGAAGGATACATATATAACACTGTAGCCTAGATTAGTGGATCTTATTATGGATCTGATTACATGATTACAGGTATAGTTAAGGAAACTAATATCTATCTAATCTACTGACAACTCATACAATGTTGACTTGTGGGCTGAACCAATACATGGGTTGTGGGCTGACCCATTGGTTGAGCTGACCTGTTGCTGACCTATTTCTTTACAATCACGATGTTCTTCAGTCTCTAAATTCTGGTTACCTGGAAGGTGTAAATCCAAGAGTCAGTGGATATTGAGTGATAAACATTCAACTTCATTTGTATGATAAACAACACAATAAGTTTTAAATACGCAGAAAAACTTTAATAAATTATGCAAGGTGAGTAAAGTAGCATCTCACAATATTAACAGTATTATGAATTTATGTTCATCGTCTTTCATTACAACCACCTAACCATCTGTAGCACCGGCCAACATGGGATCAAGTACCCCACGTATAAGATCGCACACGGATACCTCAACTAGTTATGTGCACATATCACGGTGACCGTTGGCCCAAATGTCACGGTGGTACCAGAGGATCAAGTCCTCCCACGGCTGACCCATAGTCAGACAATTCATTAGCACGGGTGGCATGACGGCTAGAAAACTATCCACGGCTGACACGATGTCAGACAATTAACCACGGCTGAACCAAAGCTAAACAACACATTATTACATGGCCGTTGTACAAAGGACGTTAGCTTCGCACAATGCTAGTGGTCTAGGGGTGTCCACAGTAGTTTCAAACTATGTCCGTGAATATTATGCAACTTCACTTGGTCTCCTAATTATACTGAGAATTCAGATCTGATTTCTTATTCCATTCCAACTTCTATAACTGAGTTGGTTATGCAATCATTCCCAAGCACGATCCCGGATCTATTCCGGCCCGTCCAATTTGGTTTTGGTATCTGAGGTGCATGAGAATTTATGTAACCATACTATTTATATGTGTAAGAACCACGCTTGATTAAACATGCATAAATATGGGAAATCACATTCAGTTACGTGGGATTACATGGCAGCTTGTCTCTGTCTGAACTCCCAATTTATATTGATAGTTAACACGTATACGGTAACCCAAATAGTATCCACACAAAATCATGCCTCAAACCATAGTGATTCACACAATAATATTTCTACAATAAAGCAACATATTTGAATAATCCATAATCATACACTCAGATTTCAGATTTATCCTGCCATATAGCAATCCATCAACGCACGTGATTTTCCAGATTTAGGGGCATGACAGATCATAAGATAAACTGTAAATCTGAAGAGTAGCAAAAATTAATACAAAGCCATAAAACCAAGAGAGTGTAAATGCATGCGGCCAGCCCCCAAAATTCAGATTTGAGTTCAGCCAACCTGAAACTCTAAGTGAGGGTTTGGCCCCATCACTTCCACCCTATCCCATGGTTTGACCAGACTATGCTTTGTCAATTTGGTGATCAACCAAGGAATAGCATCATCCCCTTGGTTAATCACTTCCATATTAAAGATCACAATCATGTTCTATACAAACTAATTAATCATTCATAGACTCAGATTTCAACTTCAGAAATGATGCAGTCCAACCCAAGATTAGACCCCGTAGGCCGTGATGGACCCATCTGATGGGGTCCACATGATCTCTGATCTGGCAGAGATCCCTATCCTTATTTAAGACAATATCTAAATTAGTGATATTACCTAGTTGCTTAATAGGATTGCTTTCTAAATTCTATTTTGAGTAGGATTAGGTATCTTCCTATTTTCAATATCCTAATTAGTTTAGAAACAGTGTGCTCTATATTTACAGAAGAGCCCTATTGTTATTTGTCATGCTTTCAATTAATCAACTGATTTCTCTGAGTTACCCACGTGAGTTATGGATTGTTTTATGTTTTCGTTTGTACCCTAGGGGCTGGAATCCATCTTCGGATTCGATCAATCCTTTGGGAGATTGATCTATCAACCTGATCGCTGCGTCAATTGGTATCAAAGACGAAGACCGGTCGGCGGGGAGACGTTAGTCCTTCCCGGATTTTCTCGAGTCACCACTGTTCATCATCATCTTCCTATCCGTTCATCACTGTCGACGTCATGGTTAAAAAAACCGGACTCGGGACCCGACTCGGCCATGGCCGAGTCCGAGTCGACTCGGCCGACTCGCTGAGTCGGCTGGGACTCGGCCGAGTCAGGTCCAGTCCACTGGAATGCCTAGAAAAAGAGAAGAAGAAGAAGAAGAAGAAGAAGAAGTGTACCAAGCACACCTGCAGGCACCATCAGCCATCAACAGTGGCAACACTGCAACAGCAGCCCTCACAAGTCACAGCGACACTGCAACGATAGCTCTCATAGCTGACAGCACTGCAAGTCTGCAACAGTAGCCCTCACACCACTGGGACACTGCACCACTGCAACAACAGCAGCCACAGTGACCTTTTCTTTTCTTTTTTTTGGGAGAAGACAGCAACATTGACTTTAGTCAGCTGTACAGAAATTTGGTTTCTTTTTTCTATCCACAGTCTTGTCCTTTCCTCTTGTCCCCTTCTTTTTCTTTTTTTCTTTTTTTTTTTTTTTTTTTTTTCTGATTGACTATTGAGTCCAAGAAGAAGAAGAGGAGGAGGGTTTAGAGCTACAGCTACACAACACAGCTAGCACAGCTACAGCTACAGCAGCACAGGTACAGGTATAGCACAGGTACAGGTACAGCCACAACACAGCTATAGGTACAGCACAGCTACATGTACAGCTACAACACAGCTATAGGTATAGCTACAGGCATGCTTTTGGCAACACCTTTTGAGTTTTGACAGACTTTATACAGTGACATAGAGATAAGCATGCAACTTTCTGGCAAACAAGGTATGCTTTTTATTTTTATTTTTATAAGGGATGTCCCCCCCTCCCTCTTCTCTTTCTCCTTTTTCTCTGTTTTTTTTTTTCCAATGTTCTACACCGATACCGAGTCGGGCCGACCCGACTCGGCAGGTGCCGAGTCCGAGTTGACTCGGACTCGGACGAGTTTTTAAACCCTGGTCGACGTCCACCATCCACAATCTCGTCATCCATCACCCGCTGTAAAGAAAAAAAAAAAAAAAACACCATCCAACCCGTAACCCATCCATAACCTAAACCCTAAACCCCCAGCTCCCAGCCGAATCCAATTTCCCCAATAGCCCCAAACCCCAGACCTGCACCAACCAATCGAACCCCTCCACTCAACTCCTCCACCAAACCCACATCTCCCTTCCCTTCTCTCGTCTCAGCCCTAAACCCTACACACCCCCACTAGATACCCACCTGCCCTTCGTCGAACGAACCCACAAATCTAGGACCAGTCACACAATCGCCCAAACCCATATCCCCTCCTTGCGTCTTGGCACCATCGAAACCCCAGTCTTGTCAGCCTCATCATCGAAACCCCTCCCCAAAAAAAAAGAAAAGAAAGAGAAGGCAGCAGTTAGCAGACGAAGGAAAAAAAAGAAGCAGAAGAAGAGAGAGAAGAGAGTTGAGTTGAAGGCATACCTGGCACCATCGGTCGATTTTCATCTCCACTGCAACGAACGATAGACAGCAGCCAGCGCACATCGCCCTTGCTGTTCAGTATCACGGCACCACCGCTAAACGAGCAGCCATTGTCTCTAGCAGCGCCCATCAACCACCTTCCCCATCGCTCCAGACCCTTCGTTTCCCTATCCAGGTCGAGTAGGTAAGAGGAATACCATCCTTCTTTGTTCTTTAGTGTACACAAAGCCCAAGACAGCAACGGAGCCCTCTCTCCCACGTGTCCAACACGTGCCTGGTTATATTTGGGCCTAGTCTGCTAACTGGGCCTAACTTAAGTCTGGGCCCAACTGGAACCCAAACCCGGCCCAACTAGCAGTATATATATATATAAAAAAAAAAGAAGAAGAGATAAGTCCTCGTCCATGGCCTCTCGCATCGGGCAAATTTTTCGTGGCAAACTCACTGACATTCAGTGCGATGACTGCTTAAGGGATTTATATGAGCGGGTTGAAGCCTTACAACTCACAGTCGATGAACTCGCTAAGGCCCCTTCAAACCCTCATGGCGAGTCTTCTAGCACTACTGGCTCACACTCTCGCTGATTGGATAATATTCACCGAGAATCAATCCAAGAATTCTTTCAACGTCTCTTTGAAGATAGGGCTGTTGATAACATACCACCAGGCCCATGCCGAGATGATCTCTCGAGGAAAATCAAATTAGAGGTTGCTTATTTTTCTGGACATGGTGATGCCCATGCCCTTCTTGACTGGCTTACTTCTATCGAGGATTATTTCTCTTGGTATCACATCGAAGATCCTCAACGAGTCACTTTTGTCAATATGAAGTTGAAGGGTCCTGCTCGAATTTGGTGGAAAAATATTGATGATCACAATGTGCAAATGGGTTGCCCTCCCATCACCCGTTGGGTAGTTATGAAACTGAGACTAGAAGATAAGTTCTTGCCATTTGACTACATTTATTCATTTAATATCGAGCTTATCAATCTTCAGCAAGGCTCTATGACCATAGATGAATACACTCGTAAGTTCCATGAGCTTTGTATTCAATGCAAGACTGATGAAGATGATTGCCTGATGGTCACCCGTTATTGGGAAAGATTGCGCCCAGATATACCGGATAAATTGGCAGTATTTGACTTTGCCACTGTTGATGCAATATCTAGCAAGGTGCGACGCGTCGAGCAAATACTGTGTCAACACATTGGGCGACGTTTCGGTAACCAAGCCAGGGAGTCCTACAAAAAGGGTCCTTATTTTGCTTTCAATCGGACCCCACAGCAAGGGTTCCGACCACCTCCAAGTCAACCACAGAACTAAATCCAAAAGCAGCAACAAGCTCCACGACAGGGTCAACAGCATCCTTAGCTCAATCAGAAATGGCCAACAAATCAGAATAATGCTAAAGGCACTGGAATAGCAGCTAAGCATGACATTGTATGTCATTCTTGCAAAAACCGAGGTCATTATGCTAGAGAATGTCCTCACAAGAATCTGCATTGTGAAGGTGAACTTTATGATGAAGAACAGTATGATGAGGAAATCAAAATGGAGAAACTTGATGCACAACTTCCAATAGAACCAGAGTAAGCACTTGAGGTATTCACAGCTGATGATGACAGCCCATCATTGCTTTTCTTTCACCGGCGCCTATTGGTTGCAGATGGTACTGAGGAAGACGATGAAATCCAAGCTCCAATTTTTAGAACAAGAGTCACTTGTAAAGGAAGAGCTTGCAATGCCATCATTGATGGTGGAAGTGCTATGAGTGTCATATCCAAAGAAGCAGTTGATAAACTTCAGTTGCCAACTATAAAGCATCCGAGGCCTTACAGAGTTGCATGGGTAAATGATTATTCGATTCCCGTCAACTGTCAATGCATTGTTTCCTTGAAGATGGGTTCGTATGAAGATAATGTCATGTGATGTTATTCCGATGAATGTTGCCCACATCTTATTTGGCAGACCTTGGTTGAAACGCTTGAAGGTCATCACTGATCACGCAGATAACACCTACACTTTTAAATGGGATGGACGCCGAATTCAATTGAAGCCCATGGAAACCCCAATCTCTGCAAAGCAGACCGCTCCTACTGCCTCTCCTCACAGCCTCACCATGCGCAAATTTGAAGTTGAAAGTAAAGAGCAAGGTGTGATGTATGCTTTAGTTGCCAAACGGGTGACCGAATCAAATGAAGACTCAAAGCCACCCTCCCCCCAAGAGGTACAACCATTGCTTAATGAATTTTCTGATTTAATTCCTGATGAGCTTCCACGTGAATTGCCACTAATGCGAGACATCCAGCATGCAATAGATTTTACTCCTGGAGCATCTCTCCCTAATCTTTGTGGTTATCGGATGAGCCCTTCCGAACAGGCTGAACTCAAGAAACCAGTTGATGATCTGTTGCAATGGGGATATATTCGGGAAAGCCTAAGTCCATGTGTCGTACCTGCTCTCCTCACACCAAAGTAGGATGGAAGTTGGCGTATGCGCGTGGATAGTTGCCGTCAATAAAATCACTGTTAAGTATCGCTCCCCTATCCCTAGACCTAATGATATGCTTGATCTTATGACTGGTGTTTCTGTTTTTTTCTAAGACTGATCTTCGCAATGGTTATCATCAAATCAGAATTAGACTTGGTGATGAATGGAAGACTACCTTTAAAACTAAAGATGGTCTTTATGAATGGCTGGTTATGCCTTTTGGTCTTTCTAATGCTTGTAGCACATTCATGCGTGTTATGAATCAATGGCTAAAACCGTTTATTGGACAGTTCATTGTTGTCTACTTTGATGATATCTTGATTTACAGCAAATCCAAAATGGAGCATCTTGATCATTTGAAGAGCATATTTCAGCTTCTTCGCCGGGAACGCTTCTATGCTAATATGAAGAAGTGTACTTTTATGAGCAATTCTGTGATTTTCCTTGGCTTTGTTGTCTCTTCTAAGGGTATTGCAATGGACCCATCCAAGATTCAAGCTATCCTCGATTGGCCTATTCCGACAACCCTCACTAAAGTTCGTAGTTTTCACGGACTTGCTACTTTCTATGAAAGGTTCATTTGAGATTTCAACAGTATTATGGCTCCCATCACTGATTGTATGAAGCGGGGTGAATTTAAGTGGACAAGTGCAGCAACTAGAGTATTTTGGAGTAATCAAGCGCAAGATCATGGAAGCCCCTGTCCTACCACTTCCAGATTTTAACAAAGTCTTTGAAGTTGCTTGCAAATGCTTCTCAGATCGGCATTGGAGGAGTTCTTATCCAAGAAGGTCACCCAATTGCGTTTTTCAGCGAGAAGCGCCCCGATGCCAAACGCAGATATTCTATTTATGATCTAGAATTCTACACTGCTGTGCAAGCATTGAGACATTGGCGTCATTACTTGGTTGGAAACGACTTTGTCTTATATTCCGATCACGAGGCATTGAAGTATATACAGTCACAACAGCATGTTAGTGATCGTCGAATTAAATGGAGCTCTTACCTTCAACAATTCACATTTAGTCTCCGTCATAAAGCTGGCAAAGAAAATCTAGTAGCTGATGCTTTAAGTCGTCGGAAACATCTCCTCGGTACTATGGCGGTCATTGTAACATGTTTTGAGCAAATAAAGCAGGAGAATACAAATGACAAGGATTTCGGCACAATCTATGCGGATTTTCCTAACAGTGACGAGGACAAGCACCCTCATTACAGCGTATATGATGGATTCTTATTCCGAGGTAACAAACTTTACCTCCCTGCTACTTCGATTCGAGAATATGTTGTTCGTGAATTGCATTCAGGAGGTTGTAGTGGTCATTTGGGACGTGACAAAACACTCGCTCTCGTGGATGATCGTTTTTGTTGGCTGCACATGAGAGTTAATGTTATCAGCATATGTGAAAGATGTCGCACCAGTCAATTGGCTAAAGGTAACAAGAAGAATGTAGGCTTATATTAGCCTTTGCCTATTTCTAATGTACCATGGGAAAATATAAGCATGGATTTGGTGTTAGGACTTCCAAAGACTGTACAGAAAGTTGATTCCATCTTTGTTGTTGTTGATCGTTTTTCTAAAATGGCTCATTTCATTCCATGCAACACCACATTAGATGCTTACAAGGTAGCTCAATTATTCTTCAAAGAAGTTGTCCGTCTTCATGGCCTCCCCAAGACAATTGTTTCAAATCGTGACACCAAATTTATGAGTTACTTTTGGAAGACTTTGTGGATGACGGCCAAGACAAATCTTCACTTCTCTACTGCTTACCATCCGCAAACTGATGGACAAACTGAAGTTGTTAATAGAAGCCTTGGACACCTGTTATGATGCCTTGTATGTGATCATATCACAACATGGGGTTAGATTCTACCTATGGCTGAATTTGCTCACAACAATTCAGTTAATCGGTCCACAGGCATCTCACCCTTTGAAGCAGTCACAGGTTTCGCCCGCGCTTGCCTATTGATCTTGTCCCCTTGCCTCTTGAAGCACGCTCTTGTGCTGAAGCCGATAACTTCATTAAACACATACAACAAATACATGAAGAAGTTTGACGACGTATAGCAGCTAGCAATGACAGTTACATGGCTCATGTTGACAGACATCGTCGTTTCCTTGAGTTTTCTGAAGGAGACAAGGTTTTGGTCTGTATTCATCCGGAAAGGTTACCGCCAGGCTCAAACAAGAAGTTACATCCGAGAAATACAGGTCCACTCAAAGTGTTGAAGAAGCTCAGTTCGAATGCATATACTCTCGAGTTACCATCTAATATTGGTATCAGCCCCACATTCAATGTTGCCGATCTTACTCTCTATCGTGGGCATGATAATGAGAACGATTCTGATGAGCAAATCATTACGTTACCAGTTGCTCCGCCACCGCCTGAGAAAATCATTGATGTTCTTGATGATCAAATTGTTTCTACTCGTTGCGGAGGATTTTAGGAGTTCCTTGTTCGTTGGCAAAACTGGCCCGTCTCTGATGCTACCTGGATTACTACTACCGACTTCCAGCGTCTGAATCCAGATCTTTATGAGCACTATCAAGCGATAACTTGTCGGAGTCGAGTTCTTTCAAACCGGGGAGAGTTGATGCAGTCCAACCCAAGACTAGACTCCGCAGGCCTTGATGGACCCATCTGATGGGGTCCACATGATCTCTGATCTGACAGAGATCCCTATCCTTATTTAAGACAATATCTAAATTAGTGATATTACTTAGTTGCTTAATAGGATTGCTTTCTAAATTCTATTTTGAGTAGGATTAGGTATCTAACTATTTTCAATATCGTAATTAGTTTAGAAACAATGTGCTCTATATATGCGGAAGAGCCCTATTGTTATTTGTCATGCTTTCAATTAATCAACAGATTTCTCTGAGTTACTCACGTGAGTTATGGATTGTTTTATGGCTTTGTTTGTGCCCTAGTGGTTGGAATCCATCTTTGGATTCGATCAATCCTTTGGGAGATTGATCTATCAACCTGATCGCCGCGTCAAGAAATCAAATATTAATTGATAACATCATATAATTGACATCTAAGGGATTTGATTGATTCAATCAGCCACATAATTCTAAGACTAGGGTTTCATATCTTTAACCAGCCATGATCATTGGTTCAGATCTGGTTCTCTCTTTGGCTGAAACTTCATCAGCCTCATGCATCTCTACTATCCATGAATCCCTAACAAAGAAAGCACATTATCATAAAAAGAGGTTTATATGGATTTTATCAAGACCAGCCCCTTATATGGAAGTCGGCCAAGCTTTAAACTTCATAGATGGAGTTCAGCTGTTGGGAAAAACCCATCCAAGGTGTTAGGTTAACACAACTCCCTATGCTATGATGTATTCTCATAAGGTCATAGATCTAGCAATTTGGGATTTCCAATAACTTCTACTTGAAGAAAACAACGTGATATAGGCATATAGCACATGGATTTGAATGTTACCTGGTGTTGCTTCTGTTGGGAAGAAGTATGTCGTCTGCAAATATTACGCACTGCTAGTTCTCCTTCTTTTCCTCTAGTTTCCTTCAAGCCTCTTCTAGATCTCCTTGATTTCTATGCCAAAGACCTATAGTTTTGGGCTTTCTAGTTGGTAGGAAGGCTAGAGGAGAGAGGAATGTCGTGAAGGATGAGAGTAGGGCTCTCGATGGGGGTTCTCTCCTTTTAACTAGATGGAGCAATGAAGTTAGAATAGAAAAAGGTTTCGTGATTTCCAAATCCCTCTAGGAGACTTGCGCATAACTCAATTCCGACCGGGGCTTGCTCAAGTTCTATTTCTCTCCATGCCGACCCTCTTTCTTATTAAAACACGAGTCCTACTAACTCCAAGGCCTACTCATATAACTCCTTCCTCATGGCCCTACAAACTTCTAAGTGAACCACACTTACAACTTAATGCTAATGGGTCCCGTCACTTACTTAAATAGCAAACCCATCAATATAATTGAGGAGGGTCCCACCAACATCCTTTAACTAAATAAAAAAAATGTCCACTAATAATCATAAAAGAAATGCAATCTTAACCCCTCAGTAAAAAAAAAAAAAAAAAAAAAAAAAAAAACCCTTAAATCTCATAGGGTCCCTACAACTGGTTCCTATTTGGATTTGATAAATATGGGTCCAGCCACTAGGCCCTACCCAAACCCATTTAGATACTCTTTATTTTTTTAAACCCATGTTATTTCCACGGGGTGCCCTACAGGGTTTCTACCCAAACTTGCAAAAATATGGGTCAGGCCATAAGGACCCAACGCTGGGGCTGGTACCCACTGGGAATTTTTTTTTTGCTTTCATTAATTATGTAACCCAACTGTCATTAGCACTCTTAAAGTAAATTATTAATAATATAACTCCAAATCATAGTTATGATGTTCATCCAAAGTAAAGATTCTTTGCATAATCATAATATATATTATATATATTTGAGGAAAACTTAATATCCCTAATTAAAATTCAAGGAAAATCATGGAATTAAATATGCACATTACCAGTAAATATTCCAGCCATTACAGCAGGGTGTGGGGTATTACATATATTAAGGACAAAGAAAATGTCAGATAAATGGAGAAGTGATGTAGTACCTATATACAAGAACAAAGGAGATATAAAAATTGCACCAATTATCATGGGATTGTACTTATGAGTCACACTATGAAACTGTAGGAGAGAGTAATGGAGCAAAGACTTAAACAAGATACCAGCGTGTTTGAAAATCAATTTGGTTTCATGCTAAGGAGGTCAACTATAAAAGCTATCTTCTTACCTAAGTAATTTATGAAAAATACTGCGAGAAGAGGAAAAATACTTATATGCTCTCTAGAGAAAGTCTATGACCCAAAGGCTATGGCCCTAACCATACGTTTTGCATTAGGGGTCAACTTTAATCTCTTATCTCCTTTCACTGATTACGCTCGAGTTAATTGCTTATATTCAAGAGGAGGTACCTTTGTGTATGTTGTTTGTAAATGCTGTAGTGTTGGTGGATGAATTGAGAGATGGTGTGAATGCGAAAATTGAGAGATGACAGTGTTAAGTAGATTGGCTTTCCACTTCCTAAAAGCTTAGGCTTTTACGATGTATTGGCTAGTCAGACTTAACATGGTAGACAATGCTAGGTCGCGAGTTTGAACCTCGGGGAGACATTATTCCCCCAGTTTGTGCAAATAGGTATGTATCGTGTGGTAGGCTCGTGTGGGTTGCGAATTCGAATGGCATCCCGTTTGAGGGGGTTTGTTAACTAGATTGGTTTTATGCTTCTTAAAAGCTTTTGAGGTGGTTTGTTAAGTAGATTGGTTTTATGCTTCCTAAAAGCTTAAGCTTTTAGGATGTATTGGCCTGTTAGACTCAACGGGAGGGGGTTTAGATTCCAAGGGCTTTAAATAAGTCGTAGAAAGACATAGTAGATAAATTGGAGCTTTAATGGGGATGTGCAAATAGTTGAAACTCTTATGAGAATTGAAGCTCAAGAGATATCATAGGAGATTTAACTCCAATACTTTGGCTCGATAATTAGTAAGGATGGAGAAATTGAGGTGTATGTTAAACATAGGATAAGTGTGGGATCGTTGAAGTGGATGTTTACTCCGGAGAAATTGAGGTGTATGTTAAACATAGGATAAGTGTGGGATCGTTGAAGTGGATGTTTACTTCTGGAGTACTTTGTGATGGTGCATACCAACAAGATGCCATACATGCCCTATTGGATTTTTTCAGTCTTCATTCATACATGTAAAACCTAATTGTGACCCATCAAGATCCTAGGATCCGGGTGTTGATGCCAAAAAGATTTGTGGTATTCTCCCTCTGATGAAAGTATGAGAAGAAATAATGAAATAAAGGAGGATGAAGAAAGGATAAGAGAAAAGGTTGTAGAGAAGAAGTGAAGGGAAAAGGGAAAACATAGGTATCAGAAGAAGATTTTGAGTCCTCGGGTTGGGACTCACAGTCACATTTTATTAATTTAGTATAGATGAGATAAATGCAAGTATTCTTCGTTGGGCCCTTGTGATATACAGTAATGCCATAAGCATTGTGGTAAAATTGTACATTTTATGTTTGCTTTCAATCTTTACATGATGTTTTTGCAGGAAGAAACTTTTTTGAAGGACTGTTGATAAATGGCTGGCTTTCAAAATTGGTTCTTGCAAGCGGCCATGTGGAAGATCCCCTTGCATTGTGGACTTTTAATCTTAGTGAGTCCTTTTTCCTTGGCTACGCTTTCTTTGCATTGGTTAGATATAATTTTTATCATTGTTCTTATTTAACCCAATATATCAGTGTTGTACTCTCCAAATGATGAGTTGCAGGCAGCTGCTTGCGAGTTTTGGTTGGCTGTTCTTCCATCTAATGACGAGGTAAACTGAGTCGAAGTCACTTTATTTGGATTTTGTTTAATTCTTTGCGATATTCGTAACTTCTTGTGTAAGTAATTGTGATAGGCATTGTACCGTATGATGCTTGTTTGTAATTACCTTATTTGTTGTCACACTGATGCAGGTCAATATACCATCAGTGAGACTGGACTGGTTTCCTGGTTACAATCAGCTAAAAGATGCTCTCAAAACCTATGGATATTTATCAGATTCTTTTATTGACGTTTCATCCCTTTCTGATGTGGATCATAGTAGTAAGCTTTTTAATGTTTCCACATCTTTTCTTAAAATTGGGTGCAAATTGTATCATCTCTCTGTCTGTCTGCCAATATTCCAGTACATACATCTCATATAGAGCAAGCCATATGAGGTAGCATGATGGCCTCACCTATAACCAATCCAAAACAACACCCCACTCCCACAAGAGTCACCTGATGCAACCTAGGGTTAGTATGCAAGTGCCGGAGCACAATTATGGTTCCTAGGGAACAATCACTCGATGAAGACAATCTCCACGATAAACCCACGCAAGGGGAAATTTTATTAACTCAAAAACTTTCCTTACCAATCTCTACAATGCCATATATATATAATAAAAAAAACTTAGAGGTTAAGAAAGCAATCCTAATTAAATTAGGAAACCAAATAATATTCTTATCCAAATTAGAAACTAACCCTAATTACAATCTTTTCTAACTAATACTAATTAAAATCAGAGAATTTCATGAGTGGGTCTCACATGTGGCCCACGAGTGTATCTTCACAGAGACTGTGTGCTGCTGCATCAATTTCCCCTAGGTTGGAAAAGAGTTCAACCTCGAACTCAGCTCTTCTTCTTGAGGTTGCTTTTATAAATAGTGTGTACTTGAAGCGCGTCCTTGGTGAGATGGGAGCTTGACCCTTTCTTTGGTGGTGCCGGCTTCATGGGACGGAGTGTGACTTGCTTTGCACCATGCATGAATGTGTATGTGTTGTCGCACATGCTATTAGTGCCATTCTTGTCATACATCCACGGGGGCGCCAACAAGATATCACAACTATCCATGGGTACCACATTACACCAAACTGTATCTGTATAAGCTTCACCAATGGAAAAGGTAACTGGACAGGCATACCGTACTTGTACTTCATCACCTGTCATTAACCCTCTAGCAAAATAGGGACGATGATGCTTCCGCAGTTTCAGCTGTAATCGATCCACAAGACCTTGAGATATAATGTTCCGACAACTTCCTCCATCAATGACTACCGTACATTTTTGACCCTTGATTGTTCCTTTGCAGCGGAAAATATTTTCTCGCAACCATTTCTTCTCATTAGTTGAGGTACTATCAGTAATGACCATGAGAGAATCAAGACTCTCCTTGGGCATAATGTCCTCCACTTGCGGTGTCATTCTCTTTAGGATCATCTGAAGCATCCTTCTTTTCACTTTCATTCTCAATGAGGTGGATACGTTTTGGACATATTGCTGCATGATGCCCTTGTTGTTTACAATTAAAGCATGTAATCCTATTTTGACCTTCGGGTTTGGCGAGAACTTTCTCCGATGAATTAGTTGGTTTAGACCCTGTAATTGAGGAATTCTTCTGCATAACCCATTTAGATGCATTAAGTTTTCTGACTTGATGGTTTGCAATCCCCTCAGCTTTGATAGCATGCTGAACATTTTCATCAACATTATCAAAATGCTTGAATGCGAGGATATCTTGTATGTCAAGTGTAAGCCTATTAAAGTATCGATCAACTAATACATCCTCATCTTCATCCACCCCACAATGAGCTTGCATGGTCATAAACTCCTCAGAATACTCAACAACTGTCTTAGATCCTTGTTTCAAATATTGAAAACTTGCACGCAGATCTCTAGCATAATTGACGGAGGAATTTTTGCTTTAACATATTTTTCATCTCGGTCCACGTGTCAATGGGGTCAATTTGTTGGTTTCTTCTCTTCCGTTGCAACTCGGCCCACCATATCGCAGCATAATTGCGAAATCGAGTTGCCACTAGTGTAATCTTATGACCATCCGTCATTGGCTTGTGTGCAAAAATATTTTCTACACACTAACCAATCCATGAATTCATCTAGCTTCAATTTCCCATCATATTCGGGAATCACAAGTTTAATACCCAAATCTCGATCAACATTTACTGCATGTAGATCTCTTTGATTCCGAATATGTCTTCCATCATCTCGATGATTTTCCTCACGCCGATCAGTTTCCAAATTGGTTAATCGGGTTTCAATCCTTTCAAAAGTCTCTTGCATTTGAACCATAGTTGCGGATAGTTGATTAACAGTTACCGATAATGCCGCAACGGTCCCCCTCAAATCATCATCATTATTGGAGGAAGACTCCACTTTTACATGCTTCTTGAGAGGCATTTTTGTTTAATGCAAATTTAAAATTTTTGACTGACCTGATGTGTGGATTTGCTTTCCACGATCACGCTGGCGAAAACGGATCAGAAATCTGATATTGGATGAGTCTGGTCTCGCGAAAAGACGATCCGACCATTGATCTTGGTTAAACCTGGGCCTTTTAATTCTCTACTGGTATTAGAAGTGGTGCTGGGTTGGATATTCGACCGTGTTGGGTAATGTTGTTGATGTTAGCACTAAGGTTGTCATGTAGATCAGATCTGGGCCCTCTGAGATGGGCCTGAAGATCAGACCTGGCCCGAATATGAAAACCAGGCCCAAACTAAATTGTAAGGCAGCACACGTGTGGAGCATACTTGCCTTGGTCTTCGTGCCGTTACAGAATGAGAGAAAAGGGTTTTCAAAACCCCTTTTTGCTGTCATCTTCAA